>CM060919.1:186640820-187883320 GCA_030737875.1 Allium sativum
AACGTTTGTCTACCCAAAGGAAAGCATTGCAAATCCAGAACTCAGAAATCAGAAAACAAGACCGTCTTTTGTTGTAAGTATAGTGATTTTTCCGATGTGAATAAAAATTAAGACTTGATTCGATGTAAATTGGAAATGTAGTTGTGCTATTGCATAACGATGGTGTTAATTCATATCTATGTATTGAAATGATTGTATTGTGAATGGTTGGAATGTTTGTGGTTAAATTTACTTGGTGTTGGATCCATTCAAATGAAAACAACATCATATGCAAGTTGTATAGTTCATGTTGTAATCTACACCTATATGTTTATGTGATTATATAAGTTGTATGTGATATGTCCAAGTTAAGATCGCATGTATATAATTTATGCTAAACTTCTATGCCTAATTGATTAAGTTCATATACATGCTCATATGTCTGTACAAAAGTTGCAAAGTTAATAATTGGATCCATGCCAAGATCCATTTTAATAAAAGTTTCATGTTATAGTAGTAAACATGATTGGATCTAGTTCACACATGCGATGAAATTATACATACTTTATGGACATGTCATATTCTTGTCATATGCTAGTGATGTTCGATGTTAAGCCTAGATCTAAACATGTTTAGGCTTATGTTGTCTAAATCATATGCTAATTCATGTGACACCTGTTTAGTTAGATTCCCCATTTTAATGCAAGTTCACATGACAAGTTGAAACCCATGATTCAGTCTATGTTGCAAATTCACATATATGTATGTTGACTATTTTGCAAGTTCACACCTATGATGTTCATATTGACTATGCCAAGAATGCCAAGTTTACACAGGTGTCATGTTTATGTTTATGAATTTCTTTATGATAATTTTGTGTACGCTAAATTAGGCTAGGTTTTTAGCCTATTATTATTTATTAAAAATCATGCGAACGTAAAATTAGGCTAAGATTGTTAGCCTAATACTTAGACAGGGTAACGTTGGGGAAAATTGGTAATTATAGGAAACTTGACATAAATGGGTGAAAATTTTACGAATTGGCATGTTTGTCACATGCCAAAATTGGTGACACTTGAATGGAATAAATTCTTATACAAAAAAGGTTAAACTTGGAAAGTGGGCCATAACATTTGATTGTTAGCAAATTTACAAATAATAAGTAATAAAGACAAATATGTAAATTTAGAAAATACGAGTATGCTTAACATGAGGTGGATTGAGTTGTGATGTAAACCCGCCCGGACCCGCCCGGTTGTCCAGTAGTCACAACAATGCCTATCCAATGTGGGTGGGTAAGCATTGAGCCCAATAAGGACCCGAGGTTAGACTGAGTTACGGTGTAAACCTGCCCGGAACCGACCGGCACATCCAGTAACCGTAACAATACATGTTTAATGTGAGTGGTCGGTGCTTTAAAAAGCTAAGGACAGACAAGTCAGAAAGGTAGGGTTAAGTTAAATAAAACACTTAACCAATTCAACATGTTAATTAAAATGATGGGTGGGGTTAGGTAAATACAGACACTTAACCACTTAACATGTTTGACTAGAAAACCCCAGTAATGGGGACCCATTTCAGCATTAACCCAATTAGGTATCATGTTACCCTGAAACTAGGCAGAGTGGGGCACGATTACTGGGATGATTGTAAGTGGTCAAAAGCGACGGCGGTGGGTGCAACAGTGTGAGTTCTAATGGAGTGCAGGCGTGCACACACTTCGGAGTAGACAAACAGGGCACTGGGGCACCAGTAGCATACCCTATGCATTCTAGAATTGTGTCGGGCCGCCACCATGGGACTTGGTACACCCCATGGTGGGACCAGTATAGGTGTCTACAATCTTGGGGGCCGTAAGACACAGATGATTATGCGAGTAGGACCCGATCTTTAGGAAGGGGATCACTTCACCCCAATCATGGGGTGCTAGTTGACAAAATACAAGTAGGTGCAGAGATATAGTGTAGGGTGCGATAGTATGTTCGATTCAAACTGCTTTGTCTTAGTTTGTGATACTTTCCTATTTCTAGTTTATACCTATCATGCCCATTTTCTTATTCTCATACTGAAGAGTCACTAGACTTACCAGGCTTTATGATTGATCCTATTTTCTTTCATCTTCTTTTCTTCCGTTCCCCCAGGTCCACAAGGAGGAAACAACCCAACTTTGTCAGACTCTGTGCAAGCTTCAAGATAGTAGATGTACGGTTTGGACTCTCTTCCCTTGGCTATGGCTGTTGGACACACTCTATGGGGATTTATGCAGTTTTAATTATGTTTTTATGCTTCTTTATTTAATAACCAAGACAGAAATGATGGTATAATGTTTTGGAAGTTATTATGTGATAGTTATGGAAATGTTTTGTATGAACACGTATTTATGAAATAAAAAGCCTGTTTGTTTTCCGCTGCTTATATATATGTTTTATATATGTCTTGTGTTTTATCTATGACTTTTACTTACAAACCTCCACCAAAGTTAAGGCATTCGCTTTGTGAGTGACCTCAATGGAGGTGGGGTGTTTCATCCATGTGGGTTACTGCTAAAACGGGTCCCCGTTACTAGGGTTTTTCTAGTCAACATGCTAAATTGGTTACGTGTCCTTGGTTTGACTTAACCCCTATCAATCTTGTCTAGTTAACATGTTAAGTTGGTTAAGTGTTTCCTCAATAACTTAACCCTACCAATCTTGTCTTGTTAACATGTTAAATTGGTTAAGTGTTCCCTTAATTACTTAACCTCACTATTTTTATCTTGATTGTTCATGAGCTTTAATTAATTAATTAATTAAAGCACCAACCACTCACATTAAACAGGTAATGTCGTGGTTCGTGGATGTGCTGGTTGGTTCCGGGTAGTTTTACACTACAACTCAGTCTAACCTCGGGTCTTTCTGGGCTTGATGCACTAACCTCTCACATTAGACAGGTATTGTTGTGGTTACTGGATATGCCGATCGGTTCCGGGCAGGTTTACACCACAACTCAATCTAACTTCGGGTTAGGCATATTCATCTTTTACATTTTATATATGTGAATTTTCTATAAGTGTTTCATGTCACATATTTTAATTATGTTCAAGACTAATTGTATAAATTATACCATTCATGGCCCTAACCATTTACATGGTTTTGGGCCCACCTACATTATTAACATGTTTTGATTTAATAACTATCCAAACGTTACCTCCGTTTGTTCGTTCGTATTAATCACATAAAGTCATTGGGCCTGCATATTAGCCCAGTTTATAAACAAGAGGTAAAGAAGGGAACATGCATAATATAGATTCAACCAAACATGTAAATTTTCATAAAACTTTATTCATATAATTTAACATGTCACATGAACTTGCATATAATTTAGACTTAGGTAATCATAAGCCTAAAACATGTTAATATGTAGATCTAGGCATGTGTGAACATAACCTCAATTATAAACTAGCATACGACATAATTGTAACGACCCAGAAAATCTGAACCAATTTAAAATTTTTAAATTGGCTAAAATAATGGATTTTGAATATTTAAAATAAATATTTTAAGTAATAGCAATGAAAACTGAGTTTGAATCGACAATTGAAAACGAATATAATTAATTATAATTATAAACAAGGCCTGAAATGGCGCTGCAGTTTCAAAAATTGAATTCAAACTTTGTCGGACAGTACCGGGTGCAAAACAAAACGGATTTTAGTGAAACCAAAAATATTCAAATCTGTTGGTGAATACCTTTCTAACGAATCTGAAAAATCGAATTTTCATAACGGAAAGCAAAAGTTATGGCCAAATGAATTTTCGGAAAGGTCGCTATGGAATTTATATAGCCCGTGAAATTGGCCATTTTGCATACGACCTCGGAATTTGACGAAACCACTTTTGTTGGATCCGGGATGTGAAGTTATTGCTAGATTTCAAATTTCATAATTTTTGAAGCTAGTATGCGAGCGTGGCAAAAGAAAACGTGTTTTGGTCAATTACAGTTAAATTGGATCGACCAGAAATGGGCCTTTTTGCAAACGGTCTCAGAATTCGACGAAACTAGTTTTGTTGGGACCGTATCATCAAAACATAGCCAGATTTACTTTTCTGGAATTTTTCGAATCAGTTTGTGGCCCTGGCAAATGGAAATGCACGCTCAAATTAAATATTGAATGTTTTATATTTCAATTTGAATGGAAACTGACTGAAATAGTCGAATGGGCCTTCGAAACATATCCCATTGTGTTCAGAATGGGGGTAAAACGCTAGGGACGACAGTCGTTGGGTTTGAATTGGTGTTCGTGTGTGAAAGAGGGTATTTTCGGATTTTTAAAAATATATAAATAAACAAAAAAAAATCATTGGTCAGAAATTCTATTTTCTCTCTCCCCGAAGTTCGACCGAAGGCGGAAAACGTTCGATTCCTTCTCTCTTCATTTTCTCCCTCTACAAGCAAAATTAGCCCCTCCAGTTGAAGATTTTGTAGAGCTCGGAGAGATCTTCAAATCCATATAAGGTTTGGATTTTTTCACTGCGTGGTTTGGGAGAACGGACGTCGAGAAGTCATCGCGTTCAAGTCACCACCGCCGCCGCCTCAGGCAATCGAACGCCACCGCACCCCCCTGCGCTGAAAGCTCTCTCCTTCCCCTTCGACACTGCGTAGGCCGATCGAGCTATCGATTCACGGATTTCACGAAATCGCGTGACCTAGTTTTGAACATTTCAGAAAGGTATACGGCTTGTTTTATTTTCAGCTGTTTTAACACCTTTAAACCGTTGCAAACTTTGAAAAATCATATCTTTTTGTTGTGTTGACGAAATTCAGTGAAACAAGAGACAGTGGACTCGTGTGGACGTCTTCTACCTTCTAGAAGAGACCGCATATTTTTCTGAGCCTTCTGCTATTTTTGGTGGAGTGGAACCCAATGTGAGATTTCTAATTTATAAACGATATGGAAACGACGATGTATAAATTATATATTTGATGTATAAGTTATATAAGTGTTGTACACCTCATGTATAAGCGTTGTATAAGTCGTACGTTCGATGTATAAGTTGTATATGCATTGTAAAAATTATATATGTGTTGAAATAGAAGTGAATTGCTATATAAATAAATATATATATATATATATATATATATATATATATATATATATATATATGCCCCTCGTCCACAAACCATGGATGAAACACCCCACCTCCGTTAGGGTCACTCTCAAAGGGAATGCCCTAATTTTGGTGGAGGTTTATAAGTACAAGTCACAGATATACAAGACAGATATAAGAACACATATTTGTAAACAGCGGAAGAACAACAAACTTTTATTTCATGAAGTCAAATACGTGTCACAAAACATCACCATGATTGTCTTACATCCTTTCCAAAAACAAACATAACATTTTCATAATCTGTCTTGAGTACATTATTTAAAGAAGCATGAATAAAACATAGATAAACTGCCAAAGCCCCATAGTGAATTGTCCAAAGCCATAGTTCAAAACAGGAAAGTCCAAGCAATACATTTCTCTTCTTCAAGCTGGATGTTGAGGTAGGTCAAGCTGCTGTGTTCCCTCCCTGAGGACCTGGGGGGGGGGAAACGGAAGAAAGAAGACGAAAGAAAAATAGAGTCAGACATAAAGCCTGAGTAAGTCAAGTACTACTTTGTCTATGAATAAAGAACTGGGTATGATAAGTAAAACAGGAAGTGGGCAAACACTATGAACTTGGTTAAGTTATCTAGGGTCGAATATACTATCGTACCCCATGTTAATCCCTGAACCCATATAAACTAGTCTCCAATTTGCACCCCATAATCAGGGTGATGTGGTCCATTCTACGATGATCGGCTCCTACTCGCATAGTTACATGTGTCTTACGGCCCCCGATGTCTGTAGTTACCTATGCTGGTCCCACCATGGGGTGTATCAAGTCCCATAGTGGCAACCCGACACAACCTTAGAGTGCAAAGGTATGCTACTGGTGTCCAGTGCTTTATTTTTCTGCGCCGGAGTGCGTGCACGCCCGCACACCGTTAGAACCTACACTGCTACACCACCGCCGTCGATTTGACCTCTTACAATCAGCCCAGTAATCGTGCCCCACCCTGCCTAGTTTCAGGGTATCCTGATACACCTTCTAGGGTTACTGCTGAAAAGGGTCCCCCCCGTTACTAGGTTTTCTATCTCTAGCCAACATGCTAAGTTGGTTAAGTGTTTCCTAACCTAACCCCACCAGTCCGTTTAGTTTAGCATGTTCCATTTTGATTAAGTCTTTAGTTCACTTAATCCTAACAATCCTGACTCAGCCTTAATTGTCTTATTAAGGCCCTGACCTCTCACATTAGACAGGTATTGTTGTGGCTGCCTGTTGCCGGTTGGTTCCGGGCAGTCTTACGCCACAACTCAGTCTAACCTCGGGTCTTTGCTGGGCTCCATGTTTAACCTCCCACATTGGATAGGTATTGTTGTGACTACTGGACAGCCGGGCGGTTCCGGGCAGGTTTACATCACAACTCAATCCAACCTCGGGTTAAACACATCGTCTTTTCTACATTTACATATCTTGTCATTCTTCTTTATTTCTTACATGTAAATATTTGCGGCCCATTATTAAGTTAATGGTGTAAAGGTTACACCAATCATGGGCCCAACCCATACTTGAATTTGGGCCCTTTTACTTTAGTTTTCATTCATTAAATTAATGTTAACCCAACGTTATTTTCCCCCGTTTTGCACGTCCGTTTATATATATTGGGCTTAGCCTTTTTAAAGCCCAATTTAGCCATGCGAAAAGGGGAGGCTTATGGCGTATACACAAGGAGGGGAAAGTGAGCGCATGAACTTGCATATGACGTTGGAAAATACATAATAGAAATTGGTGTACTTGCATAGTGGTGACATGTATTTTGGTCATACAACATAGGTGACATAAATCAAGGCATGTAAACTTGCATAGGTTTAACTACAACATGAACCTATATTCTTATTTAGGCATAATGTCAAACATAAGCATGGCCTAAATACTTCTAGCATAAACATGGCATATTGTCAAACATAAGCATGGCATAAATACTTCTAGCATAGGCATGGCATATTGTCAAACATAAGCATGGCATAAATACTTCTAGCATGACATAACATAATTCAACTTAATCATGTTTTAAGCCTAATCACATAACGATGGTATAAACATACTTATGCATAAATATTCCTAATCATGGTGTTTTGCTTTAAACTTGCAAAAAGGGGATTTTTGAGTCTAAACTAACCATGTCTCACATATGTCATCATATAATTCTTTAAAACAAGATAGACTTAATCATAGATCTCAATTATGCCAAATATTATTCCTAGCCATATTCATAAGTGTGCAAAAGCATGACTAATACATGGTGTCAAAATTCCACATAGTTTCATATGAACTATAATAACCAAACTTGTTTCAATTACTTGCAAAATGATTTATACATAAAAACATACATCATAATGGCATAATAACAAAGCCTCAAATTTGCATGAATTTAATCACATAACGATCATACATCATATAACGATTTATACACAATTTGCGCAATATCCCAAACGTTTATTTGCATAGAACTACCGCATGTAGTCCTTTATAAAGAATACATAATTTTGCACAAACATGAATTACTTCCATTGCCACAATTCAAGCATACACATCAACACAGTTGTTTATTATACCAAAGTAATACTCTACTTACAATGGTTTGACGAATTCTCTAGTTTAGGGATTGAAGACGCAAATTCCTTTGTTGAATTGATTAGCTTTAGGTTGCTTTGAATTGCTTTAGGCCTTAGAACTTCCTCCCTAATCCTCTCTTTAGTTGGCGGCTATGCTTTGTCGTTCCTCAGCAACATGGCGGCTATGTTCTTAATTTTTAATGAATAGATTAGGGTTTGGTCTAGGGTTGTTTATATAGAGGTTAGGAACTAATTAGGACCATTGATGTTGCTAGGTTAGATCATAGCCATTCATTAGGAAGAGAGACCAATAAAATCCCGCCACCTAGCCCTAATGACAAAGCAGACCACAGAAATTCGACCACTCACCGACCTGGCCAGCCAGGTTGACTGGGCTCGACCAGGTCGATACCCCTGTCGACAGGGCTGTCGACAGCCCTGTCGACATGGGTAGCCCAGGTCGACAGCCCAGTCGACCTGGGTGGCTAGGCGGGTGTTTTATCCGCCTGGCCCACTGGACCCCATTTCAAAATTATTATTTTATTCTGTTTGAATTTTAAATTTAATTCAAAACTTCCGAAGGCCATATCTTCTTCATACGGACTCCGTTTTTCGAAAACTCGGACTCTATTTCGCGTATTTTTCCGAGACGAACGCAATGGCGTATCCCGTTTCCCTTAGTTCTTTGATTTGAATTTGATTATACTTTAATTCATGAATTTCACAGTTATAGAATTTTCGGGGTGTTACATTCTCCCCCACTTAAAAGGATTTCGTCCCCGAAATCTTCAAGTGTAGGAAAACGTATATCCTAACATCCAATCATCCATCTACTCATCCATCAAACACGAGCATCCATTGTCCTTAAAAGACTTCTAATGCTTCATGATCATATGCAAAGTGTGTGTGTACATGTACTTATCTAATGCAAAAATCAGGCGGTCTACTGATTCAGTTGACCTCCTTAATGCGAATTATGTAAGTGCCATGAATCCATTATGTATGCAAATTTTCCTATTCTTAATTCTACATGAGTGCACAGTCATTCAATACAAATGCTGCATCCACATGTCAACACATTAAAGTTCAACCACATACGAATACAAACACATATGCATATGCAATATGAAGTGACTGAGCCGATCTAAAACCTAGATTGTGTGTGTATATGCAACCACGAGCAACCACTAGCAATCACTTGCAACCACTTGCAACCATTCATACATAACATGTTTCAATTACATGTTTTCATCCAAAAGGTTTCTACCCTAAAGATAAGGTCGATACCTAAAAAGATAGATAAAAGCGCAACTTAAGGAAAAAGAAAGATCAAGGATGTACCCTCGAACAGAAAAGGGTAGGCAGTGCGGATTCTAGCTTCAGTTTCCCAAGTCGCGTCTCCCTCGGTGTCGCTCCACTGGACTTTGACGAGCTTGACTTCGCGGTTGCGTAGCTTCTTTACTTCCGTTCCTAAGATGCGGGTTGGAACTCTTCTTATGGTTGCTTCGCGTTCCACTTCGGCCTCTTCGAGGATATTCGGCTCTACCACTTCAGCAGACTCGTGTAGACATTTTCGGAGATGTGAAACGTGAAAAACGTTGTGGACTCCAGCCAACTTCTCGGGTAGCTCTAATCTATAAGCCATTTTCCCAATTTTCTCGATAATAGGGAATGGCCCTACGAATCTTGGCGCTAGCTTTCCTGTGGTTCCAAAACGAACAACGTTTCTTAGTGGTGATACCTTGAGAAAAACTCTGTCTCCAACCTCGAATTCAAGGTCGGTCCTTCTCTTGTCGGCATAGGACTTTTGTCTGTCTTGGGCCGTCTTCATCCTTCTTCGTATTAAGTCTACTTTCTCTGAGGTCTCTCGGATCATGTCTGGTCCAAGTATGAGCTTATCAGTAGACTCCCACCAACAAGTGGGCGATCGGCACGGTCTTCCATATAAAGCTTCGAAGGGCGCCATTCCTATGGTTGCTTGATAGCTGTTGTTGTAGGCAAATTCCACCAAAGGGAGGTGGTCTTCCCATGTCCCTCCGAAGTCAAGGACGCATAACCTTAAGAGGTCTTCCAAAACTCTGTTCACTCTCTCTGTTTGGCCGTCGGTTTGGGGATGATAGGCCATGCTCAAGCATAACTGCGTTCCTACTGCTTCTTGCAGACTCCGCCAAAACTCGCTGGTGAAGATGGGGTCTCGGTCACTAACGATGCTAGATGGTATTCCATGGAGTCGCACGATTTCCTTGAGGTAAAGTGATGCTAGGGATGAGGCGGTTCTTTTACTTTTGACAGGTAAAAAGTGGGCGCTTTTAGTAAGCCTATCCACTATTACCCAAATACTAGTGTTGCCTTTCCTAGACCTAGGCAGCCCATCGATGAAGTCCATTGAGATGCTATCCCACTTCCACTGCGGGACCTCCAAAGGATGTAGCAGTCCGCCAGGCTTTTTCTGTTCCGCCTTAACCTGTTGGCACACCATACACTTAGAAACGAATTCTGCCACGTCCTTTTTCATGCCGTTCCAGAAGAAAGTCCTTTTTACGTCTTTGTACATTTTATCTCCGCCTGGGTGTATCGTCATCTTGGAGTGATGTGCTTCCTCGAGAACCTTCTTTATTAAATCGTTTGTCTGTGGGACACATAGTCTTCCATCTCGCCTTAGTACACCCTTATCGTCAATGGAGTATCTGTTGAGGTGACTTGAAGTCTCACCCCTAATTAGCCTATCAATTATTTCCACAAGCTGAGGGTCTTCGCGTTGTGCTGTCCCTACTGAATCCACTAAAGTTGGGCGCACTTCGAGAGATGCAAGCAAGCCCGGTACGAAATCGGAGGAGGGCCTAAAGTCGAGGCTGGCTATAAACTCTAGGCTTTGTCTTTCAACAAACAACGGGCTTAGGGTCAATTTCTTTCGGCTCAACGCGTCTGCCACTACGTTGCCTTTGCCCGGAGTGTAGGAGATTTCGAAATCGTACGAGGCAAGAAACTCCATCCACCTTTGTTGCCTCAAGTTAAGATCTTTCTGCGAGAAAAGATATTTCAACGATTTATGGTCAGTGTAAAGTTCGAACTTCTCACCTAGGAGATAGTGTCGCCAAGACTTGAGTGCAAAGACGATGGCGGCTAACTCAAGATCGTGGGTTGGGTAGTTCTTTTCGTGCACCTTCAATTGCCTCCCGCCATAAGCTACTACCCTTCCTTCTTGCATTAAGACGGCGCCTAGCCCTGTCCCACATGCATCCGTATAAACAGTGAACATCTTGCTCCCATCTGGCAGCGTCAAAACTGGGGCTGTAGTGAGAGCCCTTTTCAGTCGTTGGAAAGCAAACTCGCAATCCAAGTCCCAATTGAACACTAGATTCTTCTTAGTCAATTTCGTGAGCGGAGCGGAGATTTTCGCAAAATCCCTTATGAATTTTCGATAGAAACCTGCTAGTCCTAGAAAGCTTCGGACCTCAGTTGCATTCCTTGGTGTCTTCCAATCTTGTACCGCCACTACCTTAGCAGGGTCCATCGCTAACCCTTGTTTGGATACTATGTGCCCTAGGAACCTCACCTCTTCTCTCCAAAAGTGGCATTTGGAGAACTTGGCTTTTAGTTGATGGACTCGCAAAGTTTCCATGATTGCCCTTAAGTGCTGAGCATGTTCCTCTTCATTCTTTGAGAAGATAAGGATATCATCTACGAAGACCACTACGAATTTGTTGAGGAAATCTCTAAATACCCTACTCATCAGGTCCACGAAGTAAGCAGGTGCATTTGTCAAGCCGAAAGGCATGACAAGCCATTCAAAGAAACCGTCTGGGGTTCTGAAAGCCGTTTTATCGATGCTATCTTCAGCCACCCTTAGCTGATGAAAACCGGTTGCTAAATCGAGTTGGGAGAAAACAGACGCTCCTACAAGCTGGTCAAATAAATCGTCAATTCTAGGGAGAGGGTGCCTATTCTTTTTCGTTAGCTTGTTGAGCTCCCTATAGTCAACACATAGACGGAGTGAACCATCCGCCTTTGTAGCGAACACCACTGGAGCGCCCCATTCTGAAATGCTCCTCCTAATGAACCCCTTTTCTAGAAGCTCTTTAATCTGTTTACTGAGCTCTTTCCTTTCTCGTGGAGCCATATGTCTAACGGGCAATGCAACGGGCTTTGCATTATCTACAAGATATATGCGGAAGTCTATCTCCCGCTTCGGAGGCAAGCCCTTCACCTCTTCGAAGACATCCGGATATTCCCGGACCACTCTAACTGATTTCAAATTTTCAACAGAGGCATCTAGCGATTCAAGATAACTAAGCATAACCGCATACGAGGGATTACAAGAAATTTCCAAAGTATTACCGAGCTGGGTTAGGAGCCTAACAACCCTTTTCTCACAATCAAGGATGGCCCCATTACTGGATAGCCAATCCATACCCAAAATCAAACCATACCCCGAAAAGCCCAAAACAAAGGCACTACATTGAAATTCAACACTTAGGATAGAAATTTTCAAATCCAAACAGATCATAGACAAATGAGCTGGGCCCCCAATTGGGTTTGAAACAATTAAGGGGTCCTCTACCATACTAGTTTTTAGGTGCAGAGATTCTACTAAAGCAGACGAGATAAAGGAGTGTGATGCGCCAGAATCAAATAAAGTGCGAACGGGGTGATCATAAAGATAAACTACACTTTCTACAGAAGTATTTGTACCTCGCTGTTGCAATGGTGGCGCTTCTAGCACATGAACCTGTGCCCCTGGGGTGGATCCAGTGCCCTGCCCCTGTCCTCGTTTCCTTGGGCAGTCCTTAGCCCTGTGGCCTGTCTGACCGCATGAAAAGCACCCACCATTCTCCTTGGCCTTTTTCTTCCGGCAGTCCTTTACTAAGTGCCCCACTTTGCCACAGAAATTGCACTTCCTCTTCTCTTTGTTGCCCTTTCCGCCCTTCTTAAAGTCTGTCTTCTTAGGTTGCAAACCCTCTTTCTTCCCTTGAGAGCTTTCTGCCTTGGTCTCCTTCTTGCCCTTGTCCTCTTCATTCAGCAATGCCATTTGCACCAACCTTTCATACGTGGCTCCCATGGGTATATGGGTCATGGCCAAACTATGTAATGGCTCATTTAACCCCTTGACAAAACGGAGAGCCTTCTTATGAGGGGTGTTGACTAGGTCAAGCCCAAACCTAGCCAGCTCATCAAACTGATTCACATACTCTCTAACAGTCTTGTCTCCTTGCTTAAGGAATAAGAATTTTTCCAACTGCAAACTTCTTTCTGCATCTGAGAGAAACTTAGTCTCAAATCTTGCCCTAAAGTCCTCCCATGTTTCTACTGGTCTTTCAGCATTAGTGACTTCCCACCAGTAGGAAGCCTCGCCCTTCAATAGCCACACTGCCAATTGTACTTTTTGTCTATCTTCTACCTCAAAGATGATGAATAGGTCTTCAGTTTCCTTCAGCCAATTCCTAGCTGCTACGAAGGACTCAGTTCCATGGAAATCCCTTCCTCCCATAGCTTTAAAATCTTTACATATCTTAGCGAATGTGTTTCCCCGTGGAGGAGGTGGAGGAAAAAGTACTGCTGCGGCTGGATGATTCCCTTCAGCTGGAGGAGGAGGAACGGTAGGACCTGGCTGAGTGGCCCTAGCTTCTAAGAAACGTCTAAACCAACCAGGTATGGGTACCCCTTCAGGCAAGTTAAGATCTTGGGACATGCTGAAACAAAAAGGATAGATTCAAAACGAAGGATAAGAGATAATACCCATGGCTTTGGGGAGTGGACTTTGCCTTTTTAAAATAAAATAATATTTTTCTTTTAAAAATGCTTCTTTAAATTTCCTTTTTGAAAATAAATTTTTCAAAACTTTTTATCTTATCTGGTAAACCTGTGCTCTGATACCAAGTGAAACACCCCACCTCCGTTAGGGTCACTCTCAAAGGGAATGCCCTAATTTTGGTGGAGGTTTATAAGTACAAGTCACAGATATACAAGACAGATATAAGAACACATATTTGTAAACAGCGGAAGAACAACAAACTTTTATTTCATGAAGTCAAATACGTGTCACAAAACATCACCATGATTGTCTTACATCCTTTCCAAAAACAAACATAACATTTTCATAATCTGTCTTGAGTACATTATTTAAAGAAGCATGAATAAAACATAGATAAACTGCCAAAGCCCCATAGTGAATTGTCCAAAGCCATAGTTCAAAACAGGAAAGTCCAAGCAATACATTTCTCTTCTTCAAGCTGGATGTTGAGGTAGGTCAAGCTGCTGTGTTCCCTCCCTGAGGACCTGGGGGGGGAAACGGAAGAAAGAAGACGAAAGAAAAATAGAGTCAGACATAAAGCCTGAGTAAGTCAAGTACTACTTTGTCTATGAATAAAGAACTGGGTATGATAAGTAAAACAGGAAGTGGGCAAACACTATGAACTTGGTTAAGTTATCTAGGGTCGAATATACTATCGTACCCCATGTTAATCCCTGAACCCATATAAACTAGTCTCCAATTTGCACCCCATAATCAGGGTGATGTGGTCCATTCTACGATGATCGGCTCCTACTCGCATAGTTACATGTGTCTTACGGCCCCCGATGTCTGTAGTTACCTATGCTGGTCCCACCATGGGGTGTATCAAGTCCCATAGTGGCAACCCGACACAACCTTAGAGTGCAAAGGTATGCTACTGGTGTCCAGTGCTTTATTTTTCTGCGCCGGAGTGCGTGCACGCCCGCACACCGTTAGAACCTACACTGCTACACCACCGCCGTCGATTTGACCTCTTACAATCAGCCCAGTAATCGTGCCCCACCCTGCCTAGTTTCAGGGTATCCTGATACACCTTCTAGGGTTACTGCTGAAAAGGGTCCCCCCCGTTACTAGGTTTTCTATCTCTAGCCAACATGCTAAGTTGGTTAAGTGTTTCCTAACCTAACCCCACCAGTCCGTTTAGTTTAGCATGTTCCATTTTGATTAAGTCTTTAGTTCACTTAATCCTAACAATCCTGACTCAGCCTTAATTGTCTTATTAAGGCCCTGACCTCTCACATTAGACAGGTATTGTTGTGGCTGCCTGTTGCCGGTTGGTTCCGGGCAGTCTTACGCCATAACTCAGTCTAACCTCGGGTCTTTGCTGGGCTCCATGTTTAACCTCCCACATTGGATAGGTATTGTTGTGACTACTGGACAGCCGGGCGGTTCCGGGCAGGTTTACATCACAACTCAATCCAACCTCGGGTTAAACACATCGTCTTTTCTACATTTACATATCTTGTCATTCTTCTTTATTTCTTACATGTAAATATTTGCGGCCCATTATTAAGTTAATGGTGTAAAGGTTACACCAATCATGGGCCCAACCCATACTTGAATTTGGGCCCTTTTACTTTAGTTTTCATTCATTAAATTAATGTTAACCCAACGTTATTTTCCCCCGTTTTGCACGTCCGTTTATATATATTGGGCTTAGCCTTTTTAAAGCCCAATTTAGCCATGCGAAAAGGGGAGGCTTATGGCGTATACACAAGGAGGGGAAAGTGAGCGCATGAACTTGCATATGACGTTGGAAAATACATAATAGAAATTGGTGTACTTGCATAGTGGTGACATGTATTTTGGTCATACAACATAGGTGACATAAATCAAGGCATGTAAACTTGCATAGGTTTAACTACAACATGAACCTATATTCTTATTTAGGCATAATGTCAAACATAAGCATGGCCTAAATACTTCTAGCATAAACATGGCATATTGTCAAACATAAGCATGGCATAAATACTTCTAGCATAGGCATGGCATATTGTCAAACATAAGCATGGCATAAATACTTCTAGCATGACATAACATAATTCAACTTAATCATGTTTTAAGCCTAATCACATAACGATGGTATAAACATACTTATGCATAAATATTCCTAATCATGGTGTTTTGCTTTAAACTTGCAAAAAGGGGATTTTTGAGTCTAAACTAACCATGTCTCACATATGTCATCATATAATTCTTTAAAACAAGATAGACTTAATCATAGATCTCAATTATGCCAAATATTATTCCTAGCCATATTCATAAGTGTGCAAAAGCATGACTAATACATGGTGTCAAAATTCCACATAGTTTCATATGAACTATAATAACCAAACTTGTTTCAATTACTTGCAAAATGATTTATACATAAAAACATACATCATAATGGCATAATAACAAAGCCTCAAATTTGCATGAATTTAATCACATAACGATCATACATCATATAACGATTTATACACAATTTGCGCAATATCCCAAACGTTTATTTGCATAGAACTACCGCATGTAGTCCTTTATAAAGAATACATAATTTTGCACAAACATGAATTACTTCCATTGCCACAATTCAAGCATACACATCAACACAGTTGTTTATTATACCAAAGTAATACTCTACTTACAATGGTTTGACGAATTCTCTAGTTTAGGGATTGAAGACGCAAATTCCTTTGTTGAATTGATTAGCTTTAGGTTGCTTTGAATTGCTTTAGGCCTTAGAACTTCCTCCCTAATCCTCTCTTTAGTTGGCGGCTATGCTTTGTCGTTCCTCAGCAACATGGCGGCTATGTTCTTAATTTTTAATGAATAGATTAGGGTTTGGTCTAGGGTTGTTTATATAGAGGTTAGGAACTAATTAGGACCATTGATGTTGCTAGGTTAGATCATAGCCATTCATTAGGAAGAGAGACCAATAAAATCCCGCCACCTAGCCCTAATGACAAAGCAGACCACAGAAATTCGACCACTCACCGACCTGGCCAGCCAGGTTGACTGGGCTCGACCAGGTCGATACCCCTGTCGACAGGGCTGTCGACAGCCCTGTCGACATGGGTAGCCCAGGTCGACAGCCCAGTCGACCTGGGTGGCTAGGCGGGTGTTTTATCCGCCTGGCCCACTGGACCCCATTTCAAAATTATTATTTTATTCTGTTTGAATTTTAAATTTAATTCAAAACTTCCGAAGGCCATATCTTCTTCATACGGACTCCGTTTTTCGAAAACTCGGACTCTATTTCGCGTATTTTTCCGAGACGAACGCAATGGCGTATCCCGTTTCCCTTAGTTCTTTGATTTGAATTTGATTATACTTTAATTCATGAATTTCACAGTTATAGAATTTTCGGGGTGTTACAATGGACGATATTTATTGGTTGTGATTGGTGTGAAAATTGATTGATAGCGAATGGTTGTTTGGGATTGTTTGTGGTTGATATTGATTGATTGTGGTTGAAAAATACCCGTTTGTGGTTGAGAAATATTTGGTTGAAACCACATAGGATTAGTTTATGGAAATGAAATAGATATATACATGCCGCCTGCGTACGAACTAGATGCATGATTCTCATTGTCAAAAACCGCAAGGTTTTAAGGTAGAGCGAGGAGTCGTACTAGGGACGGTCCCGGTTTTAACTACCCTGCCGTTATTCTGCCGAAATTTTGAATAATATTCATGTGTTTGAATTATTTTCATTTGCTGAAACCATATTTATTCATTGAATAGAAAACCTTCATGTGTTGAATTGATATTCATTCGTTGATTAGAAATTCATGTGTTGAATGGTATTCGTGTTTTTAAATATAAAAATCACATTTTTATCTACATATAGAAACTATAGAAAACCTTCATGTGTTGAATCGATATTCATTCGTTGAATTGAAATTCATGTGTTGAATGGTATTCATATTTTGAAATAAATTGTTTCATAATAAAAAATCATCTTTTATCAACTATATGGACTATGTAAAATAATCTCGTTTTAAAAGAAATTGTTTTATAATAAAAATTCTATTTTTATCACCTATATAAACTATACGAAATAATAGTGTTTTGAAATGAATTGTTTTACAATAAAAATCACATTTTTATTATATAAATGAATTGTTGAAATGTGAAGTGTTAAAAATAGCAACTCGTTCAAATAAATATGCATGAGTCGAAATGTTCATTAATTAGCTAATGATATGATTTTTGCCTATGCATGCAACATTAGAATGAATGGTATTTTTAAAAACCAAATGGAATCAAATATGAAGTTGAATGGAAAATGATAAGTGATAAGAACTGTATATATGTACATGCATATTTATTGAACAGGTTATAGCAAAGGGGCTAGAGAAGAGGAATAAAATTTTTGTGCCCGACAAATAGGTACACAATTACTGTTTTGTTTGGGTGATGATTTTATGAGCCTGTTGGCAAGCCGCTTTGCTTTTTCTTTTTCTTTTTGACATGAGACGCCCGTGTGGCTATTTGGGAATTTTCCCAGCCCCTCCCGTACAAAGGAGGTTATGGCAAAATTTTCCAAAATTTAAAGGCGTTAATGAAATATTTGAAGTGAAAACGATATTGAAATTGTTGAATGAACTATATATATATATAAATATATAAATATAAATAAAATTAAAACGAAATGTGGCCGTGCAGTTCGCATTTTGAAACTGTGATTTCAAACGATTATACCGGGAGATCCGACCATCGGATTTTCCTGAAAACGCAACCGTTGGGTTCGCTTTGGAAAAGTCTTTCCAACGGCACCAACTTTGAAATAAATCCAATGGTTGGATTGTCTGGAAAGTTTAATTCAAATCTAAAGAGAAATAGCGCCAGAAACGATTATATATATACATAAATAATTATATTAAATCGAATAACAACGCTGCAGTTCGTATTTTGAAATCGAAACTTCAAACGATTGTACCGGGAGATCCGACCGTCGGATTTTCCCGAAACTGGAACCGTTGGATTCGTTTTGAAAAGACCTTTCTAATGATGTAAATTTTGTGAAGATCCAACGGTTAGATTTTCAGATATGTGTAAATCAAATCTGAAGAAAAACAACGCCACGGCCGCGTTATGGCCCGAAGCGACGTTTTGAATAAATTGGCTATTTTAAAATAAATAAAAATAGCGATAAATCGTTATAAAATATCATAAACGATATGGAATGGAAATAAACTGAATTTGCTCGATTTATGTGGTATTTGATGGTTGAATGTGTTTGGTGTGAAAATTACATTAAAGGACAAAATTGGTGTTATCGAATGATTTAACCATTGAAATAAATTGATTTGAAATTCTAAATATACGTGAATTATTTGAAAACGCCGAGTTAATTCTCATTTCAAATAATTGACCGACGATTGAAAGTCGAAGATGGAGACGGTGGTCGAAGACCGGAGATCTTCACCTCGTTTGGATGGTAACCGAGGTCCTGATTGGGAGGCATCCCGAAATATGGATAATGAGTGGTGATCGTCCAGACGTACGTGGTGATCGATGGGTTTGCGAGGTATTTAGTGCCTCCGGTTTCGTTCAGACCCAGAACGGACTTGTAAATGGACTGTGTGTCTGACATTGGATTTTATTCTGTGTTGATTGATCTCTATTAAATATACATCTGTTTGGCGGCGGAGAATTTATTCTTTTGCTTAACGCCCTTCTCTGAAACGCACGAGCTCAGAGGTTGTATATCGATGGACATCAGTCGCATGGCATGAATTGCCTGTGTGGCATGCTAAGATGCAGTGATCAGGGCTTCTGTTGAAAAGCAAAGTCTTGTGGTGATGATCAAAGCACGGCCGATGTGGCGTAGCTTTGTGTATAACGTAAAATCGCGAGCCTCACACCCCGGTATGAACCAGAAACGGGAGGGGACATCAAGGAGGGCCTGCGTTTCTTTCTAGCTAGGGTGGTGTCAGTGACCTACCAGCCCTAACATTTATATACTTTTCACCTGTGTGGTTGTTGTTGTTGCGAGGCGCCTTGGTTTGATCGGACGATCCGGGTCCGATGGAGTCATTCGTTGGCTCGTTTACGCCCCAAAGGGCGGGGAGACGTAGTGTTCAGGCATAATAATCCACATCGGTGGACCGCCCCTGACGATCCAAGGGGCAGTTGCGGCTGTTCCTTAGGGGCGGGCTAGAGCGTCTCGAAATCGGTAAGGACTATCTTTTGCCTTGGTTCATGACGGAAATCCAATTTCCAAATACGACATCATGCGGTTTTGATTGTATACCTATATATGGTGACATAGTGGTATGGGGCATTAATTTCGTCTATGATTGATAGTTATGATTTGAAATTGTTTTCAAAGCGTATAAACACTAGTAACAATATCAAATGCCTTTGTTTTATTCGTATCAATCATATTTTGGCCATTATAAGGTAAAACTCTATCCTCCGGTTTGCGTTGCATTGTGTGATGGGAACTGAGTCTTATAATGGCTTCATTTTTATAAAATACATTGCGTTGTTTAAAAGAAAGATTTGTTTTAAAGCACAGGCAATCCAATGGAGTAAACCTGTTCCACGAAAGTGGCGTGGTCCTGTGATTAGCCATATTATATATGTGTTGAATAGATTTCTCATACCAGTCCCATGACTGACTCGAAGTTTGTTTCACTTTCAAACTCGGGTGCCCCGTTTCCTACACGGGCAGCCTTGTATTCAGGTTTAGCAGGCTTTATCTGGATAGCTGGAGCGGAAGATGGATTCTATTATTTATCTCTTTTTATGCTGTTCAGCTCCTATTGTACATATTTTGTTTGTTTTCCGCTGTAGACATTTATGTATAGCTGAACTGTATTTGTACTAAGTAAGATCCTGTATACTGTGTAACTCTGATGATTACTTTTATCCAGTGTATTCTATTGTTCATTATCTGGTGTATTTATTTAATTTTGTTCTGCTATTATCTGTTTTTGTGTTATATTCCAAAGATTACCCTTGTCTCCGTCTGTACGGGAAATGGGGTCGTCTCAACGTGGTATCAGAGCTTTGGTTAAGCTTAGTGCTGGAATATAACATTTGAACGAACTCGTCAGAAATAGAACCAGTAGTATTCTAGGACGGGTAACTCTATACAGATAGGATCAGCAATATCCTAGTATGAGTAAAGCAGAATGAAATTACACCTCGATAAACACATTTACATTTGAAGTATATGTTTCTATGTTTTAAAATTATCTTTTCTGTGACCTGACACTTGATCTTCCATTTGCAGAAGTACTAGAAAAATGAGTGCCAGAAACAGAAGGAATACAGAACCCGATCTAAAGGCTCTATTAAAGAGATATCGAAATCTGAACGGAGCACAGTTCTCGGGCAATGAATCTATAATTCAGACTCAAGCTTGGATGAGTTCTGTAGAAAGAATTTTTGAGCGTATCCAACTGAGGGATGACCAGAAAAGGTTAGTAGCATCTTGGGCGCTCAAAGAAGAAGCTTTAATCTGGTGGGAAACAATCATCAAAGATAATCCAGAAGGTGATATCACCTGGGACAGATTCAAAGTGATTTTCCTAGAAAGATTTACTCCTCCTGAAGCGACGGAGCGATTGTGTGATGAATTTTCTTATCTAATACAAGGTGATATGAGCATCCCAGAATATCATAAGAAATTCAACGAACTTGCTCACATTGCTTCTCATCTGATTCAATATCCAAAGAGGAAAAATCTGAGATTTATTCATGGCCTGCAAAGGAGATATCAGAATAGTGTAATGAGGAATGTGAAGCTTCCTTTTTCTGAAATGATATACATGGCTTATCAGCATGAAGATCTCCATAAGAAAGGAATGTTGCACGACGAAGAAGAAGTTTGTTGTAGTGACAAAGAAGAGTCAGAAACTGATATTCCTGAAGCCAGTACGAGGTCTGAGGTCAATAAGAGGCCCAGTGCCAAGAGAAAAATGGCTGAATCTGGGAACGAACGAAAAACAACCGCCACGTGCTCAAGCTGCAATAGAAAAGGACATTTGGCGAAAAGTTGCAAATCTTGGAACGAACGAAGAAAGAGTGGATCTAAATCCAAGAAGGATTTTCAAGGAAAGAAAAGGTGCAATCAATGCCATCAGTTTGGTCATGTAAAGCAAGATTGCTGGAAGATGAAGAAGCCTGAAGTAGTTCAAGTGAATGAAGTAGCAGAAACTTCTGATCCCTCAGCAAGTCAAGGAAGATCTGATGTTTTAGAAGGAACGCTTACTGTCAAAAACATTCCAGTTAAAGTACTGTTTGACATAGGGGTGTCACAAAGCTTTATTGCAAAGAGTGATGCTAAGAAGCTAGATTTGAATTTGAGGAAGCTCAAGGAACCAATGACTGTCCAGAATCCGGTCGGGGGTTCTATCAATCTCAGTTGGATTTGTGCAGTACCTGTCTCCTTTTCTTGCTATAAATTCCCTATTATCTCTATCGTCATGAATTTTAATGAATTCGATATTATTCTGGGATTGGATTGGTTAACCAAATATGAAGCAGAGGTAAGAGGCGCCGAGAGAGTTGTTAGGGCTAGGATTAAATCAGGAAGTTATATAACCACACCATGTGAGAGTCAGAAATCTAATAGAAAAGACTTCTGGGAAGCTCTCGATGTTTCTCCAGCCCAAATAGAAAATATCTCTAAAATCACAGAGAATATTCGCGACCTAGTGAAAGATATTCCTGTCATCAAGAATTATGCGGATGTGTTTGAGGAAGTTGTTCGCTTACCTCCGCAAAGAGAAATAGATTTCAAGATCGCTTTGATTCCCAATGCAAGGCCGGTAGTTCACGCTATTCGAAGAATGTCCTTGAAAGAAAAAGAAGAACTTGACAATCAAACACGACAGCTAGTATGGAAGGGTCTGATCAAGCCTAGTTTCTCTGATTGGGGAGCAGCAGTGGTGTTTGTCCCAAAATCTGACCGTACTCTACGTCTATGTGTGGATTATCGAGATCTGAACAAGCAAACCATAAAGAATAAATATCCATTGCCGCGGATTGATGATTTGTTGGATCGACTAAATGGCGCACAAGTATTTTCACGAATGGACCTAGCTACAGGTTTCCATCAACTTCGAATTGCCGAAGAGTGTGTTCCAATGACAGCATTCAGAGGTCCCGACTTATTCTTCGAGTGGTTAGTAATGCCATTCGGCTTATGTAACGCTCCAGCTTACTTCGTCGATCTGATGAATAGAGTATTCAGAGGAGTATTGAATAAATTTGTTCTGGTTTTTATTGACGATATTCTAATCTTCTCTAAATCAAAGGCCGAACATGAAAAGCATTTGGAACTGGTGTTAGAAATCCTCAAAGGAATGTATTGAAAGCAAAGTTTACCAAATGTATATTCTGGCAAGATGAAGTAAAATTTCTAGGCCACGTCGTATCAAAAGAAGGAATCACTGCGGATCCAAGCAAAATCACAGCCATTCAGAATTGGAAGCAGCCCAGTACTCCTACTGAAGTTCACAGTTTTCTTGGATTGGCTAGTTATTACCGGAAGTTCGTTAAAAACTTTTTGAAGATATCTGGTCACTTAATGAAGCTTACAAAGAAGCACTCTAAATTCAAATGGACTCCAGAAAGTGAGGAGGCTTTTGAAGAGCTAAAGTTGAGATTAACAACTGCTCCAGTATTAACCATCATCGATGGCAACCAAGATTTAAAAGTCTGGACTGATGCTTCTAGAGAAGGCCTTGGCGCAGTATTAATGCAAAGGGGTCAAATGATTGCTTATGCTAGCCGTCAACTGAAGCCGCACGAGAAAAACTACGTAACTCATGATCTTGAGTTATTGGCTATAGTATTTGCCTTGAAAATCTGGAGACACTATCTTCTGGGTGAGAGATTTGAACTGTTTAAAGATCATCAGTCGTTAAAGTATCTATTCACACAGAAGGACTGGAATCTGAGGCAGCAACGTTGGCTAGAGTTCCTTGCAGCATACGATTTCGAAATTATATATACTCCAGGGAAAGCCAATGTCGTGGCCGATGCGGTGAGCCGAAAGAATGTAATGATCGCCAGCTTTATTATCACGACTTCCTTGATTGACAAAATATCTATTCTTCAGAAGGAGGATAACTTTATTAAAGATATGATCAAAAGGATTCAGAAAGGCGAACCCTCGTGTTTTCAAATAGATAACGACGAGACCTTGAGATTGAATGGAAGGATTTGTGTTCCTGACATCCCAGAGTTAAAAAGGGAAGTGTTAGACGAGTATCACAAGTCCAAGCTGAGTATCCATCCTGGTGTGGCCAAAATGTATAACGATCTCAAACGAACATTCTGGTGGAAGGCTATGAAAAGAGACGTTTCAATATATGTTAGCCGATGCCCTACTAACCAGCTAGTCAAAAGCGACCAACAGAAATTGGCTGGATTGTTACAACCACTAGAAGTTCCTGGTTGGAAGTGGGAACATATTTCTATGGATTTCATTGATGGTCTGCCCAGAACCAGAAAAGGGAATGACAGTATTTGGGTGATCGTAGATCGCTTCACGAAGACCGCCCATTTCATAGCTGTCAGATCAAACAGAACTGCTCAAAGTCTGGTGCAGATATACTTCAGGGAAATAGTTAGACTACATGGAGTGCCGCTCAGTATAGTAAGTGATAGAGATACAATATTTACTAGTAAATTCTAGGAGGCATTTCAAGTCGAGCTGGGAACGAAGTTGAACTTAAGCACCGCTTATCATCCTCAGACAGACGGTCAGACTGAGAGGGTGAATCGTATTTTAGAAGATCTATTGCGGGCTTGTGTTATAGATTTCGGTGGATCATGGGAGGACCATCTGCATTTGGATGAATTCTCTTATAACAACAGCTACCAAGTGAGTCTGACAATGTCGCCATTCGAAGCTTTGTATGGTAGACCGTGCCGATCTCCTGCTTGTTGGGTCGAACCAGGTAATAGGCTTGTGTTGGGTCCTGATATGATTCGAGAAGCTGCCGACAAAGTCGATTTTATTAAGAAGCGATTACTCGTCGCTCAAAGCCGACAAAAGAGCTATACCGATAGGAGAAGAAGAGATATATCCTTTGCTGTTGGCGACTATGTATATTTGAAAGTATCGCCGATGAGAGGAGTTATCCGGTTCGGTAAAACTGGAAAGTTAGCGCCCAAATTCATTGGTTCGTTTCCTATTCTGGAACGGATCGGAACTCTCGCTTATAGGGTTAAGCTGCCTGATTGGTTGCCTGGAGTTCATGATGTATTTCACATATCTCAACTACGAAAGCACGTTCATGATCCAGATATGATCGTGGAAGAAGCAGCTCAACAGGATATTGAAATTACTCCAGAACTAGCTGTGAGAAGAGAGCCGCTAAAGATTATCGGCAAAGAAACCAAAGAGCTGAGGAACAAGAAGGTTCACTTAGTCAAAGTGCAATGGAGTGGACATCCGCGAGATTGTACTTGGGAAACTGAGGAGAGCATTCAGAAAGCTTATCCTAGATGCCGAGTGGATGTCTATGATTGACTCCGGTGCAAGGTACATTTACCCTACTTTGCATTACCATTTAATTCCCTACTCTGTTGTTATTTTCTTTCCATGGATGTGCACTTTTAAATTCTATAGTCTGAATGATTTTAAAAAGAATATGGGATTTGATTAGTATATTTTTTGAAGGTTAAAAACGATTTGATTGTTGTTGTGTTGTGTGATTGTAGATTTATCAAACCACTTTCGACTTTGTTCCTTTTCGGGGACGAAAAGTTTTAAGTGGGGGAGATTGTAACGACCCAGAAAATCTGAACCAATTTAAAATTTTTAAATTGGCTAAAATAATGGATTTTGAATATTTAAAATAAATATTTTAAATAATAGAAATGAAAACTGAGTTTGAATCGACAATTGAAAACGAATATAATTAATTATAATTATAAACAAGGCCTGAAATGGCGCTGCAGTTTCAAAAATTGAATTCAAACTTTGTCGGGCTGTACCGGGTGCAAAACAAAACGGATTTTAGTGAAACCAAAAATATTTAAATCTGTTAGTGAATACCTTTCTAACGAATCTGAAAAATCGAATTTTCATAACGGAAAGCAAAAGTTATGGCCAAATGAATTTTCAGAAAGGTCGCTATGGAATTTATATAGCCCGTGAAATTGGTCATTTTGCATACGACCTCGGAATTCGATGAAACCACTTTTGTTGGATCCGAGATGTGAAGTTATTGCTAGGTTTCAAATTTCATAATTTTTGAAGCTAGTATGTGAGCGTGGCAAAAGAAAACGTGTTTTTGTCAATTATAGTTAAATTGGATCGACCAGAAATGGGCCTTTTTGCAAACGGTCTCAGAATTCGATGAAACCAGTTTTGTTGGGACCGTATCGTCAAAACATAGCCAGATTTATTTTTCTGGAATTTTTCGAATCAGTTTGTGGCCCTGGCAAATGGAAATGCACGTTCAAATTAAATATTGAATGTTTTATATTTTAATTTGAATGGAAACTGACTGAAACAGTCGAATGGGCCTTCAAAACATATCCCATTGTGTTCAGAATGGGGGTGAAACGCTAGGGACGACAGTCGTTGGGTTTGAATTTGTGTTCGTGTGTGAAAGAGGGTATTTTCGGATTTTTAAAAATATATAAATAAAAAAAAATCGTTGGTCAGAAATTCTATTTTCTCTCTCCCCGAAGTTCGACCGAAGGCGGAAAACGTTCGATTCCTTCTCTCTTCATTTTCTCCCTCTACAAGCAAAATTAGCCCCTCCTCCAGTTGAAGATTTTGTAGAGCTCGGAGAGATCTTCAAATCCATATAAGGTTTGGATTTTTTCACTGCGTGGTTTGGGAGAACGAACGTCGAGAAGTCATCGCGTTCAAGTCGCCGCCGCCGCCGCCTCAGGCGATCGAACACCACCGCACCCCACTGCGCTGAAAGCTCTCTCCTTCCCCTTCGACACTGCGTAAGCCGATCGAGCTATCGATTCACGGATTTCACGAAATCGCGTGACCTAGTTTTCAACATTTCAGAAAGGTATACGGCTTGTTTTATTTTCAGCTGTTTTAACACCTTTAAACCGTTGCAAACTTTGAAAAATCATATCTTTTTGTTATGTTGACGAAATTCAGTGAAACAAGAGACAGTGGACTCATGTGGACGTCTTCTACCTTCTAGAAGAGACCGCATATTTTTCTGAGCCTTCTGCTATTTTTGGTGGAGTGGAACCCAATGTGAGATTTCTAATTTATAAACGATATGGAAACGACGTTGTATAAATTATATATTCGATGTATGAGTTATATAAGCGTTGTACACCTCATGTATAAGTGTTGTATAAGTCGTACGTTCGATGTATAAGTTGTATATGCATTGTAAAAATTATATATATGTTGAAATAGAAGTGAATTGCTATATAAATATATATATATATATATATATATATATATACGCCCCTCGTCCACAAACCATGGACGATATTTATTGGTTGTGATTGGTGTAAAAATTGATTGATAGCGAATGGTTGTTTGGGATTGTTTGTGGTTGATATTGATTGATTGTGGTTGAAAAATACCCGTTTATGTTTGAGAAATATTTGGTTGAAACCATATAGGATTAGTTTGTGGAAATGAAATAAATATATACATGCCGCCTGCGTGCGAACTAGATGCATGATCCCCATTGTCAAAAACCGCGAGGTTTTAAGGTAGAGCGAGGATCCGCACTAGGGACGGTCCCGGTTTTAACTACCCGGCCGTTATGCTGCCGAAATTTTGAATAATATTCATGTGTTTGAATTGTTTTCATTTGCCAAAACCATATTTATTCATTGAATAGAAAACCTTCATGTGTTGAATTGATATTCATTCGTTGATCAGAAATTCATGTGTTGAATGGTATTCGTGTTTTTAAATATAAAAATCACATTTTTATCTACATATAGAAACTATAGAAAACCTTCATGTGTTGAATCGATATTCATTCGTTGAATTGAAATTCATGTGTTGAATGGTATTCATATTTTGAAATAAATTGTTTCATAATAAAAAATCACCTTTTATCAACTATATGGACTATGTAAAATAATCTCGTTTTAAAAGAAATTGTTTTATCATAAAAATCCTCTTTTTACCACCTATATAAACTATACGAAATAATAGTGTTTTGAAATGAATTGTTCTACAATAAAAATCACATTTTTATTATATACATGAATTGTTGAAATGTGAAGTGTTAAAAATAGCAACTCGTTCAAATAAATATGCATGAGTCGAAATATTCATTAATTAGCTAATGATATGATTTTTGCCTATGCATGCAACATTAGAATGAATGGTGTTTTTAAAAACCAAATGGAATCAAATATGAAGTTGAATGGAAAATGATAAGTGATAAGAACTGTATATATGTACATGCATATTTATTGAACAGGTTATAGCAAAGGGGCTAGAGAAGAGGAATAAAATTTTTGTGCCCGACAAATAGGTACACATTTATTGTTTTGTTTGGGTGATGATTTTATGAGCCTGTTGGATAGCCGCTTGGATTTTTCTTTTTCTTTTTGACATGAGACGCCCGTGTGGCTATTTGGGAATTTTCCCAGCCCCTCCTGTACAAAGGAGGTTATGGCGAAATTTTCCAAAATTTAAAGGCGTTAGTGAAATATTTGAAGTGAAAACGATATTGAAATTGTTGAATGAACTATATATAAATATATAAATATATAAATATATAAATATAAATAAAATTAAAAAGAAACGTGGCCGTGCAGTTCGCATTTTGAAACTGTGATTTTAAACGATTATACCGGGAGATCCGACCATCGGATTTTCCTGAAAACGCAACCGTTGGGTTCGCTTTGGAAAAGTCTTTCCAACGGCACCAACTTTGAAATAAATCCAACGGTTGGATTGTCTGGAATGTTTAATTCAAATCTGAAGAGAAACAGCGCCAGAAACGATTATATATATATATATATAATTATATTAAATCGAATAACGACGCTGCAGTTCGTATTTTGAAATAGAAACTTCAAACGATTGTACCGGGAGATCCGACCGTCGGATTTTCCTGAAACTGGAACCGTTGGATTCGTTTTGAAAAGACCTTTCTAATGATGTAAATTTTGTGAAGATCCAACGGTTAGTTTTTCAGATATGTGTAAATCAAATCTAAAGAAAAACAGCGCCACGGCCGCGTTATGGCCCGAAGCGTCGTTTTGAATAAATTGGCTATTTTAAAATAAATAAAAATAGCGATAAATCGTTATAAAATATCATAAACGATATGGAATGGAAATAAACTGAATTTGCTCGATTTATGTGGTATTTGATGGTTGAATGTGTTTGGTGTGAAAATTACATTAAAGGACAAAATTAGTGTTGTCGAATGATTTTACCATTGAAATAAATTGATTTGAAATTCTAAATATAAGTGAATTATTTGAAAAGGCCGAGTTAATTCTCATTTCAAATAATTGACCGACGATTGAAAGTCGAAGATGAAGACGGTGGTCGAAGACCGGAGATCTTCACCTCGTTTGGATGGTAACCGAGGTCCTGATTGGGAGGCATCCCGAAATATGGATAATGAGTGGTGATCGTCCAGACGTACGTGGTGATCGATGGGTTTGCGAGGTATTTAGTGCCTCCGGTTTCGTTCAGACCCGGAACGGACTTGTAAATGGACTGTGTGTCTGACATTGGATTTTATTCTGTGTTGATTGATCTCTATTAAATATACATCTGTTTGAAGGCGGAGAATTTATTCTTTTGCTTAACACCCTTCTCTGAAACGCACGAGCTCAGAGGTTGTATATCGATGGACATCAGTCGCATGGGATGAATTGCCTGTGTGGCATGCTAAGATGCAGTGATCAGGGCTTCTGTTGAAAAGCAAAGTCTTGTGGTGATGATCAAAGCACCGCCGGTGTGGCCTAGCTTTGTGTATAACGTAAAATCGCGAGCCTCACACCCCGGTATGAACCAGAAACGGGAGAGGACATCAGGGAGGGCCTGCGTTTCATTCTAGCTAGGGTGGTGTAAGTGACCTACCAGCCCTGACATTTATATACTTTTCACCTGCGTGGTTGTTGCTGTTGCGAGGTGCCTCGGTTTGATCGGACGATCCGGGTCCGATGGAGTCATTCGTTGGCTCGTTTACGCCCCAAAGGGAGGGGAGACGTAGTGTTCAGGCATAATAATCCACATTGGTGGACTGGCCCTGACGATCCAAGGGGCAGTTGCGGTTGTTCCTGAGGGGCGGGCTAGAGCGTCTCGAATTCGGTAAGGACTATCTTTTGCCTTGGTTCATGATGGAAATCCAATTTCCAAATATGACATCATGCGGTTTTGATTGTATACCTATATATGGCGACATAGTGGTATGGGGCATTAATGCCGTCTATGATTGATAGTTATGATTTGAAATTGTTTTCAAAGCGTATAAACACTAGTAACAATATCAAATGCCTTTGTTTTATTCGTATCAATCATATTTTGGCCATTATAAGGTAAAACTCTATCCTCCGGTTTGCGTTGCATTGTGTGATGGGAACTGAGTCTTATAATGGCTTCATTTTTATAAAATACATTGCGTTGTTTAAAAGAAAGATTTGTTTTAAGGCACTGGCAATCAAATGGAGTAAACCCGTTCCACGAAAGTGGCGTGGTCCTGTGATTAGCCATATTATATATGTGTTGAATAGATTTCTCATACCAGTACCATGACTGACTCGTAGTTTGTTTCACTTTCAAACTCGGGTGCCCCTTTTCCTACATGGGCAGCCTTGTATTCAGGTTTAGCAGGCTTTATCTGGATAGCTGGAGCTGAAGATGGATTCTATTATTTATCTCTTTTTATGCTGTTCAGCTCCTATTGTACATATTTTGTTTGTTTTCCGCTGTAGACATTTATGTATAGCTGAACTGTATTTGTACTAAGTAAGATCATGTATACTGTGTAACTCTGATGATTACTTTTATCCAGTATATTCTATTGTTCATTATCTGGTGTATTTATTTAATTTTGTTCTGCTATTATCTGTTTCTGTGTTATATTCCAAAGATTATCCTTGTCTCCGTCTGTACGGGAAATGGGGTCGTCTCAATAATCATGACATGTCCAATCCCAAGGCATGTATAATTTTAACATTAACATATAGGTGTGAACTAGATCTAACACGGTGAACTTGCATAAGTCCACTTTACGAACATGCATATAAATATAGATATAATTTTGGATCTAACATGTAACTTGCATATGAACATGTGTATAATTAGATCGTGACTTGGATCTATCATAAAACACAAAACTTGCATTAATCATATTAACCTAGATAGATCTTGACATGGATCTAACATAAAACTTGTAACTTGCATATGAACATATGAACATATATATAGGCATATGGATCTAACATAAAGCATATGAATATATATATAGAGAGATCTTGACCTGGATCTAACATAATACATACAACTTGCATTAATCTTATAAACATATATATGTAGATCTTAACATGAAACATATAACTTGCATATGATATTTATAGTTTCATTCTCAATCTTTAATAGATCCAACACCAAGTCCAATAAGCCACAAACATTCCAAGACAATTCATGATAAAATCATCACAAGAAACAAACTTGAATTAGAATCATCAATGTTACCTAACATGGTATAATTCTATTTTTCACTTTATATCAAATCACGTCTTAAATTTATTTACATCTAAAAGATAACTACACTTACAAAAGACAATCTGGATTTCTGGAATCTATATTTTGAAGTTGAAATGCTCGCCTTTGATGTAGACAATCGTTGTTTTAGTTTAATTTTGATTTGATTTGGTTTGTCTCTTTTAATTTGCTTCAAGTTGAACGGTGGCTACACGAGGTTGTCCAACGGCAGCATAATGGCTCTCGGTTTGATTTTTAATATGATTTAGGGTTGAGGTATTAGGTTGCTTATATAGAAGTTTGTTTTAATAGGAACCATCAGATTAACCTAGAGAAAATCAAAGCCATTCAAACAAGATAGAATAGCCACATCAGCCCTAATGGCTCAGCAAGGAGTCCATCAGAACCAATCAGATGCCACATCTGCCTTAGAGCGAATCTGCCCACGGGCTGATAGCCAAACACGCTGAATCAACCCCTAGTCGACCCAGCAGGCTTGGATCGACTTCAAAAATGGGCCGGTTCGGTTATTCCCCCTCCTGATTTGCTATTTTGAACCTTTTTACAAATTTATTTATTTAATTTATATATATATATATATTCTCATATGCATACAAACTTCAAGGCTTAATAACTTCTTCATAAGGTATCCGTTTTATGCAAACCAAATGTCTATCTTGACCAAAATTTTGAGACGAACATAATAGCGCAACCCATTTCACTTAATTCTTCTTCTAAAAATTAAGTGTTCTTAAATTTGTTAATTTTAATATTCTCAGAAAATTCGGGTTGTTACACCTGGGTAAAACGAATGTTGTGTAAAACATCATTACAACAACCCAAAATACTATGATCAATTAAATCTTATTCAAACATTGATCTTTGAGATTGAATCTTTCTATTTATCGGTTAATAATGAAATCAATCAAGTTAGGGTACAATTACCTCTCAGACCTTGACTAAAAACATCCTTAACTTCAAATCAGACAAGACCACTTAACTTGAACAATCAATACCATAAAAATCAATAATTCATTTTTAAAATGTGTATACATTTCTCTTTCTATTTTTACTGGATTTAATTTATATGTTTCCTTTTTGTTTATAATATTCTATTTCAAGTTCATTTCCTTATAGGATTCTATATATGTCAATATATAGATTCCTAGTTATCAAATTTTTCTTAAAAATATTCGAACTCCCTAAATTTTCGGAAAATTTTGCCAGCACCTCCTTTGTACCGGTCAATAGCTCAAACTCCAACTCTCCTCTCTAGGCCCTTTCCATTCAAAAAGAAAATCAAAAAAGCCAAGCGGCTAGCCAATTCAGCACATAAAATCTCACACGGAATTTAAATGTGTACCTTTTTGTCGGGCACTCGAATTATAATCTTCATACATTTCATTCCATACATGTCTAACCCATATACATCCAGTCCTAATTTATTCCAACTTAATCCGACAATTTTTAACTCAAATAGCTAATTTACTCTTTATTAGCTCCTTTGCCTATTTCACTTTTTATATAAATATAACACGTTCAAATAAAATTTTAGCTTTCTTATAAACATATCAAATTCCATTTTTTATTTAAGTTTCATATTCGATTTCCAATATAAATTTACAAACCCCTTTTACTTATCCAACGTTGAATTTATTTCAAAAGTCCATTGACTAATTATTCTTCTAATTAGTTAATTTTATTCAAAAATAATAAATTTGATTTTTTGTTTCAAAAATTAATCCATTTACTTTACTTGACTTCATATTTATTTTATAACTCAAATCTGGATTTTTCTAATGGGAACTCGGATTTTTATTTGCTTAAAGGCCTTTTATTTATTTAAATAAACCGTTAAGGTTTAAAATGTTTATGGCGTTGTTTTTCTAAAAATTTGATTTTGATGTAAATCAAAATCTATAAGATGAAATCCAGTTTTTTCTCTTCCATTAGAAAACTATTATCCAAATAGTTCTGACGACTCTTGTTTCAAAAAATTCTGACATAAATTGAGTTCTATATACTCAATTGAAGTTCGAAACGCCAATTTACGAACTACCGCGCTGGGGCAAGCTTGTTTCAATTATATTTAACTATAAACGTTTAAACATTGTTTATAAATAAATTTTGACTCCATTCTTATATATTTAAATGTTAATTCAGCCCATTTACCAAATCTAACTTAATATTCTTGTTTATCCTTATCCGTTGATTTTTTTCATAACTTAGTTATAAATTTATTTATAACTAAATTTTCTATACTAAATTCAAGTTCCTTTGTAAATAAATTATTTATAAAACTCGATAAATCAAATTCTAATTATAAATACATTGGACTTTTCTCATTTCAATTTATATTTCAAATTTCAAAACAAATTAATTATTGTTCTATTTCAAATATTTTTCCAATTCACTTTTAAATTAAGACTTGAATTTAAACGTGTAAATTGTCTAATGATAATTTATTTTACTAGATTTATAAACATCGTTTATAAATCCAACTTCCATGTTTTATACATTAAAACAAGTTTCATTTCAAAATCTGTTTGAAACTCAATTCCTTTTATATTCCTAGTTCTGGAATAAAAACTGTCGTTCCCTTTTCAAAATGATTTCAAATCCTATTTTAAAATTCATACTTGAATTTAAAATTCCAAATTTTCTCATGATAATTAATTCACCACATTTATAAACATCGTTTATAAATTTACTTATTTTATATATTAAAACAAGTTCAATGCAAATCTATTTAACACCTGATTCTTTCTTTGGAATATTTTAATCTAACTTATATATAAATATGGAATCTATTTTCATAATTTATTTCGGTTTCTATCTAATACAATTTATTTATCCTATTTGGGAATAATTTATTTTGTAAATCCGACATAGTCGAATTCAAACATAAATCCTACAAATTTATTCAATTTAATTCCCATTCCGAAAATCAAAATAAATTTCATTGTTTATTATTTAAAACGATTTTTAAATTCTTACTTTAAATTCACATTTGAATTTAAATATTCATATTATCCAGTGATAATTTGTTCCCTTCATTTATAAATTCATTTCGATTCCCCACTTTATCCAAATAAAATGATTCCATTTAATTTATAAACACTATTTATAAATTTATTACTTATTTTTATTTATAATCCATTCGAATTCAAAATCTATTTTAGAAAAATAGATTTTCCATTTTTAAATCTCAAAACACCTTTCCATGATATTTTTAAAGTCAACATTAGGGCCAGTGATATTAATCCAATAAAAACACATAATTATCAACCACATGCTTTCTAATACATCAAATATGATAATATATATGAAAACAAACAAATAATAATATTTTTGAAGAATCTAGTTAAATCTCTCCAACCTGTTTTTCCTGCATCCACAGACGTTAGCAAACATAAATAATACCGATGTTGCTTCGAGGCAGGATATCGCAATATAGAAGGTCATCCTCTATCATATTGTGCGGGCACATAGGGTCATCTGCAAATGATACTGCGAGCATCCGCTATTAGTACTACGTGAAATATCTGACCACCAATATATATAATAATAGCCACAAGCTTCAATCTTATATAACTAATAAATATATAGAATAGCCACGAGAATATTTAAACTCATCCAATGAACCAACAAACAATATATAATATTATATTAAATAATCCAAAGTGTCATTTTACTCACTTTGATTTTTAATTTAATCCATTCTGATTTTGATTTTCATTCCAGCTTATGTAATCCGCAGATGTAAGCCCAAGGTGATTTACGGCATTTGCATCTGATTTTGTTCGAGTTAGAAATTTATTTTATAAAAAACGAACAAATTTAAATATGATTAAAGCTTAACTACCTTAATTATTTATTGTAAAACCCTTCATCTCCACTAAAAATCTACACCTTCTTCTTGCTATCCAAAATAAAAGAAAACGCTACTTCTTTTTCTTTCACCATGGTCGCGATGTCTTCATAATCCATCTCCTTCGATACCATGCTATTTTTCAGATTTGATAGTACCAAGGCATCCCATCTCCTTCCTATCCCTATGAGATTCAATTCACAGCTATCCCACATCATCACGACTTTGGTTTCTTCGAACGTTTCCATAGAGATTGATCGACACTTCCCTATTTCAAATCTCTTCAAGAACTCATGCAAAACTTCAACACCATTCTCCTTTCAACCTAAAGCTAACCCTTGTTTATTTGAACATTACGCAGACCCCATTCCAGTCGCCATTCATTTCCATTTCCGACGTCGACAAATTCTATAGCGACTTCCTCAACTTTGCTATGCTACAGGAAACGACATTGTTGTGTCCACAAACTCATTGTAATAACCTCATCCACATTGGCGTCTCCTTCTATCTCGCAAACTTCAAATCCCTTCCCAAAGATCTATGCAACCTTCTGCTTGCATCGCACACCACAAAAATATAAACTCCCCTTAATTCATGACCGTGACGACCCTTTTCCCATTTAGAGCAGTTCATGGAACCTCAAAACCACTCGCGCACCCCACTTTAACTTCTTTGAACCTATAACAAAAATCGATATCGACCATTCTAAAATCGATCCAAGCCTTGCGATTTGATTCTCATCTGGAAGCATTTCCATTTCATTTATATGAAGTGGAGAAATATATTTTTTTCTTTTAAAAGGGGTGGCTTTGATTTCTTCGATCATTTATGAGGAGCGAAATGAAGATAAGATGGGGTTTGCACGGATTTATAGAAGTGAATGAAGTCACTTACTTCGGCTTGAAGTAAAATAGTCTACGTGATTAAATGTTTATGGTACTTTCCATGTACTGTATATACGCGTTTTTAAGACTTAAGGCAGAAGAAAACTAGTTATAGCTTAGGGAGGAGGAAAGTATTTAAAATATTATTTTTATTTCATTTTGATTTGGGCCGATATGATTTATTTTAAATTAAAATTATCTTGTGTTTCTGAACTTCTATTTGAACGTAGTGACTAACATTTATAGGATTATACCACTATTCTGAACACACATGGACAGGTTTCAAAGCCTAATTTTATTTTATGGAAAAGATATCAAATTAAATCGATGTATATTAAATTCAAAACAATTAATTCCTTGGTAAAAAAAATATTTTTATTATCTTTTATACTCAAATAAAATTTATTTTTATCATTTGAATTATTTCGATTTGGTTTTAACTCAGAATTAAATTATTAGCTTTTTTTCGTATTATGGTAATTCAATATAACTAAATCGTATTTGATTATTAAATCGATAACTCAATATAAATAATCATTTATATTATCAAATCAACAATTAAAATTAATTTAGATGTTCAAATTACACTGACTAAAAATCCGGGTCGTTACATTCTCCCCCCTTAAAAAATTTTTATCCCCAAAATTACTAAGGTAGGAAAAATGATACAAACCCATTACTTTTCAAAAACCACTTATGTTGAAACTCAACTCTTTGTATTTCTACAAAATTTAGTTCAACCAAAACTTTTGGTTTTCAGTTATTTAATTCTAATGATTTATAATTAATGCATTCACATCCAATTCATATTCCATTTAAATTTATTCAAATTGATTCTAATCAATTTATTCAATTCGATCCATTTAACTTACTCAAGTTAAATTTAATTCCAGATTTCAAATTCCTGAGTTTTCATTTCAAATCCATTTTGAAATAATATATAAATATATACATAAATTTATTTCCATCTCAAAATTCAAAACATTTGAATTTTCCAAAACAATTAGCTTTCTTTATAACAAATTTCCACCAAAACTTTTATAAGGTAGCAATCCATCACTTAGATCACAAAAATGAACATTGATAATGTCGCAATCGTCATCAGAATTATTTTCCCGCTACTAAAGTGAGTTCAGTGCTGAATCATTTTCAAATATACATCTAAAATGAATTTTATTCAAAAATTATAAATACACGAAAATCGCTACCCTTTGAATCGACCATAAACCACACAGGTCTGACCCAAAAGTTGGAAATCATCGAATACTTTAACTTTGGGAATACAACACATCAGTACAACAACAACAGACTTTTATAAACATTATAATAATGTTACATCAGAATACAGAATATCAGAGTACATCGAATAATATAATAATACAATGGAAGATAAACTACAATAAATTAAATACATTGCAGCGGAAACAATAACTGATACAGCGGAAGTCTATTAATGCCCTGGACATAGCTATAAGCTTCGACCCAGAATCCTGCTCGAGAGAAAAATATCTGCAAAACAAGCTACTCGATTGCTCGTGTGGAAAATATGAGCACCCGATTTTGCCAATGAAACAAACTACAGGTCAGTCATAGGACTGGTATGAGAAATCTAACTTAACTAATCTAATAATAAGGCTAATCACATGACCACGCCGCCAATGCAGAACGGGTTTACTCCATTGGATTGCCAGTGCATGAAATAAAGTAAATCGTTAAACAACGCAATTCTTTTTAGAAAAATGAAACCATTATAAGACTCAAGTCCCATCATACAATGCAACGCAAACCGGAGGATAGAGTTTTACCTTATAATGGTCAAAAATGCTTGATACGATTAAACGGATTTGATATTATTACTAGTGTATATATGTTTCAAAAACAGTTTCAATCATAATATATCAATCCTAGACAGAATGGGTACCATATATCATGTCGCCATACTAGCTCTACAATCAAAACTGATGGTGTCGTATTGGAAATTGGGTTTCCATCATAAGTCGAGGCTATGGATCGTCCTTTACGATTTGAGATACTATAGCAAATGCCTCAGGATCCCTCGCAGTGAACCCTTGGATCTTCAGGGTCGGTCCACACATACGTTAGTGGATTAGTGATGCCTAAACACGTGCTTCCCGGTTCTTTTGAACCTCTAATATGGCCACTAACAACCTATAAAACCTGAGGTACCTCATAATCCATCATCCATATAAGTAAAAATGTTAGGGCTGGTAAGTCACTGACACCACTTCTTAGCTAGAAAGAAACGTGTGCACTCCCTGCAGTCCTAATCCCGTTTTTGACTCATACCGGGGTGTGAGGTTTGCGAAGTCACACTATACACAAAGCTATGCATAAACAGGCTATGCTTTGATCATCTACCACAAGGACCTGCTTTTCAACAAAAGCCTTGATCATTTGCATCTTGGTGTGCTACATTGATAATCCACTCCATGCGAGCAATCACTTTCAATATATACCCTCTAAGGGTGTTAAGAAAAAGAATAAATTCTCCGCCACAAAATGGATAAACATTAGATAGAAATAAATTTAATTTACATGAAGTGAATTCCAATGTCAGACACGCATCGATTTACAAGTACGATCTAGGCCTAAACGAAACCGGAGTCACCTTATTCCTCCCCGTATGTCCAATACGAAGGAGAGGCGCTCACATATCCGGACAATCAACAAGTACGTCCAAACTACCACTATTAACACTTTACTGGGAGCTACCCAATGCCGAGCGTGAGTAATCGTCCATTCGATGTGAAGATCGTCGGTCTTCAATCACCGTCCCCAATATCTTTGACTTAAATCATCGTATAATCATTTGAAATGAGATTGAACTCGGTCTTTTCAAATGATTTTCACATATATGTAATTTAAAACCATTTTATATTGTTAATATTATTTTATAACGATTTATCGCTATTTTTATTTATATAAAAATAGCTAAATTTAATTTAACGACGCTTCAGGTCGTTATGCAGCCCTGGAGTTGTTTTTATCGTAATTTGATTTACACATTCCCCGAAATCTAACTGTTGGAATTTAACAAATTTTATATCGTCGGAAAGATCTTCCCAAAGCGGTCCTAACGGTTCTTGTTTTCAGAAAACCCGACAGTTGGATCATTCGGTATAATCATTTAAAATTACGATTTCGAAACACGAACTACCGCGCGTGATTCATTTAATTTTAATTTATATATATATATATATACATATAAATATAATTCACTTGTAACACCCCACATTCATTAAGGTCACACACAAAGGGAATGCCTTAACTTCAATGGAGCATTATGGGTACTGGAACAGAAATATTACAAGATAGACATATATAAAACAGTGGAAAGTAAAGTGGAAGTACATCAAATTATTTATTAAATATAAGTGTTTACAAGAAAAGCCCATCAACTTCTAATACCCAATTACATAGTTAAAATATCTGTCTTGCTCAAAAAAAAAGAAGCATAAAAATAAGTTATAGTATTCCCCAATAAAGCAAAGCAAGCCATAACCAAGAGAAATCCAAGCCATACATGAAAGAGCCTTGGAGCTTGGTAAGATCCGAACTCAGCTGTATTCCCACCCTGTGAACCTAGGGGGGAACGGAAGAAAAAGAGGCGAAACAAAACGGGTCAGTCATAAAGACTGAGTAAGTCCTAGTGACTTCCAACACAAAAATAGGTAAAGATAATATGGCATGAGTAAACTGAAAGTAAACATAAGCATGATGACAAGATAAGCAACAGGCAAGATAACTAAGGACAACATGATGTGATTTTTGTCAACATCGCAAGGTCCCCATTCAACATAAACTAAGTATAGTTTCGTAAGATTCCTATCAAGCATATCACGATTCCTCTGCTTCGCCATTAAAAGATTTCTGTGACATCTATTTGCTCTGCACCACCTAACCAGCATCTTTACAAGTGTCTTACATGGAATGTTTCGTATTCCTACTAGTACTTCAACTAGTGTCCTATGTAACAAGGATCCTTACCCCCTTCTAGTATCCCAACTAGTAGCCCGTGTTATATAATAAGGTGATGCCACCCACTACTTAGAAATCATAATACTAGTCTTATGTACCCCTAGCTGACTACATAGGTGTCGCCTGCCCCTATCTCCACTAGGTGTACCCACCAATCCCCACGCGATCGGCTCCCTAACTCGTAGATACCCGTGTTGGCCCCACAGTGGGGTGTATCAATTCCCAAAGTGGTAATCCGATACAACTTGAGGATGCATGGCTTATACCTACACGATGCAACAACGTCTTACCTACCAGCCCGGGTCCACACATGCATATGAAACCCGTTGGACTTGCGTTGCTACCGCTAACCCGTTTTGACCTCTTACAATCAAACCCAGTATGCGTGTCCCGTCCTCGACATGGGTCGAGATCACAAAGATACATAATGGGCTACTGGTCTGAAAAGGGTCCCCTTTCCTCGACACAAGCTTCCCACCCATGCTTGGTCCCCTCTAGTAATTCTTACTTAACCCCTTCTTATTCATGTCCACTTACATGCTTAAATTTTGGTTAAGTATACACCAGTTATGTCTTACATGTTACCCATGACCTCCGCTTAACCCCTACATCATCCTCATGTCTTAATACATGCTTTATCTTGGTTAAGTGCTTATAGGTTATATTTTACATGTCATTCATATTACCCCCAACGTCTGGGTTTAACCAAGCGCCTTGGCTTTATCTGCCATTAGACCCTATGTCTATCCATTAAATATGCGTTTTTGCTACCTCATCAGTCTTATCATTTAACTTAGTTGTTTCCATTCATACCAACCTTCAACTTTGCTTATTAATTCAATTCTTAACTTGCACTATATTAAGTCCATTAATAAGCCCACAACATGTTATTCCTATGATTCATACATTAACCCCCATTATGGTACAATAACATGTTCTTATTCAATCTTTACAACCAAGTACCCCTTAACTTACAAACACTCTGTAGAGAGAGAATAATTCCCTAAATACGAACCCCGAAGACCGGAATCAACATCAGATTGATACTCAGAGGATTATCCAACCTAACCAATGTTTTGTTCCTTTTTTATAATATAACTTATGTCGCCTTCAATTGTAAATTCATTCTTGTCTTTACATATTGCTTAATCTACAATGAAGCACATCTTTCCTTATTACATAAGTTATCTCATCTTATCTATTGTTCCGCCTAACTTACTTTATTCCATAAGTTATCATTCCCACTTAGGCATTAATTAAGATTTACTTAACTCAACCATTCAGGTCATAACAGTTAAGTGTCATTAGCCTGGTCATATTACTTAACCCACCCATTCATACCATATTGGTTAAGTGTCATTAGCCTAATCATATTACTTAACCCACCCACTCATACCATATTGGTTAAGTGTCATTAGCCTAATCATATTACTTAACCCACCCATTCATACCATATTGGTTAAGTGTTCTTAGTTTACGTAACCCTATCCACTGGTCTAATTACCATGTTATGTTGGTTAAGTATTACTATTCGTATTTCCACATGTCACCCACTTAACCCCCTTGTCCCACCACATGTTTATCTGGTTAAGTATTTCTTAATTCATTAAGGCCGTAACCCTATAAAGACCTCTCACATTAGACTGACATTTATGGCAGCTGGATTTGCCGGGCGGGTCCGGGCAGTCTTACAACCATAAAAGATTCTAACCTTGTGTCTTTACAATTGTTACGCTTTTAATTTGGGCCTAGGACCTCTCATATTGGGCTACCATTTGTGACTACTGGATTTGCTGGGCGGGTCCGGCCAGTTTTACGTCACAAATGAGTCCAACCTCGTGTCCTAAGCATTGATTATCGCTTATAATCTTTTACCCCAGTCTTAATAATTTCCTTTTTCAAATTACTAATTAATTCCTAATTTAACAATGTCCATAATTGACTCAATTATGTTCATCAATTAATGGTATGCATAATCATACCAATTTTATCACAATTTATCTTATGCCATTAAAGGCAACTTATCTCAATTTATATTTATCCCTCCTTTAAGGCTATTACATTCCAATTACCCAAAACCCACTTAGGCATGTTCATATTAGCCCCTTTTCAAGACATAAATTATCATATATGTTTCAACTACAAATCTCACATAACATATACCCAAGTTCTAGATTACATATCAGTTTTACATATACCCAATTCATACCAAATCTACATATGTTCAGTTCATGTTGTTTTATATGTATGTCAATTTTTAATTCAATTTACACATATCAAGTTCTAGCAAAAAATTACATATGCCAATCCGATTTCTTACAATTACCATTTTAATGGCAATACCCAATTATCCAATTCTATATTATGCCTTTGATTCTACCAAACACACACATATCTAACTAGGCAATGTCTCGGTATTTCCTCCGTATCCAATCGCACATAAATCGCAGTTTAGGCCTAGGTCCGAAATTGACCTAGGTTCATTAAAGGAAAATAAATAGGGGGAGGTAGAAGTTGCAATGAAACAAGATCAGGGAGAAAACAGCATAGATCGTCATGATAGGCATAAAGATTAGATCTTGATAATAATATCAACATGAATCCAAGAAAATGATTTACAACGACTGAATAGAGCATGAACTAGACATAAGAATGGAGATGAACAAGTCTCAAAACCCAAGGTTCAAAGGTAAACAGGAATAGATCTAAATTGATGAACATGCTTATATCCAATTACACTTTATTCCATAGCCATATTAAAATTAAGTATTTTAATCTAAAAAGTAACTAGAACTTATATAGCATGGCTAGCGAATTAAGAACTGAAATCGATGTAGAAACGTTGTAGAGTTGTTGATTCATCTCCTTGAATTGTTGTAGAAGTCTTCATCTTTGCATTGGATTGCGTATGAAAGCTTAAGAAGAAGATTAGAGACGGAGGCCATGATCAAGAGGGATTTTAGCAGTATAACAGTGGCTAGACATGTTGTAGTGAATTAGGGTTTAGGCATCAGGGGGTTTATATAGGATTAGGTAGACGAATCTGGACAGAAAACGAGACTAGGAACATCAGAATGCACCGAGGCCCAAAAGTGGGCTCGGGGACCAGGTTGACACCCAGGTCGACTTCCCAGTCGACCTGGTCTGGGGGGTCGACTGCCCAGTCGACTCCCGAGTCGGCCTAGGTACTGGACGGGAAATTTCCCGCCCAACCTTTTCTGGGTTTTGAATTCGAAATTCAAAATTCGAATTCGAGCTATTTTCGATTCTGAAAATCCTGAAACTTCAGAGGGTCATATCGCTCTTATACGGACTCCGATTCTCGCAAACTCGGACTCGTTTTCAAGCAGAATTTCGAGACGAACGCAATGGTGCAACCCGTTTCCCTTGATTCATATTTTAAATTTTAATTCTACCTTGATTTATGATTTTAATATGTTTTGGAAATTCGGGTTGTTAAATTCTCCCCTCCTTAAAGGATTTCGTCCCCGAAATTTTCAAGTTAAGAAGAATGTGTCCTACCATCCAATCATCCATCTACTCAATCCTAAATCACAGGCATTCGTTGTCCTTGAGAAATTTCTAATGATGTATGAATATATGAAAGAAGTGTGTGTATATGTTCCGTGTCTAATGCAAATGATCAAGCCTGATTGATCCTCTTAATGCAAAAATATGTTTAGTGTCATGAGTCCAACATGTATGCAAATAGTCCTAGTCACATAAACACTATATGTGTGCACAAACATCCATCCATATGCAACATCCGTATGATAACACATTCAATTTCATCCACAAACAAGTGTAAACACTCATGCGTATGCAATATGAAAGGTGACTTAGCCGATCTAGTGCCTAATGTGTGTGAATGCATCCACGAGCAACCGCTAGCAACCACTTGCAACTACTTGCAACCATCAATCATAACATGTCTCAAACACATGTTTGCACCCAATTGTTCCTATCTAAGGATATAATCGAATGATAGAAGCAAGTAAAAACTTTGTGCCCGTTAGGCAACGTCAAAACTGGAAATCTACGCCACATATATATTGATTAGGAGAAGAACTCCCTAAGCATCAGCCCCGAAGACCGAAATCAACACTAGACTGACACCCAAAGAATTACTCAACCCAACTAATATATATGTTTCTTAGGAAACTAAGCATGATGGACTCCTTTTAGGTCACAAGAAATCCCTTCCTAAAACCAACCCATATCCTATAAAACCCAAAAGGTTTATTTAACCCAGCGGACACCCTCAAGCCCCAACATGTAAAACTAAAAGATGAGTCATATTCCCTATGGGGTTTGTAACAGAAATTGGATTGAGAATAGGACCGAGAGGATATACACAAAAGATAGCATGCAAGTAAGCTCTACAGGAAAAAGGAATCCGAATATACTCTTAAAAAGAGATGTGATGCACGAATATAGTCTTCAATCTTCTTAGCCACATTCCCTTTAGCTTAACTCCATTGTGCTTTGACCATCTTTAACTTCACTATTTCGTAGCTTCTTAATTCTTATTTCCAAAATACGAGTTGGAACTCATTTCACTGTTGCCTCTCGTTCCACTTTCACTTATTCTCCTTTTAGTATACTCGGCTTACACATAACAGCGTACTCATGGTTTCACACAAGCTCTCCAAAATTCACTAGTAAATCTTGAATCTCGCTCACTTACTAGAAAGTATTCCACATACATGAATTATCTCTTGAAAATAAACAAATGTCAACCATGTTGCCCAATGTACTCACTTAGGTGACTCTCTACAACTCATGCATAAGCGAAATGACCCATCCGCCTTAGTGGCGAACACTACTCGAGCGAATCAACTAATGTATCGAGAGATTCTAGGTAACTAAGCATGGAAAAAACCCTAAGGGTTACACTAGACTTCGAGGGTATTACCGAGGCAAGTCAAAAGTCTAACTACCCTCCTTTCGAAACCGAGAATGGCACCCTTATTGGATAACCACTTCATCCCTAGAATCAACCCATAGCTCACAAAAACATGAGAATTCCTTCTAAACTCAACACATAGCATAGACATTCTCAAATCCTAACAAGTCATGAATAAATGAGCCGATTCCCCAACAGGATTTGAGACAAAAATGGGATCCTCTACTACGCTAGTACTAAGGTGCAGAGACTCAACTATCGAAGAAGAATTAAAAGGATGCGATGTAAAAAAACAAAGTTCTAGTGGGATGATAGTAAGAAAAGCTAAACCTTTAACAGAAACGTTACCACCTCCCTTAGGTACGCTAGTAGTGAGAGCATACAATTTCCCTCTTGACGATCTTGTCATTTGCCCTTGTCCTTGTCCTACGATACTTAACTACATGTCCCTTCTCACCAAACTAAAGATACTCTCTCTTGTCATGGGTTTTACTATGCTTTCACTTTGGCCTCTTTCCTTTCACCTTTTTCCTCTTTCTTACTATCCTTGTATAGCTTGTTGACATGTCTCTCGAAAGCTACCTCAAACGCACGACAACTCTACACAGCTTGAAATAAGATTAGACGCAGATGGAACTACTGCAGCTACAGATAGAGGTTAGGCACTTCTTTGCCCTCTGACATATGTCGGATGCCTACGAAACTATGGTGAAAAGAGGAGAGGAGAGATTTCAAGAGGGAATCAAAAGATAGTGCATATGGCTTTGGGGAATATGCCTTTTAATCAAAACAAAATTTTCTTGAAAATTTGCTTCTTTGTAAATGTTTTGAAAAATTGTTTCAGAAGGTTTTTGAAATCTTTTGCCCAGTCTGGTAACCTTCTACCCTGATACCAAATGTAACACCCCACATCCGTTAAGGTCACTCACAAAGGGAATGCCTTAACTTCAATGGAGCATTATGGGTACTGGAACAGAATTATTACAAGACAGACATATATAAAACAACGGAAAGTCAAGTGGAAGTAATTCAAATTATTAAATAAATATAAGTGTTTACAAGAAAAGCACATCAACTTCCAATACCCAATTACATAGTTAAAATATCTGTCTTGCTCAAAAACAAAGAAGCATAAAAATAAGTTATAGTATTCCCCAATAAAGCAAAGCAAGCCATAGCCAAGAGAAATCCAATCCATACATGAAAGTGCCTTGGATCTTGGTAAGATCCGAACTCAGCTGTATTCCCACCCTGTGAACCTAGGGGGGGGAACGGATGAAAAAGAGGCGAAACAAAATGGGTCAGTCATAAAGACTGAGTAAGTCCTAGTGACTTCCAGCACAAAAATAGGTAAAGATAATATGGCATGAGTAAACTGAAAGCAAAGCATGATGACAAGATAAGCAACAGGAAAGATAACTAAGGATAACATGATGTGATTTTTGTCAAGTAACATCGCAAGGTCCCCATTCAAGATAAACTAAGTATAGTTTCGTAAGATTCCTATCAAGCATATCACGATTCCTCTGCTTCGCCATTAAAAGATTTATGTGACATCTATTTGCACTGCACCACCTAACCAGTATCTTTACAAGTGTCTTACATGGAATGTTCTGTATTCCTACTAGTACTTCACTAGTGTCCTATGTAACAAGGATCCTTACCCCCTACTAGTATCCCAACTAGTAGCCCGTGTTATACAATAAGGTTATCCCACCCACTACTTAGAAATCATAATACTAGTCTTATGTACCCCTAGCTGACTACATAGGTGCCGCCTGCCCCTATCTACACTAGGTGTACCCACCAATCCCCATGCGATCGGCTCCCTAAATCGTAGATACCCGTGCTGGCCCCACAGTGGGGTGTATCATTTCCCAAAGTGGCAACCCGATACAACTTGAGGATGCACGGCTTATACCTACATGATGCAACAACGTCTTACCTACCAGCCCGGGTCCACACACACATATGAAACCCGTTGGACTTGCGTTGCCACCGCTAACCCGTTTTGACCTCTTACAATCAAACCCAGTTTGCGTGTCCCGTCCTCGACATGGGTCGAGCTCACAAAGATACATAATGGGCTACTGGTCTGAAAAGGGTCCCCTTTCCTCGACACAAGCTTCCCACCCATGCTTGGTCCCCTATAGTAATTCTTACTTAACCCCTTCTTATTCATGTCCACTTACATGCTTAAATTTTGGTTAAGTATACACCAGTTATGTCTTACATGTTACCCATGTCCTCCGCTTAATCCCTACATCATCCTCATGTCTTAATACATGCTTTATCTTGGTTAAGTGCTTATAGGTTATATTTTACATGTCATTCATATTACCCCCAACGTCTGGGTTTAACCAAGCGCCTTGGATTTATCTGCCATTAGACCCTATGTCTATCCATTAATTATGCGCTTGTGCTACCACATCAGTCTTATCATTTAACTTGGTTGTTTCCATTCATACCAACCTTCAACTTTGCTTATTAATTCAATTCTTAACTTGCACTATATTAAGTCCATTAATAAGCCCACAACATGTTATTCCTATGCTTCATACATTAACCCCCGTTATGGTACAATAACATGTTCTTATTCAATCTTTACAACCAAGTACCCCTTAACTTACAAACACACTGGAGAGAGAGAATAATTCCCTAAATACCAACCCCGAAGACTGGAATCAACATCAGATTGATACTCAGAGGATTATCCAACCTAACCAATGTTTTGTTCCTTTTTATAATATAACTTATGTCGCCTTCAATTGTAAATTCATTCTTGTCTTTACATATTGCTTAATCTACAATGAAGCACATCTTTCCTTATTACATAAGTTATCTCATCTTATCTATTGTTCCGCCTAACTTACTTTATTTCATAAGTTATCATTCCCACTTAGGCATTAATTGAGATTTACTTAACTCGACCATTCAGGTCATAACAGTTAAGTGTCATTAGCCTGCTCATATTACTTAACCCACCCATTCATACCATATTGGTTAAGTGCCATTAGCCTAATCATATTACTTAACCCACCCACTCATACCATATTGGTTAAGTCTCATTAGCCTAATCATATTACTTAACCCACCCATTCATACCATATTGGTTAAGTGTTCTTAGTTTACTTAACCCTATCCACTGGTCTAATTACCCTATAATGTTGGTTAAGTATTACTATTCGTATTTCCACATGTCACCCACTTAACCCCCATGTCCCACCACATGTTTATCTGGTTAAGTATTTCTTAATTCATTAAGGTCGTAACCCTATAAAGACCTCTCACATTAGACTGACATTTATGGCAGCTGGATTTGCCCGGCGGGTCCGGGCAGTCTTACACCATAAAAGAGTCTAACCTCGTGTCTTTACAACTGTTACGCTTTTAATTTGGGCCTAGGACCTCTCACATTGGGCTACCATTTGTGACTACTGGATTTGCCGGGCGGGTCCGGGTAGTTTTACATCACAAATGAGTCCAACCTTTTTGTCCTAAGCATTGATTATCGCTTATAATCTTTTACCCCAGTCATAATAATTTCCTTTTTCAAATTATTAATTAATTCCTAATTTAACGATGTCCATAATTGACTCAATTATGTTCATCAATTAATGGTATGCAAAATTGTAATAACCCGGAAAATGTGAACCAGTTTAAAATTTTTAAATTAGGTTATTACCAAAGAAATTTGATTGATTGAAATGGCCAATGAAACATATCCCATTGTGTCCGAAATGGGGGTATTTAGCTAGGGGCGACAGTCGTTGGGTTTAAAAAGGAGTCTGTTTGCAAAAACACTATTTAAAAATTTCCTATAAATTCTGGCCAATAGGAAATTTTCTTTAAAAAAATAAAAAAACCTAAAAACCCTAGCCGCCAAGACGAAACGGACGATCCCCGTTGCTCCACGCTTTCCCTCCCTTTTCCGATCGCCACAGGCAACGCTAGGCCGCGCCACCACCGCCAGTCGACAGCCCTTCGCCTCCTCTCCACATCTGACCAAACGCCGCTCCCTCTCGATAGCTCCTCCGCCTGAACGACGTCGAGAAAGTCGTCGCCTTCCAAGAGCCGCCACCGCCTCGATTCGCCATCGCACCACCTCAGACTACCAGCGCCGGAAAGCTCTTCCCTCCCTCGACGACGTCCAACGGTCCGATCATCCTATAGAGCAACGAATCAAGAGAAAGATCCAAACCTAGATTTGAACAGGTTGGTAGACTAACGGCCTATATAATTTTAAACTGTTTTAACACTATAAAACGTTGCGAAACTTTGAAAAATAATATCTTTTTCGTTCTTCAGCGAAATTCGATGAAACAGGAGACACCGTGACCGCAAGGAGGCTCTCTACATTCTAGAAGAAGCCGCGGATTTTTCTGACCTTCCTACGATTTTTAGCACCTAAATAACCAATGTGAGGAATCTAAACTATTTGTGTGAATGAAATCGCGTTGTATAAATTATATAAGCGAAGTGTAAATTATATATGCATTGTATACCTCATGTACATGTGTTGTATAAGTTATATTAGTGATGTATAAATTATACAAGCGTTGTTTGAAACATATATGCTTTGAATTGTGATGAAATGCAAGTGAATTATTATATTACATATATATATATACTCCCCTCGTCCACAAACCATGGACGATATTTATCGCTTGTGTTTGACGTGATATTATATGGTATGGCGAATGGTTGGAAATAATTGTTTGTGGTGGATATTATGGTTGAAAAATACCTTTGTGGTTGAAAAATACCTTTGTGGTTGAAAAATACCCTCTTGTGGTTGAAACAAATTAGAATAGGATTGTGGAATTGAAAATAAAACATGCCGCCAGCGTGCGAACTAGATGCATGATCCCCATTGTCAAAAACCGCGAGGTTTTAAGGTAGAGCGAGGAGCCGTACTAGGGACGGTCCCGGTTTTAACTACCCTGCCGTTATGCTGCCGAAATTTTCTGAAATATCTTTGTGTTAGAATAATTTTCATGTATTGAAATTATTTACCTATGCTATATCGAATATTCATGTGTTGAGTTGCAATTCATTCATTGAGTTGAAATTCATGTGTTGAATATTATTCGAATTTAAACAAATGGCTTTAGCGATAAAAACCATATTTTTATATATATTCAAACTATATCGAATATTCATGTGTTGAGTTGCAATTCATTCGTTGAGTTGAAATTCATGTGTTGAATATTATTCGAATTTAAACAAATGGCTTTAGCGATAAAAACCATATTTTTATATATATTCAAACTATAGCGAATATTCATGTGTTGAGTTGCAATTCATCCGTTGAGTTGAAATTCATGTGTTGAATATTATTCGAATTTAAACAAATGGCTTTAGCGATAAAAACCATATTTTTATATATGTTCAAACTATATCGAATATTCATGTGTTGAGTTGCAATTCATCCGTTGAGTTGAAATTCATGTGTTGAATATTATTCGAATTTAAACAAATGGCTTTAGCGATAAAAACCGTATTTTTATATATATTCAAACTATATCGAATATTCATGTGTTGAGTTGCAATTCATCCGTTGAGTTGAAATTTATGTGTTGAATATTATTCGAATTTAAACAAATGGCTTTAGCGATAAAAACCATATTTTTATATATATTCAAACTATATCGAATATTCATGTGTTGAGTTGCAATTCATTCGTTGAGTTGAAATTCATGTGTTGAATATTATTCGAACTTAAACAAATGGCTTTAGCGATAAAAATCATATTTTTATATATATACAAACTATATGGAATATTCATGTGTTGAGTTGCAATTCATTCGTTGAGTTGAAGTTCATGTGTTGAATGTTATCATCTTTTAAAAATAAAATGGATCGACAATGAAAACTATATTTTTATAGTGAATAAGCAGAGTTAAAAATACACACGTGTCGAATAAATATTTTTGATGATAAAAATATTCCTTTTATCATGCATACGCTTAGTTAAAAATACACACGTGTCGAATAAATATTTTTGATGATAAAAATATTCCTTTTATCATGTATACGCTTAGTTAAAAATACACACGTGTCGAATAAATATTTTTGATGACAAAAATTTTCCTTTTATCATGTATACTCTTAGTTAAAAATACACACGTGTCGAATAAATATTTTTGATGATAAAAATATTCCTTTTATCAAGTATACGCTTAGTTAAAAATACACATGTGTTGAAATAAATAATAGTTTGCTAGAAATATTATTATTAGCTTTGTTCTTCATGTATATACATGTGTTGAACAGGAAAAATGGATTAGCTGTAGAGTAAAGAAATTATTTGCGTGCCCGACAAATAGGTAAACCTTGATGAGTTGGCTGCGCAATTTTATTTATATATCAACTCCTGTGAATGCCATTGGATGCGGAGTGCTGGTTTTTCTGTGTGAAATAACAAATAACGCCATAGGATAGTAACAATTAATTTTGAACTACACTACATGGCATACTTCTTGACGATAGGAATACTTCATCATATTCCACATAAGCGATTGGAGCTTGTGTGACGAGGTGGAAGATTTACCATATAAGCAAGAGGCTTGTATGGCGATGACTATGTACTATAGGTTGAACTGATGACTGATATGGACTATATAAATTATAACAATAAACTGCCAGATTAATAAAAACCCCACACGGGTCTGGAGTTGACAATAATCACGTCGCTCTAGTTATTAGATACAGCACATGGACTATTTATTTCACACGGAAACGGGGTGACGGGAATTTATTCTCTGGAGTGATTATCAGTACATGCTCCCCCGTAAACACCAAAATATATCACTATAAATATGTGAATGCTTTTTAGGATTTATTGGGTACCTAATACGGCCCAATAAATTTCCAAACCCCTCCCCGTACAAAGGAGGTTATGGCGAAATTTTTCGAAATATTAAGGCGTTAATGAAATATTTGAAGTGAAAACGAAGTTGAAATTATAAAATTAACTATAGTTGAAATAGTGGAACGAACTATATTTATATATATAAATATAAATATAATTAAAAGGAATAGAGGCCGTGCAGTTCGCGTTTCGGAATCGTAATTTGAAACGATTAGTACGAGAAATCCGACCATCGGATTTTCCCAAAACCGCAACCGCTGGGTTCGCCTTGGAAATACCTTTCCAACGGCACCAACCTTGTAAAATTCCAACGGTTGGATTGTCCGGAATGTTTAATTCAAATCTGAAGAAAAACAGCGCCAGAATCGTTTATATTTATATATAAATATAAATATAATTAAATTAAATCGAATAACGACGCTGCAGTTCGAATTTTGAAACCGTAATTTCAAACGACTAGTGTGGAAGATCCGACCGTCGGATTCTCACGAAACTGGAACCGTTGGGTTCGCTTTGGGAATATCTTCCCACTGATATAGACTTTGTAGAAATCCAACGGTTAGATTCTCCGATATGTGTAAAACAAATTAGAAGAAAAACAGCGCCACTGCCACGGCACGACCTGAAACGTCGTTTAATTAAATATGTCCATTTTTAAATAAATTAAAATGGCGAAAAATCGTTATAAAATATTATAAGCAACATAGGTTGCAAATAAACCAATTGGGCTTGAATTGTTTGATATTTGATGGTTGTATGTGTATGACATGAAAATAACACTAAATAACTGAAAGATGGATGTCGAATAATATAACCATATAAAGAATCGATTTAAATTCTAATGACGTGAATTATTTGAAAAGGCCGAGCTAACCCTCATTTCAAATAATTCATCGAGCGATTGGAAGTGGAAAATGCAAAGAAGATTCAAGACCGACGATCTTCGTATCGGTTGGATGGGCGCTACTGAGGTTCCTAACCGGAGTAGCTACCGGAAGGGGGCGGAAGTAGTGGCCGTCTGAACGTATGTGTTGATTGGACGGATATACGAGGAATTTGGCGCCTCCGGTTTCGTTCAGACCCAGGACGGACTTGTAAATGGACTATGTGTCTGACATTAGATATTGTTCTATACTGATTGATCTCTGTTAAATATATATCTGTTTGGTGGCAGAGAATTTATTCTTTTGCTTAACGCCCTTCTCTGAGACGTACGAGCTTAGAGGTTATATATCGATGGAAATCAATCGTATGGAGTGGACTGCCTATGTGGCATGCCAAGATGCTGTGATCAAGGCTTCTGTTGAAAAGCAAAGTCTTGTGGATGATGATCAAAACGAGGTCTACGTGGCCTGGCTTTGTGTATTTCGTAGATTCGCGAACCTCACACCCCGGTATGAGTTAAAAACGGGATACGGACTGCAGGGAGAGCACGACGTTTCTTTCTAGCTATGGTGGTGTCAGTGACTTACCAGCCCTGACATATATATCTACTTTTCACCTTTGTGGTTGTTGGAATGCGAGGTGCCTCGATTATAGGTCTGTAAGGACCGGGAAACGTGTGTTCAGGAATAAACTATCCTCTAACGTAAGTGAGGACCGGCCCTGAAGCATCCAGGGGTTACCCAGAGTGTGTAGTCCCGAGGCATTTGCTAGAATGTCTAGAAGCAGAGAGGAGCTTGCCCCTTGCCTCGACTCATGACGGAAATCCAATTTCCAATACGAAATAACGGATTTGATTGTAGAACTAGTATGGAGACATAGTAGATGGTAGCTATGCCGCCTATGATTGATATTTATGATGCTATTCGTTTTTGAAACATATATGCACTAGTAATAATATCAAATGATTTTGCTTTATACGTATCAAGCATATTTGGCCCTTATAAGGTAAAACTCTATCCTCCGGCTTGCGTTGCAATGTGTGATGGGACCTGAGTCTTATAATGGCTTCATTCTTTCTAAAAGCATTGCGATTGTTTTAAAAGAATTTACCTTGTTTTTAAATGGACTAGCAATCACTGGAGTAAACCCGTTCCGCGAAAGTGGCGTGGTCCTATGATTTGCTATTACTGTTGTTTAACTGTTAAATAGATTCCTCATACCAGTCCCTATGACTGACTCGTTGTTTGTTTCACTTTGCAAACGCGGGTGCCCTTATTTTCACACGGGCAGCCTAGTACACAGGTGACAGATGGTTTTTGGTTCTGCACTGCTGCATAGAGTGCATTTTTGGCTCATGGCGAGGCTGACTTCATAGAGATGACTTTGACTTTTTCCGCGATTACTGTACTCATATTATGATTCCGCCACTGGCGATGCAGACTGATTTACTTTTCGTATTTCTCACTATATGTATATGTATTCCGCCTTCGGCGATGTAGACTGATACCCTTATTATGTCTCACTGCATGTATGTATTCCGCCTCTGGCGATGATGACTGATCACTTTCCTTTTTTATTTTACTAAGTATATCCCACGTTATGCTATTCTGATATCCTACATGTTGTGATTCCGCTGTCATATCCATGTAAAATTATTTTATTTATTGTTTCTGCTATTTTCTGTACTCTTCTATGATGATTAATGTATTATTTCCCAATGATTATCCTTAATACCGCCCCTCGGATTTTGGGATCGTCACAATTGGTATCAGAGCTTTGGTTAACCTTAGTTTCGGGATCTAACACATTAAACACCTTGTCAGAATAGAATCAGTAGTGTTCTAATGCGAGTAGCTCATTAGAGATAGGATTAGCAATGTCCTAGAATGAGCTAAGCAGATTAGCAAAACAATTTGGTCAGTACATCATCATTATCTTTCTTTGTATTCCCTTGCTTTATCATTTATGAAAATTATCAAATCTGTGAGCTTGACTCTTTTCTTGCTTATACAGTCCTCTTAGATGGCTACACGAGCAGCAGCAGCTAGAGGAGGCCGTGGAGGCCGAGGAGTGGCAGCAGGAGGACAGGGGAATATCCCCGTAGCTGTGGAAATCCCTATCATTCAGCCACCAGCACCAGAAGACTTTGAGCTAGATAAAGTGGCAAAGAGATACAGAAATCTCGAGGGGAAACCTTTTACTGGCACTGGTACAGTGACCGAGGCAATAGCTTGGCTGAAAACCTGCGAGAAAATCTTCGAAGGTATGGGTATGGGAACCAACAATAAAGCAAGACTTGGCATTTGGCTCCTTCAAGAGGAAGCAGAGCTGTGGTGGGATGCCATTACCTCTGAGGATGCAGCTGGTACTATCCGGACTTGGGAGCAGTTCAAGACTTTGTTCAATGAGAAGTTTGTACCGGAACAAGCTCTAGAGAGGATGCGAGAGCAGTTTGCTAATCTCCAACAGGGAGACCTCTCTATTCAGGACTATCTAAATAAGTGCACCCAGCTATCGCGCTATGCTCCAGAGCTGATTATGACAAACAAAGCATGAGAAATTCAAATGGACTCCCGAATGTGAAGAAGCTTTCCAGGAGCTGAAACTGAAGTTGACAACCGCTCCAGTATTGACTATAATAGATGGTAACCAAGACTTGACTGTATGGACAGATGCTTCTATTAGAGGGCTAGGAGCAGTGTTAATGCAAAAAGGCCAAGTGATCGCTTATGCCAGTCGTCAACTAAAGCCGCATGAAAAAACTATGCTACTCATGATCTTAAGTTATTAGCTATCGTGTTCGCTTTAAGAATATGGAGGCATTATTTATTGGGCGTGAAATTCGAACTATACACCGATCATCAATCCTTGAAATACCTGTTCACCCAGAAAGATATAAACTTGAGACAACAGCATTGGTTAGAATTCCTTGCAGCATACGATTTTGAAATTATATACACTCCAGGGAAAGCCAATGTTGTAGCAAATGCGCTCAGCAGAAAGAATAAAATCATCGCCAGTTTTGTCATCACGTCTTCATTAATAGACAGGATCTCGACTCTTCAAAAAGACGATGAATTTATTCAAAGAATCAGTCAAAGAGTCAAAGGAGGTGAATCCACAAGTTTTCGACTCGATGACAAAGGAGTTCTAAGATTAAAGGGTAGAATCTGCATCCCAAACCTTCCCGAGCTCAGGAGAGAAATACTTGACGAGTGCCACAAATCCAAATTAAGTATCCATCCCAGTGTGAGTAAAATGTATAACGATATCAAACGCACATTCTGGTGGAGAGCTATGAAAAGAGATATTTCAATATATGTTAGCAGATGCTCCACTTGTCAGCTAGTTAAGAGTGATCAGCAGAAATTGGCTGGATTATTACAACCCTTAGAAATTCCAGGATGGAAGTGGGAACAAATCTCGATGGATTTCATCGATGGCTTGCCTCGAACTAAGAAAGGAAACGACAGTATATGGGTAATCGTAGATAGCTTCACGAAGACTGCCCATTTCATACCTGTCCGATCCAACAGAACGGCTCAAAGGCTAGCAAAGATTTACTTCAGAGAAATAGTTAAACTTCATGGAGTTCCGCTCAGTATAGTCAGCGATAGAGATCCCCTATTTACTAGCAAATTCTGGGAAGCCTTCCAGACAGAATTGGGAACCAAATTAAATCTTAGCACCGCTTATCACCCTCAGACAGACGGCCAAACTGAGCGGGTGAATAGAATTTTAGAGGATCTATTGCGGGCTTGCGTTATCGATTTTGGAGGCTCATGGGAAGATCACTTACATTTAGCAGAATTCTCTTACAACAATAGCTATCAAGCAAGTTTGGGAATGTCTCCATTTGAAGCATTATACGGTAGACCGTGCAGATCTCCCGCATGTTGGGTAGAACCTGGCAACAGACTTGTGTTAGGGCCCGATATGATTCGAGAAGCATCGGATAAAGTCGATTTCATTAAGAAGAGATTAAAAACCGCTCAGAGCCGACAGAAAAGTTATGCTGATGCGAGAAGAAGGGATATATCGTTTGCCGTTGGCAATTATGTATATTTAAGAGTTTCTCCAATGCGAGGGGTAATCAGATTTGGCAAGACTAGGAAGTTGGCACCGAGATTTATTGGTCCCTTTCCTATACTTGAACGGATTGGAACTCTTGCATATAGGGTTTCATTACCTAATTGGTTGCCTGGTATACATGATGTGTTCCACGTATCTCAACTCAGAAAACATGTTCATGATCCCGACCTTATTATGGAAGAAGCAGCGCAACATGATATTGACAAAACTCCAGAATTAGCACTCAGTAGAGAGCCGTTAAAGATAGTTGGCAAAGAAACTAGAGAGCTAAGGAGGAAAAAGATTCATTTAGTCAAAGTGCAGTGGAGTAGTGATCCTAGAGACTGTACTTGGGAGACTGAGGAAAGCATTAAACAAGCCTATCCCAAATGCAGAGTGGACATCTCTGACTAACTCCGGTGCAAGGTACCTTCACAATACTTTGCATTTACATTTTATTTCCTGCTTAACTGTCATTTCCTTTTCGAGGACGAAAAGTTTTAAGTGGGGGAGATTGTAATAACCCGGAAAATGTGAACCAGTTTAAAATTTTTAAATTAGGTTATTACCAAAGAAATTTGAATGATTGAAATGGCCAACGAAACATATCCCATTGTGTCCGGAATGGGTGTATTTAGCTTGGGGCGACAGTCGTTGGGTTTAAAAAGGAGTCTGTTTGCAAAAACACTATTTAAAAATTTCCTATAAATTCTGGCCAATAGGAAATTTTCTTTAAAAAAAAAAAACCTAAAAACCCTAGCCGCCAAGACGAAACCGACGATCCCCGTTGCTCCACGCTTTCCCTCACTTTTCCGATCGCCACAGGCGACGCTAGGCCGCGCCACCACCGCCAGTCGACAGCCCTTCGCCTCCTCTCCACATCCGACCAAACGCCGCTCCCTCTCGACAGCTCCTCCACCTGAACGACGTCGAGAAAGTCGTCGCCTTCCAGGAGCCGCCGCCGCCTCTATTCTCCGTCACACAACCTCAGACTACCAGCGCCGGAAAGCTCTTCCCTCCCTCGACGACGTCCAACGGTCCGATAATCCTATAGAGCAACGAATCAAGAGAAAGGTCCAAACCTAGATTTGAACAGGTTGGTAAACTAACGGCCTATATAATTTTAAACTGTTTTAACACTATAAAGCATTGCAAAACTTTGAAAAATAATATCTTTTTCGTTCTTCAACGAAATTCGATGAAACAGGAGACACCGTGACCGCAAGGAGGCTCTCTACATTCTAGAAGAAGCCGCGGATTTTTCTGACCTTCCTACGATTTTTAGCACTGAAATAACCAATGTGAGGAATCTAAACTATTTGTGTGAATGAAATCGCGTTGTATAAATTATATAAGCGAAGTGTAAATTACATACGCATTGTATACCTCATGTACATGTGTTGTATAAGTTATATTAGCGATGTATAAATTATACAAGCGTTGTTTGAAACATATATGCTTTGAATTGTGATGAAATGCAAGTGAATTATTATATTATATATATATACTCCCCTCGTCCACAAACCATGGACGATATTTATCGCTTGTGTTTGACGTGATATTATATGGTATGACGAATGGTTGGAAATAATTGTTTGTGGTTGATATTATGGTTGAAAAATACCTTTGTGGTTGAAAAATACCCTCTTGTGGTTGAAACAAATTAGAATAGGATTGTGGAATTGAAAATAAAACATGCCGCCTGCGTGCGAACTAGATGCATGATCCCCGTTGTCAAAAACCTCGAGGTTTTAAGGTAGAGCGAGGAGCCGTACTAGGGACGGTCCCGGTTTTAACTACCCTGCCGTTATGCTGCCGAAATTTTCTGAAATATCTATGTGTTAGAATAATTTTCATGTATTGAAATTATTTACCTATGCTATATCGAATATTCATGTGTTGAGTTGCAATTCATCCGTTGAGTTGAAATTCATGTGTTGAATATTATTCGAATTTAAACAAATGGCTTTAGCGATAAAAACCATATTTTTATATATATTCAAACTATATCGAATATTCATGTGTTGAGTTGCAATTCATTCGTTGAGTTGAAATTCATGTGTTGAATATTATTCGAACTTAAACAAATGGCTTTAGCGATAAAAACCATATTTTTATATATATTCAAACTATATCGAATATTCATGTGTTGAGTTGCAATTCATCCGTTGAGTTGAAATTCTTGTGTTGAATATTATTCGAATTTAAACAAATGGCTTTAGCGATAAAAACCATATTTTTATATATATTCAAACTATATCGAATATTCATGTGTTGAGTTGCAATTCATCCGTTGAGTTGAAATTCATGTGTTGAATATTATTCGAATTTAAACAAATGGCTTTAGCGATAAAAACCATATTTTTATATATATTCAAACTATATCGAATATTCATGTGTTGAGTTGCAATTCATCCGTTGAGTTGAAATTCATGTGTTGAATATTATTCGAATTTAAACAAATGGCTTTAGCGATAAAAACCATATTTTTATATATATTCAAACTATATAGAATATTCATGTGTTGAGTTGCAATTCATTCGTTGAGTTGAAATTCATGTGTTGAATATTATTCGAACATCAACAAATGGCTTTAGCGATAAAAATCATATTTTTATATATATACAAACTATATGGAATATTCATGGGTTGAGTTGTAATTCATTCGTTGAGTTGGAGTTCATGTGTTGAATGTTATCATCTTTTAAAAATAAAATGGATCGACAATGAAAACTATATTTTTATAGTGTATAAGCAGAGTTAAAAATACACACGTGTCGAATAAATATTTTTGATGATAAAAATATTCCTTTTATCATGTATACTCTTAGTTAAAAATGCACACGTGTCGAATAAATATTTTTGATGATAAAAATATTCCTTTTATCATGTATACGCTTAGTTAAAAATACACACGTGTCGAATAAATATTTTTGATGATAAAAATATTCCTTTTATCATGTATACGCTTAGTTAAAAATACACACGTGTCGAATAAATATTTTTGATGATAAAAATATTCCTTTTATCAAGTATACGCTTAGTTAAAAGTACACATGTGTTGAAATAAATAATAGTTTGCTAGAAATATTATTATTAGCTGTGTTCTGCATATATATACATGTGTTGAACAGGAAAAATGGATTAGCTGTAGAGTAAAGAAATTATTTGCGTGCCCGACAAATAGGTAAACCTTGATGAGTTGGCTGCGCAATTTTATATATATATCAACTCCTGTTAATGCCATTGGATGCGGAGTGCTGGTTTTTCTGTGTGAAATAATAAATAACGCCATAGGATAGTAACAATTAATTTTGAACTACACTACATGGCATACTTCTTGACGATAGGCATACTTCATCATATTCCACATAAGCGATTGGAGCTTGTGTGACGAGGTGGAAGATTTACCATATAAGCAAGAGGCTTGTATGGCGATGACTATGTACTACAGGTTGAACTGATGACTGATATGGATTACTTAAATTATAACGATAAACTGCCAGATTAATAAAAACCCCACACGGGTCTGGAGTTGACAATAATCACGTCGCTCTAGTTATTAGATACGGCACATGGAATATTTATTTCCACACGGAAACGGGGTGACGGGAATTTATTCTCTGGAGTGATTATCAGTACATGCTCCCCCGTAAACACCAAAATATATCACTATAAATATGTGAATGCTTTTTAGGATATATTGGGTACCTAATACGGCCCAATAAATTTCCAAACCCCTCCCCGTACAAAGGAGGTTATGGCGAAATTTTTCGAAATATTAAGGCGTTAGTGAAATGTTTGAAGTGAAAACGAAGTTGAAATTATAAAATGAACTATAGTTGAAATAGTGGAACGAACTATATTTATATATATAAATATAAATATAATTAAAAGGAATAGAGGCCGTGCAGTTTGCGTTTCGGAATCGTAAATTGAAACGATTAGTACGAGAAATCCGACCATTGGATTTTCCCGAAACCGCAACCGCTGGGTTCGCCTTGGAAATACCTTTCCAACGGCACCAACCTTGTAAAAATCCAACGGTTGGATTGTCCGGAATGTTTAATTCAAATCTGAAGAAAAACAGCGCCAGAATCATTATATTTATATATAAATATAAATATAATTAAATTAAATCGAATAACGACGTTGTAGTTCGAATTTTGAAACCGTAACTTCAAACGACTAGTGTGGAAGATCCGACTGTCGGATTCTCACGAAACTGGAACCGTTGGGTTCGCTTTAGGAATATCTTCCCACTGATATAGACTTTGTAGAAATCCAATGGTTAGATTCTCCGATATGTGTAAAACAAATTAGAAGAAAAACAGCGCCAGTGCCACGGCACGACCTGAAACGTCGTTTAATTAAATATGGCCATTTTTAAATAAATTAAAATGGCGAAAAATCGTTATAAAATATTATAAGCAACATAGGTTGCAAATAAACCAATTGGGCTTGAATTGTTTGATATTTGATGGTTGTATGTGTATGACATGAAAATAACACTAAATAACTGAAAGATGGATGTCGAATAATATAACCATATAAAGAATCGATTTAAATTCTAATGACGTGAATTATTTGAAAAGGCCGAGCTAACCCTCATTTCAATTAATTCATCGAGCGATTCGAATTGGAAAATGCAAAGACGATTCAAGACCGACGATCTTCGTATCGGTTGGATGGGCGCTACTGAGGTTCCTAACCGGAGTAGCTACCGGAAGGGGGCGGAAGTAGTGGTCGTCTGAACGTATGTGTTGATTGGACGGATATACGAGGAATTTGGCGCCTCCGGTTTCGTTCAGACCCAAGACGGACTTGTAGATGGACTGTGTGTCTGACATTGGATTTTGTTCTATACTGATTGATCTCTGTTAAATATATATCTGTTTGGCGGCAGAGAATTTATTCTTTTGCTTAACGCCCTTCTCTGAGACGTACGAGCTTAGAGGTTATATATCGATGGAAATCAATCGTATGGAGTGGACTGCCTATGTGGCATGCCAAGATGTTGTGATCAAGGCTTCTGTTGAAAAGCAAAGTCTTTTGGATGATGATCAAAGCGAGGTCTACGTGGCCTGGCTTTGTGTATTTCGTAGATTCGCGAACCTCACTCCCCGGTATGAATTAAAAACGGGATACAGACTGCAGGGAGAGCACGACGTTTCTTTCTAGCTATGGTGGTGTCAGTGACTTACCAGCCCTGACATATATATCTACTTTTCACCTTTGTGGTTGTTGGAATGCGAGGCGCCTCGATTATAGGTCTGTAAGGACCGGGAAACGTGTGTTCAGGAATAAATAATCCTCTAACGTAAGTGAGGACCGACCCTGAAGCATCCAGGGGTTACCCAGAGTGTGTAGTCCCGAGGCATTTGCTAGAATGTCTCGAAGCGGAGAGGAGCTTGCCCCTTGCCTCGACTCATGACGGAAATCCAATTTCCAATACGAAATAACGGATTTGATTGTAGAACTAGTATGGAGACATAGTAGATGGTAGCTATGCCGCCTATGATTGATATTTATGATGCTATTCGTTTTTGAAACATATATGCACTAGTAATAATATCAAATGATTTTGCTTTATACGTATCAAGCATATTTGGCCCTTATAAGGTAAAACTCTATCCTCCGGCTTGCGTTGCGCTGTGTGATGGGACCTGAGTCTTATAATGGCTTCATTCTTTCTAAAAGCATTGCGATTGTTTTAAAAGAATTTACCTTGTTTTTAAATGCACTAGCAATCACTGGAGTAAACCCGTTCCGCGAAAGTGGCGTGGTCCTATGATTTGCTATTACTGTTGTTTAACTGTTAAATAGATTCCTCATACCAGTCCCCATGACTGACTCGTTGTTTGTTTCACTTTGCAAACGCGGGTGCCCTTATTTTCACACGGGCAGCCTAGTACACAGGTGACAGGTGGTTTTTGGTTCTGCACTGCTGCATAGAGTGCATTTTTGGCTCATGGCGAGGCTCACTTCATAGAGATGACTTTGACTTTTTTCGCCATTACTGTACTCATATTATGATTCCGCCACTGGCAATGCAGACTGATTTACTTTCCGTATTTCTAACTATATGTATATGTATTCTGCCTTCGGCGATGTAGACTGATACCCTTATTATGTCTCACTGCATGTATGTATTCCGCCTCTGGCGATGATGACTGATCACTTTCCTTTTTTATTTTACTAAGTATATCCCACGTTATGCTATTCTGATATCCTACATGTTGTGATTCCGCTGTCATATCCATGTTAAATTATTTTATTTATTGTTTCTGCTATTTTCTGTACTCTGCTATAATGATTAATGTATTATTTCCCAATGATTATCCTTAATACCGCCCCTCGGATTTTGGGATCGTCACAAAAATCATACCAATTTTATCACAATTTATCTTATGTAATTAAAGGCAACTTATCTCAATTAATATTTATCCCTCCTTTAAGGCTATTACATTCCAATTACCCAAAACCCACTTAGGCGTGTTCATATTAGCCCCTTTTCAAGACATAAATTGTCATATGTGTTTCAACTACAAATCTCACATAATTAACATATACCCAAGTTCTAGATTACATATCAGTTTTACATATGCCCAATTCATACCAAATCTACATATGTTCAGTTCTTGCCGTTTTATACGTATGTCAATTTTTATGTCAATTTACACATATCAAGTTCTAGCCAAAAATTACATGTGCCAATCCTAATTCTTACAATTACCATTTTAATGGCAATACCCAATTATCCAATTCTATATTATGCCTTCGATTCTACCAAACACACACATATCTAACTAGGCAATATCTCGGTATTTCCTCCGTATCCAATCGCACATAAATCGCAGTTTAGGCCTAGGTCTGAAATTGACCTAGGTTCATCAAAGAAAAATAAATAGGGGGAGGTAGAAGTTGCAATGAAACAAGATCAGGGAGAAAACAGCATAGATCGTCATGATAGGCAAAAAGATTAGATCTTGATAATAATATCAACATGAATCCAAGAAACTGATTTACAACGACTGAATAGAGCATGAACTAGACATAAGAATGGAGATGAACAAGTCTCAAAACCCAAGGTTCAAAGGTAAACAGGAATAGATCTAAATTGATGAACATGCTTATATCCAATTACACTTTATTCCATAGCCATATTAAAATTAAGTATTTTAATCTAAAAAGTAACTAGAACTTACATAGCATGGATAGCGAATTAAGAACTGAAATCGATGTAGAAACGTTGTAGAGTTGTTGATTCATCTCCTTGAATTGTTGTAGAAGTCTTCATCTTTGCATTAGATTGCGTATGAAAGCTTAAGAAGAATATTAGAGACGGTGGCCATGATCAAGAGGGATTTTAGCAGTATAACAGTGGCTAGACATGTTGTAGTGAATTAGGGTTTAGGAATCAGGGGGTTTATATAGGATTAGGTAGACGAATCTGGACAGAAAACGAGACTAGGAACATCAGAATGCACCCAGGCCCAAAAGTGGGCTCGGGGACCAGGTCGACACCCAGGTCGACTGCCCAGTCAACCTGGTCTGGGGGGTCGACTGCCCAGTCGACCTGGGTACTGGGCGGGAAATTTCCCGCCCAACCTTTTCTGGGTTTTGAATTCGAAATTCAAATTTCGAATTCGAGCTGTTTTCGATTCTGAAAATCCTGAAACTTCAGAGGGTCATATCTCTCTCATACGGACTCCGATTCTCGCAAACTCGAACTCGATTTCAAGCAGAATTTCGGGACGAACGCAATGGCGCAACCCGTTTCCCTTGATTCTTATTTTAAAATTTAATTCTGCCTTGATTTATGATTTTAATATGTTATAAAAATTCGAGTTGTTACATCACTCGACGACTTCAAAACCATTAATCGAACAACTAATTTATTTCTACTTTGCATTGTTCTAGCGAATCATCCATTCAATAAAAATGTAATTTTTATAGATTAACCAATTTATTTCAACTATGCATATTTTTTTTAGCGAATCATACATTCAATAAAAATGTAATTTTTATTGATTAACTAATTTATTTCAACTGTGCACATTTTTCATCATTTCTATATACAATAAAAATGTAAATTTTATTGTTAAAATTTTCTATTTCAAACAATGAATGTTTGTCATCATTTTTATACACAATAAAAATGTAAACTTTTATTGTAAAACTTTTCGTTTTCAACCAGTGATCATTTTACATGAATCATGCTTTACCTTAAAAATGTAAATTTCAATGTCTCAACCATTTTATCTATACAATGAATATTTTCATATATTTTATCTTTACATTAAAAAATGTAACTTTTAATGTTTCAAATATTTTATCTTTACAATAAATTCTAATATGTACATTGCACATAAAATGATAATTTATTCCCGCATATAAATTCTAATATATGCATTTACAATAAAAAGTGATATTTTATACTCGCATATAAATTCTAATATACGCATATACAACAAAAGTGATATTTTATACTTGCATATAAATTCTAATATATGCATTTACAATAAAAGTGATTATTTCATCCTTTCATGAAAATTCTAGTTTATTCTTGTTCAATCCCTTTTTATTTGAAAAAATGTATATTTTTGTTTAATCCTTTTAGATGAACAAAAATGTCCATTTTTGGTTTCAATTTTTTTTTTTTTTTGACAAAAATGAATAATTTTAGTCTCATTCTATTTTAAAGATAAAAATGAATGTTTTTATTTCATTCTTTTACATTTGACAAAAATGAATGTTTTTGTCATTCTTTTACATTTGGCAAAAATGAATATTTTTGTTATTCTATTTAATGAACAAAATGTCTCCTTCTTTCTAATGAACAAAATGTATCTTTTTGTTTAATCATTTTTAATGAGCAAAAATGTCTCATTTTTTCTTTAATCCTTTTTAATGATCAAAAATGTAATCTTTCTTCTTAATGACCAAAATGTATATTTTAGTTTCATTCTTTTTAAATGAGAAAAATGTATATTTTGTCTCATTTTTTTTAAATGGCCAAAAATGTATATTTCTAATTCAACTATTCTAATTTGTCAAAAATATTCATTTTGGTTTCAACAACTCTAATTTGACAAAAAGGCCAATTTTGTTTCCAACTATTACATTTGACTAAATTGTTTTAACACTTTTATTTAATAAAAATGTAGTTTTTGTTTTTAACTTTTTTATTTTGATAAATTGTACATTTTGTTTTCAACTAATATAACACCTTTTATTTCCTTAACCTTTTCTTATGTACTCTAATGACAAATAAAAGAAGATTTTATTTGTTTGCCTTTTTATGTGTTCTAATAACATAAAAAAGAATATTTTATGTGATTAAATTTTTCTATGTATTCAAATGTCATATAAAAGCATATTTTATCTGTTGACATTTTTCTTTGTTTTCTAATATCATATAAAAGCATATTTTATATGTTAACATTTTTCTATCTTTTCTAATATCATATAAAAGCATATTTTATATGTTAACATTTTTCTATATTTTCTAATATCATATAAATGCATATTTTATATGCTAACATTTTCTGTGTTTTCTAATATCATATAAAAGCATATTTTATATGTTAACATTTTCCTATGTTTTCTAATAACATATAAAAGCATAATTTTTATGTTAACATTTTTCTAACCATTCATATTAACATAAAAAGAATATTTTTATATTATACAATTTCTAACATTTCATACTTACACAAAAAGAATATTTTTATGTTAAATCAATTCTAACATTTCAACAAAAACAAATAAAAAGATAACTTTGTTTTTGTCGACAATTCTATTTCAACAAAAACATATAAAAGTGATATATTTGTTTTGTCGACAACTCTAACTCAACAAAACATATAAAGGTGATATATTTGTTTTGTCGTCCATTCTAACACAAAAAACATGTAAAAGTGATATATTTGTTTTGTCGTCAATTCTAACACAACAAAACATATAAAGGTGATATATTTGTTTTGTCGTCCATTCTAACACAACAAAACATATAAAAGTGATATTTTTTCTAACTTAACATTTTATAACAAAAATGATATTTTAATCAAGCTTAACATCTTATAACAAAAATGATATTTTTACCTAACTTAACTTCTATAATAAAAATGGTATTTTTATCAACTCAACATTTTATAACTAAAATGGTGTTTTTATTTTACATGACATTTCTGAACAAAATTGATATTTTCAATTAACATGACATTATCTAATAAAACTGATGTTTTCATATAACAATTCTAATTTAACATAAAAATGATATTTTCTCATAAATATGATATTTTTATGTAACATTCCTAATTTAACATAAAGATGATATTTCTATATTTTCTAACATATCTCTACAATTCCATTATATACGATTTTACCAAACAAATAATTCTAACTCAACCAAGAAAAGAAAGATGATAATTTTATTTATTGGCAATTCCAAACATGTCACACAGAAATAACATTTTATTTTGCTAATTCTAATACAACCAAATTGACATTTTTATTTTTCGATTCTAATACAACAAAAATATTCAATCATTTCAACCGTTCAACAAAAATATTGCATCAAATAAACATGTCAACAAACAGCATTAAACAGTTAAAATCAAATCACGAACATGCAAGGATTACTAAACACGATAATAATTATTATTTTTAATTATTTAAAAGGAAATAGAATTCTAATTTTTGATTTTTGTCTGAAATTTCAACATGCTCTGTTTTAGATTTGGTTTGTTCTGGAATGTAGTCCTGGTCAATACGATTCCAACGCCTCTGAAATTTATGAATTTCAATTCAGTATGAAGAAGTTGTTGCATTTTATATATTTGATAATTTAAACAAGCTATTAATGAATTAATTAATTAATATAACCTTTATCTAATCCCTTCCCTGTCAAAAACCCGTCAATCCTTCTGCAACGTGCTCCCTCAGGATTGAACCCATCACTGATATCGTTGACCACCTGCGCACCGGAATCTGTACCCCGTGACGCCGATCCAAACCCATCACGTCAAAGCTCCGGTCCTCGTCCTCCTTCGTCGAGCTTGGTGGCAATCCTAGTCCTCTAATCGGCCTCGAATTGTGTGCCAAAGCGTCTGTCTTTGAGGCCTGAGTTTGCGAAACTTACTCCATCTTTCCCGAACTCAACCGTTGGTATTATAGAGCTCGAATTGCTCTTGATTTTCATGTATTTTGTTATTAAAATATTTGTATGGATTTGATGTTTGAAGAGGAAGAAGTTAGGAGAATTTCTGCCATCGATTTTAGTGCTGGCGGTGGCCATGAGGAATGGCTAGGGTTTTGTTATCCAATATTTATAATATTATATTAATTAAATTCTTTAATTTACAAATAAACCCGTTATTTCATACCAACTTCGAGTTAAGCCCAAAGAATGTTGTCCCTAGCCAAATACCCATGTTCCGGACATGATGGATAGGTCCCGTCAGCCCAAACGAACGTCTTTAGCCTGTTTTATTTAATATTTTAAATCATTTATTTAATTAATTCATCCTTACATTTAAAATCACCGGGGACATATACGGACTCTAAAAATTACAGAAAAAATATTTCTAGCTTTGTTTCGATGATATGGTCCTAACAAAACTAATTTCATCAAATTTCGAGACAGTTTGAAAAATTGCTATTTCCTGGTCGATTCGATTTGACTAAAACTATAAAACACGTTTTCTTTTGCCACGTCCACATATTAATTCGAAAAATTATGAAAATTGAAACATAGCAATAATTTGATATTCCGGTTCCAACAAAAGTGGTTTCGTTGAAAACGAAGGTCGTTTGCAAAATGGCTATTTTTCAGGCTAATATCTTATTAAAATAATTTTTTTTATAACAACTTTACTAAATTTTAAACTGGACAAAACTTTCAATTTATAAAACGAAATTTCCATTTTTCAGATTCCTTAGAAAGATGTGGTTAAACAGATTTAAACTTTTTTCGTTTTACTGAAATCCGATTTATTTTGCATCCTCTACAATTAGTCAAAGTTCAAATTCAAATTTTCAAACTGCCGCGCTATTTCTAACTCCTTTTCTGATTAAATTAAATTAATTCATTTTAACTCCGATTAAAGTAAATTTTTGTTCATTATTATTTAAAATAAATTATTTTAAATATTCAAAATTCATTAAAATTTATAAAATAAAATTTTAAATTGGTCCCAAAATTCCGGGTAGTTACAAAAATCCTTCCAAAACAAGCTATGTTATTTTAATAAACTTCGAAAAATATTTTCCAACTTTCGGAGATTAAATTTTGAATTCTAGTTTGAATTTAATTCCATTTCATCATATTTGTATATATTATTCATATACAAGTTCTATTCGGTTATATATAACCATTCCAATTTTATAATCTCATTTGATTATAATAATAACAAATAACTCATCGATAAATTATAATAATTTCAGAAAATTATCCCTTTTGTATTAAAAATAGAATTTTGGGTAAAGTTATTTCATTTACCCACTTTAGAACAATATTGTGTCAATTTCCTCCGTTCAAGTGTTTAGAAATTCCTATCGGCTTTGTAGCGTCCCACGATTCGATAAGAGTTCATAAATCACTCAATAGACTAGCCAACAGAATATAAAATAGTTTCTATATTAATTTACAAATACACGCTCTCATATATATACACTCAACTCATTCTAGGGTACGACTGACCCCATCACAAATGAGTAAATCCCCACCAAAGCCAAGCTATTCGCTCAACCTAAGCTCTGATATCAACTGTAAAGAACCGAATTTCCATACAAATTTAGTTGACTAAATACACCACACGTCCAACCCAAGTTGCACAGAAATACGAATCATTATGATATATATAAGAAAAAGATAGAAGAAGAACAGAAACATTAACACAAAATTTCACAATCGTAGCAGAATAAAATATAATATATAAATAATCAATTTTGAAATACAATTGTATTTGAACTTACATACATCATTAGAGTATATCACAAATACAACACAGCGGACTAAATATCTAACACCGAAGACTCTTGCTCCAAGCTCCTTCAGATAAATCTATAAAATCCTGAACTACTTGACTTCCCGTACAAATTTGGACACCCAAGAGTTTAGGTAAAACGTAGAAAAATAAACATAGGTCAGTTATGGACCGGTACGAGTAGACAATTTAAAACAGTTTGAGAAAATAAATGATATCTCATAAGACCACGCTATATAACATGGAACGGGTTTTTCCCTTTTGAGAATCTAAAACACTTGATTTAACTTTCAAAAATACTTTTGAAAGAAACGATAATCTTTATATCAAAATCTTTTGATATTATAATAGTGTCTATCAAATAAATAACAATTCTAGTGGAACGTTTGCATCTCATGCTTTACATATATAATATACAATGAAAACCGCGAGCACTTATTAGATAATGAATTTCCAACAATGACAAGGTATGGAACCACCTTTCGATAGTGTATCTTTAAGGAGGTATACACTGGGTTCAATAAGAACATCTTGTGACCCACCCACACATGACCGACCACTCATTTAGCTTGAGTGTATCGAATGTATATCACAAACGATTGGGATTAGCAACCGTTTTCCCGAATGGGACAACATCAGTGGATTTAGGAAGGAAATAAAATTTTCTCTAGATAGATGATAATACGCCCTAATTGGGTGCTACCCACTTAGCTATGCTGCCAGGCCGATTTTTGTCATCTCCCATTGGTTGAGGCCTGAGGATACAATTACTTACAATTCATTGATAGCACAATCACTTTGAATGCCACTTTGTCAGATCCGGTAGTCATTAATTGATTTGCACAAATATACTCTAGACATTATGCTAAGAGAATAAATTCTCTGCCACCATATATATTTTTGCAAAGACCAACATATGCGATCATTGGAAATTCTCCGTCAGACATTCATCCACACACTTCGTTCTGGGACTGAACGAAACCAAAGACACAATTTCTATTAATCCATCTTAGGCAATTTCTGCCTAGGATTGACTAATAAATCCCTTGCACTTTACTCCATCTTTGATTAGCTTCATATAATATGATTCCCAATGCTACTGCCAATACGGAGTGGTTCTCGGATAATAATCCAATCGGTCTCTCCATATTGACAACGATATTGGCTAATACTTCGATAGTCGGTTATTTAACTATCGAAGAAAAACAAACATTTATCCAAAGCATCAAACAATTATTATGCCCCTATTAATGCTTCATTAATTAAACCACTTCTCCATTTCCTTCTCAATATCCATTAACCCAATATTTTCAACAATCATCTTGGTCTCTTACGCTATTTGAAAAACATTTCCATATATCGCCTTCTTTTATTTTCTATACTTAGAAAATATCTCCTATTTATAATTGGAAAACATTCCAATTAGTTCTTCCTTTTCACAACCATTCATTTCTGTAGTTAGGAAATATTTATTATTATGTTTCCAAAATTCCACTTACTTTGGTAAAACAAATATTGTGTAAAACATCATTACAACAACCCAAAATACTGCATTCAACTAAATCAATCAAGTTTGGGTATAATTACCTCTCAGACCTTGACTGAAAATGTAACGTCCCGTATTTTTACGGTATTATAATTAATTAATTTAATTATTTAAATAATGATTTATAGATTTAAATAGTTGTTTAATTAAATTATATTGAATATTTAATTAAAATAAATAATAGAATAATATATTTAATTCTGAAATAATCGAAAATAGCTGAATTCACAATATTCTGTGAATTGGAATATTTCTAGGATATAATTCCGTTTTGATTTTGAATTATAATAACGAATATATTATTTAAATGAAGTTTGAATGTATAGTTATAATATAATTATAATCGAGCTCGAAATGGAACGGCAGTTCGTAATTTGGCGATTTGAACGAATATACAAAATCCGTTTTAAGTCGGATTTCTATCAAATAAGAAACATTCAGAGTTGGTAAAGTATATTTTTCTAATGAAAGAGAAAAATCGGGATTTCTTTGTGTAGATTTTGATTTATGTCCAAATCAAATTTTAGAAAAAGTCGCTATGGAATTCCTTTACAATTTATAACGATTTATTTATATTATAAAAGGATTTTTCAATATAAATTGAATATCGATTCAACCGGGATTTGAATATCGAGTTATAAATCCAATTGGAGCTATATGATATTCTATGTGAATATATATATGATAATATATATTTATTTATATTTAATTTAATTATTTTTAAATATATTTATATATTTAAATGGGTTATTTAGAGCTTTAAAAATAGCCAGTTTTGCAAACGACCTCCGTTTTCGATAAACTAATTTTTTTCGATCAGGAATGTTAAATTATTGTTAGATGTCAAGTTTCGTGATTTTTGAAGTCAGTATGTGGCCGTACGGGATTTTAATATGAAAAATAGTCAATTATTTGACTTTAAAAATATACAGTGTGAGCAAACGGAGTCGGAATTCGAATAAACCAGTTTCGTTGGGTCTGTAATGTCAAACTTTAGTTGCATTTCCATTTTCGTGATTTTTGAATATCATATGTGATCACATGGATTTTTAACAACAAATATAAATAGCGGTTGGTTAAAAATGGATATAAAATTCGAATATAAAATTATATAATCCACCTGTAACAACCCATATTTTTATAACATATTAAAACAAGAAATCAAGGCAAAATTAAATTTTAATATCAGAATCAGGGGAAACGGGTTAAGCCATTGCGTTCGTCTCGAAATTTTACATGAAATAAAGACCGAGTTTTTGAAAATCGGAGTCCGGATAAAGAAGTTATGGCCTGTACAAGTTTCAGTAGTTTTCAAGTAGGACTGGACCAGGAGGTCGACCATAGGGTCGAACTACCCCCCCCCCCCCCCCCCCCCAGGTCGACCACAGGGTCGACCTACCCCCAGGTCGACCATAGTGTCGACCTCCCCCCTTACAGGTCAACTTGGTCGGCCTATTTTGACCTAGAACTCATTTTTGAAGTATGAGACGTGTTTTGATGGTCCGGACCCTTAGACCTAACCTAATTCATATCAAATCATTCTTACACCATTAAGCTGCTAAAATACCTCTTGAACCATGGTCGCTGTCTACAAATCAAAGTACAAACATTCAAACTCAAATCAATCCAAAGAACAAGGCTTCTACAATGATTCAAGACAATAAATTAACAACGCCGCGACATATTTACAACAAATTCAGCAATTAATTCATTATCCATGCTCTGTAAGTTCTAGTTCTTTTTAGATTTAAACACTTAATTATAATATGGTCATGGAATAAGGTGGAATTGGATTTAAGTATGTTTATCGATTCTAATCTATTTCTGTTGCTCTTTGAATCTTGTGTTTTGGGACTTGTCTATCTTTATGCTCATGACAAGTTTATTCAGTAGTTTTCTTGGTTCATAATGACGTTATCATCAAGTTGTAATATTTATGCCTATGAGGATGTTTTCCTCTAATCTCATTTTTATTCAATTTCTATCTTCCCCAATTTATTTTCTTACATGAACCTTGGTCAATTTCGGACCATGGCTTAAAATCGCGATTTGCGTACGATATGTATATGGGGGAATTATGGGATTATTGCCTACATGAATATGATGTAATAATTGGCAACATGAAATTGGATATTATCATTGTATTTGCATGTTTGGGCGTGATCTGTAAATTTTGGTATAATCTTGTTATGAAAAAATTGCATAAATATTATATACATGGAATTTGGCACAAACAGGATCTATGTAACGTAACATGAGATTTGGTATATATAACATGTAAATAATTTGGCATGAAGTGGGCATACATGAATTAGCATGTAAATTAAATCACGAGTTTGGACTATGTAAGCTTATATCAAAAGATTAGGCTTATGTTAATTAGGCATATGTAGAATTGAGAATTTGAGCATGAAAGCGATTGTAAATCTGATAATTGGCATCAACATGTATTATGAACTTGGGCAACTGACATGTATTGAAATAAAAAGATTATAGTTTGGGATAACTGCATCACGAATCATGATTTGGTTTTATTGGGTATAAAACTTAATACATGTAATCTTGGCTAGAACTTGATATGGGTAAAATGGCATAAACCTGGCATACATGTAATAGGCAAGAATTGGGCATATGTAAACTGATTAGGATTATATATATATATGTATATATATATATATGTATATAAATTGGCATGTAATTTTGGAACTTGGGCATATGTTTATTGATATGTAAAGTTGGGAATTTGAAACATGAAAATGACTGTCTACTGGATAATTGACTTGAACACGAACATGAACATTTCTATATGTTAAACACATGAACTGATATTGGGTTTTTCGGTGGAATACGACCATTAATGAACCTTTGACACGAGGTTAGACTCAGTTTGTGGTGTAAATCTGCCCGGAACCGCCCGGCAAATCCAGTAGCCACAAAATGTCAGTCTAATGTGAGAGGTCGAAGGTCGAATCGTAGGCGTAACGATTTATGACACGAGGTTAGACCCAGTTTGTGGTGTAAATCTGCCCGGAACCGCCTGGCAAATCCAGTGGCCACAAAATGCACGGTCTAATGTGAGAGGTCATGATTCGTTCGCCATAATGAATGAATTAAAGAATACTAACCGTAATAAGACGTGGGTATGGTTAGAGGGTTAGGTGGGATAACATGGAAATTTGACATGTAAATGTGGACCTAACCGGTATGAGTTAAGAACATGTAAAACTTACAAATATAGGCTTAACCAACATAATAGTTAATCAGACCAATGGGTGGGTTAAGTAATATGGCTAGATTAATGACACTTAACCAATATAACATGACACGTGGCAGGGTTAAGTCAACTTGAACATTTAGCATGATATGTGGGCGGGTTAAGCCATGAACCGCTTGAATATACTTAACCAATTGGACGCAATGATTTGATAGGGTTAAGTCATGAACCGCTTGAATATACTTAACCAATTGGACACGATGATTTGATAGGGTTAAGTCATGAACCGCCTGAATATACTTAACCAATTGGACGCGATGATTTGATAGGGTTAAGTCATGAACCGCTTGAATATACTTAACCAACTTGACAAATGATTCGTAGGGCTATGTCATGAACTTGAACGACAACACTTAGCCAATTTGACATGACATGTAGGCGGGTTAAGTCACGAACTTGAATTACAACACTTAACCAACTTGACATGCTAGACTGATGGGGTTAAGTCTCGAATTTAAATGACAACACTTAACTTACTGAACGGAAACCCTAGTTACGCGGTCCTTTTCAGCAGTAACCCACTAGATGTATCACGGTACCTTGGAACTAGGAAGGGTGGGGCATGATTACTGGGCTGATTGTAAGCGACCAGAACGACGGCTGTGTTGGTGTGCCATTATAGGTTCAGGCGGACTATGGTCTTGCACGTAGTCCGGAGTTTAAAAAGCAGGCATTGGGCACCAGTAGGTTTACACTGTGCGTGCTTGATTCGTGTCCGTGGTTGGCACCCTAGGGCTTGATACACCCTATGGTGGACCTAGCACAGGTGACTAAATTTCGTGATTGGGCCGTATGACACAAACACATGAACGAGCTAGGACTTGTAGGGAGCCGATCGATTAATAGATCGTTACGTGGAATTCGTTAGGTAGCATAATCCCTAGTGGTCCTGGGTGGCATAAATCCTAATCGAATCTAGAAAACGTTCAATAGGTAGCATAATCCTAGTGGTCCTAAGTGGCATAAATCCTAGTTGAATACGTGATAGTTCATGATAAGGAAACCTAGCCAGAATAAGGGTGGCGGTCCAAACGATTTCAAGAATGGTGGCACTACGTGGAAGTAGTATAGAAGTACGTGATGAAACCCGTACGATATACAGCAAGGGACTATAAATATACGTGGAAAGGATGATACGGGTTGGGGTACTAGTACAGTTGGTGCAAAGAATATAGGAAATCAAAGAAAATAGTGGAATGGTTAAGCTTAGAGATCTTGCGATGTTATACTTAATAGAAACCTTGTAATGTTATACTTGATTCATCGTGCATGTAACTTCCCTTGTCATCATGCTTATGTTTACTTTCAGTTTATGCATTCCATATTATCTTCACCTGTTTTTATGCTGAAAGCCACTAGGACTTACTCAGTCTTTATGACTGACTCAATTTGTTTCGCCTCATTTTCTTTCGTTCCCCCCCCCCCAGGTTCGCAGGTGGGGAATACAGCTTAGTTCGGATCTTACCAAGCTACAAAGCTCTTTCATGTACTTCTTGGATTTCTCTTGGCTATGGCTTGCTTTGCTATTTTACTTGGGGAATTATTTATAACTATGGTTTTATGCTTCTTTACTATTGCAAGACTGATTTCGATGTAATGGATTTAGTAGCATTTTGATGTAAAAGGCTTTAGACCTTTCTAGATTTTAAAGCAATGAAATTTGGTTCTTCTTCCGCTGTTTTATATGTTCTGTCTTGTAATATTTCTATGTATGTTTACCTAGATAATGCTCGAGCAAAGCTAGTGCATTCCCTTTGTGAGTGACCCTAGCGGAGGTGGGGTGTTACATTTGGTATCAGAGCAGAAGGTTACCAGACTGGGCAAAAGTTTATAAAACCTTTTGAAATTATTTTCAAAACCATTGACAGATAAGCATTTTTCAATAAAAGTTTTATTTTTTAAAGGCTATTCCCCAAAGGCCATTAGCATTATCCTTTATTTCCTTGTTTGAATCCCTTTTCCTTTCTTTCCTCCATCTGTAGTCACATTAGTTCCATCTGCGACTAATCTTATTTCAAGCTTTGTAGGGTTACCGTGCGATGGAGGTAGTTCTCGAGAGACCTATTAACACGTTATATAAGAGGGGATAAGAGTGGTTAAGGCGAATGAGGCTCAGAACAAGAAGGTAGAAATTTTTCTGTAGGAAAGTCTAGTTTATCTTTCTATCCTGTTCGTACCCTTTTTGATTATGGTACATCGCATCCTTTTTATTTCTGCTTCGATAGTTGAGTCTCTGCACCTTAGTACTAGCGTAGTAGAGGATCCCATTTTATTCGCAAATCCTGTTAGGGAATCGACTCATTTATTCATGACTTGTTTGGATTTGAGAATGTCTATGCTAAGTGTTGAGTTTAGAAGTAAAGCTTATGTTTTTGGGCTATGGGTTGATTCTAGGGATGGAGTGGTTGTCCAGAAATGGTACCATTCTCGAGTATGAAAAGAGGGTAGTTAGACGCTCGACTTACCTTGGTAATGCCCTCGAAGTCTAGTATAAACCTTAGGGTTCTGCCATGTTTAGTTACCTAGAATCTCTCGATACATTTATCGATCCGTTCTTGATACATTTATCGATCCGCTCGAGTAGTGTTCGCCACTAAGGCGGATGGTTCATTTCGCTTATGCATGAGTTATAGAAAATCACCTTAGTAAGTACATTTGGCAACATGGTTGACATTTGTTTATTTTCAAGAGATAGTTCTTCTACGTGGAATACCTTATGTGAGTAAACGAGATCCAGGATTCACTAGTGAATTTTGGAGAGCTTGCATGAAACCATGAGTACGCAGTTATGTTTGAGCCGAGTATACTAGAAGGAGGATAAGGGAAAATGGGACGAGAGACAATAGTGAAATGAATTCCAACTCATATTTTAGAAACAAGAATTAAGAAATTTTGAAGTTAAAGACGGACAAAGCACAATGGAGTTAAGCTCAAGGAAAGGCGACTTAGAAGATTGAAGACTAGATACGCGCATCATATCTCTTTTTAAGATTATATCCTTGATCCCTCTTTTCCTGTAGAGCTAATTTGCATGCTATCTTTCAAGTATATCCTCTCGGCCCTATTCTCAATCCCATTTCTGTTAGAAACCCCATAGGGAGGATGACTCGTCTGTTAGTCATACATTTTGGGGCTTGAGGGTGTCCGTTGGGTTGACTAAACTCTTTGGGTTTTATAGGATACGAGTTGGTTTTAGGAAGGGATTTCTTTGTGACCTAAAAGGAGTCCATCATGCTTAGTTTCCTATAATCATATATATTGGTTGGGTTGAATAATTCTTTGGATGTCAACCTGATGTTGATTTCGGTCTTCGGGACTGGTGCTTAGGGAGTTCTTCTCCAAATCAGTATATTTGTGACATAGATTTCCAGTTTTGACATTGCCTAATGGGATCACGGTTTTTACTTGCTTCTATCATTCGACTATACCTTTAGGTAGGAATAATTGGGTGTGAACATGTGTTTGAGACTTGTTATGATTGATGGTTGCAAGTGGTTGCAAGTGGCTGCTAGTGGTTGCTGGTGATTGCATAACACACATTAGGCACTATATCAGCTCAGACACATTTCCATATTGCATATGCATGAGTGTTTATGGTTGTTTATGGATGAAATTGGATGTGTTATCATATGGATGATGCATATGGATGGATGTTTGTGCACACATATAGTGTTTATGTGACTAGGACTATTTGCAAACATGTTGGACTCATTGCACGAAACATATTTTGCACTAAGAAGATCAATCAGGCCCGATCATTTGCATTAGACAAGGAACATATACACACACTTCTTGCATATGTTCATACATTATTAGAAATCTTTTAAGGACAATGGTTGCTTGTGAATGATGGTTGAGTAGACGGTTGATTGGATGGTAGGACACATTCTTCTTAACTTGAGGATTTCGGGGATGAAATCCTTTAATGAGGGGAGAATGTAACAACCCGTATTTTTATAACATATTAAAACAAGAAAACAAGGCAGAATTAAATTTTAAATTCAGAATCAGGGGAAACGGGTTACGCCATTGCATTCGTCTCGAAATTTTACATGAAATAGAGTCCGAGTTTTCGAAAATCGGAGTCCGGATGAAGAAGTTATGGCTTGTACAAGTTTCAGCAGTTTTCAGGCAGGACTGGACCAGGGGGTCGACCATAGGGTCGACCTACCCCCCCCCCCGGTCAACCATAGGGTCGACCTACCCCCAGGTCGACCATAGTGTTGACCTCCCCCCTTACAAGTCGACCTAGTCGGCCTGTTTTGACCCAGAACTCATTTTTGAAGCCTAAGACGTGTTTTGATGGTCCGGATTGATTCTAGGGTTAATCTAAGGGCCTAAACTAGTTGCTGCACCTATAAAAACACCCTTAGACCTAACCTAATTCATATCAAATCATCCTTACACCATTACGCTGCTAAAATACCTCTTGAACCATGGCCGCCGTCTCCAAATCAAAGTACACACATTCAAACTCAAATCAATCCAAAGAACAAGGCTTCTACAATGATTCAAGACAATAAATTAACAACGCCGCGACATTTTTACAACAAATTCAGCTCTTAATTCATTAGCCATGCTCTGTAAGTTCTATTTGTTTTTAGATTTAAAAATTTAATTATAATATGGTCATGGAATAAAGTGGAATTGGATTTATATATGTTTATCGATTCTGATCTATTTCTGTTGCTCCTTGAATCTTGTGTTTTGGGACTTTTCTATCTTTATGCTCATGACAAGTTTATTCAGTAGTTTTCTTGATTCATAATGACGTTATCATCAAGTTGTAATATTTATGCCTATGGTGGTGTTTTCCTCTGATCTCATTTTTATTCAATTTCTATCTTCCCCAATTTATTTTCTTTCATGAACCTTGGTCAATTTCGGACCTTGGCCTAAAATCGCGATTTGCGTACGATATGTATATGGGGGAATTATGGGATTATTTCCTATATGAATATAATGTAATAATTGGCAACATGAAATTGGATATTATCATTGTATTTGCAAGTTTGGGCGTGATCCGTAAATTTTGGTATAATCTTGTTATGAAAAAATTGCATAAATATTATATACATGGAATTTGGCACAAACAGGATCTATGTAACGTAACATTAGATTTGGTATATATAACATGTAAATAATTTCGCATGAAGTGGGCATACATGAATTAGCATGTAAATTAAATCACGAGTTTGGGACTATGTAAGCTTAAATCAAAAGATTGGGCTTATGTTAATTAGGCATATGTAGAATTGAGAATTTGAGCATGAAAGCGATTGTAAACTTGATAATTGGCATAAACATGTATTATGAACTTGGGCAACTGACATGTATTGAAATAAAAAGATTATAGTTTGGGATAACTGCATCATGAATCATGATTTGGGTTTATTGGGTATAAAACTTAATACATGTAATCTTGGCTAAAACTTGATATGCGTAAAATGGCATAAACCTGGCATACATGTAATAGGCAAGAATTGGGCATATGTAAACTGACTAGGATTGGTTATATATATATATATATATATATATATATATATATATATATATATATATATATATATTGGCATGTAATTTTGGAACTTGGGCATATGTTTATTAGTATGTAAAGTTGGGAATTTGAAACATGAAAATGACAGTGTATTGGATAATTGACTTGAATACGAACATAAACATTTCTATATGTTAAACACATGAACTGATATTGGGTTTTTGGATGGAATACGACCATTAATGAACCTTTGACACGAGGTTGGACTCAATTTGTGGTGTAAATCTTCCTGGAACCTCCCGACAAATCCAGTAGCCACAAAGTGTCAGTCTAATGTGAGGGGTCGAAGGTCGAATTGTAGACGTAACGATTTATGACACGAGATTAGACCCAGTTTGTGGTGTAAATCTGCCCGGAACTGCCCGGCAAATCCAGTGGCCACAAAATGCACTGTCTAATGTGAGAGGTCATGATTCGTTCGTCATAATGAATGAATTAAAGAATACTAACCATAATAAGATGTGGATTTGGTTAGAGGTTTAGGTGGGATGACATGGAAATTTGACATGTAAATGTGGACCTAACCGGTATGAGTTAAGAACATGTAAAACTTACAAATGTAGGCTTAACCAACATAATAGTTAATCAGACCAATGGGTGGGTTAAGAAATATGGCTAGATTAATGACACTTAACCAATATAACATGACACGTGGCAGGGTTAAGTCAACTTGAACATATAGATAATACTTAACCAACTTAGCATGATACGTGGGCGGGTTAAGCCATGAACCGCTTGAATATACTTAACAAATTGGATGCAATGATTTGATAGGGTTAAGTCATGAACCACTTGAATATACTTAACCAATTGGACACGATGATTTGATAGGGTTAAGTCATGAACCGCTTGAATATACTTAACCAATTGGACGCGATGATTTGATAGGGTTAAGTCATGAACCGCTTGAATATACTTAACCAACTTGACAGATGACTCGTAGGGCTAAGTCATGAACTTGAACGACAACACTTAGCCAATTTGACATGACACGTAGGTGGGTAAAGTCACGAACTTGAATGACAACACTTAACCAACTTGACATGCTAGACTGATGGGGTTAAGTCTCGAATTTAAATGACAATACTTAACCTGCTGAACGGAAACCCTAGTTACGCGGTCCTTTTCAGCAGTAACCCACTAGATGTATCACGTTACCCTTGAACTAGGCAGGGTGGGGCACGATTACTGGGCTGATTGTAAGCGACCAGAACGACGGCTGAGTTGGTGCGCCATTGTAGGTTCAGGCGGAATATGGTCGTGCACGTAGTCCAAAGTTGAAAAAGCAGGCATTGGGCACAAGTAGGTTTACACTGTGCGTGCTTGATTCGTGTCGGTGGTTGGCACCCTAGGGCTTGATACACCCTATGGTGGACCTAGCACAGGTGACTACATTTCGTGATTGGGCCGTATGACACAGACACATGAACGAGCTAGGACTTGTAGGGAGCCGATCGATTAATAGATCGTTACGTGGAATTCGTTAGGTAGCATAATCCCTAGTGGTCCTAGGTGGCATAAAGCCTAACCGAATCTAGAAAATGTTCAATAGGTAGCATAATCCCTAGTTGTCCTAGGTGGTATAAATCCTAGTTGAACACGCGATAGTTCATGATAAGGAAACCTAGCCAGAACAAGGGTGGCGGTCCAAACGATTTCAATAATGGTAGCACTACGTTGAAGTAGTATAGAAATATGTGATGAAACCCATACGATATGCGGCAAGGGACTGTACATATACATGGAAAGGATGATACAGGTTGGGGTACTAGTACAGTTGGTGCAGAGAATATAGGAAATCAAAGAAAATAGTGGAATGGTGAAGCTTAGAAATCTTGCGATGTTATACTTGATTCATCGTGCATGTAGCTTACCTTGTCATCATGCTTATGTTTACTTTCAGTTTATGCATGCCATATTATCTTCACCTGTTTTTATGCTGAAAAGCCACTAGGACTTACTCAGTCTTTATTACTGACCCAATTTATTTCGCCTCTTTTTCTTTCGTCCCCCCCCCCAAGGTTCGCAGGGTAGGAATACAGCTTAGTTCGGATCTTACCAAGCTCCAAGGCTCTTTCATGTACTGCTTTAATTTCTCTTGGCTATGGCTTGCTTTGCTGTTTTACTTGGGGAATGATTTATAACTATGGTTTTATGCTTCTTTACTATTGCAAGACTGATTTCAATGTAATGGATTTAGTAGCATTTTGATGTAAAAGGCTTTAGACCTTTCAAGATTTTAAAGCAATGAAATTTGGTTCTTCTTCCGCTGTTTTATATGTTCTGTCTTGTAATATTTCTGTGTATGTTTACCTAGATAATGCTCCACCAAAGCTAGTGCATTCCCTTTGTGAGTGACCCTAGCGGAGGTGGGGTGTTACACCACCTATAAATATCCTACCTCCTTTCTCTAACCTAGAAAATCTCAATTTGCAGTCAACGAAGGCAGATAACCATGCCGCCACCCTCTTTGTAAAAATCGCAAATTCTCTAATTAATGAAAATTCAAAGAAAACTATATAAATTCTGAAAAACAAATATTCGGATTCATTATAGGATTCTCTTCAACCCCATATGTATTTTTCTGAGTTCGATATTCATACTACTCGCTGGAAATTATAAGCAGTGAAGTTAGGCTTCAGCATACCCTCAACGCAGTGGTTTTCAGGGTGAACGGAGCATGGCTTCGAGATAGGTGCGGCAAGAGGAGCGAGTGAGCAGACTTATGGCGGATTCCGAGTAAAAAGATGTCGCTCAACATGGCAGAGTCGCACTCTGTTAACGGAGCTCGGGTGCGATATGAGGATGCTCGTGAGATGGAGGTGGCAACGAGAATTGGATTGGTGTTTTCAGCATGGAGTTTCATGGGTTAGTGAGGGAGTACAAGCAGGGTGAGGTCGACATTGAAGCTGCCGAAATGAAGGTTCCATTTCGAAGAGAAAATAATTAATAGAAGTTAAGCGCTGGTTTGGGTTAATGAAGTAATTAAGCCTTTTAATTATATTTGAGTCATTTGATTATGGCTTGTTTGAGTATATAAGATATGTGAAATTAGTTTGTGGGTTCTGTAGGTCACGAAAAGCTGCTGATAACGGAGATCGAAGAAGATGCCTGTGATAGATGAAAAAAATATTAGATGATAGGGATTTTTAAATGAAGAAGTTAGGTTATTTTTGTTTAGTTTTTAACCAAGGGGGGATGAAGTTTGGATGGAAATAAATCACGGTAATGGGGGATGACGGGTTGCTCCTGATCGGTTGGAGAAGAAAGGTAGCGGTAGTGGCTTTTAAGAGGGTAGTTGGGCCGGATTCATTATGGTATGACCCAATATGAAAATTAAAGTTAGTTTATATTAAATATAAATTAGTATATAAACTTTAAAAATGCATAACTCTCTCGTGTGATATCAGAATTTCGAACGGTCAATTCCGTTAGAACTGTATGGCCAGTGGCTACGCAATGAAACTGACTGGAAGTGAATTCAAGCTCGTTACAATTTATAGAGAAATAAATTGTCTGTCCGAATCAACTGATGGTTATCGTTATTTAACGATGATCGTCCAATGTGAGTAAATCTCACAATTTTAATTAGTTTATATTTTTATAATGTATTTTTATAACTGATAGATGTTGGATGAATCCTGTGTGTTGACTGTTTGATTGAACTGCTAATTGATTCGATGAAATTATAGATAATGATATATATATATCGTTAATCACATATTGATTCTGTTTAGTAGAATATTTCATAGTGAAATGAAATTGATTTTAATTGTATTGTTTAACATCTATAGATGTAGGGAAACAGGTCGGAGGAATCCAATTGGATTCCTCAACATTTATTTTACTGTTTTTCATATATTGTAATATATGATGTGATATAATCTATGTTGATTACGTGTGCTGAATGATATCGATCATTATTATTCGGGTATTTTAAATACCGTAAGAAATACTAGAATGTAGAAAAGGAGATTTTCAAAGTGTATTTTGAAAATAAATTATTTATATAAAATCAATGGATTTTAAATAGAAAAGGAAAATATTTGTGAAACAAATAGAAAAGGAAAATATTGGTGAAAACAAATAGAAAAAGGAAATATTTGTAAAACAACTACAAAATAGATTTGAAAAAGAATATTTATATGTTAAATAAATAAAAAGATAAAAAGGAAATATTTATTTGTTAAATAAATAGAGTTATAAAAGGAAATATTTATTTATGAAATAAATAGTGTCATAAAAGGAAATATTTATTTATGAAATAAACAGAGTTATAAAAGGGAATTTTAAATGATATTTAAGTGTTAGAAAAAGGAGTTAATCAAGTGGAGTTAATCGAGTGGAGTTAATCGAATTAGAGTTAATAGAGTTAATCGAATTAGGGTTAATCAGATTAGAGTTAATCGAACAAGAGTTAATCGAATATTAGTTATTCGAATAGAGTTAATTGGATTAGAGTTGGTCAGATTAGAGTTATTCGAATATAGTTTGTTCGAAGAAAGAATTATTGAATAAGGTTATCCGAAGAAGAGAATTGATCGAATATTAGTTATTCAAAAGGAGTTATCGAATATTTGTTATTCAAAAGGGATATCGAATATTAGTTACCTGAAAGGAGTTATCGAATATTAGTTATTTGAAAGGAGTTAATTGAATATAGTTTATTCGAAAAGAGTTAATTGATAAGACTTAATTGATTAGAGTTAATCCAATAGAGTTAATCGATCAGGGTTAATCAAATAGAGTCAATCCAATAGAGTTAATTAAATAAAGTTAATATAATAGAGTTAATCAAATAGAGCTAACTGATAAGAGTAAATCGATTAGAGTTAATCGAATAGTGTTAATTGAATAGAGTTAATCGAATATGGCTATTTGAAAGAGATTATCGAATATAGTTTATTTGTAGGAAAGAGTTATTTAATAGAGATTTATTCGAAAGAGAGTTGCGTAAGGAAGTTTGTTAAAGGTTTAAAAGGTGAACCTTGTCTGTTTCGAAGTTAGAAATGTTGTTCAGTTAAGGTCTGAGAGGTAGTTATACCCCAACTTGATTGTCTTCGTTTTTAACTAAGGAATGTTTAAGGTTCGACAGTGAATATTGGTTAAGTGAATTTAGTTAACGAGTATAATGTTTTGAGTTAGCATAGCGATGTTTATTTAAACTTCTATTTTTAAATCCAATGAAGGAGTTTTGGAAATATTTTCCAAATAAGAATCAAAAATGTTTTCTAATATAGAAAATAAGAAAGGGGAGTAAATATTGAAATGTTTTCCATTGTTAATAACGTATATTTTCTAAATTTAGGAAATAAGAATTTCTGTATTTATACGGAAATAGAAAATGGAGAATAAATAAATTAGTGATAAATTAATTTAAGAAATGATGATTGATGATTGATCGATATAATTTCTTTTTGGAAATAATATCATTGTTTGTACACATGTTTTCCTTTGATAGTTAAATCACCGACTATCGAAGATTTTGACCATTTCTGTTGTCAATACGGAGAGACCGGGATCAGATTCATTATCTGAAAACCACTCTGTATGGGCATTAGTGTTGCAATCAAATATGACGAAGATAATTGAATACGGAGTTATGCAAGGGCTGTCCTGTTTACAGAATATTGCCTTCGGTTTGTCCAGTCCCAGGACGACCTATATGGAAGAATGTCTTACAAAGTACATTTAATGGATCATGTAAGTTGATCTCTTCAAACGTATATATGTTTGGTGGAGGAGGAATTCGTTTCTCTTAGCGATATACCCGTTGTATTTTTAGGGAAATCAATTTGTGATTTGGCGGGTATGACGATGTGACATTCAAAGTAAGTAAATGTGATCTGTCAGATATAAGCATGGCCTCTAGCCTCACAACCGGGAAATGACAAAAATCGGGCAGGCAGCATGGCTAAGTGGTTGGCTGCCAAGTAGGGTGTATTATCACCTATCTAGAGATATTCATTTCATTCTTTAACCTATTCGATGCTATCCCATTCGGGAAACGGTTGCTTATCCCAACCGTTGGTGATATACATTCGATACACTCAAGCGAAATGAGTGGTCGGTCATGTGTGGACGGGTTGCAAGATGTTCTTGTTGAACTCAGTGTATTCCTCTCTAGAGGTACACTATCAGAAGGTGGTTCCATACCTTGTCATAGTTGGTAATCCATTATCCAATAAGTTCTCGCGGTTAAGATTGTATACTGTATATGTAGAACGTGAGATGAAAGCGTTTCAGCTAGATGATTATTTAGTTGTGATTGATAGACATTGTTATAATATCAAAAGAGTTTGATATAAAGTTTATCATTTCATTCGAAAGGATTTTTGATGTTAAATCAAATTCTTTGGATACTCATAAAGGAAAAAACCCATTCTGTTATACGGCGTGGTCTTATGAGATATCATTTAATCGCTCAAAATTGTTTTAAACTATTTTACTCACACTAGTCCCATGACTGACCCAGAGTTTGTTTTGTGTTGTTTTCCCTGAACTCTTGGTTGCCCAATTTTGTACGGGAAGTCATGTAGTTAGGGCTTTACTGATATACTTGGAGAGCTTAGAGCAGGAGGCTTCAGGATTATATAGTTATTGTTTATTCCACTGTGTCGTAAGTGTTTTACCCTGATAATGTTACTGTATACATATAATTGTTTTATTTCAAAGATATGTCATCTATTATAGGTTGTTTGTTCCGCTGTGAGATTCGTATTATTCTGAAGTTGTATGTTCTTCTTCATCTTCTATTCTAAGTTTCTATCTTAACTATTCTCACCCTTTGTTTTTGTTCTATTAGTTTTCTGGTTTCCAGTGTAATTTGGGTTAGGCTAGTGTTATTTGGTCAGCTCAAACTGTACCGGAATTTCGGGACACTACAGAAAACATCCTTAACTTTAAAACAAACAAGACCACTTACCTCGAATAATCAATACCATAAAAAACAATTATTCATTTTTAAAACATGTATACATTTCTCTTTCTATTTTTACCAGACTTAATTTATAGATTTCCTTTTTGTTTATAATATTCTATTTTAAATTCGTTTCCTAATTGGATTCTATATATATATATATATATATATATATAGATTTCTATCTATCAAAAATTTCTTAAAAATATTCTAACTCCCTAAATTTCGGAAAAATTTCGCCAGCACCTCCTTTGTACCGGTCAATAGCTCAAACTCCAACTTGCCTCTCTAGACCCTTTCCATTCAAAAAGAAAATTAATAAAGCTAAGAGACTTGCCGATTTGGCACATAATATCTCACATGGAATTTAACCGTGTACTTTTTGTCGGGCACTTCAATTATAATTTTTATACACTTCATTCCATACATGTCTAACGCATATACGCCCAATCCTAATTTATTCCAACTTAATCGATCATTTTTAACTCAAATCGCTAATTTACTCTTAATTAGCTCCTTCGCCTATTTCGCTTTTTATATGTACATAATACGTTCAAGTAAAATTTTAACTTGCTTATAGACATATCGAATTCCCTTTTTTATTCAAGTTTCATATTCGATTTTGAATATAAATTTACAAACCCCTTTTACTTATCCAACGTTAAATTTAATTCAAAAGTCCATTAACTAATTATTCTTCTAATTAGTTAATTGTATTCAAAAATTAAAATTTTGATTTTTTGTTTCAAAATTCAATCCATTTACTCTACTTGAGTTCATATTTATTTTATAACTCAAATCTGGATTTTTCTAATGGGAATTCGGATTTTTATTTGCTTAAAATCCTTTTATTTATTTAATAAACCGTTATGGTTTTAAAATTGTTATAGCGCTGTTTTTTTGAAAATTTGATTTTTACATAACTCAAAATTTATAAGATGAAATCAAAAATTTTCTCTTCCATTAGAAAACTATTATCCAATCGGTCTTGATGATTCTTGTTTCAAAGAATTCCGACTTAAATTTAGTTCTATGTACTTAATTGAAGTTCAAAACACCAATTTACGAGGCAAGCTCATTTTAATTATATTTAAATATAAATGTTTAAACTTTGTTTATAAATAAATTTTGATTCCATTCTTATATATTTAAATATTAGTTCACTCCATTTTCCGAATCCAGCTTAAGATTCTTGATTATCCCTATCCGTTGATTTTTTTTCATAAATCAGTTATAAATTTATTTATAAATAAATCGTTTATACTAAATTCCATTTCCTTTATAAATAAATTCTTTATAAAACTCGATATAATCGAATTCTAATTATAAATGCATTGGATTTTTCTCACTTCAATTTATATTTCGAATTCCAAAATAAAGTTTATCGTTCTACTTCAAACCATTTTCCAATTCACTTTTAAATTCATACTTGATTTTAAACGTCTGAATTGTCTAATGATAATTTATTTTCCTAGATATAAAAACATCGTTTATAAATCAAACTTCCTTGTTTTATATATTAAGACAAGTTTCATTTCAAAATCTTTTTGAAACTCAATCCCTTTTATATTCCTAATTCCTAAATGAAAACCGTCATTCCCTTTTCGAAATGATTTCAAATCCTATTTTTACATTCATATTTGAATTTGAAATTTCAAATTATCTCACGATAATTAATTCACTACATTTATAAATATCGTTTATAAATTTACTTGTTTTATGTATTAAAACAAGTTCTATACAAATTTATTTAAAACCTGATTCTTTCTTTGGAATATTTTAATTTAACTTATATATAAATATGGAATCTATTTTCATAATTTATTTCAGTTTCTATCTAATACAATTAATATCCTATTTGGGAATAATTTATTTTGTTTATCCGACATAGCCAAATTCAAACATAAATCCTGTAGATTTATCCAACTTAATTTCCATTCTAAACAACGAAATAAATTCCATCGTTTATTATTTAAAACCATTTTTCAATTCTCACTTTAAATTCACATTTGAATTTAAATATTTTTATTATATAATGATAATTTATTTCCCTTCATTTATAAACACCATTTATAAATTCATTTCAATTCTCCACTTTATCCAATTAAAATTATTCCATTTAATTTATAAATACAGTTTATAACTTTATTACTTTTTTTTATTTCTATTCCATTCGAAATTCAAAATCAACTTTAGAAAAATAAATTTCCCACTTTAAATTTCAAAACCCCTTTTCATGATATTTTTAAAATCAACATTTAGGACCAGTGATATTCAAGCAATCAAAAACACACAATTATAAACCACATGTTTTCTAACACATCATATATGATAATATATGTGAAAACATACAAATAATAATATTTTTGAGGAATACAGCTGTATCCCTCCAACCTGTTTTTCCTGCATCCACAGACATTAGCCAACATAAATAATACCGATCCTGCTTCGAGGCAGGATATCGCAGTATAGAAGGTCATCCACTATAATATTGTGGGGCGCATAGGTCATCCACTAATGATACTGTGAGCATCCGCTAATGGTGCTGCGGGAAACATCCAACCACTAATATATATAATAATAATAGGCAAAAGCATCAATCCTATATGACTAATAAACATATAGAATAGCCACAAGAATATTTAAACTCATCCAATCAACCAACAAACAGAATATACTATTATATTAAGTAATCCAAAGTGTAATGACCCGGATTCTTATGGGTAAATTTTAAAATTTTAATACGAATTTAAATATTGGGTGGATAAATATAAGTGAATTTTTATATTAAGTTATTAATTTAATAATCAATTTCGATTTAATATCGAATATATTAAATTATCGTAATACGTCAGTTCGAGAAGTTGAAACTGAATTAGAAACAGTTCAAAAAAATCAATTCAAACTCCTGTTTGAATTAGAAGAATAATATTAGTTTATTATCGAAGAATAAATTGTCTGAAATAAATTAATATAGGTTTACATTAATATCAACTTCATATGATCGAATTGGACTTCGTGACCTATCCCAGTATGTCCGGAATAGGGGTATTACCCTAGGATTGACAGTTGTTGTGTTCAAAGAGGGGTTAGGAAATTATGGGTAATTTAAATAGATACACATCTATTTGTAACCATTGAAAATCAAAAGGGGGAAAAGGAAACACATCATCCTCTTCCACTCCACGTATTAGAAGGCCTCGCTGTTCAATTCTTCACCGTATGAACTATTATAAACCACGACTACTCCTTCCATTTCTCAAGAGAAAATCGAGTTTCAGCAAATCAAACAGGAAATGGCCGCCCTCCACTCAAACAAATTCAAAGTCTTTCAAAACAAAAAGGGAGGGATCGCGATCAAAGACCGTCGGTTCTCTGAACCTCGATATCGAGATTGGTATTCATACGATGGAGATTTTCGAGTTCGATTATTATCCTAGGGTTGCTCGATTTAGTTCCGGCGACATCAAAGCCAAGTCGCGACGTGATTTCTACACTATTTACTGAGGTGCGAAGTTGAAAAGGGGGTGAAGCGAGGTCAGAAGGAGCTCGATGGGTTTTCCTGTAGCTAAAATAAAGTGACGAGGTGATTTGGTGGAGAACGCAGGCTGCGGAGGCGGAGTTCGAGGGCAGTGTAAAAGGGATGGTGAGGTAGAGTTTCAGATTTCAGAACTGTAAGAAGAAAAAGGGAGTGCACTGCAGTTGTTTGGTAAAATGTCAGAGTGGGATGGAGCCGTTATTTTAGCTATTGGCAGTGGGAATGGATCACTGAATTTTGAGTTGCTTCGTGGAGTTGATCAGCGAGTTGTTTCGTCAATTAGTTGAGATCTATAAAGGACTAAGGTATATTCTTTTCAAATTTAGACATATCTAAGATAATTAATTTAATTATCGTATTAGCTTAAATTGATGATAATTCGAATCTAAATAAGGATTTATTTTTGTAAGGTAATTAACGTTAATAATCATCGTTAGATAATTTAAAATTTAGTTAATCATGTTTAGCTCAACTAGTATTTATAAAAGCAATATGTTTATATAAAAAAATTAGATGCAAACGTCGTAAACCAGTTAGGCTTATAGCTGTGGATTTACATAAGCTGGGTTTTAATAAGAATCAGAATGGATCGCAAATAAAAGCCATAGTGAGTAAATCTCACTCACCTGTTATTTAGAATTATTTTTAATCGTTAAAAGTAATTTTTGTTGCTTGTTTGAATGTTCTTTGGTTGATTTAAATATATAGTTATATAGGCTTACTATTATATATATATATATATTGGTTTGGTGATTGGTTGGATTCCCGCAGTCTCATTAGCGGATGCCCGCAGTTTCATAGCGGATGATTTCCCTATGCGCCCCACAGATATATATTAGTGGATGACCTTCATACCGCGATATCCTGCCTCGAAGCAGGATGGGTATTACTATGTTGACTAACGTCTGTGGATGCTGGAAAACAGGTTGGAGGAATCCAACAGGATTCCTAAAAAATATACTATCTGTTTGTTTATTTATTTGCATATATACTGTCATATATGATGTTTTAGACAAATAAATAATTGGTTGCTTTGTGTGTTTAAATATCACTGGGGCCTAAGTGTTGATTTTTAAAAATATCGAAAAGGGTATTTGAGATTTTAAAAAGGGAATTCTATTTTTATAAATAGAATTTGAATTTTTAATGAACTATAGAAAATATTAACTTGTTTTGAATATATATAAAACAAGAATTTAATTTATAAACTCTGTTTATAAATGAGAATAGGGGATTAGAATTTAATTTATAAACTCTGTTTATAAATGAGAATGGGGGATTAGAATTGAATTTATAAACACTATTTATAAATGAGAATGGGGGATTAGAATTAAATTTATAAACTCTGTTTATAAATGAAAATGTGGGATTAGAATAGAATTTATAAACTCTATTTATAAATGAAAATGTTGGATTTGAATAGAATTTATAAATTCTGTTTATAAATATATAATTGGGGATTTTAAGTGAAGTTATAAACGTTGTTTATAAATAATGCATAGAATTCAAATATAATTTGAATATAGAATTCAAATGGACTTTAAACTATAGAATTTGAATATAGAATTCAAATGGATTTTAAACTATAGAATTTGAAAATAGAATTCAAATGAAGTTAACTATAGAGTTTGAAAATAGAATTTCAAATGGAGTTTAACTATAGAGTTTGAAAATAGAATTTCAAATGGAGTATAAATATAGGGATTCTAATAGAATTCAAGTGAAGTTTAAATAAAGAGAATTCAAATAGAATTGAATTGGAATTTGAATAGAGAAGTCGATAAGGAAACGAGAGTATGAGTATAATTATAATGTGTTAATATGCAAGTTAAATTATATTTGAACATGTCATGTTCAAATATGAAGGTGAAATAGACTGAAGAGTTAATTAACAAATTAATTAATGAATTTAGTAAAACGATCGAGTATAGTTGGAAATAGATTGGATAGGTATAAATATACAGTAGACAGGTTTGGAATAAAGTGTTAGAAGGTATATAAATAGAGTGCCCGACAAAAAGGTATGTATTTAATTCATATATGAGATTTTATGCGCCGTATCGGCTAGCCGCTTGGCTTTTCTTTTTTTCTTTTTGGATTGGTAAGGGCCATGGGAGGCTATTAGAAATATCCCCAAGCTCCCGGTACAAAGGTGGTTATGGAGAATTTTTCCGGGAATTAAGGAGTTAGGATATTTTTAAGATAATTTGATAGTTGGAAATCAATGTATCGATATATATATATAGAAGTCGATAAGGAAACGAACTTAGAAATAGAATAGTATGATCAAAACGGAAGTCTAGAATAAAATCTAGTAAGAACAGAAAGAGGAAGTGCATACGTGTTTAAAAGTGGATCAGTAGTTGTATGGTACTGATTATTCGAGTAAGTAGTCACATCTGTTTGGACGTTATAAATGTTATTCAGTCAAGGTCTGAGAGGTAGTTATACCCCAACATGATTGATTTCATTATTAACAAATAAATAGTAAGATTTCAGGCTCGAAGATCAATGTTGGATAAGATTTAGTTGAATATAGTATTTGGGTTATCGTAACGATGTTTTACACAACATCTGTTTTAACCCAAATGAAATGTAAGCTTGGAAATAGAATATAGAATATTTCCTAAGTATAGAAATAAACGAAATCGAAAAGAGAAAAGTAAATTGGAATATTTTCCAATTATAAATAACTTATATTTTCTAAAGTTTAGAAAATAAAGGAAGGCGATATTCGAAAATGTTTTCCAAATAACGTAACAGGCCAATATGGTTATTGGAAATATTTGGTTAAAAAATATTGATAAAGAAATAGAAAAGTGATTTCATTAATGGAATATTAATTAAGGGCTTAGTGATTGTTTGATTATTGGATGAACACTTGTTTTCTTCGATAGTTAAATCATCGACTATCGAAGAACTTGTTTTTTTTATTCGATAGTTAAATCACAGACTATCGAAGTTTTGACCATCGTTGTCAATATGGAGAGACCGGTTGGATTATTATCCGAAGAACCACTCCGTATTGGCAGTAGCATTGCGAATCAGATTATATAAAGATAATCGAAGACGGAGTAGAGTGCAAGGACAATTTCTATTAATAGAAATTGTACCTTCGATTCATCCTATTCCTGGGTGACTTGTATGGATGAATGTCTGACAGAGTATTTCCAGAAAGGTCACGTACATTGATTTCTTCAACTGTACTAAGAGTGGAAGTGGAGAAGGAAACTTCTTTTAGCTGACACGTAATGTACTGTTGTAGACGTTAATTAGTGATTTTCGATGGATCTGACAATGTGGCATTCGAAGTGAATCTGATGTGATGATAAGGCGTAACCACAAGCCTCATCAATCGGTAAATGACAGAAATCGGGCAAGTAGCATGGCTATGTAGGTCGCACCTATTAGGGTGTATAATCACCTGATCTAGAGTTTCATTTACTTCTAATAATCTATTGTTAATGTTGTCCCATTCGGGAAACGGTTGTTGATCCCAATCGTTGGTGATATACATTGGATACACTCAAGCCAAATGAGTGGTCGGTCATGTGTGGCTGAGTGGCAAGATGTTCTTGTTGAACTCGGTGTATTCTCCTCTAGAGATATACTAGCGGAAGGTGGTTCCATACCTTGTCATAGTTGGAAATCCATTACCCAATACGTGCTTGCGGTTTTGATTGTATATTATATATGTGGAACGTGAGATGCAAACGTTCCACTAGATTGTTATTTACTTGATTTAGACATTATTATAATATTAAAAGAGTTTTGATATAAAGATTATAGTTCCTTTCAAAGGGATTTTGAAAGTTAAATCAAGTGTTTGGATTCTCATAAGGGAAAAATCTGTTCCGTGTTATACGGCGTGGTCTTATGAAATATCATTTAGTTTTCTGAAACTGTTTTAAACTGTTTACTCATACCAGTCCCATGACTAACCCGGAGTTTACTTTGTTTTTTTTTACCTAAACTCTTGGGTGCCTAAATTTGTACGGGCAGTCAAGTAGTTCAGGATTTTACAGATCTATCTAAAGGAGGTTGGAGCAGGAGGCTTCAGCGTTAGTTATATAGAGTTTTGTTCCGCTATATTGTAAGTGTTATACTCTGGTAAGTGTATGTTATACAGTTAAGATTTTGTATTTCAAAGATATAATATATTATATTTTGTTCCGCTGCGATGTGAGATTCTGTGTTGTTGTTTCTGTTCTTCTTCTAAAAAAATGTTTCGTATTTTCGTGATATTTGGGTTGGACGTACGATGTATATAGTCAACTCTAATGTTATGGAAATTTGGGTCATTATAGTTTGTATCAGAGCTTAGGTTGAGCGAATACCTAGGCTTGTTGGAATGTGCTCATTAGAGATATGATCAGTAGTATCCTAGAATGGGTTGAGTGTATATATATACGAGAGAGCGTATTTGTTATTTGATATAAAAACTGTTTTATATTGTGTTGACTAGTCTGTTGAGTGGTTTGTGAATTCTGATCGAATCGGGGGACGCCACGATGTCGGTAGGAGTTTATAAACACTTGAACAGAAGATTGGACACGATATTGTTTTAAATAGTTGAGTTGATTGTTAGAATTATAATCAAATTAGATTATAAAACAGAAATAGTTATATATATAACCAATGGAATTTGTATATTGTTAGACCAAAATTTGGCTCTAACACCCAAATCGTCGTATTTCGAGCATATGATATGAAGGAATAACTGAAAAATAAGAGAAAAAGCAAGACAACAGGATTTTTATAGTGGTTCGGCGTTAACGAGCTTACGTCCACTTCATATTTTCTCATTTCACTCATAGATTACAATTACAATGAATATTGTCTTTCAATCACTTGAATTCAATGAATAATTCTCTCCGAATCCATTGAATTTATTGAGGAAGATGGTGGTTATTCATGGAGAAGTGTTGGTCATGGCAGCCATTGAAGTTGAGATGCCAAAAGTCCCTTGAAAATGCCCTCTGAAGGTGTATTTATAGCTGTAGGAAAGCTCCTGGGAGGACTGGTCCGTGATGGGGTACGTGGCAGGCGATCCAGAAAAATAGGAGAGCCAGTAGCCTTGAGAATAGGTCAAAACAAGCTGCGTTTGAATAGGTTTGAAGGTCGGATGGCGGTCATGGGTCGGATCGCGGTCATGGGTCGGATCGCGATCATAGGTCGGATCGCGGTCATGGGTCAGATCGGATCGCGTAGGCAAGGGCGGATCGGATCGCGGTCATATGCCAGCTTACACCCGTTCACGGAAATGGGCGTAACTTTCAAACCGTAAGTCCGATTGAGCAAAACCAAAGCTCATACTGAAGCTAATTCAAAGGGCTACGAGTATATAAGGTGAATAGATCCAAATGAGGTCATTTGATAGGGGTTTCGGGCCAGTTTATACTGATGTTGTGATTTTGACCAAACTGCCTTATTTCTTCTGATGATGCTTCCAATGCCGGAGAGCGATGTTATCCAGAGATTCCATATGAGACAGCATTTACCCAGAGGTATGTCAACATGATCTTTGCTTTAGGTAGCCTGGTCACATAGCAGGCTAACATTTTGCCCCCGAAAGTACATCTTATCGAGGATGAGATGTGCTTTGAATATGTTGAGCTAAATCTTTCTGGAATATCATTTGTCCTTGAGAAGGCTTTATCCAATTGTTGCATTGCTTCCATTGGAGCTAATCAGGCTAAGTTCTATGAGAGGAGTATTCGAGACGATCAAGAAATTGTTTAAACCTTGTCAAATCAAAAGATCTAATTCATCCGTCAGAAGTCATGCCAAATTGCCGACTCCCGAGCGTGATCCTACACACATAGGTCGTCGCCAAACAACATCATCACTCTATGCAAGCCAAGCGCGTGGTAGGGTTGGACTTTCTTTTACATATGAGTCAATAAATGGAGTAGCCACCCAAATCATGGGGGCGATGTAAGAATCTTTGGGCTCTAAGCTAACAACTGGACTGTTGGCATAAAGCACATCAGAATCAACATATGAATTTGTCATTTGTACTCAAGTTCGAACTATCTTGATATCTTGATATGAATCCAGGATCTTAAAATCGCATTGAATCGTAACAGTAAGGAATTCAAAAGCCATGATCACTCTGGATCGTAGTCCAGAGAATCCACAATTGTTACGGATCATTTCTTAATCCAATATTCACATATGAAGTAGTCAGTAAGGGATGTTGTTAAAATTATGTGGACCAGTGCCTATAGGATCGTCACCATCGCGAGGCGGTAGATAGGTTTGTCACACCTTCCATTCGGTGTAGTTTGAGTCTTTAAGTTCACATTCGATCCACAAGCTAGCTCGCTTGGTCGGCAAAGATGAGTAAGATTGTACTCCGGAGGCATGACATACATGTTTTGAATCCCATTTCATGCCAGGATTGTCTTCAAAGTTAGTCTATGAACCGACACTTGTGCTCTCAGTGCCATCGGAGGACAAGCGAGGTCAGTACTTATGCCCCCAGTATCGATAGGGGTTGAGTTGAGTCAATAAGGCATTTAATCTTGAAGATTTTATACTTCCTGTCATTGCATCTGGTAATAGTTGCAGGTTCAACAATCTTAGTCGACCCAGATCATTCTGTACTGTTTCTCAATTTAGCAAAAATCAGAATTGTATATGCGAATGGTTGAACCACATTTGCTTTGATACCATCTCTTCTCTTTAGTCAGATAGTGAGGATTTCCTCATCGGGCATCAGCGACTTCGGTTACTCTCATCAGATCAGTTGCGGAGTCAAGTAAGGTTGTTGAATGCGAGTGAATAAATGTCGTTATGAAGTTAGTTGGGCCCCACCGTTTATGCTTCAGCATAGTCCGAAATGGTTATCACAGTCTTATTGAGTCTCTTTCTCATGCTCGGTTCAATTGTGCTTGACAAATAAGATCATGGGCTCAATAAGTGATATAGATTCACTTTGGAATTGCACATTCTTGTCATTGTTTTTCAGGGCTTTTCCTTTGTCTTTATCAGTTCGGGAGTCGGATGATTCTCCATCCTTTATCATAAAAGCATTGAGATTTTCTATCTCGACATTAACACCTTCTTATCATAGAAGTATGTCCACCTCAGGGTTGAATTCATCAAAGCTTCTAAACAACTCACGTTAGAGAGAAAATTTAAAGTCCGGGGGAATAACAGGGGATCCTGACGTCCCACGTGTGAGGGTTGTAATTGTTGTTATCCATATCATCTTGAGAAGTGCCGCCTCTTGAGAGGCGCCGAATCAGACTAGCGAGCTGGTTGCCATCAAAGAATTGATGCACATTATCAAGATCCTGGCTGGTTCCCCCAGCATCGAATATGAGATTACAAAGGGGGTCTTTGCTAATTTCTTGTTTCCACGTCGATATTGCCCCCGGGTCATGGTTCGAGTCATTCGATCTGACCGGGTTCCTGTTTTTCGAATTGTTGCGTTCTTTCTTAGAGCTGAGTATGAAATGTCGCTCGAGTATTCATTCGAGTTAGAGTTAAAACTGGTCGTGCATGATTTGAGTTTGTCACAATTCTTGCATTCTCATCTAGGATGTTGCAGGTAGCTGTTCCATTGCCCGTGTTTCCATCCATGGCGTAGGGAATCGAAATCGCATGTTGCGCGCCTGCTGATTGGTTTGTGTTCAACCCAAGCTGATGGTTGATATCTGACTGTGCCAAGTTCGTCACTACCTGAAATTTAATTTTATCATTTCCAGCGAATTGATGATTGTTGCTCGGCCTTCCAGTTCATTCCTGAAATAGGTGAAGGTCGGCCTCGGGCTTCTTGATTCATGTGCCCCCTATCCACAGGGGTTTTTGTTGAGCAGTACACTTCGAATTCACGTCTTCTCTGGATTCATGTTCACTTCTCGCATCAAGAGCTGGAGTTGAGTGCAAAAATGAATTGTTGGTATTCAGCCCATGCTAAGCCCTAGTCTCCCATCCAAGCTCCGAGGACAGAAATCAAGCGGTAAAGGGTCAGATTGTAGTCGCCTCGATTGCTCCCGTTTGCTCTTTGCATCAAGGGAAAGGTCGGGGACGAAATGGTTGCATCATGTTCAATTATTACGTGGGATATATCCAGCCTTATCTGAGCTTCCCATTCTGGAAGTAAGTTGGGATCAGCAGATGGACGTTCTCTTTGCATCTGCTTTCTGGTCTTCAAGGGGCCTGCATCATCCTTCTGGACGCGACCCTTTGTTCGTTTTCCATTAGCACGTTGCCATCACTACGAGTGAGGCCCTCGTGTTCTTGACTAGTTATCTTTTGTAAACCTGCGTTTAGTAATTAAAATTCTGTTCCTTTCGCATTGTCTTGTACCTGCGAATGGGAAAATAAGTCATGAAGCGTTATAAGTAGTCAACGCAATTATAAATGAAAATGCACTAAAGTAGTATGTGTGTATAGGTATGCTCCCAATCAATCATTAACTTAGTGCCTGGCCAGGGCTTTGTTGAGGATTGATTAGGACCTTAACTGTTTCGCCCCCATGTCCGGACATGGAGGATCCGGGCTCGTAGTTCAGTCAGTCCCCCGACACTCTGGCGGGGTAGGAGCCCTTGTGGCGCTAAGTCTCTAGCACCTTTATACTTTCTCTGGAGTTCGAACTCATCTTTCAATCTGCTCCCCAATCCTTCAGCGGGGTAGGAGTTCTAGCTTGTTTCATGATATGCTCAACGACCCTTCAGCGGAGCAGAAATTAAGGGGGGTGCTGAGTCTCCAGCAGCTTTCTCAGCGCTTAATCATAGGCGCTTTTATACTCTCCTGGCGGTCGCCAAGGTTAGAGTTCGAACTCAGCTGTTCTGTCGCTCCCCGATCCTTCAGCGGGTAAGAGTTCTTTCTCAGCGCACAATCAGGGACGCTTTTATAATGTCCTGGCAGTCGCAGAGGTTAGAGTTCGAGCTCAGCAGTTCTATCGCTCCCCGATCCTTCAGCGGGGTAAGAGCTTTTTCTCAGCGCTCAATCGGAGACGCTTTTATACTCTCTCTCTGCTCTGGAGAGTTAGAGTGTTGTCGAGGCGGTTCCCATCATGGTGCACCTTCGCGCCTTGTGGACGTCATCTTCGCGTCCTTTATACTCTCTCTCTAATCATGAGAGTTAGAGTCATGGACCGAGCGGTCTTCAATCAGGCACGCCCTTCAAACTCATCCAAGGTTTATATTTTAATCCAAGCTCTGAGGATTAAAGTCAGACAGACAAACAGTTGGAAAACGTTTTCCAAGGCTCTGCGTTCCTCCGAACAGTCTTTGGGAGGATTGGTTGGCACCAAACTTCGGGTACGTGCGTCATTCATATCACACGAGTTAGTCATGTCAATAACTCGGAAAGCATATGAAAGTAAATTGCATGATTGAAAAGTGAGCATATCAAGGGGCAGTATTGCCTCCTTTATTTGAATTCATGTAATCCGGTGGCGTCGAGCATAGGATCGAGCCATGTAGGCGGTCACACCACATTCATCTGGAGTTGGACTACGACTTTGCGATTCAATGATTTATGTACAATTGTCTTGCGGTCTGCCATGTGTAAGCCAAGGATTGGATGATCATTCCAAATCCACCTTGAGCTATATGACTTTCTTTAGACGGGGGGCATGACTTTGCTAGCGAACAGTTCAGTCGGGCCCGTTATGCCAGTGCTCCATAATTCTGCATGCGGGTCTTAAAAGTCTGATTGATACCAGATCCAAGGTACCTACACCATCCACATATTATTTCATCTGAGTTAATTACATCAATAACTCATAAAGGATGCAAATATAAGGGTCATGGTTATAGAATAATCCTGTTAAAGGAATGAGTATCATTCTGAGTGAAAAAATGGCGTTGCATATTCATTGCAGGTCCATTTTGCTTCGCCCTATCTCTGCTAATGAAGGGCTGTCAAAGTCTTTTAGTTGATGAGGAATCCTTTTTCAAATTATCATGGGGGCGGCAGTCCCAAAAAATGAATAGACCTTGATCAGGGTCTTGAGATGGCAAAGGCGACTAAGTAGGTACTATAAGCGAGTGATGAGGTGGCATCTCTTTTTGAATCGCCTCTTTTCCCCCTATGTTATGGGTTAGGATAGAGCGTCAGGAAGTCATGACTATATCGCTAATGGTAGCACATCGTCGCATTGGTGCTAAGAAATATGATAATGCTGCTGGTGAGATAATCATATCTCACCAATTTGCTGATATGCCTTCGATTCCATATTGGGGGCAAGAATTAAATACTCAATTTGCTACTCTTCGGGCAAGAAAAAGGCAGTTGGCCGTGCAAACTCCTGATGTGTCAGCTTTGAATTGGATGATTTATTCTCGAGCGATTCATGCTCAAATCTCTAGTTGCCCCAGCGTCCGGGGAATGAGTTTGCTTGAGATATAATCGATGAAAGGAGTGGAAGTGTGAATCTTCACTTTCTAGCTTCAAAATGCCGTTCGTCAGAAGTTTCATTCATGTACATCTCCTATTTAACTGGAAGTTGACTAGTGATTTCGACGAATCATTCAGGGCAGCGGATTTAGCAATGAGGCTCATTAAAGTCTATCTCGGAGCAACCTTCCAAGGAAAATAAGCCATGTCGCCTTGCATGCCTTTCACTTCACCTTGTTAGATGCATTCTGTGCTGTAGGAAGTTCATCATGTGGTTATCCATGACTCTCTTCCGGGTTTGGTCTCCAACGTTGGGTCAACTTCCATCTGATCAATGGTTGTATTTCATAGTGTCTTGATGGGGATCATCTCTATCTTTTCTATATTGTCGGACCCTTCTAACTTGGTCAGATTATCCGCCTTCTGATCTTCTGCTCGCAGGACATGAGATATGTTGTAACGTTCCAATTCGTCCAACAACCCTTCTTCCGGTTCTAGGTAAGCTGAGAGCGGTGGTTCCTTCGTCTGGAATTCCTTTCGAGCCTGGCGAACAACAATGTGAAAGTCAGAAAATATGCTTGATGCCACTATTCCCAACTCCTTAGCGAGTTTCAATTCGATAATCAGGGTGACGTCTTCGGAGCCGTTGTTAGTAGCGGAGAATTTCAACCACAAGGCATAGTAAATTGACCGCCCTTTAGGGGTTATTAATAAGACACCGGCGTCGGACAGTCAATCATTCTTTGCACCGTCTGATTACATCTTCCAGGTGCATCTTCTACATCTGCCACATCCTCTTCGGGAGTGGTACATTCAGCGATGTAGTCGGTTAATGCTTGCCCTCGTATGGACTTCTTTAGGAGGGAGTTGAGATCAAACTGGTTTAGCTCTATGTCCCGATCAAGCAATTTTCCAGATGCCTCAGGTCGTTGCAGGACCTGTCGTACCAGTTAGTGAGGGTGCATACCATCGGATGAACTTGGAAGTAATGGAGGAGCTTTCTTAGAGCAATCAGCAAGCTGTAGACGAGTTTTTCAATCTTTGGGTATACCACGACTACTTTCTTGCTCACATTATTGACTAGTTTTCAGACCTTATCCTCCTTACACACAAGTGGTACCAGCTTTCATGCCAAGCTTCAGACGCCTTTAATTCTTTGTTGTTCATGGCTAACTATGAGGCCTTTAGGTTCATTCCAGATATTGAACATCTCTGTCAGATTCGAAACGTGGTAGGTTGACCGCTTGGACTCCATAAGACTATCACCTACATGGACTTCCATGGGCCTTGCACTTTGGTTGTGGACCATATAATTCAGTAAGCACTGGTAAGTTGCCTCGGCATCCTTCGGTCCGAATGCCAATTCCATATAACAGTACAGTTCGAGGTCAATGATAAAACATGTTTATTCATGATCAGGCACATGCATAAGAATTTGGTTGTAAGTTGCGCACACGTCCATGAGAGGGATACATTCACGTCTAGTCATTGAATCCACAAGCTGGTCAATTCTGATTGACGGGAAGCTTCCTTTTGGGCGAACTTTGTTCAAATCTAAGAAATCAATGCGTGTGCGCCATTTTCCACCAGCGTTCTTGAAAAGGACGAGATTTGATATCCAAGCGGGATGTGTGGCACATCATATAAAACCATTGCCTCTCAACATTCCGACTTCCTCTTTCATGGTAGATGCTTTCCCTGGATCGAGCATACGTCTTGTTTGCTTGGCAAGAACACAATTCTGGTTTATTCTCAATAAATGACTCATAAACTATGGTAAAATCCTGCAAATATTAGCATATGTCCAAGCGAACACATCCAGGTTTGCCTGCAGAAAGCATGTTAGTTCCTTCGTTCGGAAGAGGTCTAAATGAGATCCGATTTCAAGACCTTAGTCAGGTCGACGTCACCAATCGGAACACGTGTAGTTGCGTCATTAGATGTCACCCTTCTGTATCCCGAATGATGATCCTTGCTGGGATCTAGATCTTCAGACAGATCCTTGGGCAATTCCTTTTGTGATGCTCCCATTATTCGCAATATTGATACCTCCTTCACACTCCATTTCATCTAGAGGGGAAGCATCTTTGGGTTTCACGCCATCTTTGTTGCGTAGCATGGTCCATCGAGCTGAATAGTCGGCTTCTCCAATAACTTGGTCACCATAGACCATTCCCGCTCCATCTTCGGTTGGCATATTTAGCAATAGGCTCTAGGGTGCAATGTAGGCTCTGAATTCTGTTGGAGCTGGTCTGTATGAATCTTGATCAGATGATCTTGAACATGATAGCATAGCTTGTGAGGCTTCAAGTAAGGTTCGTATATCCTGTCACAACTGTTGTATGAAGTGGAGAGCTAATGGTTGATTCATATTTGCGTTGATCTCAAATTCTCATTTCTTGACCAATGTCATATGGTGGCTGGTGAGCAGTCAAGTTGTTATCATCCCAGCAATGATCCATATATCCAATCACGGCCTGCGGAGGTTCAATTGGTTCCTAACTCTGGGGACCAAAGTACATCGATCTAACCCTTGGACACGTGGAAATCAATCTATCTCGATGCGGTTGACGGCAAATAGGTGAACCGTAGGACATACGTTTTTCACCACGTCATTCAAGCGAAGGGTAACTTTGTAGTGCTAGGATCCTTACTTGCCGTCGGGTATCCCATTATTGAGAATCATGGTCATTGGGATCTTTTGAGTCATCCTCGGAATAATATCCGGATTGCTCTATGTCAATGTCATCTGGGATTTCGCCATTGGAGCTTCGGAAGAGGAGGTTGCCAAGAGATAATCATTATCTCGTATAACGTCATAGCCAGCGTGCCAAATCTTTCCAATAGCTCCTCACATTGAATAACATCAGTATTAAGTGTTATGGCTCTAGAAAGAACCCTCAGAATACCTACCAAATCTTGGTCGATAAGCATTTGTGATAATTGTGGGTCAAAATGTACTCCGAGCCGAAGGCGAGCCGTGCTCCGAGCCGAAGGCGAGCCGTGCTCCGAGCCGAAGGCGAGGCCGTCAACGGGTCCTGGCGCAGCGCCGGCGGGGGTCCGGGGCCCCGCAGTCACTTTTCTGAGTCGCGGGCGCACGATTTTTTCGATTTTGGAAGACAGAGCCTTTTCTGAAATGATCTGAAAATTGCATTTTTTCCAAAAAATGTCACTTTTTTGGGTCGGCTAGCGGACCTTGTTCGTCATCACTTTTCTGAGTCGCGGTTCGCTACTGTCGTCTGGTTCGTGGCTCGGATCGTCAATTAATCAACGTCTTCGGATCGGGTCGCGGATCCTACACTAGGTCGGGTCGTGAAGATCACTCTGGGCCCGGATCGTGGTGGTCGTTCTGCGAGCTACGAATCAGATCGTGATGGCTCTTTGGGCTCCGTTCGTGGAGGTCGTTCCGCGAGCTACGAATCGGATCGTGATGGCTCTTTGGGCTCCGTTCGTGGAGGTCGTTCCGCGAGCTACGTATCGGATCGTGATGGCTCTTTGGGCTCCGTTCGTGGAGGTCGTTCCGCGAACCGCGAGAGAGTTCGTGATAACCCCCGCGATCCATGAACTGCGAACCGGTTCGTGATACCCCCTGCGATCCGCGAACCGCGAACCGCGAGCCAGTTCGTGGTACCCCCTGCGAACCGCGAAACGCGAACCGGCCTCCTGCTCTAACCAGCTCCTGTGCATTTTCTTTATTATCCTCATTTGGTCGTGAAGCTTGTGAACCCTTAGCTTTTTTCGAAGGCATGAAGCTCTGATTTTCTGAAATCAACGAAATATTCAAAAATGGTAGAAACGCGGACTGTTTTCTTCGAAATTTCAAATCCAAATAGTAGAATAGCAATCCGATACGTTGAGAATTCGGTTCTCAGTGAAAGCACCAAAATGTTAGACCAAAATTTGGCTCTAACACCCAAATTGTCGTATTTCGAGCATATGATATGAAGGAATAACTGAAAAATAAGAGAAAAAGCAAGACAACAGGATTTTTATAGTGGTTCGGCGTTAACGAGCTTACGTCCACTTCATATTTTCTCATTTCACTCATAGATTACAATTAAAATGAATATTGTCTTTCAATCACTTGAATTCAATGAATAATTCTCTCTGAATCCATTGAATTTATTGAGGAAGATGGTGGTTATTCATGGAGAAGTGTTGGTCATGGTAGCCATGGAAGTTGAGATTCCAAAAATCCCTTGAAAATGCCCTCTGAAGGTGTATTTATAGCTATAGGAAAGCTCCTGGGAGGACTGGTCCGTGATGGGGTACGTGGCAGGCGATCCAGAAAAATAGGAGAGCCAGTAGCCTTGAGAATAGGTCAAAACAAGTTGCGTTTGAATAGGTCCGAAGGTCGGATCGCGGTCATGGGTCGGATCGCGGTCATGGGTCGGATCGCGGTGATAGGTCGGATCACGGTCATGGGTCGGATCGGATCGCGTAGGCAAGGGCAGATCGGATCGCGGTCATATGCCAGCTTACACCCGTTCACGGAAATGGGCGTAACTTTCAAACCGTAAGTCCGATTGAGCCAAACCGAAGATCAAACTGAAGCTAATTCAAAGGGCTACGAGTATATGAGGTGAATAGATCCAAATGAGGTCATTTGATAGGGGTTTCGGGCCAGTTTATACTGATGTTGTGATTTTGACCAAACTGCCTTGTTTCTTCTGATGATGCTTCCAATGCCGGAGAGCGATGTTATCCAGAGATTCCATATGAGACAGCATTTACCCAGAGGTATGTCAACATGATCTTTGCTTTGGATAGCCTGGTCACAAAGCAGGCTAACATATATGGAATAAAATATACAAATGTGATAAATTGAAATTGAATTCCAACCAGAATTCAAAATTTAAAATCCTGGGAAGTTGGAAAATATTTTTCGAGTTTTATTAAAATAATATAGCTTTATTTTGGAAGGATTTTTGAATAAAAACCATTTGAACAGATTTTGAATATGACATAGCACTGAACTCACTTCAGTGGCTGGGAAATAATTATGATGATGGTCGCAACATCATCATTGTTCATTTTCGGGTTTCTAAGTGATGAATTGCTGCCTTAGAAAAGTTTTGATGGGAATTTGTTTGAAAAGAAAACAAGTTATTTGAAAATTCAAATGCTTTGAATTTGAGATAGATATAAATATATGTATATGTTTATATTACTTCAAAGGAATTTTGAAATGGGAATTGGAATATAGAATTCAAATAGAAGTAAAATAAAGGAATTTGAATATATATATATATATATAATTCAAATAGAAGTAAAATAGAATTTGAATTCAAAGGAATTCAAATGAGTTTGAATAAAGAAATTCAAATGGAATTTGAATATTGCAAATATAAAGGAAATTCAAATATAGTGTTTGAATAAAGAAATTCAAATGGAATTTGAATATTGTAAATATATAGGATTTGAATATTAGAAGTGAAATAGATCGGGAATATTATGAAATGTATTTGATATGTATTAAAAATATATCAAAATGGAGTTAAATTTATTATAAACAAATTTAAAACGTTTATATTTATAAATATAATTAAAACGAGCTCGCCATAGCGCGGCAGTTCGTAAATTGGCGATTTAAACTTCAATTTAGTATACAGAACTCAATTGAAGTCGGAATTCTTTGAAACAAGAATCGTCGGGACCGGTTGAACAATAGTTTTCTAATGAAAGAGAAAAATCTGGATTTCGTCGTATAGATTTTGAGTTATGTCAAAATCAATTTTTTTTAAATTAGTGCCAGAACCATTATAAAACCATAATGGTTTAATTAAATAAATAAAGGTTTTTTAGGAAATAAAATCCGAATTGACATTAGAAAAATCCAGACTGGAGATATAAAATAAATATGAACTCCAGTTAAGTAAGTGAAATGATTTTAAGACAAAAATCATATTTTAAATGGTTAAATAGAATTAACTAAATTGGAAAATAATTAGTTAAAGGAAATTTGAATCAAAATTGGGTTTTTGGATAAGTGAAAGAGATTGAGAATTTATATTCGAAATCGAATATATAACTCGAGTTGAAATATAATTAGATTAGTTATAATTAAGTTTACATATATTTGAACAAGTTATATTCAAATAAAAAGGGTGAAATAGGCAAAATGGTTAATTAGCAACTAGTTAATGGGAATTTGAATGATTGAAATTAAATTTAACTTAAGTAAGTTAAATGGATCGAAATGAATAAATTGAGTAAAATCAGTGTGAATGAAATATGAATTGGGAATGAAAAAAGGAAATGTATTTGGAAAACAAATACAAAGGAAGTTATATGCAAACAAATAGAAGGAGAAATATTTGTAAAAACATTTACAAATAGAATTTAAAAGGAAATATTTGTAAAACAATTACAAATAGATTCAATGGAAACATTTATCTATAGAAAATTAATAGAATGTTATAAATGAGATATTTATTTGTTAAATAAATAGAATTTAATCAAAGGAATATTTAGAAGATGAATAGAAAATGGGAATCTATTTTTAACAGATAAATAGAAAAGATTAATTTATAAATAACAGTTTATAAATTAAATTAAATATTTATCATTCGATAAATAGAATATATAAGTCTGAACTTATAAAGAGAAAAGATTTGGTTTTTAACACCGATAGTTTTAAATAGAAGGGGTACACAACACTTGTATACGTGAAGTAACTGTATTAAAGAGAACATTTATAAAGTGAAGAACCGTTACTAAAAGTAAATCTTTATAAATGAATAAACGCTATCCAATAGGAGTTATTCAGATAGGAGAAGTCGATTAGAGTTAGAAATAATCGATTATAGTTAGAATAAATCGATTAGAGTAAGAATTAACCAGTTAGAGTTAATCAGTTAGGGTAAATCCGTAGAGTTAATTGAATATTTGTTATTCAATTAAAATTTATCGAATATTTGTTATTTCAAATTAAGAGTTAACCAGATAGAGTTAATTGAACATAGTTAATGTATTAGGATTTAATTGAATATTAGTTATTCAATTAAAGTTGATCGAATATAGTTATTGAGACAGAGTTAGTCAAACATAGTTACTTAGGATAAGTTGCCATTTCGTACGACTGCTAGCGTAATTCGCAGGGCTGCTGATAGCCTAGGGAGGTCGGATGTTTCCTGGGGAAATCAGGCGTAACCATTGTGATCGCTGCGATCTAGAGTCAAGCGAATGGAGTTAAATCAAATATTAGTTATTCGAATAGAATAAAAGGAGTTATCGAATATAGTTTATTCGAATAGAGTTAAAGGAGTTAATCGAATATAGTTTATTCGAATAGAGTTAAAGGAGTTATCGAATATAGCTTATTCGGAAGGAGTTAAGTGAAAGGAGCTAATAAAATAGGGTTAATTGATAAGAGTAAATTGAATAGAGTAAATCGAATATATTTTATTCGAAGAAAGGTTTTCGAATCTAGTTATTCGAAAGAGAGATTATCGAATATAGTTATTCGAAGGGAAGCGTTATCGAATAGGGAATTATTCGAAAGAGAGTTACGTAAGGAATTTGGAAATGTTGAGTATCAACATGAATAAGTTTTGAAAAGATAAATGGGTTTGTAGCACTTTTCCTACCTTAGCAATTTCGAGGACGAAATTATTTTAAGTGGGGAAGATTGTAATCACCCGGATTCTTATGGGTAAATTTTAAAATATTTAATATGGATTTAAATATTGGGTGGATAAATATAAGTGAAATTTTATATTAAGTTATTAATTTAATAATCAATTTCGATTTAATATCGAATATATTAAATTATCGTGTAATATGTCAGTTCGAGAAGTTGAAACTGAATTAGAAACCTTTCAAAAAAATCAATTCAAACTCCTGTTTGAATTATAGGAATAATATAAGTTTATTATCGAAGAATAAATTATCTGAAATAAATTTATATAGGTTTAAATTAATATCAACTTCAGATGATCGAATTGGACTTCGTGACCTATCCCAGTGTGTCCGGAATAGGGGTATTACCCTAGGATTGACAGTTGTTGCGTTCAAAGAGGGGTTAGGAAATTATGGGTAATTTAAATAGATACAAATCTATTTGTAACCATTGAAAATCAAAAGGGGGAAAAGGAAACACATCTTCCTCTTCCACTCCACGTATTAGAAGGCCTCGCTGTTCAATTCTTCACCGTATGAACTATTATAAACCACGACTACTCCTTCCATTTCTCAAGAGAAAATCGAGTTTCAGCAAATCAAACAGGAAATGGCCGCCCTCCACTCAAACAAATTCAAAGTCTTTCAAAATAAAAAGAGAGGGATCGCGATCAAAGACCGCCGGTTCTCTGAACCTCGATATCGAGATTGGTATTCGTACGATGGAGATTTTCGAGTTCGAATATTATCCTAGGGTTTCTCGATTTTGTTCCGGCGACATCAAAGCCAAGTCGCGACGTGATTTCTACACTATTTACTGAGGTGCGAAGTTGAAAAGGGGGTGAAGTGAGGTCAGAAGGAGCTCGATGGGTTTTCCTGTAGCTAAAATAAAGTGACAAGGTGATTTGGGGGAGAACGCAGGCTCCGGAGGGGGAGTTCGAGTGTAGTGTAAAAGGGATGGTGAGGTAGAGTTTCAGATTTCAGAACTGTAAGAAGAAAAAGGGAGTGCACTGTAGTTGTTCGGTAAAATGTCAGAGTGGGATGGAGCAGTTATTTTAGCTATTTGCAGTGGGAATGGATCGTTGAATTTTGAGTTGCTTCATGGAGTTGATCGGCGAGTTGTTTCGTCAATTAGTTGAGATCTATAAAGGATTAAGGTATATTCTTTTCAAATTTAAACATATCTAAGATAATTAATTTAATTATCTTATTAGCTTAAATTGATGATTATTCGAATCTAAATAAGGATTTATTTTTGTAAGGTAATTAACGTTAATAATCATCGTTAGCTAATTTAAAATTTAGTTAATCATGTTTAGCTCAACTAGTATTTATAAAAGCAATATGTTTATATAAAAATATCAGATGCAAACTTCGTAAACCAGTTGGGCTTATAGATGTGGATTTACATAAGCTGGGTTTTAATAAGAATCAGAATGGATCGCAAATAAAAGCCCTGGTGAGTAAATCTCACTCACCTGTTATTTAAAATTATTTTTATTCATTAAAAATAATTGTTGTTGCTCGTTTGAATGTTGTTTGGTTGATTTAAATATATAGTTATATAGGCTTACTATTATATACATATTGGTTTGGTGATTGGTTGGATTCCAGTAGTCTCATTAGCGGATGCCCGCAGTTTCATAGCGGATGATTTCCCTATGCGCCCCATAAATATATATTAGTTGATGACTTTCATACCGTGATATCCTGCCTCGAAGCAGGATGGGTATTACTATGTTGACTAACGTCTGTGGATGCAGGAAAACAGTTTGGAGGAATCCAATAGGATTCCTCAAAAATATATTATCAGTTTGTTTATTTATTTGCATATATACTGTCATATATAATGTGTTAGAAAAATAAATAATTGGTTGATTTGTGTGTTTAAATATCACTGGGGCCTAAGTGTTGATATTTAAAAATATCGGAAAGGGTATTTGAGATTTTAAAAAGGGAATTCTATTTTTATAAATAGAATTTGAATTTTTAATGAACTATAGAAAATATTAACTTGTTTTGAATATATATAAAACAAGAATTTAATTTATAAACTCTGTTTATAAATGAGAATGGGGGTTTAGAATTTAATTTATAAACTCTGTTTATAAATGAGAATGAGGGATTAGAATTCAATTTATAAACTCTGTTTATAAATGAGAATGGAGGATTAGAATTGAATTTATAACCTCTGTTTATAAATGAGAATGGGGGATTAGAATTAAATTTATAAACTCTGTTTATAAATGAAAATGTGGGATTAGAATAGAATTTATAAACTCTGTTTATAAATGAAAATGTGGGATTTGAATAGAATTTATAAATTCTGTTTATAAATATATAATGGATGATTTTAAGTGAAGTTATAAACGTTGTTCATAAATAATGCAGAGAATTCAAATAGAATTTGAATATAGAATTCAAATGGACTTTAAACTATAGAATCTGAATATAGAATTCAAATGGACTTTAAACTATAGAATTTGAAAATAGAATTCAAATGAAGTTAACTATAGAATTTGAAAATAGAATTTCAAATGGAGTTTAACTATAGAGTTTGAAAATAGAATTTCAAATGGAGTTTAAATATAGGGATTCTAATAGAATTCAAATGAAGTTTAAATAAAGAGAATTCAAATAGAATTGAATTGGAATTTGAATAGAGAAGTCGATAAGGAAACGAGAGTATGAGTATAATTAGAATGTGTTAATATGCAAGTTAAATTATATTTGAACATGTTATGTTCAAATATGAAGGTGAAATAGACTGAGGAGTTAATTAACAAATTAATTAACGAATTTAGTAAAACAATCGGGTATAGTTGGAAATAGATTGGACAGGTATAAATATACAGGAGACAGGTTTGGAATAAAGTGTTAGAAGGTATATAAATAGAGTGCCCGACAAAAAGGTATGTATTTAATTAATATATGAGATTTTATGCGCCGTATCGGCTAGCCGCTTGGCTTTTCTTTTTTTCTTTTTGGATTGGTAAGGGCCATAGGAGGCTATTAGAAATATCCCGAAGCTCCTGGTACAAAGGAGGTTATGGCGAATTTTTCCGGGAATTTAAGGAGTTAGAATATTTTTAAGATAATTTGATAGTTGGAAATCAATGTATCGATATATATATAGAAGTCGATAAGGAAACGAACTTAGAAAAAGAATAGTATAATCAAAAAGGAAGTCTAGAATAACATCTAGTAAGAATAGAAAGAGGAAGTGTATACGTGTTTAAAAGTGGGTCAGTAGTTGTATGGTATTGATTATTCGAGTAAGTAGTCACATCTGTTTTGACGTTATAAATGTTATTCAGTCAAGGTCTGAGAGGTAGTTATACCCCAACTTGATTGATTTCATTATTAACAAATAAATAGTAAGATTTCAGGCTCGAAGATCAATGTTGGATAAGATTTAGTTGAATATAGTATTTGGGTTGTCGTAACGATGTTTTACACAACATTCGTTTTAACCCAAATGAAATGTAAGCTTGGAAATAGAATATAGAATATTTCCTAAATATAGAAATAAACGAGATCGGAAAGAGATAAGTAAATTGGAATATTTTCCAATTATAAATAACATATATTTTCCAAAGTTTAGAAAATAAAGGAAGGCGATATTCGGAAATGTTTTCCAAATAACGTAAAAGGCCAATATGGTTATTGGAAATATTTGGTTAACAAATATTGATAAAGAAATAGAGAAGTGATTTAATTAATGGAATATTAATTAAGGGCTCAGTGATTGTTTGATAATTGGACGAACACTTGTTTTCTTCGATAGTTAAATCATCGACTTTCGAAACACTTGTTTTTTTATTAGATAGTTAAATCACAGACTATCGAAGTTTTGACCATCGTTGTCAATATGGAGAGACTGGTTGGATTATTATCCAAGGAACCACTCCGTATTGGCAGTAGCACTGCGAATCAGATTATATAAAGATAATCGAAGACGGAGTAGAGTGCAATGACAATTTCTATTAATTGAAATTGTACCTTCGATTCATCATGTTCCTGGGTGACTTGTATGGTGTAACAACCCGAAAATCTGGACCAGTTTAAAATTTTTATTTTGGCAATTTTAGCAAATTTTGAACATTTAAAATGAATTATTTTAAATAATAACGACGAGAAATTTATTTTGAATAGAATTCGAACGAATATATTTATATAGATCGTCGTTAGAATATAAATATTTATTTATATATTATAAAAGGAATTGAAAATGGCGCGGTAGTTCGATAATTAGATTTCAAACTTCAATTGAACATACCGGGTGCGAAATAAACCGGATTTTAGTGAAAACAAAAATAAGGGAATCTAATTGTGACTATCTTTCCAAAGAACCCAAAAAATTGAAATTTCATAGCGGGGATAAAAAGATATGTCCAGTTGAAAATTCTGAATAGTCGCTATGGAATTCAGGCCCTTAAAAATGGCCATTTTGCAAACGACCTCGGATTTCAACGAAACCACTTTTGTTGGATCTGGGATGTCAGGTTATTGCTAGATTTCAAATTTCATAATTTTTCGAATCCATATGTGAGCGTGGCAAAGGAAAACGCGTTTGACCAGTTTCATTTGATTTTAATTGACTGGAAAATGGCCATTTTTCAAACGGTCTCAGAATTCGACGAAATTAGTTTTGTTAGGACCGTATTGTCAATACGAAACTAGAAAATATTTTTCTGGAATTTTTAGAGTTCGTATGTGGCCCCAGTAAAATGAAATGCGCGTTCAAATTCAATATAAAGAGTTATATGTTGATTTTGACGAAAACTGATCGAAACGATCGAATCAGCTTACGATACATATCCCATTGTGTTCGGAATGGGGGTGATTAGCTAGGGACGACAGTCATTGGGCTTGATTTCGAGTTTGAAATAAAAAGTTGCTTTTTGAATTAAAAATAATTAAATATATATATTATATTATATAATCCCTTAAATCTCTCCTCCCTCACCTTCATAGTCAACACGCTCAGAAAAAAAAAAGGAAAACCTGCGATCTCGATTTCCCATCGCGCCTCCACCAGCGACGAACCGCCGCCGCCATCGCCTAGCCCAACGTCGGCGCCTCCCTCCCCTTGACACCCCCTCCGTTCATCTCGCATCCCCCTCCTCGTGAAACCCTAGAACCGCCTCTAATCCACTGCCTCTTCCTCAGACCTCGTCGCAGGAACGCCTCCACCCCCTGCCGACTCCACCTCAGACCGCGCCACCCTGACCTCGCCTCCGACCAGCAGCACCCCCTCTTTTTCCCCTCAGACGTTGTTTCCCCCCTCCGTCGAACAGTGACGCCCCTCAGCCCTCTTTTTTCTCTCGCTGTAAGTGTTTTCTTAGTTTATTTGTTTTATTTATTTAATGTATTAGCTATAAAAGAAAAAGAAAAAAAATCAGTTTTGTAAGTATAATTACGTTGAAAAATATAGACATCTTTGATATTTTTGAAAATATAAAGATTTGATTTTATCGTAAGATGAAATTATTTTTGAAAAGTTAAAAATATAATTTTTATATAGTAAAAATGATAAAAATTCGATTTTTATATATTGAATAACGAAGTAAAAATATGATTTTTATATATTGAATAGCGAAGTAAAAATTCGATTTTTATATATTGAATAGCGAAGTAAAAATTCGATTTTTATATATTGAATAACGAAGTAAAAATATGATTTTTATATATTGAATAACGAAGTAAAAATTCGATTTTTATATATTGAATAGCGAAGTAAAAATTCGATTTTTATATATTGAATAGCGAAGTAAAAATTCAATTTTTATATATTGAATAGCGAAGTAAAAATTCAATTTTTATATATTGAATAGCGAAGTAAAATTCGATTTTTATATATTAAATAGCGAAGTAAAAATTCGATTTTTATATTATGAATAGGGAAGTAAAAATGTGATTTTTATATATATATTGGCTACGGACGACGAGATAGACAAAAGAAAAGCACGGTGAAGATTTCCTACCCATGAAGAATTGCGTCATTCAGTTTAGCGAAAGGGTGAGAACTTCTCACTTTGAAATTACTTTTCTAGTTATAATATATACTAGGATGTAGACGGTGTTTAGTAGCACCCGACACCCGTCGTCCACAGACCATGGACGGCTTGTATGCTTGTTTGTTTGATTTTGATGTGTAGTTGATTGTGTGATGTGATGTGAAATGAAATAAAACATTTATATAGTTGAAATAAAATATTTTATAGTGGAAAATATTTTATAGTTAAAAATAGAATTTTTAACGTGTATATGAAATGAAATAAATTAATATAAACAAATCGAACGATTTGTTTATATACACACATTTGACTAATATTGATTGGGACGATAAATTTTACACATCACCCAACTACACAAATAAAATCTGTGTTTGATTGTTTGAAACCCCACACGGGTATTGGGATGATATTTGACGTACACTAATCCCGATTGTTTAGTTGTATGTCGATCGATTGATTGACAGACTGTTATAAGCGTTAAATATTTATATTTGATGCTTATACAGTGTAGAGTGCACTTTGGATGATGGTTGATTATTCATCGTTGTTATTGTATACATGTGTTGTAGAAAATCCATATCATTAACATTAAATGGTAATTGATTGGGCTTCATTCAATATCTGAAATAGAAATATTTGAAAATAGAAATATTTGAATAGAAATATTTGAAAAAGAAATATCTAAAATAGAAATATTTGAAAATAGAAATATTTGAAAAAGAAATATTTGAAATAGAATATTTGAAAATAGAAATATATGAAGCCGTGTTGATTAGATTGACGCCATTTTGACGTGAACGATATTTATATCGATTTTATTCATTTTATAAAGAATATCGATTTTATTCATTTTATAATGAATGTTGAAAGTAATTTCAAAATCTGATATTTCGAAAAGAATTGAAATTCAAACTGAATTTGAATTGGATTAAATAGAAAACGAATTCGAATTGAATTAAATAGAAAACGAATTCAAATTGAATTGAATAGAAAACGAAATCGAATTGAATTGAATAGAAAACGAATTTGAATTGAATTTGAATAGGAAATGAATTTGAATAGAATTGAAATCGTTTTGAAATGAATTCGAATAGAATTGAAATAGAATTGAAATCGATTTGAATTGAAATCAAATAGAAGTGAACGTAAAAAGAATTTATAAGGGAAAATTCAATTTTGATTTAAATTTGAAATAAAGGTGGAAATTGTTTTTGAAACAAATTTGAAATGATTTATAAAATTCGTTTTAAAAAGGAAATCGACGAAATATATATATAATATATATATATATTATATATATATAATGGCCTGAATAGAACGCGCTGCGCCGCGGCAGTTCGTGAATTTTGACCATTGACTTCGAACGGACATTGCGGGAGATCCGACTGTCGAATTCTCCTAAAACCAGAACCGTTAGGTTCGTATCGAAAAGAGCTTTCTAACGAATATTATAAATTTGAAATCTAACGGTTGGATTTGGTATTATGTCCAAATCAAATTTGGAAAAGGCCGTTGTAAGTGTAGTTCGATGGCCGTTGATGGAAATCGACTGTACGGGCCTTGATAAAATTATTAAAAATAGTAATAATTTGTGTAAAATCATAAGAAATGATTAGGGAAAAATTGGGATGAAAAACTCCATATTTGAAAAGATAAAAATAGATTTTTATCGAAATGCACTAGTTATTAACTAGAAAAATAATCCAATTGTTATAAATAAATAAATTGGATTAGATTTTAATTGAAATTATCTTTGGATATTTTCGATATTGGATTCCGTGATTATACAGATATTGTAATGGGAATTTGGAAGATATCGATATCGTTATTCCCGATATGATATCTGTTGGTTTCAGGATTTGATGTTGAATATAAGTCGATACTATCTCTATTCAAAACCTTACATTTAATGTCAAATTTGATTGATTGATTGTTTGGATTGTGCTCGACCAGTTTATGAGCAAAATATGCTTTTACATTTAGCATTGGGTTGGGTTGAAAATATCTACGTGCTAACGCCTTGTGAAACACTTCACGATTTGACGATAAGGTGGTTAGCGATGTTGTGTCCATTTCAAATTTAATGAATGATTGTGAAATGATATTTTTCTTAACTGAAAAGAAATGTATTCCCGATTTTGGACAGGGAATGCTTTATAAAACAGAAAGGATTTCGAGGCCCAAAACCCGATGATTTCTAAAATGATTTAGAAATGTATTATATGTTACATTGTGGTTCATCGCATATTCGATTAGTTGCTATTGATGATGTATCTGTTTGGTGGCGGAGAATTTATTCTCCTGCTTAACACCCTTCTTTGAGACGTACGAGCTCAAATGTTAAGTGATTAATAGTGACTGATCATATGCGTGAATTACTGATGTGAGGTACTATATTTTGAAAGTACTTGTGATTGTTACGTTGTGAAATGATTTTCCCTACTTCGGGATATGAAATGATTTAGTATGTGGCTAAAGAGTCGGGTAACCCTGAGACTAAAAGTATGGGTGAGAGGGCGGTGTATGCTCTCCATGTGTGGGAGGTGCATCGTCGGTGTAGCCTACTCCTATGTGGGGTAGGTGCACATTTATATATCAAGTTGCGAGGTGCGTACCCTTTGCCTTGTCGATGGGGAGCATGATATTTGGTTGCATACTTGTTTGTATGCATTGTTATGTTTTGGAATTCATATTTCCAGACGATTTGATTTGAGATCCGGAAGTGAAATCTACTTTGATATAGAAAGTTAGATATGTATTTCAAATGATTTGAAATAAGAAATCGGGAATAAAATCCAAAGGAATGATTTCTGTAAATTAAATTGGATTTAGAAAATCTAAGTGTAGTGATTAATCTAAGTGGGTAGATTGGGATATTGCATGTTGATTGATGCATAGTAGATCCATATATCTATATTGATTGTTGTTTATACACTGGTATTCATGGGGGTAAACCCGTTCCGCGTTAGCAGCGTGGTCCCGTGATATACCATATTATCAAATAAGTTAATTATAACTGTTAGAGTTTCTCACACCAGTCCCATGACTGACATGTAGTTTGCTTTTCCCTTACAAACTCGGGTGCCCCTATTTTCCACACGGGCAGTCGAGTAGTTTTATTTTGCAGATGTATTGAGCAGGATTCTGGATTGAAGCTTTAAGCTGTGTCCAGACATTTACAGTCTTCCACTGTGTAGTTTATATTTCCACTGTGCATTGTATTACATTTATGTAAATTTATTTCCGCTGTGTATTATTTTCGATATACTCTGATATTCTGTACTCTGATGTAACATTATTATGATGTTTATTGAAGTCTTCTGTTATTTGTTATGATGTGTTGTATACCCAGAGTTAGCGTATGCGGGATTCGAACGGTCTTGGCCGGTTTAGCGATCGATTAGGTCCGGGCGAAATCCGTGTCGTTACATATGGTATCAGAGCTTTGGTTAACTCAAATCTTTTGGGTACAACTCGTTAGAACTGAAGAAAAGACTCATCAGAGGTAGGATTAGTAATATCCTATAGAAGAATTCTCATTAGAGATAGAATCAGTAGTATTCTAGAGTGAGTAACTCGTTAGAGATGGGGTTAGAAACGTCTCAGAATGAGTTGAGAGTAATATGATTATATATAACGTATTTGTGATTGTATATATAATCCGGTCTTTGAAAATTTGATTTTTGATTATAAAATTATGAATTTGAAACGTTAATCCACTAATTGATTGATGTTTGTGTTGTTTGTTTATTTGTTTGCTAATTTTTAACCATTTAGCCTAATTGCATCAAATATTGAATTGTATTGAAAATTGGTCGCATTTGCTTGCAAATACATATGCTTACATTGAACAGGTCATAGCAAGGAGGCTAGAGCATAGAATAAAATTTGTTTGCCCGACAAATAGGTACATGTTTACTATATAATTTACTGTTTTGTTTGGGTGATGATGATTTTATGAGCTTATTCGCTAGCCGCTTGGCTTTTTCTTTTTCTTTTTGAGATCAGAAGGCCTGTATGGCAATTTCGGGATTTTCCCGTGGCTCCCGGTGCAGGGTAGGTTATGGCGAAATTTTTCGAAAATTTAGGGTGTTAGCCAAATTTTTGAAGAATTTGAAAATTCTCAGAAACTGAAAAGTTGGAGAATGAAAGCCAAATCGAACGTAGAGTTAATTAATCAAACCACTTTCGACTTTGTTCCTTTTCGGGGACGAAAAGTTTTAAGTGGGGGAGATTGTAACAACCCGAAAATATGGGTCAGTTTAAAATTTTTATTTTGGCAATTTTAGCGAATTTTGAACATTTAAAATGAATTATTTTAAATAATAACAACGAGAAATTTATTTTGAATAGAATTCGAACGAATATATTTATATAGATCGTCGTTAGAATACAAATATTTATTTATATATTATAAAAGGAATTGAAAATGGTGCGGTAGTTCGATAATTCGATTTCAAACTTCAATTGAACATACCGGGTGCGAAATAAACCGGATTTTAGTGAAACCAAAAATAAGGGAATCTAATTGTGACTATCTTTCCAAAGAACCCGAAAAATTGAAATTTCATAGCGGGGATAAAAAGATATGTCCAGTTGAAAATTCTGAATAGTCGCTATGGAATTCAGGCCCTTAAAAATAGCCATTTTGCAAATGACCTCGGATTTCAACGAAACCACTTTTGTTGGATCCGGGATGTCAGGTTATTGCTAGGTTTCAAATTTCATAATTTTTCGAATTCATATGTGAGTGTGGCAAAGGAAAACGCGTTTGACCAGTTTTACTTGATTTTAATCGACTGGAAAATGGCCATTTTCATACGGTCTCAGAATTCAACGAAATTAGTTTTGTTAGGACCATATCGTCAATACGAAGCTAGAAAATATTTTTCTGGAATTTTTAGAATTTGTATGTGGCCCTAGTAAAATGAAATTCATGTTCAAATTCAATATAAAGAGTTATATGTTGATTTTGACGAAAACTGATCGAAACGATCGAATCAGCTTACGATACATATCCCATTGTGTTAGAAATGGGGGTAATTAGCTAGGGACTACAGTCATTGGGCTTGATTTCGAGTCTGAAATAAAAAGTTGCTTTTTGAATTAAAAATAATTAAATATATATATTATATTATATAATCCCTTAAATCTCTCCTCCCTCACCTTCATAGTCAACACGCTCAGAATAAAAAAAAAGAAAGGAAAACCCGCGATCTCGATTTCCCATCGCGCCTCCACCAGCGACGAACCGCCGCCGCCATCGCCTAGCCCAACGTCGGCGCCTCCCTCCCCTCGACACCCCCTCCGTTCATCTCGCATCCCCCTCCTCGTGAAACCCTAGAACCGCCTCTAATCCCCCCCTCTTCCTCAGACCTCGTCGCAAGAATGCCTCCACCCCCTGCCGACTCCACCTCAGACCGCGCCACCCTGACCTCGCCTCCGACAAGTAGCACCTCCCCTTTTTCCCCTCAGACGCTGTTTCCCCCCTCCGTCGAACAGTGACGCCCCTCAGCCCTCTTTTTTTTCTCGCTGTAAGTGTTTTCTTTGTTTATTTGTTTTATTTATTTAATGTATTAGCAATAAAAGAAAAAGAAAAAAATCAGTTTTGTAAGTATAATTACGTTGAAGAATATAGACATCTTTGATATTTTTGAAAATATAAAGATTTGATTTTATCGTAAGATGAAATTATTTTTGACAAGTTAAAAATATAATTTTTATATAGTAGAAATGATAAAAATTCAATTTTTATATATTGAATAACGAAGTAAAAATATGATTTTTATATATTGAATAGCGAAGTAAAAATTCGATTTTTATATATTGAATAGCGAAGTAAAAATTCGATTTTTATATATTGAATAACGAAGTAAAAATATGATTTTTAGAAGTAAAAATTCGATTTTTATATATTGAATAGCGAAGTAAAAATTCGATTTTTATATATTGAATAGCGAAGTAAAAATTCGATTTTTATATATTGAATAGCGAAGTAAAAATTCGATTTTTATACATTGAATAGGGAAGTAAAAATGTGATTTTTATATATATAGTGGCTACGGACGACGAGACAGACAAAAGAAAAGCACGGTAAAGATTTCCTACCCATGAAGAATTGCGTCATTCAGTTTAGCGAAAGGGTGAGAACTTCTCACTTTGAAATTACTTTTCTAGTTATAATATATACTAAGATGTAGACGGTGTTTAGTAGCACCCGACACCCGTCCTCCACAGACCATGGAAGGCTTGTATGCTTGTTTGTTTGATTTTGACGTGTAGTTGATTATTTGATGTGATGTGAAATGAAATAAAACATTTATATAGTTGAAATAAAATATTTTATAGTGGAAAATATTTTATAGTTAAAAATAGAATTTTTAACGTGTATATGAAATGAAATAAATTAATATAAACAAATCGAACGATTTGTTTATATACACACATTTGACTGATATTGATTGGGACGATAAATTTTACACATCGCCCAACTTCACAAATAAAATCTGTGTTTGATTGTTTGAAACCCCACACAGGTATTGGGATGATATTTGACGTACACTAATCCCGATTGTTTAGTTGTATGTCGATCGATCGATTGACAGACTGTTATAAGCGTTAAATATTTATATTCGATGCTTATACAGTGTAGAGTGCACTTTGGATGATGGTTGATTATTCATCGTTGTTATTGTATACATGTGTTGTAGAAAATCCATATCATTAACATTAAATGGTAATTGATTGGGCTTCATTCAATATCTGAAATAGAAATATTTGAAAATAGAAATATTTGAATAGAAATATTTGAAAAAGAAATATCTGAAATTGAAATATTTGAAAATAGAAATATTGGAATAGAAATATTTGAAAAAGAAATATTTGAAATATAATATTTTAAAATAGAAATATGTGAAGTCGTGTTGATTAGATTGACGCCATTTTGACGTGAACGATATTTATATCGATTTTATTCATTTTATAATGAATATTGATTTTATTCATTTTATAATGAATATCGAAAATAATTTCAAAATCTGATATTTCGAAAAGAATTGAATTTCAAACTGAATTTGAATTGGATTAAATAGAAAACGAATTCGAATTGAATTAAATAGAAAACGAATTCGAATTGAATTGAATAGAAAACGAATTCGAATTGAATTGAATAGAAAAGGAATTTGAATTGAATTTGAATAGGAAATGAATTCGAATAGAATTGAAATCGTTTTGAATTCGAATAGAATTGAAATAGAATTGAAATCGATTTGAATTGAAATCAAATAGAAGTGAATGTAAAAAGAATTTATAAGGGAAAATTCAATTTTGATTTAAATTTGAAATAAAGGTGGAAAATGTTTTTGAAACAAATTTGAAATGATTTATAAAATTCGTTTTAAAAGGAAATCGACGAAATATATATAATATATATATATTATATATATAATGACCTGAATAGAACGCGCCGCGCCGCGGTAGTTCGTGAATTTCGACCATTGACTTCGAACGGACATTGCGGGAGATCCGACCGTCGGATTCTCCTTAAACCGGAACCGTTGGGTTCGTATCGAAAAGAGCTTTCTAACGAATATTAGAAATTTGAAATCTAACGGTTGGATTTGGAATTATGCCCAAATCAAATTTGGAAAATGTCACTGTAAGTGCAGTTTGATGGCCGTTGATGGAAATCGACTGTACGGGCCTTGATAAAATTATTAAAAATAGTAATAATTTGTGTAAAATCATAAGAAATGATTAGGGAAAAATTGGGATGAAAAACTCCGTATTTGAAAAGATAAAAATAGATTTTTATCGAAATGAACTAGTTATTAACTAGAAAAATAATCCAATGGTTATAAATAAATAAATTGGGTTAGATTTAAATTGAAATTATCTTTGGATATTTTCGATATTGGATTCCGTGATTATACAGATATTGTAATGGGAATTTGGAAGATATCGATATCGTTATTCCCGATATGATATCTGTTGGTTTCAGGATTTGATGTTGAATATAAGTCGATACTATCTCTATTCAAAACCTTACATTTAATGTCAAATTTGATTGATTGATTGTTTGGATTGTGCTCGACCAGTTTATGAGCAAAATAGGCTTTTACATTTAGCATTGGGTTGGGTTGAAAATATCTATGTGCTAACGCCTTGTGAAACACTTCACGATTTGACGATAAGGTGTTTAGCGATGTTGTGTCCATTTCAAATTTAATGAATGATTGTGAAATGATATTTTTCTTAACTGAAAAGAAATGTATTCCCGATTTTGGACAGGGAATGTTTTATAAAACAGAAAGGATTTCGAGGCCCAAAACCTGATGATTTCTAAAATGATTTAGAAATGTATTATATGTTACATTGTGGTTCATCACATATTCGATTAGTTGCTATTGATGATGTATCTGTTTGGTGGCGGAGAATTTATTCTCCTGCTTAACACCCTTCTTTGAGACGTACGAGCTCAAAGGTTATGTGATTAATAGTGACTGATCATATGCATGAATTACTGATGTGAAGTACTATATTTTGAAAGTACTTGTGATTATTACATTGTGAAATGATTTTCCCTACTTCGGGATATGAAATGATTTAGTATGTGGCTAAAGAGTCGGGTAACCCTGAGACTAAAAGTATGGGTGAGAGGGCGGTGTATGCTCTCCATGTGTGGGAGGTGCATCGTCGGTGTAGCCTACTCCTATGTGGGGTAGGTGCACATTTATATATCGAGTTGCGAGGTGCGTACCCTTTGCCTTGTCGATGGGGAGCACGATATTTGGTTGCATACTTGTTTGTATGCAATGTTATGTTTTGGAATTCATATTTCCAGACGATTTGATTTGAGATCCCGAAGTGAAATCTACTTTGATATAGAAAGTTAGATATGTATTTCAAATGATTTGAAATAAGAAATCGGGAATAAAATCCAAAGGAATGATTTCTGTAAATTAAATTGGATTTAGAAAATCTAAGTGTAGTGATTAATCTAAGTGGGTAGATTGGGATATTGCATGTTGATTGATGCATAGTAGATCCATATATCTATATTGATTGTTGTTTATACACTGGTATTCATGGGGGTAAACCCGTTCAGCGTTAGCGGCGTGGTCCCGTGATATACCATATTATCAAATAAGTTAATTATAACTGTTAGAGTTTCTCACACCAGTCCCATGACTGACCTGTAGTTTGCTTTTCCCTTACGAACTCAGGTGCCCCTATTTTCCACACGGGCAGTCGAGTAGTTTTATTTTGCAGATGTATTGAGCAGGATTCTGGATTGAAGCTTTAAGCTGTGTCCAGACATTTACAGTCTTCCGCCGTGTAGTTTATATTTCCGCTGTGCATTGTATTACATTTATGTAAATTTATTTCCGCTGTGTATTATTTTCGATATACTCTGATATTTTGTACTCTGATGTAACATTATTATGATGTTTATTGAAGTCTTCTGTTATTTGTTCTGATGTGTTGTATACCCAGAGTTAGCGTATGCGGGATTCGAACGGTCTTGGTCGGTTTAGCGATCGATTAGGTCCGGGCGAAATCCGTGTCGTTACATATGGATGAATGTTTGACAGAGTATTTCCAGAAAGGTCACGTACATTGATTTCTTCAACCGTACCAAGAGTGGAAGCGGAGAAGCAATCTTCTTTTAGTTGACACGTAATGTACTGTTGTAGACGTCAATTAGTGATTTTCGATGGATCTGACAATGTGGCATTCGAAGTGAATCTGATGTGATGATAAGGCGTAACCTCAAGCCTCATCAATCGGTAAATGACAGAAATCGGGCAAGTAGCATGGCTATGTAGGTCGCACCTATTAGGTTGTATAATCACCTGATCTAGAGTTTCATTTACTTCTAAAAATCTATTGCTGATGCTGTCCCATTCGGGAAACGGTTGCTGATCCTAACCGTTGGTGATATACATTAGATACACTCAAGCCAAATGAGTGGTCGGTCATGTGTGGCTGAGTGGCAAGATGTTCTTGTTGAACTCGGTGTATTCTCCTCTAGAGATATACCAGCGGAAGTTGGTTCCATACCTTGTCATAGTTGGAAATCCATTACCCAGTACGTGCGTGCGGTTTTGATTGTATATTATATATGTGGAACGTGAGATGCAAACGTTCCACTAAATTGTTATTTACTTGATTTAGACATTATTATAATATCAAAAGAGTTTTGATATAAAGATTATAGTTCCTTTCAAAGGGATTTTGAAAGTTAAATCAAGTGTTTGGATTCTCATAAGGGAAAAACACGTTCCGTGTTATACGGCGTGGTCTTATGAGATGTCATTTAGTTTTCTGAAACTATTTTAAACTGTTTACTCATACCAGTCCCATGACTGACCTGGAGTTTACTTTGTTTTGTTTTACCTAAACTCTTGGGTGCCTAAATTTGTACGGGCAATCAAGTAGTTCAGGATTTTAGAGATCTATCTAAAGGAGCTTGGAGCAGGAGGCTTCAGCGTTAGTTATATAGAGTTTTATTCCGCTGTATTGTAAGTGTTATACTTTGATAAGTTTATGTTATACAGTTAAGATTCTGTATTTCAAAGATATGATATATTATATTTTGTTCTGCTGCGATGTGAGATTCTATGTTGTTGTTTCTGTTCTTCTTCTATCTTCTTCTTCTAAAAAAAATGTTTCGTATTTTCGTGATATTTGGGTTGGACGTATGATGTATATAGTCAACTCTGATGTTACGGAAATTTGGGTCATTACACAAAGAGTGAGTTTACTCAGTTTGGTTTTTAACTTAATCCATTCTGATTTCGATTTTCATTCCAGCTTATGTAATTCGCAGATGTAAGCCCAAAATGATTACGGCGTTCGCATCTGATTTTGTTCTAGTTAGAAATTTATTTTATAAACAATTGAACAAATTTAAATATAATTAAAGAATAATTACCTTTATTATTTATTATAAAACCCTTCTTCTCCAATAAAAATATGCACCTTCTTCTTGCTGTCCAAAATAAAAGAAAATTGTAAGAACCTGTAACTTCCCCGTGAAGGAAAGCGCGGATACTTTGAGAACAATACACAAAAGGACGCATACGGAAGAACATTTCATTGTTATTACAACAATTCCATCAGATACAAGAATATACAGAGTATAAATGAATAAATTACATTCGATAAATATCAGAGATTACAATAAATTACATAGCAGCGGAAAATAATACAAAATACAACTGAAAGTGATACACGGATACAGAGCTTTCCGAGCATCCTTCCAACTGTAAATCAGGACCCTGTGAATATAAATCTGCAAAACCAAAACTACTAGCTGCCCGTGTGGAAAATAGGGGCACCCAGAGTTTAGGTTAAAACAATAAACTCCAAGTCAGTCATGTGACTGGTGTGAGAACTAAAACAGTTATTATTCTTTATTTTAAAGTTCAGTAAATCAAGGGACCACGCCGTATAACACGGAACGGGTTTCCTCCCAAGAATACCAGTACATAGAACAAACAGCGCAATGCTAAATAAAGAAAAATGAAGCTGTTATAAGACCCAGGTTCCATCACACAATGCAACGCAAGCCGGAGGATAGGGTTTTCCCTTATAACAGCCAAAGCATGCTTGATACGTTTAAAACACATTATTTGATACTATAATAAGTGTATAGTGTCAAAACAATTTTCAATCATAAATATCAATCATAGGCGGCATGGGTACCATATATCATGTCGCCATACTAGTTCTATAATTAAAACCGCAATACACGTATTGGAAATTGGATTCCATCATGAGTCGAGGCAAGGGGCAAGCTCCTCTCCGCGTTCGAGACACTCTAGCAAATGCCTCGGGACCGCACACAGCAATCCCCTGGATCCTCCAAGGCCGGTCCTCTCTTACTTTTGAGGATTGGCAATTCCTGAACACACGTTTCCCGGTCCTTACAGACCTATATCCGAGGCGCCTCGTATCCAACAACCACACAGGTGAAAAGTATATAAATGTCAGGGCTGGTAGGTCACTGACACCACCCTAGCTAGAAAGAAACGTCGTGCACTCCTTGGGTCCGTATCCCGTTTTTGACTCATACCGAGGTGTGAGGCTCGCGAATTCACGTTATACACAAAGCTATGCCACATAGGCCGTGCTTTGATCATCAACCACAAGACTTTGCTTTTCAACAGAAGCCCTGATCAATTGCCACTTACGCGTGCCACATTGGCAATTCACTCCATGCGACTGATGTCCATCAATATACAACCTCTGAGCTCGTACGTCTCAGAGAAGGGCGTTAAGCAAGAGAATAAATTCTCTGCCGCCAAACAGATGTATATTTAATAAAGATCAATCAACACAGAATAAAATCCAATGTCAGACACACAATCCATTTACAAGTTCGTTCTGGGTCTGAACGAAACCGGAGGCACTTTCCTCGCATATCCATCCATCTCCAAGTACGTCTGGACGATCACCAACTGTTTCCCTCATCTTGGGTGTACAGCCCAATCAAGATCATCAGTAATCACTCAAACGATGTGAAGACTTCCGGTCTTCAACCACCGTCTTCATCTTCGACATCTCGTCGAATCGGTTATTCAGAATGGGTATAAACCCGGCCTTTCTGAATAACCCACGTATATGATAAACAAATGTTACACAAACACAATAAACGCCTCATTCCAATTCAGAATATTCTTTTATTCACAAAATCACATTCTTAGGGAAATGTTCCCATTAATTTTATCCAAGATAAATTCTTCTAAATTTATCCTATAATCTTCCTTTGGATATCATTTCAAACTAGTCGTGATTAGCGAACCACACCGAAGTAATTATTTGTTTTATTTCCCAATCCCAACCTATATATCCCATGGAGCAAAACTGGTGATACTCCATATCTAACGCCACGGTGTTATCGGTAAAATTAATTACCATTTCACGTTCAAATCTAATTAAAGATTTAACTATCGCTTTGGAGCAAAACTGGTGATACTCCACTCTCGATCACTTTTCAGATTTGATAATTTAAATTATCAATTCACATTTTGATCTAATTAAAGATTCATTAAAACTTCACTTAGTTTTAATCTTTTCAAAAATCAATATCCTACCTTTAACTGGGTTAAAGAACCAATGTCATCAAAAACACGATTCACGACAAACCAAATCACATTTGATATTAAATACAAGGCTCTGAATAGAAAATATATCGGCTTATATTCAATATCAAATTCTGAAACCAACAAATATCGTATTGGAAATAACGATATATAATATATCTTTCAAATTCCCAAAACAATATCTGTATAGTCCTGAAATCCAACATCGAAATATTCCGAAGATAATTTCGATTCAACTCCACTTCCACTTCAGAATATTGGGAATATTGATTATTTTTAAAATCACTTTCAAATTCAATTTATTTATTTCAAAAATAAATTGATTTTAATTCTAGTTCAAAACTAGTTCATTTCGATAAAAATCTATTTTTATCTTTTCAAATGTGAAATTTTTCAACCCAATTTTTCCCAAATCATTTCTTATGATTTTACACAAATTATAGATATTTTTGATAATTTTATCAAGGCCCGTACAGTCGATTTCCAACAACGGCCATCGAACTGCACTTACAGCGACCTTTTTCGAATTTGATTTGGACGTAATTCCAAATCCAACCGTTAGATTTCAAATTTCTCATATTCATTGGAAAGCTCTTTTCGATACGAACCCAACGGTTCCGGTTTTAGGAGAATCCGACGGTCGGATCTCCCGCAATGTCCGTTTGAAATAAATGGTCGAAATTCACGAACTGCCGCGGCGCGGCGCGTTCTATTCAGGCCATTAAATATACAATATATATATATATTATATATATCGTCGATTTCCTTTTAAAACGTATTTTATAAATCGTTTTAAATTCGTTTCAAAACAATTTCAACTTCTATATCCAATTTCAAATCGATTTGATTTTAATTCAATTCGAGTTCCTTTCAATTCAATTCAAATTCAAATTCGTTTCAATTCAATTCAATTCGAATTTACCTTCTATTTGATTCAATTCGAATTCGTTTCAAATTGATTTCAATTCAATTTCAGTTCGTTTTAAATTTCAATCTAATTCAATTTGAATTCGTTTCTATTTTATTCGAATTCAAATTCGCTTCCTATTCAATTCGAATTTTAATCTAATTCAATTTGAATTTCATTTCAAAATATTTAATTTTGAAATCACTTTTCAATATTCATTATACAACGAATAAAATCGATATAAATATCGTTCGCGTCAAAATAACGCCTCTCTAATCAACACGGCTTTATATTTTCAAAACTTCTTTATTCTATCCAACCAATGAATATTTATCCCATTCAACACATGAATCTATATTTCTTTTAACATACGTCTAATCTCAACACATGAGTACTGTCAACACATCACTATTTTTGTTATGTAAAATATTTTATAAAACTATGGTATCTATCGTTTGAATTTAATTAGACTTCTACTAGGAAGTAGTTCTAATTTTAAATATGATAAAGATGTAATTTATTTTATTTAAAATATTTTACTCAACACATGAATAGTTTCTACACATAATCATCGTCCACACATGACTATTTTTATATTCAACACATGAATTGTTCTCTTATAATATTCATTGTTTTCCCGATTGGAATGAGGCCCAATCAATCACCATATAATGTTAATTATATGGATTTCCATACAACACATGTATATACTAGCATTGATAAACAATCAATCATCAACCAAAGTGCACTACACTGCATAAGCATCAAATATAGATATCTGACGCTTATAACAGCCTGTCAATCAATCGATCGACATTTTTAATCAATCAGGATGAGTGAACCTCAAATTTCATCCCAACACCCGTGTGGGGTTTCAAACAATCAAACACAGATTTTATTTGTGCAGTTGGGCGATGTGTAAAATTTATCGACCCAATCAATATCAGTCAAATCAGTGTATACAAACAAATCGGCCGATTTGTTTATAAATATTTATTTATTCACTTTCACGTTAAAAATTATATTTTTAACGATCAAACTATTTTATTTTAACACTTGAATTTCTATTCAGTTCATTTATTCAATAAATGATTACTTTTATTTTTCTAGCATATTTTAGAAAATTTCGGCGGCATAACGGCACGATACTAGAAACGGGACGAGGCCTAGCCTTATCCCCGGTCTACTGAAGGCCCACGCCATTCACACATCAATCAAATCAATTCATTTCACCCAACAATTCAATTTCACATCAAATCATCTAATCAACAACACAACCAAACAATTTTAACAAACAAGCCATCCATGGTCTGTGGATGACGGGTGTCGGGTGCTACTAAGCACCGTCTGCATCCTAGTATATATATATAACTAGAAAATGAAATTGAAAGGTGAGAAGTTCTCCCCGAAAGCTATCCTAGCTCCACGGCACTTCATTGATAGAAATCTTCATCGCTATCGCATCATCGTCATCTTCGTTGCCCGTAGTCACAATATACATAAAAATCACATTTTTATATTTTGATGTCTTTAAAATAAAAATCACATTTTTATTTATTCACTTTCAATTTAAAAGTCATATTTTTATAATCACTTCATATATTTCTAAATCGAATTTTTACTATGTTATTCAATATATAAAAATCACATTTTTACTATCACGCTCTATGGATAAAAATTCTATTTCCACATTGCTACTATATAGATAAAAATTCCATTTCAAAAATATAGATTTCGCCCTTATAAAAATATAGATTTCGCCTTTATAAAAATATAGATTTCTCCTTTATAAAAATATAAAGTTTTCGCCTTTATAAAAATAAAGTCTTCTCCTTTATAAAAATTACCACTTTATCTCAACGTATATAAAATAAAAATCAGATTTTTATTATGCTACATACACAAAGATGATATTTTTAATTCTCTACATAAACAAAAATCATATTTCTACCACTTCTACTTAATAAAGATTATATTTTTAATACTTTAAAAATATAAAAATCATATTTTTAATATTTCTATATAGTAAAGACTATATTTTAATTCTTTAAAAATATAAAAACTATATTTTTATTACTTTAAAAATATAAAGATCGTATCTTTTACCAAATAAAAATCAAATCTTTTATTGTTAAAAATCGAATCACTTTCTTTCTCTATTATGTAACACCCCGTGTATTCTATAACTGTGGAATTAACAAATTAAAGTATAATTAATTTGAAATTAAGAAACTAAGGGAAACGGGATATGCCATTGCATTCGTCTCGGAAAAATACGCGAAATAGAGTCCGAGTTTTCGAAAAATGGAGTCCGTATGAAGAAGATATAGCCTTCGGAAGTTTCTGAATTAAATTTAAAATTCAAACAGAATAAAACAATTAAAAATTCCGAAGTGGGGCCCAATGGGCCAGGGCGGAAAAAGTCCCGCCTGACGCACCCAGGTCGACTGGGCTGTCGACCTGGGCTAGCCATGTCGACAGGGCTGTCGACAGCCCTGTCGACAGGGGTGTCGACCTGGTCGAGAGCCAGGTCGAACCCAGGCCAACCTGGCTGGCCAGGTCTGTGTTTGGCCGATTTTCTGTGGTCTGCTTTGTCATTAGGGCTAGGTGGTAGGCTCTAATTGGTCTCTCTTTAGAATGAATGGCTACGATCAATCCAGGCAACATCGATGGCTCTAATCAGTTCATAACTCCTATAAAAATGACCCTAGACTCTACCTAGGTTTCCTACACAATTCTCTAGCCTCCATTGCTCTCTTCTTCTAATAAAAAAATAAAAATGGCGTCGCTGCTCTGTTGGAATTGAAACTAGAAGATAATCAACATCAGCCTAAGCAACTCAATTCAAACTAGAGATTAAAGTTTCTGCAAAGATTCTACAGCAAGTTAAAGTTCTTTCTTTAATCTAATCAAGGCAAGTACAGTTATTTTCCGCCATAAACGTTAATTATAATTTTGATATGTTTTTAATTCTGAATCTGAGATTGTATATATATTCTCTTCTGTCAGATTTGTTTTTCTGTGACTGTTCTGTATCCCTTTTCTTCTTTTCTGTTTTTATAGCCAGGCTACCACGAGCCTGTGCCTAATCTCATAAGAGATGAACGTATGAACGCAAATTTTGGGATAAATAATGAATGATGCGAAATTTGACAAGACTAAATTGAATGTATGACTTTAGGTCTGAGGCATAAAATATATTGGACATATGCATAAATTTGACTATGAACATATAATTTATGCATGTTGTATGCATAGTTATGTTGTAATTTAGAACTGTAATTAATGAGTATATGTTGTAAACATAGATTTGGATCTATGCATATTCTATGATAGAAGAAAAGAGGAACCATTGTAAGATTACATATAATTTGAGACTTTGGACAAAATGCATATAAAAGTCAAGATCTGATTTTTAGAAGATATGATTTAAAGATTTTGTTGGGTATAGTTTGCATAATGATTCATGACATGAAAAGAAGAAGGATATGGAAAGTTAGGTGTAAAGATTTACATTAATTAGGATATCTATTATTTAGATTACACCTAAATAGGGATTTTTGGATATACGGCATGCATTGAAATTAATGGTTATATTTGGTATAATTTATATGTGAATCTGCTGTAAGATGCTAGTTTAACAAAAATTGGAACATATGTTATATGGCAAATTATGTCCATATTCTGTGCTAGGTAACTTTATGCAAACATGGAGTATATGTTGTGAATCATGACAATTATGTAAGCATAGGAATTTGGGCCAATTTATGATTGGGCAAGGCATGTAAATAGAACTTTTAGAAATATTAAATTTGCTAAATCTGCTAATTTGCCTAGTTGCCTAAACTACTAGTTTTGTTATATTGCCTAATCTGTTAAATTGGTCGATTGAAATGCCTAACCTGTTATATGCCAAAATCTGCTAAGTTTCTAAATCTGTTAAATCCGTTAAGTCATATAAAATCTGTTATCTGCTATGTTGATATAATCATCTTGTTATTGATATAATCTGAATTGGCATATATATTGGGCGTGCGCATAAACGGTAAATTATTAATTAATTGGCCGCAAAGATAAACATGGCTAACTCGAGGTTAGAATGAGTTTGCGGCGTAAATCTGCCCGGAACCGCCCGGCACATCCAGTGGCCGCAAACAATAGGTTCTAATGTGAGAAGTTAGTCATAACATGCGTAAGACACGAGGTTAGGTCTGGCTTGTGGCAGAAGTCTGCCCGGAACCGCCCGGCATATCCAGCGGCCACAAGCTACCGACCTAATGTGAGAAGTCTGTGCATTAATAATTAATTAATGCAAATCTAAGATAAGAATGACGTCTAAAACGTATTGGGGGAAAATAGGGTTAAACCAACTGGATTAATAGGTGTAGTAAACCCGTCCATGAATCTGTAGGCCCAATACAAAGTTAGACAAATCTGAAAAATCTGTACATCTGACCTGTTAGTCTGAAAACTTGTTAACTTAATTTGTGAATTAGTAAATCTGAATTCTGTATGTCTGAACTTGTTAATCTGAAATCTGTTAGTCTGGGGACACAAGGTTAGGAGGGGAATTACTTGTGTCATCTGTTGTTTGGGGCCCATATTAGTCAGTAACCCTTTCTGGTATCAAAACTTTGACCCAACAGTAGGTAGGGTCCGGGCACGCTTACTGAACTAATTATAAGTGGTTCATTCTGATAATGGCGAGGGGTGTTGATGGTGCGTTCCAACCGGGTCATGTGCGTGCATGGACCCCGGTCTGCCTCTGAGGATGTAAGACGCCGTGACATCTGTAAATAGGTCTGTGCCAATTGGTTGTCACTTTAGGGAGTGATACACCCTACTGTGGGGCCGACACAGGATATTTATGTATTAGGGAGCCGATCGCTTGGGGTAGGGTTTTAGGGTACGCTTAGTTCTGTCTGTTTCTGTTGGTACCGTCTGTTTCTGTTGGGTGGTAACACCTGTCTGTTTCTGTGTGGTACCGTCTGTTCGGGTGGTAAAGGCCCATTACTAGTGTACACCTAATTCTACATTCTGTTTTCGTAGGGATAAATCTGTTTCTGCTTCTGTCTGTTTCTGATCGGGTAGTAAAGGCCCATGTGAGAGGTCTGTGCATTAATAATTAATTAATGCAAATCTAAGATAAGAATGACGTCTAAAACGTATTGGGGGAAAATAGGGTTAAACCAACTGGATTAATAGGTGTAGTAAACCCGTCCATGAATCTGTAGGCCCAATACAAAGTTAGACAAATCTGAAAAATCTGTACATCTGACCTGTTAGTCTGAAAACTTGTTAACTTAATTTGTGAATTAGTAAATCTGAATTCTGTATGTCTGAACTTGTTAATCTGAAATCTGTTAGTCTGGGGACACAAGGTTAGGAGGGGAATTACTTGTGTCATCTGTTGTTTGGGGCCCATATTAGTCAGTAACCCTTTCTGGTATCAAAACTTTGACCCAACAGTAGGTAGGGTCCGGGCACGCTTACTGAACTAATTATAAGTGGTTCATTCTGATAATGGCGAGGGGTGTTGATGGTGCGTTCCAACCGGGTCATGTGCGTGCATGGACCCCGGTCTGCCTCTGAGGATGTAAGACGCCGTGACATCTGTAAATAGGTCTGTGCCAATTGGTTGTCACTTTAGGGAGTGATACACCCTACTGTGGGGCCGACACAGGATATTTATGTATTAGGGAGCCGATCGCTTGGGGTAGGGTTTTAGGGTACGCTTAGTTCTGTCTGTTTCTGTTGGTACCGTCTGTTTCTGTTGGGTGGTAACACCTGTCTGTTTCTGTGTGGTACCGTTTGTTCGGGTGGTAAAGGCCCATTACTAGTGTACACCTAATTCTACATTCTGTTTTCGTAGGGATAAATCTGTTTCTGCTTCTGTCTGTTTCTGATCGGGTAGTAAAGGCCCATTTTTAGCATTCTGTTTCTGTTAAAGTATTATGTACCCGTTCCTGCTTCAATTTAGACATTAGGGTGACACCTAATTCTATTATACTAGTATTAGTGCAGAGAAGTGTAAAACAATAGTTTATATCATTCTGTTTTTCTGTTATATCTGCTACCCTGTTACAGTTATCTCACATCCAGTTTTATGTTCATATCATATTAGTATTATCTGTTCATATGCTGAAAGTCACTGGACTTGCCAGACTTTTTGTCTGACCCTTGTTGTTTCGCCTCCTTTCTTCCGTCCCCCACCCCCCCCCCCCCCCCGTTATCCAAGGAGAGAAATACTTTAGCTTGATCCGGATTTCTCTTTGCTTGAAGTGCTTAAAGTATGGCTTAGCTCTGTATAGCTTCCGTTCCATGGGGATTATGATTTTAAACTATGCATTTTGAAGGCCTTTGTACAAGACTGATATTTTGTACTTGAATTCTGAAATTGAAAGGATGTAACCATATTAATTTCTGTTTCTGCTGTAATAAAGTTAAAAATTTTCAAGTACTGTTTTATCTGTCTTGTAAGTTTCTGTTCTGTTTACTAAAATGCTCCACCAAAGTTAAGGCATTCCCTTTGTGAGTGACCTTAACGGAGGTGGGGTGTTACACTTGGTATCAGAGCTAAAGGTTACCAGATTAGATAAAAGTTTTTGAAAACTATTTTCAAGGAGGTTTTAAAATGAAGTATTTTCAAAATTAAAGCTTATTTTGAAAAACATGATCCCCAAGAGCCATATATCTTTCTTTCAGTCCTTTTTGTATTGAACCTTTCCTTTTTCGTTTCAGCATGTCTGAAGCATTTGAGATACCAGAGGGTGTCCATGTACCCGGTTGGTTTCGTCAATATCTTGAGGCTAGGACCGCCGCTGCAGGTCCAGCAAATGATCCCCCTCCTCCACCCCCTCCTCGTGCAATTGCTTTCTCAAAGATCTGTAGAGATTTTAGGGCCATGGGTGGGAAGGATTTCAAAGGAACTGAATCATTCGTAGAAGCTAGGAATTGGCTCAAAGAAACTGAGGATCTATTCGTTATCTTCGAGGTAGACGATAGGCAGAAGGTACAGTTGGCAGTATGGCTGCTCAAAGACGAAGCTTCCTACTGGTGGGAAGTCACTAACGCCGAGAGGCCGGTTGAGACATGGATGGATTTCAGAACAAGGTTTGAGACAAAATTCCTCTCGCAAGCTGAACGAAGTTTACAATTGGAAAAGTTCTTGTCTCTTAAGCAAGGAAGTATGACGGTCAAGGAATACGTCAACCAGTTCAACCAACTAGCGAGATTCGGATTGGATTTAGTCAACACTCAGCATAAAAAGGCTCTCCGCTTTGTTAAAGGATTGAATGAGCCACTGCACAGCCTAGCCATGACCCATGTACCCATGGGAGCAACTTACGAGAAATTGGTGGATATGGCACTACTGCACGAGGAAGACAAGGGCCCGAAAGAGACAAAGAAGGAAGAGCCACAGAATAAGAAAGCGGGGCCCAAAAAGGAAACACAAAAGAAGGATGAGAAGCCTGAAGATAAGAAGGGGAAAAAGTGCTTTACTTGTGGGAGCTCAACTCATCTGAACAAGGATTGCAGAAAAAGGAAGGGCGCTTGCTTCAACTGTGGGGAGATGGGATACTTCACTAGGGACTGCCCGAAGAGACGAGGACAAGGAGGGCAGGCGAACACTCTTGAGGCTAGTGGCTAGGATAGAAATAGGAAAATTTCTATAGTAGGTCTAATTTCTTTATCTGATTATGGAGTTAAGACTTTTTCTGATTCTGGTATTTTGATTTTGTAATCGATACTCTGCACTTTAATACTAGTATTATTTCTGAATTCCGCTATAGACTCAGACCCATAAGGGTTATGGATCATCTGTTTGAGATTGGGGTTTGAGGGATATCTGTGTTAGGCGTCAAGTATGACGCATACATTCTGAGTTTTCGTAGATTTTATCATGCTTAGCTTCCTAAGAATCATTAGGGAACCTGATCTGTACCAGTAGTCTGTAAATATCTAAATACTTTTTATAGGATTTCCAGTTTTGACATTGTCTAAAGAAGGTTCTCCTCTGGGTGTCAATTTGATATTGGTTTCGGTCTTTGGGGCCGATACTTAGGACCCATGTCTAATGGGAACCAAATTTTCGTTCTATCTGTACTCGCTTCCATCATTCGACTGTATCCTATCGATCGAATGTTTGAACTTTAGGTAGAAACTAATGGGTGTAAACATGTGTTTGAGACATGTTATGTTTGATGGTTGCAAGTGGATGCAAGTGGTTGCTAGTGGTTTCCCGTGGATGCATATACACACACTAGGCACTAGATCGGCTCGAAAACACTCTCATACTGCATATGGAAGGGTGAGCATTTTTCAATTCTTGTGGATGCAAAATGGTTGATTCAGCACATGGATGTTGCATTTGAGTGAATGGTTGTGCACTCATATAGAAATAATATATATCATCAGAATTCTATTGCATACATGTTGGACTCATGGCACTGACATAATTCGCATTAAGGAGGTCACCTGAATCAGTAGACCGCCTGATTTTGCATTAGATAAGGAACATATACACACACTTTTGCATATGTTCATACAACATTAGAAGTTTTCTAAGGACAATGGATGCTTGTGGATGATGGTTGAGTAGATGGGTGATTGGATGGTAGGACGCATTCTTCTTAACTTGAAGATTTCGGGGACGAAATCCTTTTAAGTGGGGGAGAATGTAACACCCCGTGTATTCTATAACTGTGGAATTAACAAATTAAAGTATAATTAATTTGAAATTAAGAAACTAAGGGAAACGGGATACGCCATTGCATTCGTCTCGGAAAAATACGCGAAATAGAGTCCGAGTTTTCGAAAAACGGAGTCCGTATGAAGAAGATATAGCCTTCGGAAGTTTCTGAATTAAATTTAAAATTCAAACAGAATAAAACAATTAAAAATTCCGAAGTGGGGCCCAATGGGCCAGGGCGGAAAAAGTCCCGCCTGACGCACCCAGGTCGACCTGGGCTAGCCATGTCGACAGGGCTGTCGACAGCCCTGTCGACAGGGGTGTCGACCTGGTCGAGAGCCAGGTCGAACCCAGGCCAACCTGGCTGGCCAGGTCTGTGTTTGGCCGATTTTCTGTGGTCTGCTTTGTCATTAGGGCTAGGTGGCAGGCTCTAATTGGTCTCTCTTTAGAATGAATGGCTACGATCAATCCAGGCAACATCGATGGCTCTAATCAGTTCATAACTCCTATAAAAATGACCCTAGACTCTACCTAGGTTTCCTACACAATTCTCTAGCCTCCATTGCTCTCTTCTTCTAATAAAAAAATAAAAATGGCGTCGCTGCTCTGCTGGAATTGAAACTAGAAGATAATCAACATCAGCCTAAGCAACTCAATTCAAACTAGAGATTAAAGTTTCTGCAAATATTCTACAGCAAGTTAAAGTTCTTTCTTTAATCTAATCAAGGCAAGTACAGTTATTTTCCGCTATAAACGTTAATTATAATTTTGATATGTTTTTAATTCTGAATCTGAGATTGTATATATATTCTCTTCTGTCAGATTTGTTTTTCTGTGACTGTTCTGTATCCCTTTTCTTCTTTTCTGTTTTTATAGCCAGGCTACCACGAGCCTGTGCCTAATCTCATAAGAGATGAACGTATGAACGCAAATTTTGGGATAAATAATGAATGATGCGAAATTTGACAAGACTAAATTGAATTTATGACTTTAGGTCTGAGGCATAAAATATATTGGACATATGCATAAATTTGACTATGAACATATAATTTATGCATGTTGTATGCATAGTTATGTTGTAATTTAGAACTGTAATTAATGAGTATATGTTGTAAACATAGATTTGGATCTATGCATATTCTATGATAGAAGAAAAGAGGAACCATTGTAAGATTACATATAATTTGAGACTTTGGACAAAATGCATATAAAAGTCAAGATCTGATTTTTAGAAGATATGATTTAAAGATTTTGTTGGGTATAGTTTGCATAATGATTCATGACATGAAAAGAAGAAGGATATGGAAAGTTAGGTGTAAAGATTTACATTAATTAGGATATCTATTATTTAGATTACACCTAAATAGGGATTTTTGGATATACGGCATGCATTGAAATTAATGGTTATATTTGGTATAATTTATATGTGAATCTGCTGTAAGATGCTAGTTTAACAAAAATTGGAACATATGTTATATGGCAAATTATGTCCATATTCTGTGCTAGGTAACTTTATGCAAACATGGAGTATATGTTGTGAATCATGACAATTATGTAAGCATAGGAATTTGGCCCAATTTATGATTGGGCAAGGCATGTAAATAGAACTTTTAGAAATATTAAATTTGCTAAATCTGCTAATTTGCCTAGTTGCCTAAACTACTAGTTTTGTTATATTGCCTAATCTGTTAAATTGGTCGATTGAAATGCCTAACCTGTTATATGCCAAAATCTGCTAAGTTGCTAAATCTGTTAAATCCGTTAAGTCATATAAAATCTGTTATCTGCTATGTTGATATAATCATCCTGTTATTGATATAATCTGAATTGGCATATATATTGGGCGTGCGCATAAACGGTAAATTATTAATTAATTGGCCGCAAAGATAAACAAGGCTAACTCGAGGTTAGAATGAGTTTGCGGCGTAAATCTGCCCGGAACCGCCCGGCACATCCAGTAGCCGCAAACAATAGGTTCTAATGTGAGAAGTTAGTCATAACATGCGTAAGACACGAGGTTAGGTCTGGCTTGTGGCAGAAGGCTGCCCGGAACCGCCCGGCATATCCAGCGGCCACAAGCTACCGACCTAATGTGAGAGGTCTGTGCATTAATAATTAATTAATGCAAATCTAAGATAAGAATGACGTCTAAAACGTATTGGGGGAAAATAGGGTTAAACCAACTGGATTAATAGGTGTAGTAAACCCGTCCATGAATCTGTAGGCCCAATACAAAGTTAGACAAATCTGAAAAATCTGTACATCTGACCTGTTAGTCTGAAAACTTGTTAACTTAATTTGTGAATTAGTAAATCTGAATTCTGTATGTCTGAACTTGTTAATCTGAAATCTGTTAGTCTGGGGACACAAGGTTAGGAGGGGAATTACTTGTGTCATCTGTTGTTTGGGGCCCATATTAGTCAGTAACCCTTTCTGGTATCAAAACTTTGACCCAACAGTAGGTAGGGTCCGGGCACGCTTACTGAACTAATTATAAGTGGTTCATTCTGATAATGGCGAGGGGTGTTGATGGTGCGTTCCAACCGGGTCATGTGCGTGCATGGACCTCGGTCTGCCTCTGAGGATGTAAGACGCCGTGACATCTGTAAATAGGTCTGTGCCAATTGGTTGTCACTTTAGGGAGTGATACACCCTACTGTGGGGCCGACACAGGATATTTATGTATTAGGGAGCCGATCGCTTGGGGTAGGGTTTTAGGGTACGCTTAGTTCTGTCTGTTTCTGTTGGTACCGTCTGTTTCTATTGGGTGGTAACACCTGTCTGTTTCTGTGTGGTACCGTCTGTTCGGGTGGTAAAGGCCCATTACTAGTGTACACCTAATTCTACATTCTGTTTCCGTAGGGATAAATCTTTTTCTGCTTCTGTCTGTTTCTGATCGGGTAGTAAAGGCCCATTTTTAGCATTCTGTTTCTGTTAAAGTATTATGTACCCGTTCCTGCTTCAATTTAGACATTAGGGTGACACCTAATTCTGTTATACTAGTATTAGTGCAGAGAAGTGTAAAACAATAGTTTATATCATTCTGTTTTTCTGTTATATCTGCTACCCTGTTACAGTTATCTCACATCCAGTTTTATGTTCATATCATATTATTATTATCTGTTCATATGCTGAAAGTCACTGGACTTGCCAGACTTTTTGTCTGACCCTTGTTATTTCGCCTCCTTTCTTCCGTTCCCCCCCCCTCCCCAGGTTATCCAAGGAGAGAAATACTTTAGCTTGATCTGGATTTCTCTTTGCTTGAAGTGCTTAAAGTATGGCTTGGCTCTGTATAGCTTCCGTTCCATGGGGATTATGATTTTAAACTATGCATTTTGAAGGCCTTTGTACAAGACTGATATTTTGTACTTGAATTCTGAAATTGAAAGGATGTAACCATATTAATTTCTGTTTCCGCTGTAATAAAGTTAAAAATTTTCAAGTATTGTTTTATCTGTCTTGTAAGTTTCTGTTCTGTTTACTAAAATGCTCCACCAAAGTTAAGGCATTCCCTTTGTGAGTGACCTTAACGGAGGTGGGGTGTTACATATTATATCTATGAAAAAAAAAACTGAAATCGAATTTAAAATATTGTTTTAAATATATACTAATAAAATAAAAAAAACAAAGCAAAATAAATATACCACTTACTGTAAACGGGGAGGGAGGTGAGAGGTTGCGGAGGAGGAGGGGCTGGCCAGCAGCAGAGGCGCCAAGAGAGGGGAGGCACGGCGGTGGGTCGTGGTGGCTGCGGCTGTGAGCAGGTGGAGGGGGGCTCGGTTGCGTCGGTGGATGGGGGGAGGGGGTCTCGCGTCGGTGTCGAGGAAGGCAAGGGGGAGGAGGAAGGGAAGAAGTGGCGGCGGCACACCTGAGGGGGGGAAAAGCGGTGGCGGCTACGACGTGGGGGGGGCGACGGGGTTTCGGGGTTTTTTTTTTATTTATATTCGATCTGAAATAATGATTGGGGGGGTTATGTAAATATATATATAATAATTATATATTTTTTTTCCCTTTAAAACCCTAATGTTGACTTTTCGTTTCAACTCAGATTTGAACCCGCCGACTGTCGTCCCTAGCGTAATACCCCCATTCCGAACACAATGGGATATGCCACGTAGGCCAATTCGACTGTTTGAATCAGTTTTCTTTGAATTTACATTTGAATCACTTTATTGAATTTTAAACGTACATTTCAAATTACCGGGGCCACATACTAACTCTAAAAATTCTCGAAAAATATTTTCTAGCTTCATATTGACGATACGGTCCTAACAAAACTAGTTTCGTCGAATTCTGAGACCGTTGGAAAAATAGCCAATTTCCAGTCGATTAAAATCAACTGAAACTAGTCAAACGCGTTTTCCTTTGCCACACTCACATATTGATTCGAAAAATTATGAAATTTGACACCTAGCAATAACTTGACATCACAGACCCAACAAAACTGGTTTCGTCGAAATCCGAGGTCATTTGCAAAATGTCCATTTTTAAGGGCCTGAATTCCATAGCGACTATTCAGAATTTTCAACTGGACATATTTTTTGATTCTCGCTACGAAATCTTGATTTTTCGGATTCGTTGGAAAGGTATAATCAAATAGATCCTATCATTTTTGGTTTCACTAAAATCCGGATTGTTTTGCACCCGGTACATTCAATTGAAGTTTGAAATCGAATTATCGAACTACCGCGCCATTTTCAATTCCTTTTATAATTATATATATAAATATTTATATTCTAACGGCGACGTATATAATATATACGTTCAAATTCTATTCTAAATAAATTTCTCGTCGATTTTATTTAAAATAATCTATTTTAAATATTCAAAATTCGCTAAAATTGCCAAAATAAAAATTTCAAACTGGCTCGCATTTTACGGGTTGTTACAATCTCCCCCACTTAAAACTTTTCGTCCCCGAAAAGGAACAAAGTCGAAAGTGGTTTGATTATTCAGCTCTACGTTCGATCTGGCTTCCATTCTCCAACTCTTTAGTTTCTGAGAATTTTCAAAATTTCAAAAATTTGGCTAACACCCTAAATTTTCGAAAAATTTCGCCATAACCTCCCCTGCACCGGGAGCATCGGGGAATTTCAAATAGCTTCCCCGGTCCTTCAGATCTCAAAAAGAAAAAGAAAAAGCCAAGCGGCTAGCCAATAGGCTCACAAAATCATCATCACCCAAACAAAACAGGAAATTATGTAGTAAACATGTACCTATTTGTCGGGCAAACAAATTTTATTCTTCGGCTCTAGCCTCCTCGCTATGACCTGTTCAATGTAAGTATATGTATATGCAAGCAAATGCGACCAATTTTCAATACAAATCAATATTCGATGCTATTAGGCATAAATGGTTAAAAATTAGCAAACAAATAGACAAACAACATAAACATCAATCAATTAGTGAATTAGAGTTTCAAATTCATAAATTTGTTATATATACGAAAAATCATGTTTTTGATGCCAATTCACAACAATGTGTTCTAGCTATATAAGTTTTGGTTCTCACACCAGTCTAATGGAAATATATAGAAAATCACACATTCGAAACACGAACATAAATACTGATGATGTGGCCACATCATCAGAATTATCCCCGGGTGTCTAGAATGTGATTCTATATCTATCCAGTATATTAAAACTTCGAATATACGTTCATGACGCGTATACGCGAAATCTATATATACTCGATTGTCCATATTCAAAATAAATAAATATTCAAATACGTATAAAACGATTTAAATTTTCAAAACAAAATTGTTTTCATTTGAAAAATATACTCTTCACACCCGTTCTAGGATACTACTGATCCTATCTCTAACAAGTAATTCTAATTGGATATCACTAATCCAATATCTGATGAATTCTTTCATATGGTTCTAATGTGTCTTGTTCTCGAGCTCTGTAAACCAAAGCTCTGATACCACTGTAAGAACCCGTAACTTCCCCGTGAAGAAAAGCGCGGATACTTTGAGAACAATACACAAAAGGACGCATACGGAAGAACATTTCATTGTTATTACAACAATTCCATCAGATACAAGAATATACAGAGTATAAATGAATAAATTACATTCGATAAATATCAGAGATTACAATAAATTACATAGCAGCGGAAAATAATACAAAATACAACTGAAAGTGATACACGGATACAGAGCTTTCCGAGCATCGTTCCAACTGTAAATCAGGACCCTGTGAATACAAATCTGCAAAACCAAAACTACTAGCTGCCCGTGTGGAAAATAGGGGCACCCAGAGTTTAGGTTAAAACAATAAACTCCAGGTCAGTCATGTGACTGGTGTGAGAACTAAAACAGTTATTATTCTTTATTTTAAAGTTCAGTAAATCAAGGGACCACGCCGTATAACACGGAACGGGTTTCCTCCCAAGAATACCAGTGCATAGAACAAACAGCGCAATGCTAAATAAAGAAAAATGAAGGTGTTATAAGACCCAGGTTCCATCACACAATGCAACGCAAGCCGGAGGATAGGGTTTTCCCTTATAACAGCCAAAGCATGCTTGATACGTTTAAAACACATTATTTGATACTATAATAAGTGTATAGTGTCAAAATAATTTTCAATCATAAATATCAATCATAGGCGGCATGGGTACCATATATCATGTCGCCATACTAGTTCTATAATTAAAACCGCAATACACGTATTGGAAATTGGATTCCATCATGAGTCGAGGCAAGGGGCAAGCTCCTCTCCGCGTTCGAGACACTCTAGCAAATGCCTCGGGACCGCACACAGCAATCCCCCGGATCCTCCAAGGCCGGTCCTCTCTTACTTTTGAGGATTGGAAATTCCTGAACACACGTTTCCCGGTCCTTACAGACCTATATCTGAGGCGCCTCGTATCCAACAACCACACAGGTGAAAAGTATATAAATGTTAGGGCTGGTAGGTCACTGACACCACCCTAGCTAGAAAGAAACGTCGTGCACTCCTTGGGTCCGTATCCCGTTTTTGACTCATACCGAGGTGTGAGGCTCGCGAATTCACGTTATACACAAAGCTATGCCACACAGGCCGTGCTTTGATCATCAACCACAAGACTTTGCTTTTCAACAGAAGCCCTGATCAATTGCCACTTACGCGTGCCACATTGGCAATTCACTCCATGCGACTGATGTCCATCAATATACAACCTCTTAGCTCGTACGTCTCAGAGAAGGGCGTTAAGCAAGAGAATAAATTCTCTGCCGCCAAACAGATGTATATTTAATAAAGATCAATCAACACAGAATAAAATCCAATGTCAGACACACAATCCATTTACAAGTTCGTTCTGGGTCTGAACGAAACCGGAGGCACTTTCCTCGCATATCCATCCATCTCCAAGTACGTCTGGACGATCACCAACTGTTTCCCTCATCTTGGGTGTACAGCCCAATCAAGATCATCAGTAATCACTCAAACGATGTGAAGACTTCCGGTCTTCAACCACCGTCTTCATCTTCGACATCTCGTCGAATCGGTTATTCAGAATGGGTATAAACCCGGCCTTTCTGAATAACCCACGTATATGATAAACAAATGTTACACAAACACAACAAGCGCCTCATTCCAATTCAGAATATTCTTTTATTCACAAAATCACATTCTTAGGGAAATGTTCCCATTAATTTTATCCAAGATAAATTCTTCTAAATTTATCCTATAATCTTCCTTTGGATATCATTTCAAACTAGTCGTGATTAGCGAACCACACCGAAGTAATTATTTGTTTTATTTCCCAATCCCAACCTATATATCCCATGGAGCAAAACTGGTGATACTCCATATCTAACACCACGGTGTTATCGGTAAAATTAATTACCATTTCACGTTCAAATCTAATTAAAGATTTAACTATCGCTTAGGAGCAAAACTGGTGATACTCCACTCTCGATCACTTTTCAGATTTGATAATTTAAATTATCAATTCACATTTTGATCTAATTAAAGATTCATTAAAACTTCACTTAGTTTTAATCTTTTCAAAAATCAATATCCTACCTTTAACTGGGTTAAAGAACCAATGTCATCAAAAACACGATTCACGACAAACCAAATCACATTTGATATTAAATACAAGGCTCTGAATAGAAAATATATCGGCTTATATTCAATATCAAATTCTGAAACCAACAAATATCGTATTGGAAATAACGATATATAATATATCTTTCAAATTCCCAAAACAATATCTGTATAGTCCTGAAATCCAACATCGAAATATTCCGAAGATAATTTCGATTCAACTCCACTTCCACTTCAGAATATTGGGAATATTGATTATTTTTAAAATCACTTTCAAATTCAATTTATTTATTTCAAAAATAAATTGATTTTAATTCTAGTTCAAAACTAGTTCATTTCGATAAAAATCTATTTTTATCTTTTCAAATGTGAAATTTTTCAACCCAATTTTTCCCAAATCATTTCTTATGATTTTACACAAATTAAAGATATTTTTGATAATTTTATCAAGGCCCGTACAGTCGATTTCCAACAACGGCCATCGAACTGCACTTACAGCGACCTTTTTCGAATTTGATTTGGACGTAATTCCAAATCCAACCGTTAGATTTCAAATTTCTCATATTCATTGGAAAGCTCTTTTCGATACGAACCCAACGGTTCCGGTTTTAGGAGAATCCGACGGTCGGATCTCCCGCAATGTCCGTTTGAAATAAATGGTCGAAATTCACGAACTGCCGCGGCGCGGCGCGTTCTATTCAGGCCATTAAATATATAATATATATATATATTATATATATCGTCGATTTCCTTTTAAAACGTATTTTATAAATCGTTTTAAATTCGTTTCAAAACAATTTCAACTTCTATATCCAATTTCAAATCGATTTGATTTTAATTCAATTCGAGTTCCTTTCAATTCAATTCAAATTCAAATTCGTTTCAATTCAATTCAATTCGAATTTACCTTCTATTTGATTCAATTCGAATTCGTTTCAAATTGATTTCAATTCAATTTTAGTTCGTTTTAAATTTCAATTTCAATCTAATTCAATTTGAATTCGTTTCTATTTTATTCGAATTCAAATTCGCTTCCTATTCAATTCGAATTTTAATCTAATTCAATTTGAATTTCATTTCAAAATATTTAATTTTGAAATCACTTTTCAATATTCATTATACAACGAATAAAATCGATATAAATATCGTTCGCGTCAAAATAACGCCTCTCTAATCAACACGGCTTTATATTTTCAAAACTTCTTTATTCTATCCAACCAATGAATATTTATCCCATTCAACACATGAATCTATATTTCTTTTAACATACGACTAATCTCAACACATGAGTACTGTCAACACATCACTATTTTTGTTATGTAAAATATTTTATAAAACTATGGTATCTATCGTTTGAATTTAATTAGACTTCTACTAGGAAGTAGTTCTAATTTTAAATATGATAAAGATGTAATTTATTTTATTTAAAATATTTTACTCAACACATGAATAGTTTCTACACATAATCATCGTCCACACATGACTATTTTTATATTCAACACATGAATTGTTCTCTTATAATATTCATTGTTTTCCCGATTGGAATGAGGCCCAATCAATCACCATATAATGTTAATTATATGGATTTCCATACAACACATGTATATACTAGCATTGATAAACAATCAATCATCAACCAAAGTGTACTACACTGCATAAGCATCAAATATAGATATCTGACGCTTATAACAGCCTGTCAATCAATTGATCGACATTTTTAATCAATCAGGATGAGTGAACCTCAAATTTCATCCCAACACCCGTGTGGGGTTTCAAACAATCAAACACAGATTTTATTTGTGCAGTTGGGCGATGTGTAAAATTTATCGACCCAATCAATATCAGTCAAATCAGTGTATACAAACAAATCGGCCGATTTGTTTATAAATATTTATTTATTCACTTTCACGTTAAAAATTATATTTTTAACGATCAAACTATTTTATTTTAACACTTGAATTTCTATTCAGTTCATTTATTCAATAAATGATTACTTTTATTTTTCTAGCATATTTTAGAAAATTTCGGCGGCATAACGGCACGATACTAGAAACGGGACGAGGCCTAGCCTTATCCCCGGTCTAGTGAAGGCCCACGCCATTCACACATCAATCAAATCAATTCATTTCACCCAACAATTCAATTTCACATCAAATCATCTAATCAACTACACAACCAAACAATTTTAACAAACAAGCCATCCATGGTCTGTGGATGACGGGTGTCGGGTGCTACTAAGCACCGTATGCATCCTAGTATATATATATATATAACTAGAAAATGAAATTGAAAGGTGAGAAGTTCTCACCGAAAGCTATCCTAGCTCCACGGCACTTCATTGATAGAAATCTTCATCGCTATCGCATCATCGTCATCTTCGTTGCCCGTAGTCACTATATACATAAAAATCACATTTTTACATTTTGATGTCTTTAAAATAAAAATCACATTTTTATTTATTCACTTTCAATTTAAAAGTCATATTTTTATAATCAATTCATATATTTCTAAATCGAATTTTTACTATGCTATTCAATATATAAAAATCACATTTTTACTATCACGCTCTATGGATAAAAATTCTATTTCCACATTGCTACTATATAGATAAAAATTCCATTTCAAAAATATAGATTTCGCCCTTATAAAAATATAGATTTCGCCTTTATAAAAATATAGATTTCGCCTTTATAAAAATATAAAGTTTTCGCCTTTATAAAAATAAAGTCTTCTCCTTTATAAAAATAAAGTCTTCTCCTTTATAAAAATTACCACTTTATCTCAACGTATATAAAATAAAAATCAGATTTTTATTATGCTACATACACAAAGATGATATTTTTAATTCTCTACATAAACAAAAATCATATTTCTACCACTTCTACTTAATAAAGATTATATTTTTAATACTTTAAAAATATAAAAATCATATTTTTAATATTTCTATATAGTAAAGACTATATTTTTAATTCTTTAAAAATATAAAAACTATATTTTTATTACTTTAAAAATATAAAGATCGTATCTTTTACCAAATAAAAATCAAATCTTTTATTGTTAAAAATCGAATCACTTTCTTTCTCTATTATATCTATGAAAAAAAAAAAACTGAAATCGAATTTAAAATATTGTTTTAAATATATACTAATAAAATAAAAAAAACAAAGCAAAATAAATATACCACTTACTGTAAACGGGGAGGGAGGTGAGAGGTTGCGGAGGAGGAGGGGCTGGCCAGCAGCAGAGGCGCCAAGAGAGGGGAGGCACGGCTGTGGGTCGTGGTGGCTGCGGCTGTGAGCAGGTGGAGGGGGGCTCGGTTGCGTCGGTGGATGGGGGGAGGGGGTCTCGCGTCGGTGTCGAGGAAGGCAAGGGGGAGGAGGAAGGGAAGAAGTGGCGGCGGCACACCTGGGGGGGGGGAGGCGGTGGCGGCTGCGACGTGGGGGGGCGACGGGGTTTCGGGGGTTTTTATTTATTTATATTCGATCTGAAATAATGATTTGGGGGGGTTATGTAAATATATATATAATAATTATATATATATATATTTTCCCTTTAAAACCCTAATGTTGACTTTTCGTTTCAACTCAGATTTGAACCCGCCGACTGTCGTCCCTAGCGTAATACCCCCATTCCGAACACAATGGGATATGCCACGTAGGCCAATTCGACTGTTTGAATCAGTTTTCTTTGAATTTACATTTGAATCACTTTATTGAATTTTAAACGTACATTTCAAATTACCGGGGCCACATACTAACTCTAAAAATTCTCGAAAAATATTTTCTAGCTTCATATTGACGATACGGTCCTAACAAAACTAGTTTCGTCGAATTCTGAGACCGTTGGAAAAATAGCCAATTTCCAGTCGATTAAAATCAACTGAAACTGGTCAAACGCGTTTTCCTTTGCCACGCTCACATATTGATTCGAAAAATTATGAAATTTGAAACCTAGCAATAACTTGACATCACGGACCCAACAAAACTGGTTTCGTCGAAATCCGAGGTCATTTGCAAAATGTCCATTTTTAAGGGCCTGAATTCCATAGCGACTATTCAGAATTTTCAACTGGACATATTTTTTTGATTCTCGCTACGAAATCTTGATTTTTCGGATTCGTTGGAAAGGTATAATCAAATAGATCCTATCATTTTTGGTTTCACTAAAATCCGGATTGTTTTGCACCCGGTACATTCAATTGAAGTTTGAAATCGAATTATCGAACTACCGCGCCATTTTCAATTCCTTTTATAATTATATATATAAATATTTATATTCTAACGGCGGCGTATATAATATATACGTTCAAATTCTATTCTAAATAAATTTCTCGTCGATTTTATTTAAAATAATCTATTTTAAATATTCAAAATTCGCTAAAATTGCAAAATAAAAATTTCAAACTGGCTCGCATTTTACGGGTTGTTACAAAAATGCAGCTTCTTTTTCTTTCACCATGGTCGTGATATCTTCATAATCCAGCTCCTTCGATACCATATTGTTTTTCAGATTCGATAGTACCAAGGCATCCCATCTCCTTCCGGTCCATACAAGATTCAATTCACAGCTCCCCCAAATCATCACAACATGGGTGTCTTCGAACGTTTCCAAAGTGATTGATCGACACTTCCCTGTTTCGAATCTCTTCAATAACTCACACAAAACTACAACACCATTTTCCACATGTGAAGCTAACCCTTGTTTATTCGAACATCACGCAGATCCCCATTCCAGTCATCGTTCATTTCCATCTTTGACATCAACAAATCCTACAATGACTTCCTCAACTTCGTTGTGCTACAGGAAACGACATCCTTGTGCTCACAAACCCATCACGATACTCTCATCTACGTTGGCATCTCCTTCTGTCTCGCACACTTCGAACACCTTCCCGGAGATCTACGCACCCTTCCACTTGCATCGCACCCCACAAAAATGTAAACTCCTCTCAATTCATGATAGTGACAACCCTTTTCCCATTTACAGCAGTTTACGGAACCTCAAAACCACTCGCGCACCCCTCTTCAACTTCTTCGCACCTATATCAAACTTCGATGTCGGCCATTCTGAAATCGATCTAAGGCTTGCGATTAGATTCTCATTTGGAAGAATTTCGATTTCATTTATATGAAGTGGAGAAATATTTTTTCCTTTCAGAAGGGATGGCTTTGATTTTTTCGATTATTTATGAGGAGCGAAATGAAGATAAGAGGGGGTTTGCATGGATTTATAGGAGTTAATGAAGTTAATATGGCTTGAAGTAAAATAGTCTGCATGGTTTAAAGTTTATGGTACTTTCCATGTACTATATATACACATTTTTAAGACTTAAGTAGAAGAAAACTAGTTATAGCTTAGGGAGGAAGGAAAGTATTTAAAATATTAGTTTTATTTCATTTTGATTTGAACCGATATGATTTATTTTAAATTAACATTATCTTGTGTTTCTGAACTTCTATTTAAACGTAGCGACTAACATTTCTAGGGTTATACCATTATTCTGAACACACCGGGATAAGTTTCAAAGCCTAATTTTATCGTATGGAAAAGATATCAATTTAAATCAATATAAATTAAATTCAAAACAATTAATCCCATGCTAATAAATTATTATTATCGTTTATACTCAAATAAAATTTGCATTGATCATCTGAATTACTTCGATTCATTTTTAACTTGGAATTAAATTATTAGTTGTTTTCAGTATTATGGTAATTCAATATAATTAAATCGTATTTGATTATTAGATCGATAACACAATATAAAAATTCATTTATATTATCAACTCAACATTTAAAACAAATTCAAATTTTCAAATTAAACTGATCAAAAATCCGGGTCGTTACACAGATGAACTATCACCCCAACATACATTGTATTTCAGAGATGAAAACAAATCCTACTAGCTAGACAGTTAAAAAATTCTGACCTTACAAATGCTGATAGGTAAAATAAAAAACAGCGGAAATAAAATAATGTGAGAGACAAACATCTAACTTTACTCCATGGCCTCCAACTTCAACAAAAGGCAACTGGGGAACAAGCTCGTTCTGACTTGAGCATTATAATGAAATAATACATGGATTGGTTTTGAATACCAAGACGAGAAAAACTCAAGTATAAGGAAACATACAGTAATTCTGTGAGACCACACTTCCTATCCATGACGGGTTTTACCTCACAAGAAAAACATATATGAATAATAGTCAACACAAAACAAAATCACCGAAATAACAAGGAGTGGGTGTCGTACACATAATTTCCTACGTAAAAGTAATAGCAAAACAACATCCCATTGAGCAAAGTGCATAACGCTTCACGATGGGAACGAAGAAAACTAATCCTAAAAATTTGGATCGAACAAGGAAAAAGTTAATGTTCCTGAAATAATTGGGCTGCACTACTTATTTTGGACTAGGCCGCTTAAAATAATATCCAATATCACCATGGATTAAACTAATTAAACATCACGAATGGTTTATATCTTCCCAATGCAATTTAAAATAGGAAAACTCATAAATTCATTATCAAAGGAATAGAAAGAGAAATTTTCCAACAAATAATGACTAATAGAGTGCACTCCACTAACCGAAAGTATACCTCTATAATATACTGAGAACTTTGATGGTTCTCGGAATCGTCCAAACCAGACCCTGTACAAAATCCGAAAATCTGAGTATTTCACATCTACATGCGAACATAACCGAATCCATTCTAGAGTAGAAGTTATTTTAACCTAATAATAGCAACCCCATATAGCTTGACTTCCACTTGCTATTTTTGTTCTTTCATTTCAAACAAAGGATAAAAATGCTCAAAGAACAACAAATCATTTTAATCTGACGATAAAACTCAAGAAATTTGAACCAATAGTTGTTAAATCAACTATAAGATAGATTCAAGATGATTGTATGGAAAATAGATCACGTTCTCTTACCATTATTCATCTCCCAAACTTATAGTATCTTTTGGTTAAAAATAAAGTCGGACAAATTAAGGTAGTGTTAATCTTGGGCATTGTATGACAATGTTTTCAAACTTTGAGATAGAGGAAAGTTTTTATACTTCAATCTCTAATAATGAGAGTATAACTAAATATTTTTCATATAAGTGATATCGTTTATGGAAATTACTTTCCATAATCGTATCGAAAACCTTTAAATTTGAAAACTCGAATGTATCCTCTTCACATTTTAGATATTTGAAAGAAAACACTTTTAATAATATTCTTTAAAATATTAATTTTAGTGTAGTGATTATAATTTTAATCGTATTCAAAAGAAAAGTCGAAACCAATGTTAATGTAAAACAATGATTTTGATAAATCCTAACACAATTTACTCTAAGATTAGATTTCAAAACTATATCTTATTTAAAAAGGTCATTCTTATTTGAAACTATCGTTTATATGGTCTAAACTATATTATTTCCAAAAGGGTAATAAATTAAATTTGAACGCTTTAATATACCTAAAGCAAATATAAATCATCAAGAAGGACAATTTAATACGCTTTTATATCTTTAAACCCATATTATTTTTCCTAAAGGAAGATAAATTATGTATAAACTTTATTTAAAAATTGCAAACAAGATTAAATATCTCGTAAGATGATTAATAACATTTATTATCCATTAAAATAAATGAAATGGATTAGTTTTTTAAACCTGTTTTAATTTAACTAGTTAAGTTTAAATCTGTTTATAAATTAACTCAGTTGATTGATTAAGTTGAAAACCTTATATAGATCAAATAATTATTTTTAAGCCTTTATATTCGATCAATTAACTTTGTTTTACCCACTTTAATAAATCAATTTAATTTCGTCTTTATAAAAGTAACTTAAATACAAAAAAACAAACAAATCAAATTAGATCTTATTAGTTAAAATAAGTTATTGGAACTGAAGTATTATTCGGTAAAACGATTATTAAATTTCAATTAACCATTAATTAAAATAACTAATTAAAATAATTAATTAAAATAAAATTCAATTATTATTATTATAGTTAATTCAATTCTAATATTATTGATTATAATGAATAATCAATTCTCGGTTTGTTGCTTATATTCAAAATCAGACTCAGTTATCATTTTATAAAATAGATAATTGAATCTCATTATTATCAATTAGAATAATAAGTAAATTTACATATTATCAATTGAATCTCATTATTATCAATTAGGATAATTAGAATAATAAGTTATCATTCTATGAATGGATGACCTTTAGGCATTATCTTCTATTAAGTAAAATAGATAATTGAATCTCATTTAAGATGAATCTTTCGCTTAAAAGAAGATAATGCCTAAAGGTCATCCATTCATAGACGGGTATATATATTGGCAACCACCAACAAAGAAAAAAATTGATCCAGTCAATTTACAAACAATCAAACATATCACATAAATAAATATTGATTCAATAATAGATATTTATACTATATGATACGATATAATAGTAATCCAGAAAGTGTGAGAGTTAACTCATCAACCATTCCCATTCAACGATTTCATGTTGTATTTATCTAATTTCAAACAGGCATTTGAAATTAGATAAAAATCCAAACTATCTAGAATGTTATCAATCCATAACGTATGCGTAGTATTCTTTGATACAAACGCAACGCAACTGACTGTGTGTGAATCAAATTCCATATGAACTAGATAACACATTTACAAGTTAAAACAAGAATAAACTTAATTTATTTAAATCCTCATCAACTCCTCACCTACATGCTTCTCCTTTTCTCCCTCATTTAAATTTCATGAAACCCACCTCTTCCTATAAAAATACACCCACCTTTGACCACACTTTGACTCCCCGTAGCAACATCCACGGCTATCACTCCTGCCTGCAACCACCGCGGATGTACTCGGCAAAGCCAGCTCCACCCGACCGCCACCTTAAATCACACTCCAGTCCCCCTATGTCAAACATAACCTACAGCCACATACCTTCGCTGCCACTGACTTTCTTTTTTCCTCAAGCCACCTATCAAAATCAAGGCGCCACCTTCCAATTTCCATTGTCTCGCTGATCACTCCCGCACCTACGTCAACACCTACGACCTCACGAAATCTAGTCCGACCTTAACCCTAACTCAGATGCTCCAAAAATCCAAATACACTAAATTTGATCATTCTCATATCATAGAGCATCCACGTGAAGCCTTTGAACACTCAAACCTAGCGGATCCAAAATTACGTGATTTTGTTGAGCGGGCTGTAGTATTTAATTGTTTGAAGAATTTGAAGAAGGCGACTTGTTTTATTCGTAGAGATAGAAGAAGAGATAAGTGATAGGTTTTAAAAGTTAACATTTAATATAAGCAAATATTTCTAGATATTTTCATTCTATATTCAAATATATTGTCGTCGAACATTTTAAGCTTGCACGACCACAACGAAGCCTTAATCGCTGTCAAACTTGACACTTTGCTATATTCCAATATTCCGGACTAGATGAAACTGGTTTCGTCGAATTTTGAGATCATTTCAAAATGGCTAATTTCCATATTAAAATATTATTTTAAAATATGGTCTTAATACCGATTCAAATCAAAACTATTTATTATTGTCAATAAATTTATAAAATGGATTTATATTCAATATTAATTAACTAAACAAAGTCAAAGGAAATTATTGAATCCATTTAAATAATATTCATTAACCAATTCATTTATTTAAAGAATTACTAAATTGAAATTCAGTTCACTAAATTCCAAAAAATCCAACCAGTTAAATATTTACAATTAATTAAATATGTACAGTCTATTAACTAAATTTATATGTTGTTACATTCACCCGCCCCCCTTAAAAGACTTTCATCCCAAAAATTCTTAAAGGAAAGGAAAGACAACAAATCCTTAAGTGTAAACTATAGATTAAATTTATTCAAAAACATTTCTTACTAAAATTGTGTTAAAATTTTCTAATACCTTAAATTTTAGGACATTTTCGATAGCACCTCCTATGTACAACTCAATCCGAAAAATTTCACCACATAAAAATATGGCACTGTATATCTCATCTCAATGATGAGGCATCATAAAGTGTGGAAAAAATATATAAGACCCACGTATGGTATTTAATCTAACATTCGTACCATTTTGTCGGGCAAACTATACTTTACCATGAAACCAAAATCCATAAGCAAACTAGCAACTTTTGCGTATACCCTAATATAACCCAAAGGAGAGTCAACGAAAATAAACAAGTAATATAGCAACCATTAACATATGTATAAACAATACAACAATCTTTACGACAACCAACATGGTGCAATTAGCAATAATGGTGCAATAAACAAAATACAAGCACATGCAACCAAGTTACATAGGGTTATCCAATAACAAACCAATATGCATCAAATTTTCCAAAAAGGAAAAGTTAGAACTACCTTCCTAGGTTTTATGTCCAAAACATACTTTCAAATTCCATTGAACTGAAAAAAACCAAATGAAAATCGATGATGTAACGGAGAGGGCTCCTCCTACTGAAGCATGGTATAACTTCAAAAAAACGACATGGAGCGTCCAATGGTATTTTGGTTCCTCTAAAGCAAACACTAGGGTAATTAAATCTACCTGGCAAGTTTTCCAATCCTAAAAACTCCCAAAAGCCTATTTTATTCATAACTAAATATTTGAAATTTTACCTCAAACAATTTTTTTTTTTCAAATTCCTTTGAAATCACTTTTTCGTATTTACCTGTAACGGCCCAACTTTCGAACACATCGGAAGTGGTGCCATTAATAAGAATAAGAATAGATACAAGATAAAATCACAGAAAACATCAGAATCTCACAGCGGAATTTTTACAAAAGATAATACTTCATAATATTACACGGCGGAATATATTACAACAGAACATCATATCTCTAGTGATACAAGCCATTCATCGTACATCTTTTATTATACATATAATCGACGACTAACTTGCAGACTTAATTATTCAGTAGATAAGTGGACCAGCACACAGAAAGATCCATTCCAGCTTCTCAAGTGTAATCCAATCCTGATTAACTTGTCTATTCATAACAAGTGTTATGAATACCCAAGAGTTTAAGGGAAACACAGAAAAATAAACTTCGGGTCAGTCAGGGGACTGGTATGAGTAAACAGTCTAAAACAAATAAAAATATCTCATAAGACCATGCCGTAAATACGGAACGGGTTTTTACCTTATGAGATCAAAACACTTTGTATGCTTGAAATCAGATATTATCATAATGTCTATAAGTTTTCACAAATAAATTAGAATCTAGGAGAATGCTTGCATCTCACATTCTCCTATATAGTATACAAATAAAAACCGCTTGGCGCTTAGGGAAATTGGATTTCCAACTATGACAAGGTATGGGACCACCTTCCGATGATGTATCTCTAAAGGCAAATACACCTGGGTTCAACAAGAACATCTTACAACCCGGCCCACACATGACCGACCACTCATTTCTTTTGAGTGTATCGAATGTATATCACCAACGGTTGGGCTTAAACCACCGTTTCCCGAATGGGCAGAATCGATAGAGAAAGAAACAAAAGGAATTTCTCTAGATAGGTGATTATACACCCTAATGGGAGCGACCCACATAACCATGCTGCCTGCCCGATTTTTGTCATTTCCTGGGTGTGGGGCTTGAGGCTAGACTTACCTTTCCATCATTACTATTTATTTCCTTTGAATGCCACATCGTCAAAACTTCCCAACCACTAATTGACTTCCCCAAAAATAAATTATAGATATACAGCGAGAGAAACGAATTCCTCTCCCACCGTATAAATACGTTTGAAGAGATCAACGTACGTGATCAGTTAGAATTACTCTTTCAGACATTCGTCCATACAAGTTGTCCTGGGATTGGACAAACCGAAGGCACTATTCAAGAATAGCCCTTGTATATCGCCGTCTTCAAATAAAAAATCTCTGACGCGCGACGTATAATCAAATCAAAGTGGAATATTATTCCGGTCTCTTTGAAATGATTAACGAACATTTTTCTTTTTAAATCATTAATCTAACAAGATTATGATCTAATCTGCATATACAATTATAGTCAAACTAAACAGTATATGATCATCTGGTCTTTATTTGGTTACTATGATCATCTTTACAAAACGGCCAATTTTAGTGTGTGCGCCGCACATGGTTTTTCTTTCCGTTTTGTTCATCACCTTTAAAATGAATACTTTCCTTAATTTTCCTTTAGAAAAATATTACTCATCATTATTCCTTAATTTGATCGCTCATAAATGACTTAAATTAACCATTCTGACGACATTCAAGTCATTAATGCAATTTACATAAACACTCATATGAATACAATTCAGTATTACCATCTGATAATATAATATTTCAGCATCATATATGAACTGATAAAATAGCAGAACGGTATTTATTTCTACTAACAGGGTGTTCAAATGATTTAGTCAATACAGTTTGTAGCAGAACGGTGTTCATTTCCAATAATAGATGTCAATAAAAATATTTAATCACGATCAACGTAATTTAACTCAACTTAATTAATTAAATAAATAAACAATCCAGGATTTGCTGAATTTACAGATCACTTATCATCAATGATTACGCATTAACTTAGATTACGACTAAATTTACGTTCGATTCATTTTAAATTACATTTGGTATTAAACCCACTTTTACAATTCTGAATAAATCCATTTATTTTAATCGAATGGTTTAAAATTCGATAATTTACGTTGTGTTGTGTTACTTACATATACCATCGGACGACTAGACCACACCTCTATGCACACGAATATTCTTGTTCTAGCATATATTAGTTTTTAACAAGAATCCTTTTTCTATTTCTACCGGCCCATATGAACCATCTAACCGTTGTTTTTAAACCCAAAGTTTCAATCCAACCGGTCCCTTGCATAACGAGCCGCCAAACTACTACTTTCTATCAATGTAGTATCATTCAACTAATGAAGCTAACGTGGCGCATTGATGTACTTATCATTCCAACAAACACCTTTTGTTTGTTATTGGTTCTCATGCACTTGAACAGCGCATTTTCTATTTGCAATAAATGCCTTATACTGGTTCAAATTTAGACCGTCACTCATGCTAATCAACAATTACCTCCATTGTTTACGTGCTGGGAACATAGGTAAGCTGACCCTCACTTTTTTCCCTTCTGTTCCTTTTCTTCCTTGCGTTGTTCTTTTTGTCTACATTTTTTTTAATGTTCCAAGCTTAAAAGCCTGATCTCAAAAACCAATACAACCTCATGCACAAATGAACGCTACAGCATAACCTTCCCGGTCCATTTTGCCTCGTCCCAACCCTCTTTCCTTACTTTGCCATTTCGTTTCTTTGGTTGCCCTTTTTTTTCCTTTTTTTTCTTTTTCTTTTAATTTTTTTAATGAAAACTTGGCCAAGCCCGTTAGTACCCAACAGCACCACGCTGAGCACACATTAGCCCTTCTCTCTTTGCTTCCAGGCTCTGTTTACTGCTGCTGCTAACTTCCCTTAAATTTTTTTTTTTTTTTTTCACTACTGCTGCTAACTTCTTCCTTCCTTTCGGCTATGTCATACTTTACCCCTTTCTGTTGTTTTACCTTCCGTTTAAACTTGATTTTTTTTATATATATATATAAAACGTGGGCACGTATTAAGGCAAGAAACCTGCACTCAATTCTCCCCTTCTTTCCTTTTCTATCTTCCCTTGTTTTCTTTTCTGTCTTCCCTTGTTTATTCTTTTACGTTCTGTTAAATCTTTTTTATTTTTTTTAAGTTTAATGTTTTAAACCTTACTCAAAATTTACAAGCCCACCCTTTCTCCACACGTGGCCCATCCTTTTCCATGCGCCATCCCTTAAGGCCCACGCACCCATACAATTCATGTGTCCAAACTAATGGGAAAAAAGAATCCCCATAGCCGAGACCTGCTGCAACAATTCCACCATATTTACTTCCCCTTTCTTCTGATGCTTGCCTTCCTTAATGTTTACACTTTAATGCTCCTCACCCCTTTCAATGTCCACACGTTAATGCTCCCACCTCCTTACTGTCGTGAAGTCTGCGCCTCCGCCAAGCTCCGGTACCCTTCCATCCATGTTCAGAAGCCCACGCCAAAATTTCCCAGTCTCGCTATTAACCATTTAACTCCCCTGTTCACTGATGCTTGCTCGTCTGCACTTGCCATGTTTACACGGTATCGCCTCAGCACCTTACCCAAATGTGTACACTAACTCCGCACACACGCACAACATACCGGAGTTACCTGAAACTGTTCAGCCCTCCTCCGATCGTCTTGATTGGAAAAGAACGCTTCAGTCGGATCATCGGAAATAAATATCCGAACATTTGATCAAAGAAAGGCTCACCGCCGTTAAACCTGTCCATCACTCAACTCCGGATTCCACTCGTACTCGACACAAATAGCTCAACACAGTCATTTATTCACCACCGGACCTCACCCGTAAACTGTCGACGCTGTAATTGACCACTTCATCAGGCAGTTCTCTGCTCGCACAACCTCTGTGTTCCGCAGTTCGTTGATGTTCTTGTCATACCACAGTCCCGACAATCGCCACGACTAAATGACGCTAAAAAAGTTTGCAAATAAAAGGAAGTATTAAAGTTTTACTCATTCGCTTAAGCTACTACGTTCATCTCGCCCTGATCCCCGCAAAAAGGGTTATTCAGATCATCATAAGTTGCCATACATTGTTTCAGCCAAGTCCCTATGTCACTCCTGTCCAGTCATTGAATATTTATATGTTCATTTACCAAAACTTGACTTATATTCCAAACTAGTTTATAAGCCTACAAATTCAAAAATTAGATTGGTCTTTTAGTTTTCTTTTTCTTACTGTATGCTATTTACTGGCATACATGGATCGAAGTAGTTTAGTCTTCTTCAACTGGTGATCTACATATGCTTGTTCCATGAACAGATCCTAGTTTTACATGCAACTTAGCAGGTATCAGGGGACATCTAATAGTGTATAATAAAACAGGGGTATAATTTCACTAGGATGTCCAACAGGGTCTTCTAGTTTAATCCATACACAACATACATGATTTAGAACAAGGTTTCATTATATTCAGTCAAGGATCATTCATGGATTCTCAGCACAAACTCATCATATGATTTCAACAAACAATCAAAATAAATTATGGGTTTACTCACCAGTAAAGTTCGGTATTCTCAGACTTTTACTTCTCCTCTTCTACTGATTTTGCTCTCCATTGATTTGTGTTTGAAGAAATTTTGGTTTGTGAAAAATGCATGGATATGCCTCTTTATATATAGGGGTAGGAAATTTTAAAAATATTGTGGCATTTAATACTGGTTTGGAAAAGCAAACAATTTCAGAAATCTCTCTCTACCTTATGACAAATGATTGACAATATAAAATACCCTCTTCTTACCTAAATCAGTACACTTTTCCCTAAGCTAACATGGCTTCCATCATCAAATCTTCGCCCTGAAAATCCCTGCGCATGTACACACCTTTTCCCCATTGGTTTCCTAGGTAAAATCACACTAAATGCTCATGCACCTAACCATGTTCCTTTCTCAACTTGCATTGGAGATAAACAAATGCAGTAGCCCTCATTTGTACCAAGAAATGCTTCAGGACCCTTGATTTTAACAAGAAAATATTTTAAATACTTACTTTGCTTCCAAGGTGGTTCAAAAATCTGAAATCTTGTACCCAAGGCTATGGCCATGTGATGGAATGTACATAGAAAATCTTATAAATTCTATGTTTTAGAAATGATCTAGTGTAGGCAAGAATATGGTATAAATACACAAGGATTTGCAAGATCTTTTGGCACATGGGTTTTGACAAAATAAACATGGTTTTGAAAATGCAAAAGAAAATGTCATTTCGGAAAAATCTTGTGTACCCAAAGAAAAAGATTTGAAACTTAAAATAGATTGATCTAAAGTGATTTGCCATGTGAATAAGTATCTCTCTAGATCCACTTTACTAGTCTAGTACTAGTGTAGGTGTTTTTCTCAAGTACATATATATATACATGAAAACATGTTTGCAAGTAAATGGTATTTCATGTTTTAGTTTGATGTACACAAGCGAGCTTAAACTTGTTTCAATACTTGCTTTGACAAAAAGTGTTTTGGCATATTTTAATTCAAAGTGTTAAAAGTTTTTAAATCAAAGATTTGCAAAAACTCATATTCTAAATCCTTTGAATGATTTGAACAAAACAAATATTATAAAAAAATGGCCTTTAAAAACTTGCTATGTGAAAGTGTTATTTTTCATACGTATAAAGTAAATTTAAACAAATGCTATTAAATACATGCTACCATATATAAATGTGTAAAAAAAGGGTTTTGGTAAATGTTGTGATGTAAATGCTATTATACATGTAAAAGAAATGCACTTAAAATTTTGACATGATTTGAAATATTAAAAGTATGGATTTTTAACTTGTATTTGTAAATACGATATTTACGATCAACCCATATCTGTGTCAGTGATATGAAAAAAAACCGGGTCATTACATTACCGAAATTTATGTCGTAATCAAGCAACATTATTTTTATAAACCATTGATTATAAGAGCATACAATCAGCCAACTAAAGACAACTAAATTCCGAAATGGAATAAATCAACACAACAATCAAATAGATTCCATAAAGGAAAAACTACCAGTTGACATTATTTAAACTGTCAAATAAATATCACCTAGGTTTTTGGATGAGTCACAAACTACCAATTCAATTATATTTAAGTTCATATGATAAACATAAATCATTTGTATGCTAAATTTGATTTAATCACTTGCTTGAACACATATACTTCACTTCGGAACTAGTACTACTCACACGACCATCCTGGTGCGGACTCTGGTTAATTTCTCGATTAGAATATCTTTCTTACGTACACAGTCTTTAACTATGATAGAAAACTTCTATATCATATCAACGATCCAAATCAATGTTCGCTATTAAAATTAAGTGAGAAATCCTTTTTCTAATTGGTGTAAATTACATGTATCCAAACTTTAGACAATACATCATGCATACCGAACAATCTATGTATATCCTACTTACTCACTTTGATTGATTTCTTAATTACACTAATCATTACTAAATCACTTTTACTATTATATGAAATTAATGATTTTATTTTATGCGCTACCAAACCGTGATTTTTTTTGAAAAATTGATTTTTCCATAACTCAAAATCTGAAAGATGAAATCTTGATTTTTTTTCCCTCTTTCGTTAGGAAATCATAATCCAATAGATCTGGAAGATTCTTGTTTCAAAGTATTCAGACTTATATTGGATCCTACACATTCATTTGAACTTCAAATCAGAAATTTACAAACTACCACTATGCGGTATGCTTGAATTAATTAAATTAAATTTATGCGTTCAAACTTTAGTAAATTAATGAATTATTATCATCTTCTCTTAAGTTTACTTATAAACTAAGCCATGTTTCAATGTTCAACTTAGAAATTTTGACTATCTAAAATCGTTGAATTTTCCATTTCATTTACAATTAATCTATGAAACACCGTATCAAATGAGAAAAAAAACAAATAACTACGATTGGAATTACTCTGTATAATACTCTTTTAATTCTAAAGAGAATATACATAATACCACATTTATGATTAATTAATAATTCATTAATTTCATTCCAAAATTCTGTAATAACCCGACTTTTCTGTACTATTTCATCTAACATTTAACAACACCTGTCCAACTCAAAAGCACCGAAAAGCAGATAGTTAGGGGAAAGAAGTTGGAGGGTGAGAGAAGAATGGAAGAAATGATAGAATAGAAAAAGAAAAGGAACATCAATACTACAGAATTAGAGTAGAATAGAATCTCACAACGAAACGAATAAAATATAATATCTTAATATTCTTTACATTTAGAGAAAATAGTATATAAATGATTACATGATCAGAGTACACAACTATATCTGCCAATAAAATGCTTATAAATACAATACGTAGTGGAAATAAATTAATATCTGAAAATACGGGAATACATCTCGAATCCAACTCCTCTCTCGAAGCTCTATGCAAAATGTAATGCTACTTGGAAAATATACTCAGTCTGACCTGGTCACCTGAACACATTTTGAGGAAAGCATAATTACTTGGATCACTCTAGAATTCTTTTGAGGATAAAAATCACATCTTAAATAACTTGCTTAACTTTTAGAAATACTTTGAAAGAATGGAACTCTCGTAAGAGACAACCACACATAAACATGAAATGCTTTTTTACCTTCCAATAGCCAAATCAATTTGTATTATAAAATCTAATGATATTGTAATAATGTATACAATCCACAAATAAAATAGGAAAATAGCCAAAAATTTGCATCTCATTTTTCAACATAGTTGGTTTACAACTAAAAACGTACGATTCATATTAAAGTTTGGATTTCCATACATAACTAGGTATGGGACCACCTTCCGATCAATGTCCTCTAGAGATAAAACACTAGGCTTCAACAAGAACATCTTGCGATCCGGCCATACAGAACTGACCACTCATTTAAGTTGAGTGTACCAAATATATCATCACCACAGTTGGGATCAACAACCATGTAATTACGAAGCATACAAAAGGGACAACCTGTAACAACCCGAAAATCTGGGCCAGTTTAAAATTTTTATTTTGGCAATTTTAACGAATTTTGATTATTTAAAATGAATTATTTTAAATAATATCGACGAGAAATTTATTTTGAATAGAATTCGAACGTATATATTATACGCGTCGTCGTTAGAATATAAATAATTATATATAATTATAAAAGAAATTGAAAATGGCGCGGTAGTTCGATAATTCGATTTCAAACTTCAATTGAGTGTACCGGGTGCAAAACAATCCGGATTTTAGTGAAACCAAAAACATTAGGATCTAATTGATAATATCTTTCCAACGAATCCGACAAATCGAAATTTCATAGCGGGGATCAAAAGATATGTCCAGTTGAAAATTCTGAATAGTCGCTATGGAATTCAGGCCCTTAAAAATGGACATTTTGCAAACGACCTCGGATTTCGACGAAACCAGTTTTGTTGGGTCCGTGATGTCAAATTATTGCTAGGTTTCAAGTTTCATAATTTTTCGAATCAATATGTGAGCGTGGCATAGGAAAACGCGTTTGACCAGTTTTAGTTGATTTTAATCGACTGGAAATTGGCCATTTTTCTAACGGTCTCAGAATTCGACGAAACTAGTTTTGTTAGGACCGTATCGTCAATACGAAGCTAGAAAATATTTTTATGGGATTTATAGAGTTAGTATGTGACCCCGGTAATTTGAAATGTACGTTTAAAATTCAATATAGTGATTTAAATGTAAATTAAACGGAAACTGATTCAAACAGTCGAATCAGGTTACGAAACATGTCCCAATGTGTTCGGAATGGGGGTAATTAGCTAGGGACGACAGTCGGTGGGTTTGATTTTGAGTTTGAAATTTAAACTAACCTTTTGAAATCAAAAATAATAAATTTATATATTTATTATATAAAACCTTATCTCCTTCTCTCTCTTCCATTATTCTCAGTCAACGTTCGAAAAAAAAAAGAGAAGAAGATCGATGACGGAAGGGGGGGAAGATGGCCGCCGCCACGACTGCCTGGGCTGCCGCGCCTCAGGCGCCTCCGCCCCAAAAGTCCGACGCACCCCTATTCGCTCCTCCCCAAACCCTCCTCCCGACGCCGACGACAGCGCAACGCCCTCCCTTCTCTCTGACCTCGCCTAGCCTCCCTCCTCCTTCTCTTACCCCCAAAACCCGCACACTGCCAGACCGATCACCCCCTCGCCTGCAACTCCAGCCTCGCGAGACAACTCCGAACCCCTCCCCAGTTCGATCGATGCAGGAAGGACCCCCCCCCCCCCCCCGTAAGTTCTTGACCTTTTTATTTTACTTTAATTTATTTTGATTTTTTTTAGTCTATTTAGTAAATTTAAATCGTTTTATGCAAAGATCCTTAAATAAAATCAGCCTATTAGGATTTTTAAAAGTAAATGTTAGGAGTTGATTTTTTTAAATTAGAAAAAGATCTGATTTTGTTAGATAAAAATATGATTTTTATATTTTTAAAGTATTAAAAATATGATTTTTATATTTTTAAAGTATTAAAAATATAATCTTTACTATATGGAAGACGTAAAAATATGATTTTTGTTTAGGTGGAGAATTAAAAATATAATTTTTGCATGATAGGAATATTAAAAATATCATCTTTATATGTGTAGAAAAATAAAAATGAGATTTTTATAAAGATGAGATCTTTAAATTTGAAAAGGCGAAGTCTATTGTTTTTATAAAGGCGAAAACTTTATATGGGAAATAGCGTGATAAAAATATAATTTTTATCTATATAACATAGTAATAAAAGAGTAGATTTTTATATGTTGAACTTCGGAAGAAAAATATGATTTTTATATGTTGAACTTCGGAAGAAAAATATGATTTTTATATGTTGAACTTCGAAATAAAAATTCAATTTTTATATATGGAATAGCGAAGTAAAAATTCGATTTTTATATATGGAATAGCGAAGTAAAAATTCGATTTTTATATATTGAATAGCATAGCAAAAATATGATTTTTATATATTGAACTTCGAAATAAAAATTCGATTTTTATATATTGAATAGCGAAGTAAAAATGTGATTTTTACATATGTAGTGAAAGCAGCAACGAAGATGACAAAAATGCGATAGCAACGAAGATTTCTATCAATGAAGTGTCGTGGAGTTAGGATGGCTATTAGTGAGAATTTCTCACCTTTCAATTTCATTTCTATTTATATATATATATACTAGGATGCAGACGGTGCTTAGTAGCACCCGACACAATCGTCCACAGACCATGGACTTGTTTGTTTGGTTGCATAGCTTAATTATATGATTTGATTTGAATTTGGTTGTTTGGTGAATTTGATTGATGTGTGAATGGCGTGGGCCTTCACTAGACCGGGGATAAGGCTAGGCCTTGTCCCGTTTCTAGTATCGTGCCGTTATGCCGCCGAAATTTTCTAAAATATGTTAGAAAAATAAAAATATCATTTTATTTAAAGAATGAACTGAATAGAAATTCATATGTTGGAATAAAATGTTTTATCGTTAAAAATATAATTTTTAACGTGAATGTGAATAAATAAATATTCATTTACGAACCAGACGGTTTGTTTATGTACACCTATTTGAAGGACATTGATTGGGTCGATAAATTTTACACATCGCCCAACTGCACAAATAAGATATGCGTTTGATTGTTTGAAACCCCACACGGGTGTTGGGATGAAATTTGAAGTTCACTCATCCTGATTGATTAAATATGTCGATCGATTGGTTGACAGGCTGTTATAAGCGTTGGATATCTATATTTGATGCTTATACAGTGTAGTGCACTTTGGTTGATGGTTGATTATTTTTCAATGCTATTTTATACATGTGTTGTATGGAAATCCATATAATTAATTTTATATGGTGACTGATTGGGCCTCATTCCAATTTGAAAAATAAAGAATAATATAAAATAAAGGTTCATGTGTTGACAGTACTCATCCATTGAGATTGGTCATGTGTTGAACGAAATATTTTAGCAATAAAATTTACATCTTTATAATATAAAATAAAGGTTCATGTGTTGACAGTACTTATCCATTGAGATTGGTCATGTGTTGAACGAAATATTTTAGCAATAAAATTTACATCTTTATAATATAAAATAAAGGTTCATGTGTTGACAGTACTCATCCATTGAGATTGGTCATGTGTTGAACGAAATATTTTAGCAATAAAATTTACATCTTTATAATATAAAATAAAGGTTCATGTGTTGACAGTACTCATCCATTGAGATTGGTCATGTGTTGAACGAAATATTTTGATAATAACAACTATTTTTGAAAAAGAAATATTTGAAATAGAATATTTGAAAATAGAAATTTATGAAGCCGTGTTGATTAGATTGACGCCATTTTGACGTGAACGATATTTATATCGATTTTAACGATTTCGAAATGAATTGAATTGAAAACGATTTCGAAATGAATTGAATTGAAAATGATTTCGAAATGAATTGAATTGAAAACGATTTCGAAATGAATTGAATTGAAAATGATTTCGAGATGAATTGAATATATAACGATTTCGAAATGAATTGAATTGAAAACGATTTCGAGATGAATTGAATTGAAAACGATTTCGAAATGAATTGAATATATAACGATTTCGAAATGAATTGAATATATAACGATTTCGAAATGAATTGAATTGAAAACGATTTCGAAATGAATTGAGTTGAAAACGATTTCGAAATGAAATGAATTGAAAACGACTTCGAATTCGAATCGAATTTAAAGCAAATTGAAATGAATTCAAATTGAATTGAAATTTGAATTGAATAGAAATGAATCTTAAAACGAATTTATAAAGAAGAATTCAATTTTGATTTGAATTGAAAAGGAAGTTGAAATTGCTTTTGAAACGAATTTAAAACTATTTATATAATTCGTTTTGAATTGAAATCGACGAAATATATATTATATATATAATATAATGGCCTGAATAGAACGCGCCGCGCCGCGGCAGTTCGTGAATTTTGACCATTTATTTCAAACGGACATTACGGGAGATCCGACCGTCGGATCCTCCTAAAACCGAAACCGTTGGGTTCGTATCGAAAAGAGCTTTCTAACGAATATTGGAAATTAGAAATCTAACGGTTGGATTTGGAATTATGTCCAAATCAAATTTGAAAAAGGTCGTTGTAAGTGCAGTTCGATGGCCATTGATGGAAATCGACTGTACGGGCCTTTAAAATTATTAAAAATAGTAATAATTTGTGTAAAATCATAAGAAATGATTTGTGAAGATTTGGGATGAAAAACTCCATATTTGAAAAGATAAAAATAGATTTTTATCGAAATGAACTAGTTTTGAACTAGAAATATAATTCTATTTATTTTTAAATAAATAAATTGAATTTGAAAAGGGTTTCAAAAATAACCAAAATTTCCAATGATTGCATTGGATTGGATTTGAATCGAAATTGTCTTCGGAATATTTCGATGTTGGAATTCGTGATTATACAGATGTTGTTATGGAAATTTGAAAGATATATATTTATATCGTTATTTCCAATACGACATTTGTTAATCGTAGAATTTGATATTGAATATAAGCCGGGATATTTTCTATTCAGAGCCTTGTATTTAATATCAAATGTGATTTGGGTTTGTCGTGAATGGTGTCTTCACTAACACTGTTCTTGAACCCAGTTGAGAAAAGATTAAATCTTTTTATTTAGATTTAATGAAGTGTACCAATTAAATAATATTTAATTGGAATTGAATTGATATTGATTTTTGGGTTTATCGTGGACAGTGTTTTAAATAACACTCTTTCTTTAACCCGATCATTGATGAAATGTGATTTTGGGTTGTCGTGAACGGTATCTTCAATAATACAGTTCTTAGACCTAAAGGAGTTAAGAAAATCAGAAACTAACTGGAGATTAGTTAAGTTGAATAGTTTCCGAGGTATTGATCTGATGTTGGTTTCGGCCTTCGGGATTCATACTTAGGGAATTGCTCACTTGCTAATTTACAATTAGGGACTGATTGAAATGTGATGCGATTTTGGGTTTATCGTGAACTGTGTTTTAAATGACACTGATTCTTTAACCCAGTCACAGATTAAAACTAAGTGGAGTTTTAATGAATCTTTAATTAGATTGAAATAATCGAAATGGAGTATCACCAGTTTTGCTCCAGGCGTTAGTTAAATCTTTAATTAGATTTGAACGTGAAATGGTAATTGAATTTACCGATAACACCGTGGTGTTAGATATGAAGTATTACCAGTTTTACTTCATGGGATGAATAGGTTGGGATTGGGAAATTAAAACCAATGATTACTTCGGTAAGTTTCGTTAATCCCGACTAGTTGAATTGAAATTCAAAAGATAGAATAAAGAATAAATTCAAGGAATTTATCTTGGATAAAATTAATGGGAACCTTTCCCTATGAATGTGACATTTAGAAACTAACTGTCGGTTAGCCAAGCAGAAGGGTTTTCTGGATATTGATCTGATGTTGGTTTCGGCCTTCGGGGTTAATATTTGGGGAATTATTCTCTTGATTAATTTACGGTTAGTGACTAATGAATTGGAATGAGGCGTATGTTGTGTTTGTGTAACACTTATTTAAAATATACGCGAGTTATTCGGAAAGACCGGGTTTATCCCATTCTGAATAACTGATACGACGATAAGTCGAAGATGAAGACGATGGTCGAAGACCAAAAGTCTTCGCGTCGTTTGGGTAATTACTGATGATCTTGATTGGGCTGTACACCCAAGAAGATGGAAACAGTTAGTGATCGTCCAGACGTACTTGGAGATCGATGGATATGCGGGGTACTAGGTGCCTCCGGTTTCGTTCAGACCCAGAACGGACTTGTAAATGGACTGTGTGTCTGACATTGGATTTTAGTCCGTGTGGTTGATCTTTATTAAATATATATCTGTTTGGCGGCGGAGAATTTATTCTCTTGCTTAACGCCCTTCTCTGAGACGTACGAGCTCAGGGGTTATATATTGATGGATATCAAACACATGGAGTGAATTGCCTGTGTGGCATGCCTAAGTGGCAATTGATCAAGGCTTCTGTTGAAAAGCAAAGTCTTGTGGTGATGATCAAAGCACGGCCTTTGTGGCATAGCTTTGTGTAACGTTTACCTCGCGTGTTTCACACCCGGTATGAACCAAAAACGAGAGACGGACCTCGGGGAGGGCATGCGTTTCTTTCTAGTTAGAAGTGGCGTCAGTGGTTTTACATGCCCTGACGAGTTTGACTTATGTGGTTGTTGCTGTTGCGAGGCGCCTCGGTTTGATCGGACGATCCGGGTCCGATGGAGTCATTCGTTGGCTCATTTACGCCCCATACGGCGGGGGAACGCATGTTCAGGGTTTAAGTTTAATCCACATCGGTGGACCGGCCCTGTCGCTCCAAGGGCCCACCTGAGTCTGGGTCCTGAGGCTCGGGCTAGACAGTCTCGAATCGGTTGAGGACTATCTTTTGCCTCGGTTCATAGATGGAAATCCAATTTCCAAATACGTGACATTTGCGGTTTTATTTGTAAACCTATATATGGCGACATGATATATGGTACCCATGCCGCCTATGATTGATACTTATGATTTGAAGTTGTTTTATACACTATGCACTTATAGTAGTATCAAATGATTTGTTTTAAACGTATCAAGCATTCTTTGGCTGTTATAAGGGAAAACCCTATCCCCCGGCTTGCGTTGCATTGTGTGATAGGACCTGGGTCTTATAACAGCTTCATTTTTCTTTATTTAGCATTGCGCTGTTTGTTTCATGCACTGGTATTCTTGGGAGGAAACCCGTTCCGTGTTATGCGGCGTGGTCCCTTGATTTACCTAAGTTTAAAATAAAGATTAACTGTTTTAGTTCTCACACCAGTCACATGACTGACCTGGAGTTTATTGTTTTAACCTAAACTCTGGGTGCCCTTATTTTGACACGGGCAGCTAGTAGTTTTGGTTTTTGCAGATTTATATGCACAGGATCCTGGTTTACAGCTGGAACGATATCCGGAAAGCTTTGTATCCGTATATCTCTTCTAGTTGTGTATTGTATTATTTCCGCTGCTATGTATTTAAATGTAATTTAAATCTCTGATATTTCTGTGTAATATTTATTCATACTCTGTATATTCTTGTAATCTGATGCATTGTTGTGATATACAGTGAAATGTTCTTCTGTATGCGTTCTGTTTTGTCTTGTTCTCAAACGATAGGGCGTTTCGAACGGCCTGGATCGGTTTAGCGACTGGTTCGGACCGAGCGAAATTCCTTGCCGTCACAGTTGGTATCAGAGCTTTGGTCTACAAAGCTCAGAGAACAAGGCACATTAGAACCATACGAAAGAATTCATCAGATATTGGATTAGTAATATCCAATGGGAATGACTCGTTAGAGATAGGATCAGTAGTATCCTAGAACGAGTGTGAAGAGTAGTGTTTTTGATAAATAAAAATGAAAACAAATTTTTGTTTTGAAAATTTAAATCAACTATTCGTATTTGATTATTTATTTATATTGATATGGACAATCCAGTATATATAGATTTTGCGTATACGTCTGATCCGCGTGTATTCGAAATTTTAATATACTGGATAGATATAGAAATACACTCTAGTCGCCCGGGGGTGATTCTGATGATTGATATATCATCATCAGAATTTATATTCGAGTGAGGAACGTGTAATATCTATATATTTCCATTAGACTGGTGTGAGAACCAAAATTAGATAGGGCTAATTGTTGTGATTTGGCATCCAAAATGAGATTTTTGACTATATATCAAAGTTCTGAATTTCAAAGGATAATCAACTAATTGATTGATGTTTGTGTTGTTTGTTTATTTGTTTGCTAATTTTTAACCATTATGCCTAATTGAATCAAATATTGAATTATATTGAAAATTGGTTGCATTTGTTTGCATATACATATATATCATTGAACAGGTCATAGCAAGGAGGCTAGAGCAGAGAATAAAATTTGTTTGCCCGACAAATAGGTACATGTTTACTACATAATTTATTGTTTTGTTTGGGTGATGATGATTTTATGAGCCTATTGGCTAGCCGCTTGGCTTTTTCTTTTTCTTTTTGAGATCTGAAGGACCGGGGAAGCTATTTGAAATTCCCCGATGCTCCCGGTGCAGGGGAGGTTATGGCGAAATTTTTCGAAAATTTAGGGTGTTAGCCAAATTTTTGAGATTTTGAAAATTCTCAGAAACTGAAAAGTTGGAGAATGGAAGCCAGATCGAACGTAGAGCTGAATAATCAAACCACTTTCGACTTTGTTCCTTTTCGGGGACGAAAAGTTTTAAGTGGGGGAGATTGTAACAACCCGAAAATCTGGGCCAGTTTAAAATTTTTATTTTGGCAATTTTAACGAATTTTGATTATTTAAAATGAATTATTTTAAATAATATCGACGAGAAATTTATTTTGAATAGAATTCGAACTTATATATTATACGCGTCGTCGTTAGAATATAAATAATTATATATAATTATAAAAGAAATTGAAAATGGCGCGGTAGTTCGATAATTCGATTTCAAACTTCAATTGAGTGTACCGGGTGCAAAACAATCCGGATTTTAGTGAATCCAAAAACATTAGGATCTAATTGATAATATCTTTCCAACGAATCCGACAAATCGAAATTTCATAGCGGGGATCAAAAGATATGTCCAGTTGAAAATTCTGAATAGTCGCTATGGAATTCAGGCCCTTAAAAACGGACATTTTGCAAACGACCTCGGATTTCGACGAAACCAGTTTTGTTGGGTCCGTGATGTCAAATTATTGCTAGGTTTCAAGTTTCATAATTTTTCGAATCAATATGTGAGCGTGGCATAGGAAAACGCTTTTGACCAGTTTCAGTTGATTTTAATCGACTGGAAATTGGCCATTTTTCTAACGGTCTCAGAATTCGACGAAACTAGTTTTGTAAGGACCGTATCGTCAATACGAAGCTAGAAAATATTTTTATGGGATTTATAGAGTTAGTATGTGACCCCGGTAATTTGAAATGTACGTTTAAAATTCAATATAGTGATTTAAATGTAAATTAAACGGAAACTGATTCAAACAGTCGAATCAGGTTACGAAACATGTCCCATTGTGTTCGGAATGGGGGTAATTAGCTAGGGACGACAGTCGGTGGGTTTGATTTTGAGTTTGAAATTTAAATTAACCTTTTGAAATCAAAAATAATAAATTTATATATTTATTATATAAAACCTTATCTCCTTCTCTCTCTTCCATTATTCTCAGTCAATGTTCGAAAAAAAAAGAGAAGAAGATCGATGACGGAAGGGGGGAAGATGGCCGCCGCCACGACTGCCTGGGCTGCCGCGCCTCAGGCGCCTCCGCCCCAAAAGTCCGACGCACCCCTATTCGCTCCTCCCCAAACCCTCCTCCCGACGCCGACGACAGCGCAACGCCCTCCCTTCTCTCTGACCTCGCCTAGCCTCCCTCCTCCTTCTCTTACCCCCAAAACCCGCACACTGCCAGACCGATCACCCCCTCGCCTGCAACTCCAGCCTCGCGAGACAACTCCGAACCCCTCCCCAGTTCGATCGATGCAGGAAGGACCCCCCCCCGTAAGTTCTTGACCTTTTTATTTTACTTTATTTTATTTTGATTTTTTTTAGTCTATTTAGTAAATTTAAATCGTTTTATGCAAAGATCCTTAAATAAAATCAGCCTATTAGGATTTTTAAAAGTAAATGTTAGGAGTTGATTTTTTTAAATTAGAAAAAGATCTGATTTTTTTTGATAAAAATATGATTTTTATATTTTTAAAGTATTAAAAATATGATTTTTATATTTTTAAAGTATTAAAAATATAATCTTTACAATATGGAAGACGTAAAAATATGATTTTTGTTTAGGTGGAGAATTAAAAATATAATTTTTGCATGATAGGAATATTAAAAATATCATCTTTATATGTGTAGAAAAATAAAAATGAGATTTTTATAAAGATGAGATCTTTAAATTTGAAAAGGCGAAGTCTATTGTTTTTATAAAGGCGAAAACTTTATATGGGAAATAGCGTGATAAAAATATAATTTTTATCTATATAACATAGTAATAAAAGAGTAGATTTTTATATGTTGAACTTCGGAAGAAAAATATGATTTTTATATGTTGAACTTCGGAAGAAAAATATGATTTTTATATGTTGAACTTCGAAATAAAAATTCGATTTTTATATATGGAATAGCGAAGTAAAAATTCGATTTTTATATATGGAATAGCGAAGTAAAAATTCGATTTTTATATATTGAATAGCATAGCAAAAATATGATTTTTATATATTGAACTTCGAAATAAAAATTCGATTTTTATATATTGAATAGCGAAGTAAAAATGTGATTTTTACATATGTAGTGAAAGCAGCAACGAAGATGACAAAAATGCGATAGCAACGAAGATTTCTATCAATGAAGTGTCGTGGAGTTAGGATGGCTATTAGTGAGAATTTCTCACCTTTCAATTTCATTTCTATTTATATATATATACTAGGATGCAGACGGTGCTTAGTAGCACCCGACACAATCGTCCACAGACCATGGACTTGTTTGTTTGGTTGCATAGCTTAATTATATGATTTGATTTGAATTTGGTTGTTTGTTGAATTTGATTGATGTGTGAATGGCGTGGGCCTTCACTAGACCGGGGATAAGGCTAGGCCTTGTCCCGTTTCTAGTATCGTGTCGTTATGCCGCCGAAATTTTCTAAAATATGTTAGAAAAATAAAAATATCATTTTATTTAAAGAATGAACTGAATAGAAATTCATATGTTGGAATAAAATGTTTTATCGTTAAAAATATAATTTTTAACGTGAATGTGAATAAATAAATATTCATTTACGAACCAGACGGTTTGTTTATGTACACCTATTTGAAGGACATTGATTGGGTCGATAAATTTTACACATCGCCCAACTGCACAAATAAGATATGCGTTTGATTGTTTGAAACCCCACACGGGTGTTGGGATGAAATTTGAAGTTCACTCATCCTGATTGATTAAATATGTCGATCGATTGATTGACAGACTGTTATAAGCGTTGGATATCTATATTTGATGCTTATACAGTGTAGTGCACTTTGGTTGATGGTTGATTATTTTTCAATGCTATTTTATACATGTGTTGTATGAAAATCCATATAATTAATTTTATATGGTGACTGATTGGGCCTCATTCCAATTTGAAAAATAAAGAATAATATAAAATAAAGGTTCATGTGTTGACAGTACTCATCCATTGAGATTGGTCATGTGTTGAACGAAATATTTTAGCAATAAAATTTACATCTTTATAATATAAAATAAAGGTTCATGTGTTGACAGTACTCATCCATTGAGATTGGTCATGTGTTGAACGAAATATTTTAGCAATAAAATTTACATCTTTATAATATAAAATAAAGGTTCATGTGTTGACAGTACTCATCCATTGAGATTGGTCATGTGTTGAACGAAATATTTTAGCAATAAAATTTACATCTTTATAATATAAAATAAAGGTTCATGTGTTGACAGTACTCATCCATTGAGATTGGTCATGTGTTGAACGAAATATTTTGATAATAACAACTATTTTTGAAAAAGAAATATTTGAAATAGAATATTTGAAAATAGAAATTTATGAAGCCGTGTTGATTAGATTGACGCCATTTTGACGTGAACGATATTTATATCGATTTTAACGATTTCGAAATGAATTGAATTGAAAACGATTTCGAATGAATTGAATTGAAAACGATTTCGAAATGAATTGAATTGAAAACGATTTCGAAATGAATTGAATTGAAAACGATTTCGAGATGAATTGAATATATAACGATTTCGAAATGAATTGAATTGAAAACGATTTCGAGATGAATTGAATTGAAAACGATTTCGAAATGAATTGAATATATAACGATTTCGAAATGAATTGAATATATAACGATTTCGAAATGAATTGAATTGAAAACGATTTCGAAATGAATTGAATTGAAAACGATTTCGAAATGAAATGAATTGAAAATGACTTCGAATTCGAATCGAATTTAAAGCAAATTGAAATGAATTCAAATTGAATTGAAATTTGAATTGAATAGAAATGAATCTTAAAACGAATTTATAAAGAAGAATTCAATTTTGATTTGAATTGAAAAGGAAGTTGAAATTGCTTTTGAAACGAATTTAAAACTATTTATATAATTCGTTTTGAATTGAAATCGACGAAATATATATTATATATATAATATAATGGCCTGAATAGAACGCGCCGCGCCGCGGCAGTTCGTGAATTTCGACCATTTATTTCAAACGGACATTACGGGAGATCCGACCGTCGGATCCTCCTAAAACTGGAACCGTTGGGTTCGTATCGAAAAGAGCTTTCTAACGAATATTGGAAATTAGAAATCTAACGGTTGGATTTGGAATTATGTCCAAATCAAATTTGAAAAAGGTCGCTGTAAGTGCAGTTCGATGGCCATTGATGGAAATCGACTGTACGGGCCTTGATAAAATTATTAAAAATAGTAATAATTTGTGTAAAATCATAAGAAATGATTTGTGAAGATTTGGGATGAAAAACTCCATATTTGAAAAGATAAAAATAGATTTTTATCGAAATGAACTAGTTTTGAACTAGAAATATAATTCTATTTATTTTTAAATAAATAAATTGAATTTGAAAAGGGTTTTAAAAATAACCAAAATTTCCAATGATTGCATTGGAGTGGATTTGAATCGAAATTGTCTTCGGAATATTTTGATGTTGGAATTCGTGATTATACAGATGTTGTTATGGAAATTTGAAAGATATATATTTATATCGTTATTTCCAATACGACATTTGTTAATCGTAGAATTTGATATTGAATATAAGCCGGGGTATTTTCTATTCAGAGCCTTGTATTTAATATCAAATGTGATTTGGGTTTGTCGTGAATGGTGTCTTCACTAACACTGTTCTTGAACCCAGTTGAGAAAAGATTAAATCTTTTTATTTAGATTTAATGAAGTGTACCAATTAAATAATATTTAATTGGAATTGAATCGATATTGATTTTTGGGTTTATCGTGGACAGTGTTTTAAATAACACTCGTTCTTTAACCCGATCATTGATGAAATGTGATTTTGGGTTGTCGTGAACGGTATCTTCAATAATACAGTTCTTAGACCTAAAGGAGTTAAGAAAATCAGAAACTAACTGGAGATTAGTTAAGTTGAATAGTTTCCGAGGTATTGATCTGATGTTGGTTTCGGCCTTCGGGATTCATACTTAGGGAATTGCTCACTTGCTAATTTACAATTAGGGACTGATTGAATTGTGATGCGATTTTGGGTTTATCGTGAACCGTGTTTTAAATGACACTGATTCTTTAACCCAGTCACAGATTAAAACTAAGTGGAGTTTTAATGAATCTTTAATTAGATTGAAATAATCGAAATGGAGTATCACCAGTTTTGCTCCAGGCGTTAGTTAAATCTTTAATTAGATTTGAACGTGAAATGGTAATTGAATTTACCGATAACACCGTGGTGTTAGATATGAAGTATTACCAGTTTTACTTCATGGGATGAATAGGTTGGGATTGGGAAATTAAAACCAATGATTACTTCGGTAAGTTTCGTTAATCCCGACTAGTTGAATCGAAATTCAAAAGATAGAATAAAGAATAAATTCAAGGAATTTATCTTGGATAAAATTAATGGGAACCTTTCCCTATGAATGTGACATTTAGAAACTAACTGTCGGTTAGCCAAGCAGAAGGGTTTTCTGGATATTGATCTGATGTTGGTTTCGGCCTTCGGGGTTAATATTTGGGGAATTATTCTCTTGATTAATTTACGGTTAGTGACTAATGAATTGGAATGAGGCGTATGTTGTGTTTGTGTAACACTTATTTAAAATATACGCGAGTTATTCGGAAAGACCGGGTTTATCCCATTCTGAATAACTGATACGACGATAAGTCGAAGACCAAAAGTCTTCGCGTCGTTTGGGTAATTACTGATGATCTTGATTGGGCTGTACACCCAAGAAGATGGAAACAGTTAGTGATCGTCCAGACGTACTTGGAGATCGATGGATATGCGGGGTACTAGGTGCCTCGGTTTTCGTTCAGACCCAGAACGGACTTGTAAATGGACTGTGTGTCTGACATTGGATTTTAGTCCGTGTGGTTGATCTTTATTAAATATATATCTGTTTGGCGGCGGAGAATTTATTCTCTTGCTTAACGCCCTTCTCTGAGACGTACGAGCTCAGGGGTTATATATTGATGGATATCAAACACATGGAGTGAATTGCCTGTGTGGCATGCCTAAGTGGCAATTGATCAAGGCTTCTGTTGAAAAGCAAAGTCTTGTGGTGATGATCAAAGCACGGCCTTTGTGGCATAGCTTTGTGTAACGTTTACCTCGCATGTTTCACACCCGGTATGAACCAAAAACGGGAGACGGACCTCAGGGAGGGCATGCGTTTCTTTCTAGTTAGAAGTGGCGTCAGTGGTTTTACACGCCCTGACGAGTTTGACTTATGTGGTTGTTGCTGTTGCGAGGCGCCTCGGTTTGATCGGACGATCCGGGTCCGATGGAGTCATTCGTTGGCTCATTTACGCCGCATAGGGCGGGGGAACGCATGTTCAGGGTTTAAGTTTAATCCACATCGGTGGACCGGCCCTGTCGCTCCAAGGGCCCACCTGAGTCTGGGTCCTGAGGCTCGGGCTAGACAGTCTCGAATCGGTTGAGGACTATCTTTTGCCTCGGTTCATAGATGGAAATCCAATTTCCAAATACGTGACATTTGCGGTTTTATTTGTAAACCTATATATGGCGACATGATATATGGTACCCATGCCGCCTATGATTGATACTTATGATTTGAAGTTGTTTTATACACTATGCACTTATAGTAGTATCAAATGATTTGTTTTAAACGTATCAAGCATTCTTTGGCTGTTATAAGGGAAAACCCTATCCCCCGGCTTGCGTTGCATTGTGTGATAGGACCTGGGTCTTATAACAGCTTCATTTTTCTTTATTTAGCATTGCGCTGTTTGTTTCATGCACTGGTATTCTTGGGAGGAAACCCGTTCCGTGTTATGCGGCGTGGTCCCTTGATTTACCTAAGTTTAAAATAAAGATTAACTGTTTTAGTTCTCACACCAGTCACATGACTGACCTGGAGTTTATTGTTTTAACCTAAACTCTGGGTGCCCTTATTTTGACACGGGCAGCTAGTAGTTTTGGTTTTTGCAGATTTATATGCACAAGATCCTGGTTTACAGCTGGAACGATATCCGGAAAGCTTTGTATCCGTATATCTCTTCTAGTTGTGTATTGTATTATTTCCGCTGCTATGTATTTAAATGTAATTTAAATCTCTGATATTTCTGTGTAATATTTATTCATACTCTGTATATTCTTGTAATCTGATGCATTGTTGTGATATACAGTGAAATGTTCTTCTGTATGCGTTCTGTTTTGTCTTGTTCTCAAACGATAGGGCGTTTCGAACGGCCTGGATCGGTTTAGCGACTGGTTCGGACCGAGCGAAACTCCTTGCCGTCACACAACCGATTCTATTTAGATCATAGGATGATATAGCCCAATTGGTATGACCGATATAGCCGTGTTGCCTGCCCGATTTTGGTCATTTTCTGGTTAATGAGGCTTGAGGTCACGATTACCTTTTTCAGACAACACATCGAACTTTGAATGTTAGATTGTTAGATCCATCCAATGATTAATTTATTTGAACAAAGATACTTTTGGTTTCAAGCTAAAAGAAGTTGCCTTCTCCACCACCATACTTGGTACATTTGTAAAAATTATCGTACATGGTCTTAGAAAATACTCTGTCAGACATTTGTCCATACAAGTTCGCTCTAGGACTAAACAGAACTGAAGATACCCCAAAACATCAGGGTTATTGCTACAAGTTTAATCATGGTTACTAACAAGAGACATCAGCAAGCACCCCTTTCCAAAGATCTATGCCTTCAAATCATCTTTATAAGCATCCCTGCAAGTTAGTTCGAAGTGGTTTTTGGTCCAGTTCCCATCCCGGTCTCCTTTAACTATCAACTCAAACGGTACTGTAAAGTACGTCAGCAGCACATTCCCTTTTAAAATCAAAACACTTCAATAAAAATATTTCCACGATTCTTACAAATCGATTCCATATACTTATCCCAACTGGATAGGTGTATATCTTCAGAATAGGCGTATTCACAAAACCCCTATATTTTTTTCTCTTTATCATGAAATATTGATATATATTCACAAAAACTCTTTTTAATTTCTTTACTTTGAAAATATCATTATATATACTTAAGTCAATGGTATAAGTCTAATTGCTAATCTAATAAGGGTCCAATAATGTAACGTGCCACATTTTTTGTTATATAAACCTTAAACGGTTTTATTTAACTTCAAAATTTTGCCAATTAAAGTTTATAATAACGTTTATGAAAATAATAATTGAATTTCCATATCCACTTCCATTCCCAAACCAGTTACATCCTCTTATGTACATTTTCTTCCTAAATCCTAGCCATTTACTTATTTCTTTGGTAAGTGCATTTCCAATACCCTATTATTTTGGTTGATTAGAAAATATTGCCGTATATCTAATCTAATAGTATAAATATAGTTGCACTTCATACCTAAGCCAAACAATGTCAAGTGATACATTTTTTTATTATAAAACCCAACATTTTCATTAAATTTATAAGCCTTGTAAAATAAAGTTGAAATTTTCTTATGGAGTAATAAACTATTTCCAACATCATTACCATTTCAAACTAATATCATCCATTGGATAATCATGAAGTCGTTCAAGTCGGGGTACTTTATTTACCTCTCAAACCTTGACTCAATAATGTTCATACATTGAGATAGATAAAAGTTTGTAACTCAAAACCGATATTACCTCACAAAATCTCATTACTATTCATTTTAAATATGGTTTTATAAACCATTTCTTATATTTGAAAATCTTCCTCTAATTACAATTACCTTTACTTAATTACATTATTAAGTAGACCCTTACTAAGCAAAATACTTATCTTAAAACACTTTATTACAATTCAATCACAACTTGGATTTATTACAAAAATTTATTTTTCAAATTCTTTACACCAATCCATTTAACCACTTTCTTTTGCATTTTAGACATCTTCTTTCAATTCCAATCAATTTACTTAATTTAATTAATAAATAATCACTTGCCTGAACCCATCGCATTTTCTTAATTTTTTATATAAAGCTTGTTTATATGACTCATATTTATTATCAAATCCCCTTATCAAAACCCTTTCCAAAAATTCAACTAAAATCTCATTACAACTTGATTATTCCCTTTAATGAATTCCATTTAAAAAGGGAACCACTTTAATTGTAATTATAATTAATAGTTAACTTCAACATTTACCAGGATAAACATAGTTTAACGACTATTACAAACACTCGTTTAGTTTAACGACTATTCATTAAAAACTATTTCTGTTAGATTAAATGTAAATAAATTAATCTACTAACCAATTCTAATTAAAACATTTGACATAGACAACTTGAAATCATCAGCTAAATTATTAACTAATTTCAACTAACCCTTTCCCTTAAATTAATAATATAATTAATTTAACATAATCCCCGTGACGATCGCCCATAACTCCCGTACTTAACAAAGGAAATGATGCGCTAAAAGACGTGCCAGACAGCTATGGACGATCATCAGGGTCGAATAACACACAGGGAATCTATCATATAACTCACAACGCAGGGATAAAAATATAATATAACACATACAACAGAAGACAATAATGAAGCATAACTGAACAGAATCTTAAACTTTTCATATCATCATGAAAATATCCATGTAACAACAGGATTACATCAGAATCTGTACAAAAAGCCTCACTACATGTTCACTCAAATTAGCATATCAATAATAACAACGGAAACAACAAGTATGTATAGTAGCTAGTAAAACATCAGCCTCCTGCTTGTCATCACTCTACAACATCCCTCATCAAGATCTACTACCTGCTAACTCAGTCTGCCCATCCACAACATGGATGAACAACCCAAGGTAATAAGAGGATACATAAAACCTTGAGTCAGACAACAATCGTAACAAGCGATAAAACATCTATCAAACATCATCAATAAAGTATATGATAAATAGGAAGTTTAATCGTCTTATCTGCCAACACATCACAGAGAAGAATTCTCAAACCCATCTCCTCCACAACATATGGTGATAGCCTACCCAAACAATTAGAGAAGAAACAAACAGTAAATTCACAACAAGCAATTATCGAGCATGTACCACTCTAATCAAGTCTAACACCTCCTAAGAAAAAGCCTGGAAGGCCTAAACCAACATCAGACAAGCACCCAAGAAATATCTCCCTTGACGTCGAAAAATCCGTACAAGACGACACAAGAAACAATAACATCCATGCCACTGGCTGTCACCATCCACCTTGCCTTGAATCCACCGTTAATCTTATGACTGTCCCATCGTGTCATCCATCAAGGGCTAATGGTAACCCTGGTTCTAGCAAAATTCCACACTCCATCATGACTCGTATCTAGATGCATCGTGACTGCCCAGGGTACTCAACTAATCTTTTGGGCATCCCCATTATACCCCTGCTTTTGAGTTTGCTAGAACCTATGATTAACAACAATCCCTCGGCTCTTCAATACTCTAGCAATCACTGCCGATGACTACATCCATAAGATCAAGTGCCTTCTCGAGCAACCATTATCTGCGAGATCAAATCATCTTAAGTCATCTTCAAAACTTCGTCGCATCGTAACACCTCAATGAACACTTAACTACGATTCGAACATTCCACCTAAATTTATATCGAAGCTACTCCCATCGTCGAATTGCAAAAAATCCATATTGCTTGGTCAATATGTATTTGTAATTCGATCCAATCCAACAATGGATCGCATCGATCCATTAGTGGATCACTCCATGTTTTGATCTACCCGATCAACGATTCTACGCAGTGGTCAATCCATTTTCGCGTGATCCGCTCCTTTGCCAACACTGGCCCGATCCATGCATTTCTCCTATGCATGCTCCATCGTTTTTCGGGTCGATCCATCATGGATCGCTCCATGTCTGCACCCGATTTTTTCATTGGATCATTCCACATTTTCGCATCCGATCCCTCGTATTTGTTGCATCATGAGCCATACATCTTGGCGTATCCATTTAAGTTTTCCTGCTCCAACATGTGCACGATCCATGCATGCGCAAGCCAAAGATCCACGCGATCCATCAAGCCCATGCCGAACGATCCATGTATTTCCATGATCTACGAAATCCGGAGCCGATCCCTTCATGAATCATGAACGATCAGTTAACACACAGACTCGATCCACGTGATCCATTACCACCGATCTAGCATTTTGTCACTGATTGATGCTTTGAAAAATATTGTAGCCGATCTGATCCACTTGAACGATCCAACCCCAGCTGACCGATCCTACTCATGCGATCCATGCTTTTCATCAACCAATTCATGTCCAAATTCTTGCGATCCAATCCATTTAACTTTGTGCTACCAATCTATCAACGTTGCACGTCCTACCTTGCACAAAAAAGATTGACCCGATCAACATACTACGAACGATCCATCTAACCATGTATACATCTGTAACAGCCCGCATTATACGTATCGAAAGATCGTAAAATATTTTTATTTTATTCCCTGAGGGTTGGATCATTCTCATCTTTTAATATGTTGCTTATGGGGATGTGAGACATGTCCATAATTTTTACCGATTTTGTTTGTGACCATTTTACCCTTGTCAGTCTTGTACAAGACATAACTTTTGACTTAGGTAGAATCAGATGCTGAGACCTGTGTCATTGGAAAGAAATTGATGTTTGCCTTTCCGTAAAGTGGTTACATTAAGGATTTGGCTTAGCAGTTTGGGAGAAATGGCTGTTTTAAGGTTTTTCAGTTTGCTGTTCAAGTTTGGAGAGCCTAATGGGATGAATCGGGGAGGCCCATTAGTGGGTTGGTGGAAATTATAAATAGGAGGTGAGGGTACGGAGAATTTGTTACTTCTCACATTCTCTCATTTGGAGGCTTGTGCTTCTTCTTCCTCTAACACCTTTCCATGATTAAAAATCCAAATCTAAGGAGGGAAATCATAGATCTGCAAACTACTACAAAAGTGGGCATATACGACACTAATTTGTGTGTGTTGCATGAAAAGTGTGGCGAAAGCTATGATTTTTTTGATCTTTTGCAACAATATTCATATGTTGTTGCATTATACGTGAATGCACTGTTGCAGTGGGAATTCTAGTGTTTTGACGTGCAACACCAGTTAAAAGTGTTGCATTACGTATATATAATCCAACTCAGTGATCTGCGTTATCAACATATAAAAACCCCAACCGTAGATGCAAGATTAATCCAATGGTTCAAACCATCTATGGGTCTGATGATTCTAAACGTTAGCCATCATCCAATTATTGATAGCCACTTCATTGCATGCTTTTGACGAAATTTTGGCACGATCTTCTCCCTGCATGAAATAATGTATCTTGTCACAAAACGTTTTCTTCTATATCATCGAATCGTTCTCCCCTCTTTTACTATTTACAAAAATTTAAACCTAAATTCACGTCAGCATCGCTCCTCTCCTTGACAGCAAAATTTATTCTGAAAAGGTTGAAGCTTTGAAATTCTTTCTAGCTTTGATTGCTCAAGGCGTTGACTTGACATCGCCAGTTTTTTCCCTCAGGTTCAGTTTGTATAGCACTATGAATTAGTTGCGCTTATTATAGATTGGGTTATGAGTAGTTAGTAATTAGTTCATACGTTTTGGAAAACCCATTCGCTTATGAGTAATTAGTTGCTTGGACATTCCAAACTTAAGAAAACAGTTCACTTATGAGTGATTAGTCGGTGAAAGATTAGATTATGAGTAATTAGTTGCGCTTTGAACATTGATTTGGGATTTGGGATTATGTTGAGGTTTATTTGAAAATTATACCCAGCAATAAACCAAAAAAAGGAGATGGTGCCGATGGGTTTGCCACCAGGATTTGGGCCATGAGAATCGGGCTATTGGCATGAAAAAGACATTGGTTTATTATAGAGTTCGAGCTAGACTCTAGTTAAGGAATGGGGACTTTACCCTTGAAATAGATTTTCACTTTGTGTTCATTTACATTGACATGTAATTGTATGCTTGAGGTTTTGTGATACAAATACATGTGTAGTACTGCGGTGTGTTTGCACTACGGTGTGCTTGAGGCTACCAATTTCCCGACCCGGACGAGTCGTTCACCCGTATCTAACACGCACCCGTATCTAACACGCACCCATATCTAACACGCAAAGGTATGCATCTACTACATATTATAAAGTAGTCAAACAAAAAAGTATCATAAGGCACCGCAGTGCATCAGTTCATACCATACACACCAAAAAAAACGACATACAATTGTATGCTTGAGGTTCTATGATACAAATAAATGTATAGCACTGCGGTGTGTTTGCATCATAAAGTTCATACAAATACATGTGTAGCACTACAGTGTGTTTGCACTGCGGTGTGTTTGCATTGCGGTGTGTATGCACTGCGGTGTGTTTGCACTGAGGTTTTGTGATACAAATACCCGTATCTAACACGCACAAGTATACACGCAAAAGTTCATACCATACATGCACAAGTGTACACACACACACAAGTATCATAAGGCAGCATTAGTCCATATAATACACATCAGTTCATACCATATACGCCCAAGTATCATAAGGCAGCATCGATCAATTCATACCATACACATTTAAAAAAATAATACAAACATCCACATCCAAAATGTCATAAAGTTAACTTAATACGTACACATCAAAAAAATGACATTATAGTAGCATCAGTTCATACTAGATCAGGACTTGGCGGGGCTGTGGAACTTCCAATTGATTCGCTAGGGCTTTGCGGCTGTGGGATAGCCAGTCCGAAGTGAGCAGCCACATGTGATGGACCCAAAACATGTGATGGACCCGCAGCATCAAGACAACGGGTGAGGTAGTTTGGCCAGTCAAATTCCTGATCAACTTCTATATCTACCCACTGATCATTCCTCCGATTCATTGGGGCTTGATTATCAACTTGTATGTCATGGGTGGCTTCCTGAAATAAGCTTGGTAAGGGGGTAGCACAACAGCTTCTTGTATTATTGCATCAAATCTTTCATCTGAATCCATTTCCCATTCCCATCCAAAATGATGCAAACATGGAACCACCAGTTCCTCCCGGTTGCTCACAAAAAGAATTTCAGGCCTTGTTACAGGATGAGCATGGGTACAGCAGTGAACCTTAATGAGGTAAACCTTGTTGTTGAATTGAGAAGAAAAAGTATTGATATTGTCAATGCCGTCATAAAATTGCATTTTCAGGTAGAAAGATGTATAGTCATACTGAGACCAGTTGCAGTCGCCAATTGCAAGCACACGTCCCATTGGCTTCATTATTTCTTCAACAGTAGGGATATTACTCTTTAGCAACTCGGGAAAGCCATCGACTTTAGCCCATGATTCCACTTCTAAAGCTGGTTCAGGCTCAAATTCTTCATCAGACCATGCTTGGAGGTAAATAGCACCACCAGGTTTAGTAAAAACTATCAACATTAGCGCATGATCACGCTTACTGTATGATGGGCATAATACTAGAAAAGAATTATTGGGTATTACCCGTATAGGCCACAAATAATGATTGAGATTCACCTTAAGAACGTTATGCACAACTTCAAAATTCCAATGTCCCTTAAGAACAGTGGCAGTGATGTATAGAGACGAGTCCTCCATTGATTCTTTTTTTTAAAACATTGATTTTGGTTTAGCGGATATGGAGATGATGATGTTGATCTGAAGCTTGAAAGGATGTGCGAGGGACCCGATGGATTGTGTTAGGTAAATATGTGAACTGTAAATGATTGCACAGAAGACGAAGCATACTCAATTCTTAGGTGGCACGATTTACCAATGGTGAATGATCAACTGTTATAATTGTATGCGTAACTCACTAAGATTTATAAATTAATTAGATGGCCAAATGCACAGATGCACACAACACATATGCACTTATCAAATAACTTGTAAATTCAAATTGTAGGATATGAAATGACGAGGAGAGATACAACTAGCAAGTGAAGGACCTGAAATGACATGGAGAGATACATTTTTTGGTTCATGGCATTGCTATTTTGTAGATTCACACTGATCGTATTTGTTGGCACTTGTATTGAAGGTGGTATATGTTGGCACTTTTGCTACTTTTAAATTATGTATTTGATCTGATGTGTTATATATTTAAATCATTGAATTACTTATTTGATCATATGTATTGAAGGTGGTATGTATTGAAGGTTTGAATGTGATGATGAATGTAACGGGTGTGTTTTTTTATGTACAAAATTGATATTGCAAAATTTATAATTAAAGCGTTGCATTTGCTTTTTTTCCTGATGTTGTATTTTAAGATATGGTGTTTCATTCCATAATACAGTGGTATTGCATTACATAAAACAATAGTAAGTCCACATGGTACGTAGATGCCACAGCTTACATCACATGTGACACGTGTGCAACTGACGTGGAGAGCTAACATGTCGTGTGACACATAGGCAGCTGACGTGGTAGCCAGGATCTAACTAATTTTCAAGGAATGCTTTTACATTACGTGCAAACACTGTTGCATTACGTCTATAATGCAACTTTTTCTTTCCGTGGCAGTAGATGTGCAAAAGCGTTGCGTTAGATGGCTAAGGCAACGGTCGCGAATTCCACGCCCTTCCGGTGTTTCCCATTTGAGAAAAGGGGGAAATGCAACACTTTTTCGATCTAAGGCGACATAAAACTTGTGTAGAATATGCCCACTTTTGTAGTAGTGAAACCATTGGAGGCTAGATCTACATCATTTCAAGGGCGAGTTCATCGGTCGAGGAGTTTAGTTTAAATTGCTCGCTATCCAGATTCATAATTCTATCATTTTAACTTGTTTTGGAAAATCGGTGAGTGATTTACATCTCTCACATGGATTCAATAAAGTGTATGAGTGTTTGATTATGTTTTTCATCATATTCAATCATTTTTCGCATAGATCTATGCCATATTAAGTTCATTTTCATATGAATTGCAATAGAAATCAATTTAGTAAGTTTAATCCGGTAATACTTATGTTATTTCATGCGATTGCGCTAGTTAGATCTATAATTTTTATTCATATGATCATTCATTATGATTTTTGGAGTGATTTGCGTAATTTGGATGAGAATTGTTGTAATCATGTTGATAATAGTTTCATACCATGTTTGTGGTCATATTTGATGATTTGGACGAGTTGGTTTCGTCAAGTCTATCGTTTGACGAAGTTTTGGTCGAAATCGGAGTTGAATTGCAATATGATGGTTTTGGGTCGGCCATAAGTTGGATCTGTCATAAGTTGGGTCGGCCTAATGTTGGATCGGCCTAATGATGGATCGGCTTAATGTTGGATCGGCCATAAGCTGGGTCGGCCTAGTCAGAAATACTGGGTCGGTCTAGTCAGAAAAAGTGGGTCGGCCTAGTCATTCAGAGGTGGGTTGGCCTAGTCTGAAGAAGTTGGGTCGGCCATAAGTTGGATCGGACTAAAGATGGGTTAGCATAAAGTTAAGTCGGTATAAATGGGTCGGCCTAAAGTTGGGTCGGCCTATTCTGGTCAGCCATTTTTGCCATTTTTGGTCGGACATTTCCGGTGATGATGTGACTTCAAAGTGAATTCAATTGGGAAGTGTTGAAAGGTGTCCTGAGTGGGGTGATAATGCTATAGGCTATACTGAACCTTATATTGATGTTGTTTGGTTCGACGATGATGATGGCTTCGACGAGAGTCCAGAAGGGGATGTTCGAAGTGATGTGATATGTTCGTTGATCGGTGAAAAGCAACGAATAGGCAAACAACTCAAAGGTGTTGGGTCGTGGATGATGGTTACTTGAATGGGGCTTGAATTTGTGATTAGTCGCCAGTGATGACGACTAGGGATGCGAAAGCCGAGAGATTATCGGTTTCGTATGTTCTGGCAGACTCAAAGCAGGGGTAGACTTGGTAGTCTTGATTCGCCTAACATAACTTGGGCAGTCATGATGAGCCTAGAAACAAGTCATGAAGGTGTATGGAGTTTTGCTAGAACTGGGGTTACCATTAGCCCTTGACATATGGCAGTGATGATGGGTCGTCGTACCATTAACGATGGTTTCAAAGCTGGACTGGTGGTGATAGCCAGAGTCAATCATGGATCATTGGTTGTTCTATTTGTACCATCTCATGTAGGTCATCCAAAGTCAAAGGAGATGTTTCTTGGGTGCTTGTCTGATATTGGTTTAGGCCTTTGGGGCCTGTGCTTAAGGGATGATGAATTCGATTAGGATGGTCTACATGAGATGTATATAATCTGGATGTTATGAGTGCTTTACCATAATTGAATGAGTGTTCTTGTTTCCATGGATGAATGGTTGAATTGCTTAATGTAAAGGCTATCACTGTCCAACGTGGAGGAAGACATGAGTTGAGTTCTTCTCTGATGATTGGTAGATTGGTTTATTAATCTACCTATTCTCATATACCTTATTGTTGAAGTTTGTTAGTTGTTTTATCGCTCACTAAGACTATTGTTTGACTCAAGATTTGGGCTGTTCATCCGGTTGTGGATGGGCAGACTAAGTAACAGGTGACAGGTGATGCTTTAGTAAAGACGATGATGCTGATCGATGGAAAGCAGGAGGCTAGTGTACTATCTCATACTATAAAGTATTTGGGTTTCCGTTGTTGGTTATTCTACTATGAGTGTTGTAGTGAGGCAAATTTGTACAGACATATGTTGCAATCCTAGTGTATGGATATATTTTCTTGTTGTTTTGAAAATTTGAGATTTCTACTCAAATGTGCTTCACCAATAATACCGGTTGTATATGTTCTATTATATTTTATCCTTGCATTGTGAGATTTACGATAGGTTCTGCTTGTGTTTGCCTACTCTGATGATCGTCCATAGCTACCTGGCACACCTTTCAGCGCATTATTCCTCTTGTATAATGTGGGGGCTGTGGGCGGTTGTTACATTTGGTATCGGAGCTCTGGTCAACGCTTGTGGCCAAAGTTCGAAAACCTAATTACCTATGAGAGACGTATTTGTAGATTTCAATTGTATATTTTCTACATATATTAGCATATATATTAGTAACGTTTGTACTCCTTTAGCAGTTAATCTTATAAGCGGACTAATCATTTTATTTTAGATTTAGAATGAGTCGTCAAACCTCTAGGAGCGAGTTTGGAATTGGAGGAGTAGGAGGTGGAAGCCAATTGGGAGCTTTAGCGGTTTCACCAGAATACCTGGTTATGTTTGGAGCGGCCATGATGGCAACAACTATGTAACACCCCGAATTTCCTGTTAACTGTAAATTAACAAATTTAAGTATAATTAATTCTTAATGAAAGAATTAAGGGAAACGGGTTACGCCATTGAGCTCGTCTCGGAATTGTGCCTGAGATAGAGTCCGAGTTTGCGTGAATCGGACTCTGTATGAAGGAGTTATGAGCTCCAGAAGTTTCAGAATTCAAATTAAAATTCAAACGGTTCAAACGAAGTTCAAATTTCAAAAATCAGACCCAAGCTGGGCTGGGCGGGAAAATTCCCGCCCAGGCACCAGGTCCACCTAAGGGTCGACCTGGTTTGGCCCTGGCTGGCCTGGTCGGGTTTCTGGTCGATTTTTGGGGCTTGGCTGTGTCACTAGGGCTTACATGTCACTTTCTGATTGGCTTCCCTTGAGTTGGATGGTCTGGATTCACTCTAGCTTCATCGACGGCTCTAATTAATTTGAAATTATATAAATACAACTTGAGTCTAAACCTAAATTCACACAAATAAATTGGAGATAGAGCCGTCATGCTGATGGAAGGAAGCCAAGAGTAGCCTCCACTTGTAGAAAGCTTAGAGACGAGCCAAAATCAAAGTTAAAACACGATTCAAACAACTTTAGTCTACCCAAAGGAAAGCATTTCAAATTCAGAACTCAGAATCCAGAATTCAAGTTCGTCGTTCATTGTAAGTATAGTGATTTTTCTGATGTGAATAAAATTAAGACTTGATTCGATGTAAATTGGGAATGGAATTGTGCTATTGTGTAACGACGATGTTAATTCATGTATTGAAATGATTGTGGTATTGTGATGTTTGTGGTATAATTGAGTTTATTTTGATCCTATTGTACATTTAGAATGAAAACAACATCGCATGCAAGTTGTATAGTTCATGTTGTAATATACACCTATATGTTTATGTGATTATATAAGTTGTATGTATACTTTATGCTAAGAACCCCTATGCCTAAATGGTTATGTTCATATACATGCTCCTATGTTTATACAAAAGTTACAAGTTCCTAATTGGATCCATGTCAAGATCCACTTTAATATACGTTTCATGTTGTAATTAGACATATGATTTGATCTAGTTCACACATGCGATGAAATTATACATACTTTATGAAAACGTCATATTCTTGTCATATGCTAGTGATGTTTGATGTTATGCCTAGATCTAAACATGTTTTGGCTTATGTTGTCTAAATCATATGCTAATTTATGTGACACCTATTTGGTTAGATCCCTATTTCAAAGCAAGTTCACATATATGTAAGTTGATTTAGGCTATGTTGTAAATTCACATTTATGTTGATTAGTCTATGTTGCAAGTTCACACCTATGATGTTCATATTGACTATGCCAAGAATACCAAGTTTACACCTATGTCATGTTTATGTTAGTGAACTTCTTTATGCCAATTTTGTGTACACTAAATTAGGCTAAGTTTTTAGCCTAATATTATATGTTAAAAAAATCATTCGAACGAAAAATTAGGCTAAGTTTGTTAGCTTAATACTTAGACAGGGTAACGTTGGGATAAATTGGTAATTCTAGGAAAACTTGACATAAAAATATATGGAATTGGGATGTTTGTCACATGCCAAAATTGATGGCATTTAAACGGTATAAATTCTTATACCAAAAATGTTAAACTTGGAAAGTGGGCCATAACATTTTTTTTTAAATTAAGTGGGCCATAACATTTAATGGTTAGCAAATTTACATATACTAAATAATAAAGACAAATATGTAAATTTAGAAAATACGAGTATGCTTAGCATGATGTTGGATTGAGTTGTGACATAAACCTGCCCAGACCCGCCCGTCTGTCCAGTAGTCACAACAATACCTATCCAATGTGGGTGGTTAAGCAATGAGCCCAATAAGGACCCGAGGATAGACTGAGTTACGGTGTAAATCTGCCCGGAACCGACCAGCAAATCCAGTAACCGTAACAATACCTGTCTAATGTAAGTGGTCGGTGCTTTAAAAAGCTAAGGACAGACTGTCAAGATGGTAGGGTTAAGTTAACTAAAACACTTAACCAATTCAAGATGTTAATGAAATTGATGGTTGGGGTTAGGTAAATACAGACACTTAACCATTTAACATGTTTGACTAGAAAAACCTAGTAACAGGGACCCATTTCAGTAGTAACCCAATTAGGTATCATGGTACCCTGAAACTAGGCAGGGTGGGGCACGATTACTGGGCTGATTGTAAGCGGTCAAAAGCAACGGCGGTGGGTGCAACAGTGTGGGTTCTAACGGAGTGCGGGCGTGCACACACTTCGGAGCAGACAAACAGGGCATTGGGGGCACCAGTAGAATAACCTATGCATTTCTAGTTTTTTGTTGGGCCGCCACCATGGGACTTGATACACCCCAGGGTGGGACCAGCATAGGTATCTACAATCTTCGGGGGCCGTAAGACACAGATGGTTATGTGAGTAGGAGCCGATCTTTAGAAAAAGGGGATCACTTTACCTCCTGCATGGGGTTCCAGTTAAGACAATACAAGTAGGTGCAGAGATATAGTATGGGTTGCAATAGTATATTCGATTCAAACTGCTTTATCTTAGTTTATGAGATTTTCTTATTTCCAGTTTATACCTATCATGCTCTTATTCTTTTTCTCATACCGAAGAGTCACTGGACTTACCAGGCTTTATGTATGACCCTATTTTCTTTCGTCTTCTTTTCTTCCATTTCCCTCCCCCCCCCCAAGGTCCACAGGGAGGAAACAACTCAGCTTAGTCAGACTCTTTGCAAGCTTCAAGATAGTAGATGTACGGTTTAGACTCTCTCTCCTTGGCTATGGCTATTGGACACAATCATGGGGTTTTATGCAGTTTTAATTATGTTTTATGCTTCTTTATTTAATAACCAAGACAGAAATGACGATGTAATGTTTTTGAAAGTTATTATGTGACAGTTATGGAAATGTTTTGTATGAACACATATTTATGAAATAAAAAGTTTGTTGTTTTTCCGCTGCTTATATTTATGTGTTTATATCTGTCTTATGTTTTATTTGTGACTTTTACTTACAAACCTCCACCAAAGATAAGGCATTCCCTTTGTGAGTGACCTTAATGGAGGGTGGGGTGTTTCACTTGGTATCAGAGCACAGTTTTACCAGACTAGATAAAAGTTTTTGAAACTATTTTCAAAAAGAAGTTTAAAGAAGCGGTGTTTTCAAGAAGATGAGTTATTTTTAAAAGGCAAAATTCCCTAAAGCCATATGCACTATCTCTCTATCCTTTGTCTTGAATACTTTCCTTTTTGTTCCAGCATGTCTGGAGATCTTAACCTTCCGGAAGGAGTACCGATCCCTGGCTGGTTCCGAAGGTACCTAGAGGCCTGTGGCTAATGGTGCGGGCCCAGCAGACATTCCTCCTCCTACAGTGGCAGCGGTACCTCCTCCTCCTCCTCCTCCTCGTGGAAATACTTTCGCTAAGACGTGTAGAGACTTCAAGTCTATGAGAGGAAAGGACTTTTATGGAACTGAATCATTTGTGGTAGCAAGGAACTGGCTGAAGAAGACCGAAGAATTGTTCATCATCTTCAAAGTTGACAACAGGCAAAAGATACAGCTAGCAGTGTGGTCGTTTAAAGATGAAGCTTCCTATTGGTGGGAAGTTACCCATGTTAAAAGGCCAGTGGAGACTTGGGAAGATTTCAGGATGAGGTTTGAGATGAAATTCCTCTCTCAAGCTGAAAGAAGCCTACAAATGGAGAAGTTCCTAACTCTTAAACAAGGAAGTATGACGATCATGGAGTATGCCAATCAGTTTAATCAGCTGGCCAGATTTGGCAAGGATTTAGTAAACACCCAACACAAGAAGGCCCTTCGCTTCGTCAAAGGTTTGAATAAGCCTCTATACAGCCTTGCTATGACCCATATACCCATGGGAGCGACCTATGAAAGCTTAGTGGACATGGCGCTACTACACGAGGAAGATAAAGGCAAGAAAGAGACAAAGGCGGAAGTGCCTCAAGAAAAGAAAGAGGGTCTACAAGCTAAGAAAACAGACTTCAAGAAAGGCAGGAAGAACAACAAATACCATGAAAAGAGAAAGTGCAATTTCTATGGCATTGTGGGACATATTGCAAAAGACTGCAGAAAGAAGAAGGCGAAGATGAATGGTGGCTGTTTCCATTATGGTGAGACTGGGCACTTGGCTAAGGACTGCCCAAAGAAGCGAGGGCAGGGACAAAGAACTGGATCCACCTCAGGTGGCAGGTTCACGCACTGATGGCACTTCCACAGGAACGAGGTAGAAATATTTCTGTAGAAAGCTTAGTTTATCTGTATGGTCATCCAGTTCGCACTCTCTTTGATTCGGGTGAATCACACTCCTGTATTTCATCTGCTTTAGTAGAATCTCTGCACCTAGGCACAAGTATGGTAGAAGATCCCTTGGTTGTTTCAAATCTGATTGGGGGCTCGGCTTATTTGTCGATGGTTTGCTTGGATTTGAAAATCTCTATTCTAAGTGTTGAATTTAGGTGTAGTGCCTTTGTTTTGGGCTTCTCAGGATATAGACTGATCTTAGGCATGGACTGGTTATCCAGTAATAGTGCCATTCTTGATTGTGAAAGAAGAGTGGTTAGACTCTTGACTCAGCTCGGTAACACTCTAGAAATTTCTTGTAATCCCTTGAATGCTATTATGCTTAGTTATCTAGAGTTGCTTGACGCTTCTGTTGAGAATTTGCAGTCGGTTAGAGTGGTCCAGGAATATCCGGATGTCTTTGAAGAGGTGAAAGGCTTACCTCCGAAGCGGGAAATAGACTTCTGCATATATCTTGTTGATAATGCAAAGCCCGTAGCTCTACCTGTTAGACACATGGCTCCAAGGGAGAGAAAGGAGCTCAGTAATCAAGTTAAGGAGCTTCTTGAGAAGGGGTTTATAAGGTGGAGTATCTCGGAACGGGGTGCTCCAGTGGCGTTCGCCACCAAAGCAGATGGTTCACTACGTCTTTGTGTGGACTATAGGGAGCTAAACATGCTGACTAAAAAGAATAGACACCCGCTTCCCAGAATAGACGATTTGTTTGATCAGCTTGTAGGTGCGTCGGTCTTCTCCCAACTTGATCTGGCTACTGGGTTCCATCAGCTATGGGTAACTGAAGATAGCGTTGATAAAACGGCGTTCAGAACACCATATGGTTTCTTCGAGTGGCTTGTCAAGCCTTTCGGCTCGACAAACGCACCTGCTTATTTCGTAGACCTAATGAGCAGGGTATTTAGATAATTCCTCAATAAATTCGAGGTGGTCTTCGTAGACGATATTTTGATCTTCTCGAAGAATGAGGAAGAACATGCTCAGCATCTGAAAGAAATCATGGACACTCTACGTGCTCATCATCTAAAAGCCAAATTCTCTAAGTGCCACTTTTGGAGAAGAAATAAGATTCCTTGGACATATAGTGTCCAAAGAAGGGTTAGTAGTGGACCCCGTGAAGGTGGTGCCAGTGCAAGATTGGAAGATACCAAGAAATGCAACCGAAGTCCGAAGCATTCTCGGGCTAGCAGGTTTTTACCAAAAGTTCATTAGGGATTTCACGAAAATCTCAGCTCCACTTACAAAGGCTAACAAAGAAGAATCTGCCATTCGCTTGGGATTTAGACTGTGATATTTCTTTCCAACGCCTAAAAAGGGCTCTCACAACAACCCCAGTTCTAACTTTGCCTGATGGAAGCAAGATGTTCACAGTATATACGGATGCTTGTGGTACGGGCTTAGGCGCTGTTCTAATGCAGGAAGGGAGGGTAGTAACTTATGGTGGAAGACAATTGAAAGTTCATGAAAAGAACTACCCAACCCATGATCTTGAGTTGGTCGCTATCTTATTTGCGCTTAAGTCTTGGTGCCATTATCTCCTAGGTGAGAAGTTCAAATTATATACTGACATCGTTGAAGTATCTTTTCTTGCAGAAAGATCTTAACTTAAGGCAGCAAATATGGATGGAGTTCCTTGCCTCGTATGATTTTGAAATTTCCTATACTCCCGACAAAGGCAACGTAGTAGCAGACGCGTTGAGCCGAAAGAAACTGACCTTAAGCCCTCTCTTTGTAGAAAGGCAAAGCTTGGAGTATATAGCCAGTTTTGACTTTAGGCCATCCTCTGATTTTGTACATGGTTTATTGGCATCCCTAGAAGTATGGCCCACTCTTTTAGACTCAATAGGGGCCGCACAACGTGAAGACCCTAAGCTTGTGGATGTGATTGATAAGCTAATTAGGGGTGAAACTTCTAGTCACCTCAACAGGTAATCCATCCATAAAAAGGGTTGGCTGAGGCGAGATGGAAAAGTATGCGTCCCACAAGCAAGGGATTTGGTAAAGAAGGTTCTCGAGGAAGCACATCATTCCAAGATGACAATACACCCAGGCGGGGACAAGATGTACAAGGACGTACAGAGAGTTTTCTTTTGGGACGACATGAAGAAGGACGTGGCAGATTTCGTTTCTAAGTGCATGATATGCCAACAGGTCAAAGCGGAACAGAAGAAGCCTGGAGGACTGCTTTATCCCCTAAAAGTCCCGCAATGGAAGTGGGATAGCATTTCAATGGACTTCATTGACGGGTTGCCTAGGTCAAGAAGGGGCAATACTAGCATTTGGGTAACAGTGGACAGGCTCACTAAAAGCGCCCACTTTATACCTATCAAGAGTAGAACGACTGCCTCATCTCTAGCTTCTCTTTATCTCAAGGAAATAGTTCGACTCCATGGAATAACCTCCAGTATAGTGAGTGACAGAGATCCCATCTTTACGAGCTAATTTTGGCGGAGTCTGCAAGAAGCTGTTGGCACACAGTTATGCTTGAGCACAGCCTATCACCCCCAAACTGATGGTCAGACAGAAAGGGTGAATAGAGTATTAGAAGTTCTTTCGAGACTATGCGTTCTTGACTTCGGAGGGACTTGGGAGGATCATCTTCCTTTAGTGGAATTCGCCTACAACAACAGTTACCTAGCCACTATCGGCATGGCGCCCTTCGAAGCTCTATATGTAAGACTGTGCTGATCACCAACTTGTTAGTGGGAGTCTACTAACAAGATTATACTTGGGCCAGACATGATTAGAGAGACTTCAGAGAAAGTGGATTTGATACGAAGGAGAATGAAGACAGCCCAAGAGAGATAGAAATCCAACGCCGACAAAAGAAGGACCGACCTTGAGTTTGAGGTTGGAGACAAGGTTTTCCTTAAGGTATCCCCTTTAAGGAACGTCGTTTGCTTTCGATCCATAGGAAAGCTAGCAACAAGATTTGTAGGACCGTTCCCTATCATCGAGAAGATTGGGAAAATGGCTTATAGAGTAGAGCTGCCCGAAAAGTTGGCTGGAATTCACAATGTCTTTCACGTTTCTCATCTCCGAAAATGTCTACATGACTCTGCGGAAGTGGTAGAGCCAAGCATTCTAGAAGAAGCCGAAGTGGAACGCGCAGCAACTGTAAGGAGTGTTCCAACTTGAATCATAGGAACTAAAGTCAGAAAGCTACGCAACCGCGAAGTCAAGCTCGTTAAAGTTCAGTGAAGCGACCCCAAGTAAGATGCAACTTGGGGAACTGAAGACAAAATACGTGCGGCCTACCCTTCTCTTTTCGAGGGTATATCTTTAATCTCTCTCTTTCCTTAAGTTGTGTTTGTATCTATCTTTTTTGGTATAATCTCCTCGATATTATCCTTTATCCTTAGGTAGAACCACCTTTGGATGTAAACATGTATTTGAAACATGTTATGGTTGATGGCTGCAAGTGGTTGCTCGTGGATGCATATACACACACAACCTAGGTTTTAGATCGGCTCAATCACTTCATATTGCATATGCATATATGTATTCATATTTGTATGTGGTTGAAACTTGATATGTTGTCATATGGATGTTGCATTTGTATGAATGGTTGCGCACTTATGTAGAATTATGAGTAGGAATTTTTTTTTGCATACATATGGATTCATGACACTTACATGATTTGCATTAATGAGGTCAACAAAATCAGTAGACCGCCTAATTTTTGCATTAGATAAGGACATGTACACACACTGTGCATATAATCATGAAGCATTAGAAGTCTTTTAAGGACAATGGACACCTGTGTTTAATGGTTGAGTAGATGGACGATTGGATGTTAGGACTTACGTTCTCCTAGACCTGAAGATTTTGGGGGACGAAATCCTTTAAGGAGGGGAGAATGTAACACCCCGAATTTTTTGTTAACTGTAAATTAACAAATTTAAGTATAATTAATTCTTAATGAAAGAATTAAGGGAAACGGTTTGCGCCATTGCGCTCATCTCGGAATTCTTCCTGAGATAGAGTATGAGTTTGCGTGAAACGGACTCCGTATGAAGGAGTTATGACCTCCGAAAGTTTCAGAATTCAAATTAAAATTCAAACGGTTCAAACGAAGTTCAAATTTCAAAAATTAGAACCAAACTGGGCTGGGCGGGAAAATTCCTACCCAGGCACCAGGTCAACCTGGGGGTCGACCTGGGTGACCAGGTCGACCATAGGGTCGACCTGCCGAGTCGACCTGGTTTGGCCCTGGCTAGCCTGGTCGGGTTTCTGGTCGATTTTTGGGGCTTGGCTGTTCACTAGGGCTTACATGTCGCTTTCTGATTGGCTTCTCTTGAGATGGATGGTCTGGATTCACTCTAGCTTCATTGACGGCTCTAATTAATTTGAAATTCTATAAACACAACTTGAGTATAAACCTAAATTCACACAAATAAATTGGAGATAGAGCCGTCATACTGCTGGAAGGAAGCGAAGAGTAGCCGCCACTTGTCGAAGGCTTAGAGACGAGCCAAAATTAAAGTTAAAACATGATCAAACATGTTTAGTCTACCCAAAGGAAAGCATTTCAAATTCAGAACTCAGAATCCAGAATTCAAGTTCGTCGTTCGTTGTAAGTGTAGTGATTTTTCCGATGTGAATAAAATTAAGACCTGAATCGATGTAAATTGGGAATGAAATTGTGCTATTATATATCGACGATGTTAATTCATGTATTGAAATGATTGTGGTATTGTGATGTTTGTGGTATAATTGAGTTTATGTTGATCCAATTGTACATTTAGAATGAAAACAACATCGCATGCAAGTTGTATAGTTCATGTTGTAATCTACACCTATATGTTTATGTGATTATATAGGTTGTATGTATACTTTATGCTAAGAATCCCTATGCCTAAATGGTTATGTTCATATACATGCTCCTATGTTTATACAAAAGTTGCAAGTTCCTAATTGGATCCATGTCAAGATCCACTTTAATATACGTTTCATGTTGTAATTAGACATATGATTTGATCTAGTTCACACATGCGATGAAATTATACATACTTTATAAAAATGTCATATTCTTGTCATATGCTAGTGATGTTCGATGTTATGGCTAGATCTAGACATGTTTAGGCTTATGTTGTCTAAATCATATGCTAATTTATGTGACACCTATTTGGTTAGATCCCTATTTCAATGCAAGTTCACATATATATAAGTTGATTTAGGCTATGTTGTAAATTCACATGTATGTTGATTAGTCTATGTTGCAAGTTCACACCTATGATGTTCATATTGACTATGCCAAAAATGCCAAGTTTACACCTATGTCATGTTTATGTTAGTGAACTGCTTTATGCCAATTTTGTGTACGATAAATTAGGCTATGTTTTTAGCCTAATATTATATGTTAAGAAAATCAGGCGAACAAAAAATTAGGCTAAGTTTGTTAGCCTAGTACTTAGACGGGATAGCGTTGGGATAAATTGGTAATTATAGGAAAACTTGACATAAAAATATATGGAATTGGCATGTTTGTTACATGCCAAAATTGGTGGCATTCAAATGGTATAAATTCTTATATCAAAAATGTTAAACTTGGAAAGTGGGCCATAACATTTAATGGTTAGAAAATTTACATATATTAAGTAATAAAGACAAATATGTAAACTTAGAAAATACGAGTATGCTTAACACGAGGTTGGATTGAGTTGTGATGTTAACCTGCTCGGACCTGCCCGGCTATCCAGTAGTCACAACAATACCTATCCAATGTGGGTTGTTAAGCATGGAGCCCAATAAGGACCCGAGGTTAGACTGGGTTACAGTGTAAATCTGCCTGTAACCGACCGACACATCCAGTAACCGTAACAATACCTGTCTAATGTGAGTGGTCGGTGCTTTAAAAAGCCAAGGACAGACTGTCAGGATGGTAGTGTTAAGTTAACTAAAACACTTAACCAATTCAACATGTTAATGAAATTGATGGGTGGGATTAGGTAAATATAGACACTTAACCATTTAACATGTTTGACTAGAAAACCCTAGCAACGGGAACCCATTTCAGCTGTAACCCAATTAGGTATCATGGTACCGTGAAACTAGGCAGGGTAGGATTACTAGGCTGATTGTAAGCGATCAAAAGCGACTGTGGTGGGTGCAACAGTGTGGGTTCTAACGGAGTGCGGGCATGCACACACTTCGTAGCAGACAAACAGGTCACTGGGGGCACCAGTAGTATAACCTATGCATTTCTAGTTTTGTGTTGGGCCGCCAACATGTGACTTGATACACCCCAGGGTGGGACCAACATAGGTATCTACAATCTTCGGGGGTCGTAAGACACATATGATTATGCGAGTAGGAGCCGATCTTTAGAAAAAGGGGACCACTTTACCTTCTGCATGGGGTGCCAGTTAAGGCAATACAGGTAGGTGCAGAGATATAGTATGGGGTGCGATAGTATATTCGATTCAAACTGCTTTATCTTAGTTTATGATATTTTCCTATTTCCAGTTTATACCTATCATGCCCTTATTCTTATTCTCATACTGAAGAGTCACTAGACTTACCAGGATTTATGTCTGACCCTATTTTCTTTTATCTTCTTTTCTTCCGTCCCCCCCCCCAAGGTCTACAGGGAGGAAACAACTCAGCTTAGTCAGACTCTTTGCAAGCTTCAAGATGTAGATGTACGGTTTGGACTCTCTCTCCTTGGCTATGCCTGTTGGACAAAATCATGAGGATTTATGCAGTTTTAATTATGTTTTATGCTTCTTCATTTAATAGCCAAGACAGAAATGATGATGTAATGTTTTTGGAAGTTATTATGTGACAGTTATGGAAATGTTTTGTGTGAACACATATTTATGAAATAAAAAGTTTGTTGTTTTTCCGCTGCTTATATTTATGTGTTTATATCTGTCTTGTGTTTTATCTGTGACTTTTACTTACAAACCTCTACCAAAGTTAAGGCATTCTCTTTGTGAGTGACCTTAATGGAGGGTGGGGTGTTTCAGTGATGTTCCTGTGCAAGTACCCAGAAGGGATTCTATTAATAGACAGAAACATTATTCTCCTACAGATGTAGAAGATAAGTTAAGAAGAAGAAGGGCTTTGGAGCAACATCGTCGCCGAGTTAAGGAATGAGAGAAAGAATTAGTGTTACCTGGTACAAGGCAGTTAAACCTCTTTTTGGAAAGACTCTCAACCAGCCTGACCAAAGCCCAAACACACAAATGGATATAAGCCACACTTCAGGAAGCCCGACAGATGCACAGTCCGAAGCAGTCACATATTGGCCCAAGTCCAGCCTAGTCAATCGACAACTCACTCCGGAAGAATCGCTATCCCAATCGACCGAGAATCTTTCTTCCGTAAAAGGCGCGTCGACCAATTATCTTGGGCCAGCGAGGAAATCTTCTACAGAGCCATTCCACCAAATATCCCGACTTCCAAGTCAATAAAAGTGGTCAAACCATATCCGGACAAAGCTCTACTTTTGATATACCTCTCCATGGATGCCACGTCGGCCACAACTTCAGAGGATACTATTTATGAACAGTGGAATCGGTCTCTAGCCGCTATTCAAACCAACTGATGGGTTCCATGTGTCCATGCTTTCCCGGAATGGCCGGACCATATCGCAACATCCTAAGCTGCATTCTCTACCTATAAATACCTCCAAGCTTAAAAAGGAAAAGGACGACTTTTAACTTATGAGTGATTTTTTCTTTAGACTTCTTTCAGACCTCTTTTTATTTCTCTCAATCTCTCTCAAAAATAAGGAGGGAAAATAGCCATCTTCTCTTTCTTCTTCAAACAGAAAAAGCATTGTATAAAGTGAACGTAGGCACCGTCTTTGCCGAACCACTATAAAAGCTCTGTGTGTGCTTCCCGTTCTTTTTTACTTTTACTGCATTTTATAATCTTTATTCGTGTGTTGATCGCATGATTGGGGGTAGTGACCAACTTTTGACGTCAACATTGGGCGCGCCAGGTGGGGGCTGAGTATCGATATTTCGTTAGAACCTCTGCTCACTTCTGCTTATGGTGAACAAACAAAAGAAAGATGCAACATCTTCTCGCCCTACAACTACTGATGCTGGCGATAACAACGCAAATGAAGCAAGTCTTGAAGCTTTCTCTCACGAAGATGTATCTAGACACATTACTCGAGATGATATGGATAAGATGATGGTCGAATTCAGCGACCAAATGGCATCTCAGGGTAAACTCCCTGAATGACAGCAACGGTTGATGGATCACCTTCTCAGTTAACTGGAGACAGGATTGAACGCTTCAACATCAATTCCCCCACCGGCCGAGACTGGGACAACAACTGATCTTCGGTCTACACAGAATAAGACCACTGATCAGGCTACACCTTTATTTCATCCTGGTTTGGCCCCACCAACAAATCGATCCCAGCCGGGAGTATCGCTTCCAATGACCAGTGCAGCTGCACCAGCAGAACTTCAGGAGGCTTACGATCAAGATCTAGGTCGGTCGAATAATTTGCGCCCACTATTGGGAACAGTTCGACCTATCGAACCAGTCGAGCAGCCACCGGGTCCCTCAAAACCAACGCCATTCCCATTACAACCCAGAATCTTACAGCAAACCAATCTAACCACTCTTCACCTTCAACGAAGAGCTGATGCGGTCTTCCCTTCGAACGAGGGAAGCCACCCCACTATACCGGTCCTTACAGCGGCAGAAGAAAACGCTACCGTAGACCCTACTAACCTCGCTCCCACTAGGGGCACCTCTGAGATCCGAACATCACATGCTATGCTGGATCAGCCTAGGCCCTCTATTATGGGTATGGCTCGACCCACTACTCATCAGGTTCCAGAGGGGCCATAGGGCCTAGAACCAACTACTGTGGCTCACCTTCCCTCACACTTTCACTCAACTCTCGGAAGTTAAGCCCAGCCAACGACCGCCCTTCCGAGCATGCTATTGCCAGATCCCCACGCGGAACCTTCTCAGAATGCAGAGCTAAATTTATGGCAATGAATCCTTGGAGATGGGAGTCAGCTTGCGAGCAACATCAGACGCTTCATTTGGGGAAACTCTTCGCAGCAAGACATAGATAATGTCAATCGCAGCCCCTTCACTAGGGAGATCAGAAATTCTCGAAACCCTCCAGACTTCAAGTTCCCAGCTATCGAGCCATACAACGGTCGCACTGACCCGACCATTCACCTCATGAGATACATGCGACATATGGAGGTACTTGGCGCATCGACCAACGTCATGGCCAAGTTCTTCCCGCTCTTTCTCACGGACATAGCTGGCATGTGGTTTCGACAGCTGACAACAGAGTCAATCGGCAGTTGGAACACTCTGGTCACCGGCTTCATCGAACAGTTTCGAGTACACTTCTCCCAACTGAAAAGTGTTATGTGCTTATCTACCATCAAGCAGCGATCCGGAGAAATGCTCATGTCCTTCCTTGAAAGATTCAACGCGGCTGTAGCATCTGTCGATCGGCCTGAGCCACCAATGGTGCTCATGGCCGCCATCGTAGGAGTTCAGAATCGATCAGAATTCTCGGTCTCCTTAACCAGAGATCCTTCTAAGGATATAGACGACTTTTACTCCGAGGCCGAACGATTCCCCCGACAAGAGGATGCCAGCCTTGAAATGGTGAGCCTTGAGGTTTTAGTACCCAAACAACAAGGTCCATTCAATGGTAACGGCCATAATAAAGAAAGAGGAAAGGCCCCGGAGAAGAGCGAGCGCAATGTGCAATCCCGAAAGGAAAATAAATATGACTAGTACACCGAGCTCAATTCCTCTTTGCTCCATATCTATCTCGACATACGAGGGTCCATGCCCACTCCGAGACCACCTCGACGAGAGCCAACCCAGATGGAACTTGATTCTGGCAAGCATTGTATATTCCACAACGTAGCTGGACATAATACAAATGAATGCCGACATTTGCGCAATCTCATCAAAGGACGAATTAGAAAAGGAGATCTCCTCAAATATGTCAAAGATTGTGCCCCGACCATGCCGCCGCGACCTTCTGCCCAAGCTCCTCAGGTCGGTCCTCGAGCTCCTAGAAACGGAAAGGACCCTGAGACAAGCACTCGCGGCATTATCATTAATTAGATTTCCTTTCTTCTAATGTATTTCTTTCAATAATAAGGACACCTTGATGTACACATGTATGGGGTCAGGATTTAGCTCCTAGGCATGCTCTGGAATCAACTTTTGTCCCCCATAGAATTTCTTTTCTTTGTAATAGTTATTTAGCATTTATGAATTTTATTTTGCAATCATACATCATGTTTGAACACCTATAAGCCGAGCATGAATAACGCTCGTTCCCTGTTTTATGTGGTCAGCACGAAAGCCCACCACCCTTTTTCTATAAACACCTACTCCTTTAACCGAGTAAGGTCATGTATTTTAAATACAAAGTATAGATTATGCTTCCTTTTTTCTTTTTACACCATGAGCATTCATAGCTCGCTGGACAAACTAACTTAACATGAGTCCATCATAAAAAACACATTTTCCCTAAGCCAAGTATGATTAATACTCGCCACCTCTCTAAGCCGAACCTGGTTAGCGTTCGCCACTAAGCCGAACCTGGTTAGCGTTCGCCACTAAACCAAACCTGGTTAGCATTCGCCATTAAGCTGGACATGGTTAATGTTCACCACTAAGCCGAGCATGGTTAATGCTCGCTACCCTTCAAAGCGAAGTGAAATGAAATGCTCGACCGATCAACCTTCTCCCAAACGAGAATGGTTTATTTTGTATTTGCAGGAACCAACTCTCATACAAATAGCGATCGTCATCTCGGCCTTAATATGGTTCCTGGACGTTGTCGGTCTTCCAGCCTTAATACGACCTGGTATGGTCGTCAGTTTTCTGGCCTTAATACAACATCGAAACAGTCGGTTTTCTGGCCTTAATATAGTCCGGCGTGACCATAGCTGCTCGAGTGTTTGTGCTTCGGTTCAAATTTCAGAACACACCTCCCTCTACCAATGAAGATGCATTCTGAGGGGCAAAGTATTAGCCCTCTTTTTGGTAAGAGTCTCAACGAGCCTGACCAAAGCCCAAACGCGCAAATGGATATAAGCCGTGCTTCAGGAAGCCCAGTAGATGCACGGTCCGAAGCAGTAACATATCGGCCCAAGTCCAGCCTAGTCAATCGACAGCTCACTCCGGAAAAATCGCTTTCCCGGTCGACCAAGTATCTTGCTTCCGTAAAAGGCGCGTTGACCGATTATCTTGGGCCAGCGTGGAAATCTTCTACAGAGCCATTCCACCAAATATCTTGACTTCCAAGGTAATAAAAGTGGTCAAACCATCAGCCAAGCTTCCGAGGATACTATTTATGAACAGTGGAATCAATCTCCAGCCGTTATTCAAACCAACTGAGGGTTCCATGTGTCCAGGCTTTCGCGGAATAGCCGGACCATATCGAAACAACCCAGGCTGAATTCTCTACGTATAAATACCTCCAAGCTTAAAGAGGAAAAGGACGACTTTGAACTTCTGAGTGAGTTTTTCTTTAGACTTCTTTTAGACCTCTTTTTAATTATCTCAATCTCTCTCACAAAGAAGATGGGAAATTGGCCATGTTCTCTTTCTTCTTCAAACAGAAAAAGCTTTTTATTTGTAATAAAAAAAGAGAGATAATGTATAAAGTGGACATAGGCACCGTCTTTGCCGAACCACTATAAAAACTCTGTGTGTGCTTCCCGTTCTTTTTACTTTTACTGCATTTTATAATCTTTACTTGTGTGTTGATCGCACGATTGAGGGTTGACTGTCACTAGTGACCAACTTTTGACGTCAACAGAGGCTTTTGGAACCAGACATGAGGCTCAGGAAGAAACTTCTTCTAGCACCAAAGCTAGAAAGAAACTGAATAAGAAGAAAATGAAAAAGAAGAGAAGAATGTCACTTGCTTTAATTGTCAATTGGGTGGTCATTATGTCAAGGATTGTAAGAAGCCAAAAACCAAAAGGAAGTTCTTTGAATGCGGCAAGCCTGGACATAAGAAGAAAGACTATCCGGACCTTCCAATGTATAAGCAACTGGAGGAAGCATGTGTTGTTGATGCTATTCCAATTTCCTATTGTATTCCTGATGAGAACTAGGAGAAGTTGTGTAACGACCCGCCTTTTTGCCCGGTTCTCGTTGGTAATTAAACCAAATTAAACCGTTCACAAAGACGAATGGTTATGGGTACTTACATATATTGAACAAAATAACAGAACCTTTCATTGAATAATTCAAAATTACATCAGAGTTACATGAATATCAGAGTTACAACATAAACGTACACCGCGGAAGAACAAAACACAGCGGAAGCTTCAAACTCTATTGTGGACTGCAACTCTAAAAGCGCTTCGAATCTTGCTCCAACGACCTATAACTGCAAAACTAAACACTAGCTGCCCATGGAAATTAATGGGCACCCAGAGTTTAGAAAGGAACAATAAACTCCAGGTCAGTCATGGGACTGGTGTGAGAACATAAAACAATTGCTTTTAGAATTTAATTTAAAGTTGGGAAATTCACCGGACCACGCCACTAATGAGGAACGGGTTTACTCCATGTGAATGCCCGTGCATATAAATATGCAATGACTTTTGAAAGCTATCATAAGCTCGTCCCACGTCACACAATGCAAGTGCACACCAGATGGGCAAGATTTATATTATGATAACCAAACGTGCTTTCATACGTGAAAATCCTCTTCTAATATTATCATATAGTGTGAAAAGCAATTTCGCAAATAAATGTATTAATCCTAGACGACATAGTACCATTAATATTATCTCGCCATATATATACAAACCAAAACCGTATGGCTCGTATTGGAGATTGGATTTCCAACTTGATGATTCCTAGCACGAAAGATCAATCAGGGATACAAAACGAAGTGCCTCAACGGCTTTTTCATCCATCATGCGGACACCGACTACACATCGTCAGGGCAGATCAACGGTTTTCGATCAGATACGACCCCCCGAACATAACCAACTTCCCCAGGTTCATAAGTGGTTTCCCACTGCTGCACAACTTCATCATCAATTCATCTATAAGTACAGAAAACATAACCGCCAGTTTCTCATCAATCCGGGGTGTGAGGTTTGTCGATGTCACGTCATACACAAAGCTATGCTTTGATAAGCCATTCTTTGGTCATCACTAGCTCGTTTCATAACTCGGGTATGCCACATTGACAATTCACGACATATCACTAATTTAAATCAATGCATACCCTCTAAGTTCATATGACTTAGAGACGGGAAAAATATATTGCCACAAACCCAATATACATTAACGGAAATCAGTGTTATGCGGTCAATTTCAATGTCAGACACACATCCATACAAGTCAGTCCTGGGTCTGAACGGAACGAAATCCGAAAGTTCTCCCCATACATTCGTACTTCCCGCCACTTCGGTAATAGGGGCATCTCTCTACTGTAGCTAGCAGTAAAGAAACCAATCAGCAGACAACCCGTTCGATTGTGAAGAACCACGGTCTTCATTCGTCGATTCCAAGTCTTGAATTTGCTCCATGCGACTTGGAATGGTTTCGGACTTAAATCCGATCCCGGACTTTCCAAGTTATAAGCGTATTCAGAAAACAATGGTCATGGACCACACATGGTTACAATTCAAATCTCCTTTCCAAATATTGTCGCCTTACTTCGAATTAAGGTTGGATTCAATTTCCGGAAACCCGTTATCATTTTAACCCTTATTCTCAAAAATTCAACATTCAAATTCCAACCTTATATTTCAAAACAACTTCATTTATTCGTTGTTATCGTGAAACTACCAAATCTTTATTTGGGTTTAAGCAATTTATTTTCAAATATAAGTTTAAATAGAATCTTATCGACTTATATTTGATGTTAATTCACCAACTCAGACAAACACAATCAGAATCTGGATATGAATATGTTTTGATATTTCTGATCGTATTTGTCTGCTCCATTAACTCCATATCGAATACCAAGCGACAAATTCTATCCCTATTCAATTCAAATCTTATTTCAATTCCAAATAATATATTTTAAATTTTTTATATCTTCATTCTTGTTTCAGATATCACATCTTGTTTGCAAAGTTCACATTTTCCTATCGACAGGAAAATTTCTTGAAATCTTTTTATTCAAAATACCACCACGCTTCTGCTACGCACTATAATTTGGCGTATCTATGTTTCAAACTAGTATTGTTCAAATATTAACATTTGAAATTTCAAATTCCTTGAAACCAAATTCTCAAGTATATATTCTATTTCCAAATCTTCTTGCATATGATGGATTCAACAATTTAACTACTATGTAAATTCATTTACAAATGTAACATAGTATTTAGGATAAAACTCAAACTTGAGAGTTTATTTGTTAAAAATCTTTTCAAATATTATATTTGATTCCAATTCCAAAATATTTTTCCTCACAATCCATTATCAAGTTAGCCCAAAAATTATGTCATATTACAAATCTTCGTTTCAAATGAAATAGAAATCTTTATGCTTCAAAACCTCGTTTCATTACTCACTAATAATCAAAAATGAAATGCCTTTGATTAAATTTCAAACTTATTTAAATAAGCCATAAGAAATGGGAATTATTCCCACAACCCTTTTATTTGAAATTTAAAAAATTTATATTCATGAATGGTCATTTGAAATATAAAAATCGATATCTTCGAAGTTTCCATTTCAAAAATCAAATACTAGTGAGAAAAACAATATTTTATTTAATCCAACACGTTCGATTTCTTTTCAAAAATTTTATGAAATCGGATATTCATATAAAGATCCATATTCCAATTTGTTGAATTCTTCATGACGTATATCATTAAATATTTATGATTATTTCCAAACTTGTTCACTCCATTTCTAACATAAGCATCACATTAGACTGAACGTTATATGGTAATATTCCGGTCTCGTTCAAACCCTTTCAAACCACTAAAGTTGTCATAACAAATTTCACACTATTAATATTTATCAAAACTTGATTTATCATTTACCATCGACCGTTCAAATTGTATATTCAAATCAATGTTAGTATCATTTCCCAATCCTTATCAAATATTTAAATAGCATATGAACGACCTACATTTTTGTTCAAACCCATTTCGTTCCATTCGAATAGATTTTTACTCAATTCAATTCTAAATAGGTTTTTTTTAAATTTAATTCAAAACTACATTCCAAAAATTATTATTTATGGAAAGGGAATTTAAATTTATCACACGTGCGGTTCCACCGTTACGGTGTATGTGATTTTCTCAATCAAATTTAACAAGCAAATCTGATCACATCAACAGTCATGAATCCATTCATCACAATAATTTACACAACCAAATAACGGTGCGCAAAGCATTACTGCGAATAACGCTTGGTGTATAAAGTGTTACAACTGCATAACATCCATCAACAATCACAACAATTACATAATTAATTCGCTGTGTGTAGAGCGTTACAGTCCGTAATGCTTTGTGATTATGGTGTTTTAACTGCATAAACATTCATCGAATAACCGGTGGCAATCATCCATAACAATTCATGATTAATAACAAATTATAATTAACACTAATTATAATTAACCGAAATGTCTAATTTAAATAAATTTTTAAATTAGAATTCTCACCTAGAGCGTTCCAAATCCCACTGCCAAAATCCTGTATCAACTGCAATAACCATGAACAATCACGCATAAGCTTGCAGACAATGCTAACGTCACATGTACTCCGTCAAGACTTGTGTCAACTGCGAACCCAACCTCGGATGATCACGTATAATTTTCACGGACGACGCCACCGCTTTACGCACTATTTCTTCTTTGCAAACCCAAACGTTTGCATATATAAATATATATATGTTTCCACACAACTATTCTCTTTTGTTTTCATTTTTTTTAAAGAGGACGGACTGAATGAAGAGGGAGAGCTGAGGCGGGATTGGGTGGCTGTGGCACGGAGTTCAATGCAGGTGATGGGCGGACAGTGGTGGCAGGTTGCTAAGGTGGCGGACTGACAGCGAGCGGAAGTGGCAGAACGGTGGCAGCAAGAGGAGTGGCTTGGGTTTGAGCTGATAGTTGCTTCCTATGTTTTTTTTTCTTTTTATATGAAGAACGAGGACTGTCTAAATGAGAGGAGAGACGCGGGTTGAAGCGAGCGGTGGACTGAGAACTGAAGTGGGGTGGTGTTGTAGCCGTGAACAGCTGACTGTTTGAGGTAGGGGGCGCAAGTTTATAAGAGAAGAAAGAGAAGATGAGAGGGGAGATGAGAATGGTGTTTAAGGGAATGAAGGTCAGGGACAGAGAATGAAACATGGGAGAAGAGAGTGAGCGAAAGGAAAGGAGGAGCTGTTTGTGAACAAAGGGTGTGTGCGTGAGAAATACAAGGGTGGGGATGCTTTTATACATGTACATGGGGGTAGTTTTGTCAATTGAACAAGGGACATTTGTCTCTCTATAACATTCCTATTCCATGCATGTATCCCACGTACAAGGACACTTGCTACTGTCTATTGCAAGGACAAACGTGTGACCATTCTCTTCACAAAGGTCACCCGCAAGATTTGCACACGTATGACTTTAGTATTATTATTTTTACGCATATATATATATATATATATTAAAAAATTCTTTTCCTAGAAGTTGATAAAGGCGGTAACGCAAGTGGAAGCAAAGAAAGCAACGTCCGATCTCATGTAGCGTACAGACGACTTACGTGTTTATTTTACTTTTAATCGTTTACTGCGAATGACACCGAACTAACAATAAAATCAGGTACAATGATGTGCCATGAACCCAAAACAAAAATAAAACAGACCGGTTAATCGATTCTGTAGAGCATCTTAAAGGACCACCATTACCCCAAAATACGTTGAAAAAAATATATGCTTATTTTCTAAGATAAAAATTACAGTAAAATTCTAAAAAATATTTAAAACGGTGCGTATAGAAACTGAACGAATATTTTGAACTAATATTTAATTATAAATTTATCTTTAACCAAACAACTTTTAAAAATCAAAAATCTTTATAAAATCCATATATAAAAATTGTTTACATCTTTAATATATTAAACATACCTTTAAAATAAATTTTCTATTATAAAATCACACTTATTAAATAGAACAAAATATTCATTTAACTAATATACAAAAGATTATAAAATAATATTTATACTAAACCTTACTTAAATTCAAAAATACATACAGAAAATTCAAATTAACTTTAGTTAAAATATTGGGTTGTTACATTCACTCCCCCTCAAGACTTTTCGTCCTCGAAAAGTGGAACAGTAAATTTTAAACTTCCATATAACCCATAAATAAATTTTTCTATATGTTTTACAATAGGTTCCATAAATAGTCAAAACAACAGACTTAATTTAAAAGGTGGGACACACATATCATAATCAATCAGGTCATACAGATCATTTAAGCCAGTGTACAAAATGTATCCATCCCTACTAAGTGCGTACTACGTACTTGTTCGAAATACAGTCACCAAAAGTGTACCGAACTATCTGGTACTAGTCCCTCAAAAACTGTCCTAGCCTAAAACATCTTAGTGCATCTAGGCACTTAAGACAACATCTATACACTATACACAAGGTCTAAACTCATCGCACGCTACTCACCTGATGCATCTGATCCATCGTCGGATGGGCCAGTCAAACTAATCTCCTCGGGCTCCCCATCAATGAACCCTACCTCGTCATTAGCTAAAAACCCATCATCATCAACCATCTCGCCATTGTCATCATATCCCATGGTGAATCCATCCTCATTTATTATGAATCCATCCTGCTTATTGCCCATAAATCCGTCCTTATCCGCATCGCCTCAGGGCTGCTCTATATTCTCCATCTCTCATCAAACTCATCATTTTCCACTTTTGGAAGTGGGTCATCCTCGAATATAGGCTGCTAAATCTCACCATTATCTGCTACAACATCATCATCGTCTACTATGACATCATTATCATGCAGGGGCTGCTCCATAGCATCGTCAAATTCATCGTCTCCTACCTTTGGGAGTGGGTCGTGCTCGGCTACAACTGCCGACTACCCTAACTCATGTAACAACACATCAAACTGCTCAACTATTGTTGGGTCCAAATCAAAGCCAGGGTCCTCTGGTACTAGGACTTGTCTTAACAACTTATGGTCTCTCTCACCAAGGACCTATTGCCATAAAGCCTTTAATGTATCTTTATCCATAACTGGGGAAATCTCAATCCCAGATGGGATGTTGCCTCAACCCCTATCATCCTATCACTAATCGTCGGGCCAGGGACATACTCACATATCATCATAGGGTCGTCTTGCTGTGAGGTTGGGTCTATTCTTGACATATCAAGATAATGGTCAGAACTACTGTCCATGTCGCTATCAGGGTACTAGGTCTGATCCTCTATTGGGGTGGAATCTGATGGAATCTCAATTTCCCTAATAGTTACTCGAGTTATTGGAAATATATGATTGAATTCTCTATTAATGCTACCCCAAGGACGAAACTAAGCAAGATATTGTCGTACACTTAGCCATTTACTAAAATTTTAAAACTTATGGGTCATCCAAATCCCATATTTAAAACTCATCGTTAACTTAACCAAACGATTCAAGTTAAGTGTTTATAACCAAATTTCTTTTCTCGAAATTTTCAAAAATTTGTTAAGGGTTTATTTATCAACCCAAAAATCATATAAATGGTTAAGGGTCTAAATCGGGTCATCCTAATTCCTAACAAACAAATCCAGAAATCATTCTTATACAAAATGGTCAGTAAACTTTACTTAAGTTTTAATGCAATTCCAACATTTCCTTAACTACCATTTATATAATCTTATACTTAAGTTATTTAATTTTATTCATACCAAACAAATCTTAGTACTTTAAGATTTAAGCTAACAAATTTCATTAAAACACGTTGATTTAATAAGGTAAGACGCTCTCTCAAACGTAATATTCCGAAATCTCTTTCTAGGGTATTCCTAACCCTATCTCTAATGAGATATTGTAATCTCTGATGAGTTCTATCTTCTTGTTCAAATATGTCGTACCCCATAGCTTTGTATAAACCAAAGCTCTGATACCAACTATAACGACCCGCCTTTTTGCCCGGTTCTCGTTGGTAATTAAACCAATTTAAACCGTTCACAAAGACGAATGGTTATGGGTACTTACATATATTGAACAAAATAACAAAACCTTTCATTGAATAATTCAATATTACATCAAAGTTACATGAATATCAGAGTTACAACATAAACGTACACAGCGGAAGAACAAAACACAGCGGAAGCTTCAAACTCTATTGTGGACTCCAACTCTAAAAGTACTTCGAATCTTGCTCCAACGACCTATAACTACAAAACTAAACACTAGCTGCCCATGGAAATTAATGGGCACCCAGAGTTTAGAAAGGAACAATAAACTCCAGGTCAGTCATGGGACTGGTGTGAGAACATAAAACAATTGCTTTTAGAATTTAATTTAAAGTAGGGAAATTCACCGGACCACGCCGCTAATGTGGAACATGTTTACTCCATGTGAATGCCCGTGCATATAAATATGCAATGACTTTTGAAAATGAAACTATCATAAGCTCGTCCCATGTCACACAATGCAAGCGCACACCAGATGGGCAAGTTTTATCCTATGATAACCAAACGTGCTTTCATACGTGAAAATCCTTTTCTAATATTATCATATAGTGTGAAAAGCAATTTCGCAAATAAATGTATTAATCCTAGACGACATAATACCATTAATATTATCTCTCCATATATATACAAACCAAAACCGTATGGCTCGTATTGGAGATTGGATTTCGAACTTGATGATTCCTGGCACGACAGATCAATCAGGGATACAAAACGAAGTGCCTCAATGGCTTTTTCATCCATCATGCGGACACCAACTACACATCGTCAGGGCAGATCAACGGTTTTCGATCAGACACGACCCCCCGAACATACCCAACTTCCCCAGGTTCATAAGTGGTTTCCCACTGCTGCACAGCTTCATCATCAATTCATCTATAAGTATAGAAAACCTAACCGCCAGTTTCTCATCAATCCGGGGTGTGAGGTTTGTCGATGTCACGTCATACACAAAGCTATGCTTTGATAAGCCATTCTTTGATCATCACTAGCTCGTTTCATAACTCGGGTATGCCACATTGACAATTCACGACATATCACTGATTTAAATCAATGCATACCCTCTAAGTTCATATGACTTAGAGACGGAAAAATATATTGCCACAAACCCGATATACATTAACGGAAATCAGTGTTATGCGGTCAATTTCAATGTCAGACACACATCCATACAAGTCCGTCCTGGGTCTGAACGGAACGAAATCCAAAAGTTCTCCCCATATGTTCGTACTTCCTGCCACTTCGGTATTAGGGGCATCTCTCTACTGTAGCTAGCAGTAAAGAAACCAATCAGCAGACAGCCCGTTCGATTGTGAAGAACCACGGTCTTCATTCGTCGATTCCAAGTCTTGAATTTGCGCCATGCGTCGTATTATTACTTGGAATGGTTTCGGACTTAAATCCGATCCTGGTCTTTCCAAGTAATAAGCGTATTCAGAAAACAATGGTCATGGACCACACATGGTTACAATTCAAATCTCCTTTCCAAATATTGTCGCCTTACTTCGAATTAAGGTTGGATTCAATTTCCAGAAACCCGTTATCATTTTAACCCTTATTCTAAAAAATTCAACATTCAAATTCCAACCTTATATTTCAAAACAACTTCATTATTCGTTGTTATCGTGAAACTACCAAATCTTTATTTGGGTTTAAACAATTTATTTTCAAATATAAGTTTAAATAGAATCTTATCGACTTATATTTGATGTTGATTCACCAACTCAGACAAACACAATCAGAATCTGGATATGAATATGTTTTGATATTTCTGATCGTATTTGTCTGCTCCAGTAACTCCATATCGAGTACCAGGCGACAAATTCTATCCCTCTTCAATTCAAATCTTATTTCAATTCCATATCATATATTTTAAATTCTTTTATATCTTCATTCTTGTTTCAGATATCACATCTTGTTTGAAAAGTTCACATTTTCCTATCAACGGGAAAATTTCTTGAAATATTTTTATTCAAAATACCACCACGCTTCTGCTACGCACTCTAATTTGGCGTATCTATGTTTCAAACTAGTATTGTTCAAATATTAACATTTGAAATTTCAAATTCCTTGAAACCAAATTCTCAAGTATATATTCTATTTCCAAATCTTCTTGCATATGACGGATTCAACAATTTAACTACTATGTAAATTCATTTACAAATGTAACATAATATTTAGGATAAAACTCAAACTTGAGAGTTTATTTGTTAAAAATCTTTTCAAATATTATATCTGATTCCAATTCCAAATTATTTTTACTCACAATCCATTATCAAGTTAGCCCAAAAATCATTTCATATTACAAATCTTCGTTTCAAATGAAATATAAATCTTTATGCTTCAAAACCTCGTTTCATTACTCACTAGTAATCAAAAATGAAATGCCTTTGATTAAATTTCAAACTTATTTAAATTTAAATAAGCCACAAGAAATGGGAATTATTCCCACAACCCTTTTATTTGAAATTAAAAAATTTATATTCATGAATGGTCATTTGAAATATAAAAATCGATATCTTCGAAGTTTCCATTTCAAAAATCAAATACTAGTGAGAAAAACAATATTATTATTTAATCCAACACGTTCGATTTCTTTTCAAAAATATTATGAAATCGGATATTCGTATAAAGATCCATATTCCAATTTGTTGAATTCTTTATGACGTATATCATTAAATGTTTATGATTATTTCCATACTTGTTCACTCCATTTCTAACATAAGCATCACATTAGACTGAACGTTATATGGTAATATTCCGGCTCGTTCAAACCCTTTCGAACCACTAAACTTTTCATAACAAATTTCACAATATTAATATTTATCAAAACTTGATTTATCATTTACCATCGACCGTTCAAATTGTATATTCAAATCAATGTTAGTATCATTTCCCAATCCTTATCAAATATTTAAATAGCATATGAACGGCCTACATTTTTGTTCAAACCCATTTCGTTCCATTCGAATAGATTTTTGCTCAATTCAATTCTAAATAGTTTTGTTTTTAAATTTAATTTAAAACTACATTCCAAAAATTATTATTTATGGAAAGGGAATTTAAATTTATCACACGTGCGGTTCCACCATTACGGTGTACGTGATTTTCTCAATCAAATTTAACTAGCAAATCTGATCACATCAACAGTCATGAATTTATTCATCACCATAGTTTACACAACCAAATAACGGTGTGCAAAGCGTTACTGCGAATAACGCTTGGTGTATAAAGTGTTACAACTGCATAACATCCATCAATAATCACAACAATTACATAATTAATTCGCTGTGTGTAGAGCGTTACAGTCCGTAACTCTTTCTGATTATGGTGTTTAACTGCATAAACATTCATCGAATAACCGGTGGCAATCATCCATAACAATTCATGATTAATAACAAATTATAATTAACACTAATTATAATTAACCGAAATGTCTAATTTAAATAAATTTTTAAATTAGAATTCTCACCTAGAGCGTTCCAAATCCCACTGCCAAAATCCTGTATCAACTGCTATAACCATGAAAAATCACGCATAAGCTTGCAGACAATGCTAACGTCACATGTACTCCGTCAAGACTTGTGTCAACTGCGAACCCAACCTCGGATGATCACGTATAATTTTCACGGACGACGCCACCGCTTTACGCACTATTTCTTCTTTGCAAACCCCAACGTTTTCATATATAAATATATATATGATTCCACAAAACTATTCACTTTTGTTTTCATTTTTTTTAAAAGAGGACAAACTGAATGAAGAGGGAGAGCTGAGGCGGGACCGGGTGGCTGTGGCACGGAGTTCAATGCAGGTGATGGGCGGACAGTGGTGGCAGGTTGCTAAGGTGGCGGACTGACAGCGAGCGGAAGTGGAAGAACGGTGGCAGCAAGATGAGTCGCTTGGGTTTGAGCTGATAGTTGCTTCCTATGTTTTTTTCTTTTATATGAAGAACGAGGACTGTCTAAATGAGAGGAGAGACGCGGGTTGAAGCGAGCAGTGGACTGAGAACTGAAGTGGGGTGGTGTTGTAGCCGTGAACAGTTGACTGTTTGAGGTAGGGGGCGCAAGTTTATAAGAGAAGAAAGAGAAGATGAGAGGGGAGATGAGCATGGTGTTTAAGGGAATGAAGGTCAGGGACGGAGAATGAAACATGGGAGAAGAGAGTGAGCGAGAGGAAAGGAGGAGCTGTTTGTGAACAAAGGGTGTGTGCGTGAGAAATACAAGGGTGGGGATGCTTTTATACATGTACATGGGGGTAGTTTTGTCAATTGAACAAGGGACATTTGTCTCTCTATAACATTCCTATTCCATGCATGTATCCCACGTACAAGGACACTTGCTATTGTCTATTGCAAGGACAAACTTGTGTCCATTCTCTTCACAAAGGTCACCCGCAAGATTTGCACACGTATGACTTTAGTATTATTATTTTTATGCTTATATATATATATATATTTAAAAAAAAATTCTTTTCCCAGAAGTTGATAAAGGCGGTAACGCAAGTGGAAGTAAAGAAAGCAACGTACGATCTCATGTAGCGTACAGACGACTTACGTGTTTATTTTACTTTTAATCGTTGACTGCGAATGACACCGAACTAACAATAAAATCAGGTACAATGATGTGCCGTGAACCTAAAACAAAAATAAAACAGACCGGTTAATCGATTCTGTAGAGCGTCTTAAAGGACCACCATTACCCCAAAATATGTTGAAAAAAATATATGCTTATTTTCTAAAATAAAATTTACAGTAAAATTCTAAAAAATATTTAAAATGGCGCATACAGAAACTGAATGAATATTTTGAAATGATATTTAATTATAAGTTTATCTTTAACCAAACAACTTTTAAAAATCAAAAATCTTTATAAAATCCATATATAAAAATTGTTTACATCTTTAATATATTAAACATACCTTTAAAATAAATTTTCTATTATAAAATCACACTTATTAAATAGAACAAAATATTCATTTAACTAATATATAAAAGATTGTAAAATAATATTTATATTAAACCTTACTTAAATTCAAAAATACATACAGAAAATTCAAATTAACTTTAGTTAAAATATTGGGTTGTTACAAGTTGTTGTCTGGATACGCTTCCAGCCAGTGAATTTGTTTGAGTTCTATTTGGTAGAAGAGAATCGTCTTCTTTTACCTATAATAAGATTGTAGGTTAAATGGGTTCGGAATTTGAAGTTGTAATAGACCTTTAGTTGTAACCATTCTAGTATGGGTTCATCCGCTCTTTGCATACTTTGTGGATCTAATATCGTTTGATCAAGGATGCTCATTTTTGAGTGGTTTCTTAGTTGTAACTTCGCTGTGTTTGGGATCATCTTGGGAATGGATTAGCTCAAGAGGTATGCAGCAATGGTGAATTGCGAGAAGCTAAAGGTGATAGTCGAGGATGTGGAAGGGCGAAAGGTGTTGATAAAGAGTAAGCTCGAAGAGGGTGTCTTGATTAGCTATGTATATTCGCTCGTGACTCAACAAGAAGACTTGTCTTCTGTGCTGATCGCTAATGAGGATGTCTTTGACGAGGTCCAAGGGTTGCCGCTGCATCGTGAGATCGAGTTTAGGATCGATTTGGTCGAGGGAGTTAGACCAATCGTTATGCCTCTTAGGCAGATGTCGCCTAAGGAACAGCGAGGGAGGAGCAAGTTCGAGACCTTCTTAGGAAGGGATTCATTCGGAGAAGTGTTTCCGAATGGGGTGCACCGGTCGTGTTTGCAACCAAAGCAAACGGCTCGTTAAGATTATGTGTAGACAATCGTTAGCTGAATAAGGTGACTAAAAAGAACAAGTATTCGTTGCCAAGGGTAGATGACTTGTTTAATCAGCTTCACGAAGCCAACGTGTTTTCTCAAATGCATTTTGCAACGGGATTTGTGACAGCCCACCCTGCACCAGCCGACATGTCCAATGAAACGTGCTGCGTCGATGCCCAACCAGCATGGGATGGTCGTCAAAAGAAAAGAAAGAAAGACAATGCATCATCAAAGAACCTATAGTATATCTCACAGCGCATGGAACAAAATATAATAATAACATAACTTGATATAAAATAGGTGAGACAGTGCATAAGCTGAAAACTAAACAACCATAGCAGCGGAAAATACAAATACAGCTTATGATCCAGATCATCAATATTACAACTTTTAGAACTGTCTCTAAAGCAAAATAGGAAGGTACACTACTAATGCCCAAAGTAGTGACCCGCAATAACATAGGGAGAATATATGGAAATGATATGTGTAAGCCTCCTGCTCGTTTCCGGACAGCTACTCGTGCATAACCAGCCAACCTGTCTCTAGTCTGCTCGTTTAGGAGCACCTAGAGTAATAAGAAGAGACATAAAACTCTGGGTCAGACAAAAGTCTGGTATGAGCGATAAGCAAAAAAAACAGAACAATAACAGGTATACATAACCATACCTTAACCTGGACCTGCAACCAAAGAGTTAGCATAGCAGGATGCACAATACTCTAAGATGACACTAACACATGGTGTGAAAATAATGGGGAGGGGGTGTGCATGTCATAGTGATAGCAAACATCAGACATAGCAATCATCCTCACATCTCTCACTCAGTGCATAAAGCATACAATATCTACCACTTTGATCACCCAATCCTTTGAAACAATCACTCTGCTCCATGGAGTCACGATGACCCCGCTGCAATGATCCATAGCCATTAATCCTTTGCTATGTCCAGTCTGCCCTATGGAGTCATAACATCTCCACTGCACTGGCTCATAGCCTTGCTACGATCACTTTGCCCTATGGAGTTATGACAACTCCCCTGCACTGATCCATTGCCAATATCCGACTCTCAGTGGTGAGTCAAAGCTATAGACATCGATAACCCCTTTGTTCATGTCCTGTAGAAAAGTACAACTCTTGAAGTTAGCTCATTGGTTCCAATCTGGACACTGAACTACCACTCCTCATTTGGACTTCCTTTGCATCTCAGGTTTTGGTCTCCTCCGGATCGGTTCAGAAAACAGCTCCATTCAGTTTGGTTCGGTCCTCCTAAAGTAGTTTGGTTCGTGATCGTCCACATTGGGTCGGGTCGGCTTCCCCATCCAGGTCGGTTCGTTTCGTGACATACACTCCGGGTCGGTTCGAGCTCCTTCACCGGTTCAGGTCGTGGATCCAAGCTCTGGCTTGCGGCTTCAGGTAGCTTGTGATGCGGTTCGGTTCGGAGAAAGGTAGTGCTCCAGCTCGTGGGTCATGATTTCAGGTCACGAACGGGTTGGGACGTGAGACGGTGTCACGATCGGGGCAGGGCGATCCGATCCGGTTCATATTCCTGCAACTTTTCTTGCAAGCTATTTACGCCACACGACGACGTTTTCTACCAATCTAACTTTTCTATGCAATCACAAATCATTCCAAACAGTAATAGCAACATGTATAGTCAAACATAAACACCAAAATAACAATCTAACATGTTTGTATGGATCAAACATACCCAAAACCCATGTTTTTCCCTTAATCCCCTTAATCATGATTTAACCATAAGATTAGCAAAACATGTCCAAATTAACCCAAATTTTAAACAGAAGCATTAAATAATATTGTAGAATTTTACAAATTTTTCCAGATTTTTCTGAGTCATAATTTCGCTAATTATCACTAATCACCCCTATTAGCCGTAATTAGTGAAAAACAATGCAAATCACTCACCATAGCCACAAATAATTTATAGTTCTGAACTTTTCTGCTGTTTTGGGTCGAATTCCTATGCAATGTAGCAGCTCCAACTCTGATTTGTTGTTGATGTAAATTAAGCTAATACGTTATTAGAGAGCGATTTATGAGTGATTTAGAAGGTGGAGGCCATGACTAGGGTTAGAGAAATGTTTTAGGCACCTGAGAAAATGAAATAAAATCGTTTCCGAACTGATTTCAGCCTCCCCATAACCCTAATCCCGGAAAGGTTTATGGGCCCAGTTGCTAATCACCTGATAAGGCCCGGTTAAGCTGTTTTGCACCTTCCAAACTTATTTCAGCCATATCTCCCAAACAGTAAGTCCGTTTGATCAATGTGACCACTCTACGTAAAGGTAAACCATCATCCGAATCTAATAGAAGTGGTTTCAAATCAAAACTTCTTACCAACCAAAAGTTATAGGCGAAACAAGATTCGCTAGGGGCAAAATAATCATTTAAAAATCGACAAAAATCGTGAACATGGGAAACGACCCCAATAGTCGATCCCCAAAGTTACATGACCGTACGACTTCATATGAAAAAGAAAAAAATATCCTACGATCCTTCGATACGTAGAATGCAGGTCGTTACACTCTCCCCTCCTTAAGAAATTTTGCCCTCGAAATTCCTTAACCAAAAACATAAAAGGTATTCTGCATGCCTATCATTCATTCACAAACAATCAAACATACACAACAAGACTACCCCAGCATGCTGTTAAAAAATAAGGGAAGAAACTATCACTATTAAAATCTTACTAGGCAAAGAGTTCTGGATGTGATTTCCTTATGCTCTCCTCTGTTTCCCAAGTACAGTCACTCTCATTCTCGTCCCACTGAACCTTGAATAGTTTCACCGCCTTCCTTCGAAGTTGCTTCGTATCGCTCTCGATAATACGGATCGGCTTGCGGTTCCTAACCGCCTTGGGTTCTACTTCGATGTCTTCCAACTGATCTAGTGAAATAGTCATATTGGGGTCGTGCACGAACTTCCTTAACTGGAAAACATGAAACACGTTATGAACTCCCGCCATCTTGTCTGGCAACTCAACTTTATATGCCATATTCCTAACTTGCTCAAGAACTGGGAATGGACCAACAAATCTTGTTGCTAACTTGCCTCTCCTTCCAAATTGAATCACGCTCTTTAACGGAGAAATCTTGACAAACACCAAGTCACCAACAGAGAATTTCAAATCTCTTCTCCTCTTATCAGCATAGCTCTTCCGCCTATCTTGAGCAGCCTTCATTCACTGTTGGATAACCTTGATCTTGTCTGAAGTTTCTCTTATTACATCTGGCCCAAGCACAAATTTCTCACCGATTTCCAGCCAACATAATGGTGAGTTGCATGGTCTTCCGTACAAAGCTTCAAATGTAGCCATACCAATACTGGACTGATAACTATTATTATATGCGAACTCAACAAGATGCAAATGGTCATCCCATGACCCTCCAAAACCCAATATACAAGCTCTCAAGATATCTTCTAATACACGATTCACCCTCTCTGTCAGACCGTCGATTTGAGGATGTTACGCGGTACTGAGATGTAATTCTGATCCTAAAGCCTCTTATAAGCTCTTTCAAAATCCACTGGTAAACAACGGATCTCGGTCGCTTACAATGCCTTTGGTTACTCCATGCAATCTCACTACCCACTTCACATACATTTCCGCTAACTTAGCTTCCATTCTGTTCGATATGACTAGTATGAACCTTGCACTCTTGATCAATCGATCTATAATCACCTAAATACTATCATAACCCGATCTAGTCCTTAGCAAACCGTCGATGAAATCCGTTGAGACTTGTTCCCATTTCCATTGGGGAATTTCTAATGGTTGCAACAAACCACTAGGTTTCTTTTATTCAGCTTTAACTAGCTGGTAGTTCATGCATTTGGATATAAACTTCCCAATGTCTCTTTTCGTCACTTCCCAGTAGTAAGTCTACATCATGTCTCGATACATTTTGTTACCATCGGGATGTATAGTCAGTTTTGAGTGATGACATTCTCTAAGCACTTCATCTCTCAATCCATTTACATTGGGCATAACTAGTCTCGCATTGTTTCTAAGCCATCCATCTCGATCAAGCCCATACTAATTCATCTCCTCACTGTCGATACCCATCTCTAACTTGGAGATGATTTCCAATAGGTTAGGAATGTTCCTCCGACTGGAACCAATCCGCTCAATCAAAGTGGGTCTGATCGTCAAATTTGCTAACATTTCTGGATCCAATTCGCACTTTGGTCTGAAATCATAACCAGCGATATACTCCAGTTACTTCCATTCCAGAAACATAGCCCCTAAACTGGCATGTCTTCTACTCAATTGATCAGCTACCGCATTGCCCTTTCCTGGTGTATATGCGATATCAAAATCATAGGAAGCCAATAATTCTAACCATCTTTACTGTCGGAGATTTAGATCCTTCTAAGAGAAAAGATACTCTAGCAACTTATGATCGGTAAACAACTCGAATCTTTCTCCCAAGAGATAGTGTCTCCACATCTTCAATGCAAACACGATCACTGCCAATTCCAAATCATGGGTAGGATATCTTTTCTCATGCGATTTCAGCTGTCGACTATCATAAGCTACAACCCTACCTCCTTGCATCAATACAGCACCCAGTCCGGTACCACATGCATCCGTGTATACCGTCATCTCTTCATTCCCTTTTGGAATGACTAACACTAGCGCATGCGTCAACTTTTCCTTAAGACTCTTGAATGCATTTTCACACCTTCCATCCCAGACGAAAGCTCGTCAACTGAGTTAATGGTGCCGCTATCTTGGAGAAGTCCGGGATAAATTTACGAAAATAGGAAACTTCTAATGTTTGTTGCATTCTTGGGCATAGACCAATCTTGTACCGCAGCCCCCTTCGCAGGGTTCACAACAATCCCATTCTCTGAAACAACTTGGCCCAAGAATCTCACTTCCCTCCTCCGTAAGTAAAACTTAGAAAATTTCGCTTTTGGTTGGTGTTTCCTCAAGACCTCCATCACTGTCCTCAAATGTTCCTTGTGTTCTTCCTCTGTCCTCGAGTAAACCAAGATATCGTCCATGAACACAAGAATAAAATTGTTCAATTGATCCCTGAATACCCTATTCATAAGATCCACAAAATATGATGGTTCACTAGTCAATCTGAATGGAATGACCAACCACTCATAGAAACCAGACAGTGTCCGAAAGGCTGTTTTAGGAATACTCTCAGCTGCTACTCGGAGCTGATGAAATCTAGTCGCGAGGTCCAACTGGGAGATGCGCTTACCCCTTCCTGTTGATCAAACAAATCATCTGTCCATGGAAGAGGATACTTATTCTTCTTAGTCATTTTATTCAACTCGCGATAGTCCACACATAAACGAAGGGAACCATTTTCTTTAGTGGAAAATACGACTGGTGCTCCCCACTCGGAAACACTTCTTCTGATAAATCCCTTCTTCAAAAGATCGCTTACTTGCATCTCGAGCTCTCGCTGCTCCCTTGGTGCCATACAACGAAGTGCCATCATTATAGGTTTGGCATCTTTCACTAAATCAATACGGAACTCAATCTCTCGATGTGTTGGAAGTCCGGTCACTTCCTCGAAGAAATCCGGATAGTGGCCAGCAATGGGAACCCCTGATAACTCGTCCTGCGGAATGTCGGGGGAATTTAGAAAACTAGCCATCACCTTATCGCTAGGTAGGCCACCAAACACTGCCCCCCACCCATTATCTGCCCTAGTAGTCAAAATATTCTTCTCTTTCAGAGGTTGTGGACACTTAACCTTGTGATGTCCCACTTGGCCGCAGTTGAAGCACTTCCTGTCCGCTGGCTTTGCTCGACATTCTTTAGCATAATGGCTCTTCTTGTCACAGCTAAATCACTCTGCATTTTTCTTGTCTTTCTTTTTCTGACCATCCTTGGTCTAATTCTGCTTCATTTTATTCTGAAAATTATTATTGCCTCCACTGCTTTCCTGCGGCTTTGGCTCCTTCTGCAGATGCAACAACGACTTCAGTCCTGGGCTTAGGATAAAGGCTCTCTGATCTCAATGCATTCCCAACAATCGATTCAAAAGTCTCATCAATAAGGTTTATAAGCCTTTCCCCAAAGTACTGATCTAATCCTGTTATGAAATTCTCATTCTTCTTCTCGGGAGTGTCAATGAGGGCTAATCCATACTTCGATGAAGTATCGAACTTAGCAATATACACCGAGAATGCCTTACCATTCTACTTAAGCTCAAAGAACTTCCTAAACAATTCTGATTTCTGAGCAGCTCGGATAAACTTATCGTTGAATTGGGCCTTAAACTGATCCCAAGTAACTTGATCCTCAGGAGTAGCTGCCTTAATAGCGTTCCACCAATTCATAGCCCGTCCTTGCAGCTGGCGGGATGCTTGCTTTCTCTTCATTGCGTCTTCGATTCCCAGATCCTCGAAGATACGCTCACAACTATCTAGACAATCTTGAACTTCTATAGCCGATTCCTTTTCGTGGAACGGCTTCCCACCAAGGCTAGTATAGTCCTTACAGAGCTTGGCGAAATCAGCCCTAAGCGCCTGCACCGCTGCACCACCACCATTTGCTGCAGCATTAGGTGCTGCCCCCTGAACATCCCTAAGCATCTCTCTCATTAAGTCAGTGAACATCGTCCTCATATCAGGAGCATTCCTATTTTTGGCTCCTGAACCAGTACTCCTCGTATATCGACTCATCGTTCAATCTGTAAGGAGAAAATGATTAACCATCTGTTCAGTGGTGCCAGTGCAGTTAGACCACATCCTTCGGTACACTAATAATATATATAGCTTTTAAAAACCAAAATATCACAAATACGCGCTCTCATATACGTACTATCTCTCCCTAGTGCCTTTCCTTAGGTTAACTATGCAACCTAGAACACTGATACCAAGTGTGATAGACTGCCCCGCACCGGCCGAAATTTCCAGTGAAACGCGCTGTGTCAATGCCCAACCAGCACGGGACGGTCGTCAAAAGAAAAGAAAGAAAGAAGATGCTTTATCAAAGAACTTGTAGTATATCTCACATCACATGGAACAAAATATAATAATAACATAACTTGATATAAGACATGTGAGACAGTGCATAAGCTGAAAACTAAACCATCATAGCAGCGGAAAATTCAAATACAGCTTATGATCCAGACAATCATTATTACACCTTTTAAAACTGTCTCTAAAGAAAAATAGGAAGGTACACTACTGATGCCCAAAGTAGTGACCAGCAATAACACAGGGAGAATATATGGAAATGATACGTGTAAGCCTCATGCTCGTCTCCGGACAGCTACTCGTCCATAACCAACAAACCTATCTCTAGTTCGCTCGTTTAGGAGCGCCTAAAGTAACAAGAAGAGACATAAAACTCTGGGTCAGACAAAAGTGTGGTATGAGTAATAAGTAGCAAAAACAGAACAATAACAGGTATACATAACCATACCTGAACCTGGACCTGCAACTAAAGAGTTAGCACAGCAGGATGTACAGTACTCTAAGATGACACTAACACATGGTGTGAAAATAATGGGGAGGTGGTGTGCATGTCATGGTGATAGCAAACATCAAACATAGTAATCATCCTCACATCCCTCACTCAGTGTATAAAGCATACGATATCTACCACTTTGATCACCCAATCCTTTGCTACGATCACTCTTCCCCATGGAGTCACCATAATACCACTGCACTGATCCATAGCCACTAATCCTTTGTTATGTCCACTCTTCCCCATGGAGTCATAACAACTCCATTGTGTAGGCTCACAGCCTTGCTATGATCACTTTGCCCCATGGAGTTATGACAACTCCACTACACTGATCCATAGCCAATATCCGTCTCTCAGTGGTGAGTCAAAGCTATAGACAACGATAACCCCTTTGCACACGTCCCGTAGCAAAGTCCAACTCATGAAGTTAGCTCGTTGGTTCCCATCTGGATCCTGAGCTACCACTCCTCATTTGGACTTCCTTTGCATCTCGGGTTTTGGTCTCTTACGGATCGGTTTGGAAAACAGCTCCATTTGGTTCGGTTCGGTCCTCCTGAAGTAGTTTGGTTCGCGATTATCCACATCAGGTCGGGTCGGCTTTCCCATCCAGGCCAGTTTGGTTTGTGACATACACTCCGGGTCAGGTCGAGCTCAATCACCGGTTCGGGTCGAGCTCCATCACCGGTTCGGGTCATGATTCCAGGTTGTGGCTCCATGCTCTGGCTTGTGGCTTCAGGTAGCTCGCGACACGGTTCAGTTTGGAGAAAGGTAGTGCTCTAGCTCGGGGGTCGTGATTTCAGGTCACGAACAAGTCGGGTCGTGAGGCGATGTCATGATCGGGTTAGGGCGATTTGATCCAGTCCAAATTCCTGCAATTTTTCCAGCAAGTTATTTACGCCACACGAAGGCGTTTTCGGCAAATCTAACTTTTCTATGCAATCACCAATCATTCCAAACAGTAATAGCAACATGTATAATCAACCACAAACACCAAAATAACAATTTAACATGTTTATATGGATCAAACATACCCAAAACCCATGTTTTTCCCTTAATCCCCATAATCATGATTTAACCATATGATTAGCAAAACATGTCCAAATTTACCCAAATTTCTAACAGTGGCATAAAATAATTTTTCAAAATTTTACAAATTTTTCCAGATTTTTCTGAGCCATAATTTCGCTAATTATCACTTATCACCCCTAGTTAGCTGCAATTAGTGAAAAACAATACAAATAACTCACCTTAGCCACAAACGAATTATAGATATGTATTTTCTATTATTTTGGGTCGAATTCCTATGCAATACGGCAGCTCCATCTCTGATTTGGTGTTGATTCGCCTTGATTTGATGTAAATTAAGGTAATAGCGATTAGAGAGAAATTTATGAATCATTTAGAAGGTGGAGGCCATGGCTAGGGTTAGAGAAATGTGTTAGGCGGCTGAGAAAATGAAATAAAATCGTTTTCTAACTGCTTTTAGCCTCCCTATAACCCTAATCCCGAAATGGGTTATGGACCTAGCTGCTATTCACCCTAATTAGGCCCGGTTAAGCTGTTTTTCACCTTCCAAACCTTGTTTTAGCCATATCTTCCAAACGGTAAGTCCGTTTGATCAATGTGACCACTCTACGAAAAGGTAGACCATCATCCGAATCCAATGGAAGCAGTTTCAGATCAAAAACCTTACCAATCAAAAGCTATAAGTGAAACAAGATTCGCTAGGGGCAAAATGGTCATTTAAAAATCTACAAAAATCGTGAACACGGGAAATGACCCCAATAGTCGATCCCCAAAGTTATCTGACCATACGACTTCATCTGAAAAAGAAATAAATATCATACGATCCTTCGATACTAGAATGCGGGTCGTTACAAGATTCCACCAGTTGAGGGTGGCTAAGGATAGTGTGCCAAAGACTGCTTTTAGGACATCATCCTGGTTTTTCGAATGGTTGGTGGTGCCATTCGGGTTGACCAACGTGCCAGCGTTTTTGTGGATCTTATGAATAGAGTATTGAGAGACCAGTTGAATAAGTTTATGCTTGTGTTCGTGGATGACATTCTAGTTTACTCTAGGAACGAGGAAGAAAATAAGACGCACTTGAGAGTTGTGTTGGAGATATTGCGAAAGCATCAGCTGAGAGCTAAGTTTTCAAAGTGTCACTTCTGGAAGAATGAAGTGAGGTTCTTAGGTCATGTTGTTTCTGGAAATGGGATAGCGGTTGACCCTGCTAAAGTGGCAGCAATCCAGGACTGGGATCGACCTAAGAATGCGATGGATGTTCAGACTTTCCTTGGGTTGGCAGGATATTACTGACGGTCTATCAAGGATTTCTCCAAAATAACTGCACCATTAACAGGGTTGACGGAGAAGAACCAAGTGTTCACATGGGATGCGAAGTGTGAAAAAGCATTCGAAATCCTGAAGGAGAGATTAACAAGTGCTCCTGTGTTAAACATTCCAAGTGGGAATGAAAAGATGGTGATATACACCGATGCATGTGGTACTGGACTTGGAGCAGTGCTAATGCAGAAGGATAAGTTTGTGGCCTACGCGAGTCGATAGCTAAAGCCGCATGAGAGAAAACTATCCAACTCATGACTTGGAGCTGGCGGTGATTATTTTTGCTCTGAAGATGTGGAGACATTACCAATTGGGAGTTTGATTCGAATTGGTTATGGATTACAAGTCTTTGAAGTATCTTTTATCCCAAAAGGATTTGAATCTTCGACAGCAAAGATGGCTAGAGTTTCTAGCATCATATGATTATGATATAGCCTTTACTCCGGGAAAAGGAAATGCAGCTGCAGATGCATTGAGTCGAAGACACGCAAGTTTGGGAGCGATGTTTTCGGAATGGAAGAGTCTTGAGTATTTGGCAAGATTCGATTTTAGGACAAGGTGTGATTTGGAACCTGAAATGTTGGTAAGCTTGTAGATTAGACCTACTCTTTTCAAAAGGATTGGCGAAAGCCAAAAGCGAGATGTGAAGCTTGTCGAGTTTATCCAAAAACTAGAACCAGAAGATAAAGTGTTCGAAGTCGATGGAGAAGGTTGGCATCGAAAACAAGGACGATTATTTGATCCTGATATAGATGGATTGAGAGATGAGGTTTTGAGAGAATGTCATCACTTTAAGTTGATGATTCATCCCGGTGGTAATAAGATGTATCAGAACATGAAGTAAATCTACTATTGGAATTGGATGAAGCGTGATATAGGAAAGTTCATTTCCAAGTGCATAAATTGTCAATTGGTGAAAGCTGAACAGAAGAAGCCGAGTGGGTTGCTTCAGCCATTGGAGGTTCCTACATGGAAGTGGGAGCAAGTATCGATGGATTTTATCGATATACTACCTAGAACCAAGCCAGGAAATGGGTCGGTCAAACTTTGGGTTAGGTCGGTCGGTCCATTTTGATCGATTTGGTCGTCCTTTGGGTCGGTCGGGATGGAACTGTGTGAAGGCATCATGTCATGTCAGACGTAACCAGGTCAGGAGGATCTGCGGTTGGACACATTTGGTCAGTTCGGCCGGGTCGGAAGGAACTGGTCGATCGGGTCCAAGTGGGATGGTCGGTTGGGTATTCTGGCCGATCGGTCAAGTTGGAGGAGTTTTCAGCAGCGCTTCTAAACACTGCGGTTGGTGGCTTAAGTGCTATGGGTTGTTGGAACGTTTCTGATAGACGAGCAAACCAGAAAGCTCGCATATAGAGTGGTTTTATGTGAGGGATGTAGAGTGTGAATAATGTTTTGTGAGTCATTTTTGCGAAAATATTCGCATGGTCCGGATGTGGTAGTACCAATGGAGTAGTACGTCGACCTTATATTTGAGTTCGTAGTTATGAAATCTTGTAAGCCGCTTCGTGTTATGGCGAATGACATGAAATAGCTTAGGGAAAAGACGTTTAATTTAGTTAAGCTACAATGGAGTGGGGATGGTGACGATGTTACGTAGGAGACGGGGAAGAGTACAAAGACAACCCATCCAAAACTCTTCATCCGTCTGACCCATTGATATCACGCAATTATTATTACTTGTTGATTTTGTTGTTGTTTGATAGAATTCCACATGTTAGGATAAGGCTGTGGACGAATGGCGTGATGGTTGCTAGTTTGGGTGATAGAATTGGCTTCTCATGGATGGATGATAGGTACGGAGTTGTGCTAGAACTGGGGTTTCCATTAGCCCTTGACATATGGCAGTCATGATGGGTCGTCATACAATTAACGATGGTTTCAAAGCAGGATTGGCGGTGATAGCTAGAGTCAATTATGGACGATTGGTTGTTCTATTTGTGTCGTCTCATGTAGGTCGTCCAAAGTCAAAGGAGATGTTTCCTAGGTGCTTGTCTGATATTGGTTTAGGCCTCTGAGGCTTGTACTTAAGGGGTGTTGAATTCAATTAGGATGGTCTACATGAGATATATATAATTTGGAAGTTATGAGTGCTTTACTATAATTGAATGAGTGTTCTTGTTTCCATGGATGAATGGTTGAATTATTTAATGTAAAGGCTATCACTATCCGATGTGGGGGAAGGCATGAGTTGAGTTCTTCTTTGATGTTTGGTAGATTGGTTTGTTAATATACCAATTCTCATATACTTTATTTCTTAAATTTGTTAGCTGTTTTATCGCTCACTAAGACTATTGTCTGACTCAAGGTTTTATGTCTCCTCTTATTACCTTGCGCTGTTCATCCAGTTATGGATGGGCAGACTAAGTAGTAGGTGACAGGTGATGCTTTAGTAAGGACGATGATACTAATCGATGGCGAGTAGGAGGCTAGCGTACTATATCTTACTATATAGTATTTGGGTTTCTACCATTGGTTATTCTACTCTAAGTGATGTAGTGAGGCAAATTTGTACATACATATGTTACATTCCTAGTGTAAGGACATATTTTCTTGTTGTTTTGAAAATTTGAGATTTCTGCTCAAATGTGCTTCACTAATATTACCTGTTGTATATGTTTTATTATATTTTATCCTTGCACTGTGAGATTTACGACATGTTCCACTTGTGTTTACCTACTCTAATGATCATCCATAGCTACCTGGCACACCTTTCCGTGCATTATTCCTCTCCTATAGTGCGGGGGCTGTGGGCGGTCGTTACAATAACTTGTCCAAAATGACCAATTTCAACAAATAATCAATAGCAATTATCAACAAGCATTAGCACAATAATTAATCACCATACAATCATACTAATTCACTAAATCATGATAAAACAATAAAGAATCAACAATTGAATCTAAACTTACATAACAAACTTACTAGAATAGATCCAACGGTGTGATCTGAATTCACAATGTGCTTACATTGATTAGATCTAGGTGAAAACAACTTGTATTAGTGAATCTAAGACCAACGAAGTCATATACTTGATTTAATCCATGTGAGGGATGCTTATCACTCACCAAATCTACAAAATAGCTTCAAATCAAAAATCTCAAATCATATACAACAAAAATTGGCCCCTGAATCAACTCAATTAATGCGATCTACCCTTCCTCGATGTTGATCATCAATCCTAGATCTCAAATCTATAAATGAAAATGGAGTGGAGGTGTACTTGGTTGAGCCGGAGAATCACAAACACCTAACCAGATGAGAAATGAAGAGAATAAACAATTCCATTTACCTCTACCCTTCTATTTATGGCCAACAACCTCTAGCCTTAATGGGTCTCATTAATTAGCCCACTAATGACTAATTAGTCTGCCCAGAACACTATCAACACTAAAACAGCGATTTCTCCTGAACCGCTCAGCCAAATCTTTAGTGTGACCACTCTACGAAACTGGAAACTCCATTTCCGGTCCAATGAAATTGATCTCAGCTTCTGAATTGATTCCATTCAAAATTTATGCCCTAAAAAAACAATAAGGGCAAAATTGTCATAAACAAAATTAGAAAAAATCATGGACATGTCCCACATCCCCATGAGCAACATATTAAAAGACGAGAATTATCTAACCCTTGAGAAATTAAATTAAAATATTTTACGATCCTTCGATATGTAAAATACGGGTTGTTACCTTCTTCTCCCTTTAGGAATTTCACCCCCGAAATTCCAAGCAAGCATGAGCAACCAAAACAATTCTGCATTATTCCTATAATCCATGTGCAGTCAATCTATCATCCAACAAGCCATGCATCCATAGCCTTAACCTAGCATGCATAATTCTAACAATAGTACATGTTTCAATGGTGTAAGGGTGATACTATATCAATAGGTCATACCAACGAAGAGTTCTGGATGGATCGTCTTCATACTCTCTTCCGTTTCCCACGTACAATCGTCATCATTCTCACTCCATTGCACCTTGACTAGCATGACCACCTTCCTCTTAAGCTGTTTCGTGTCATTCCAAAAAACTCGAAGCGACCTACGAGGTCTCGAAACGATGGGCTCGACTTCTAAGTCTCATACTGATATGGAGATACAACCAAATTTGAATCATGCACACATTTCTGTAGAAAAGACACATGAAAAACATTGTGCACACTCGACATCTTCTCAAGTAAATCTAATCTGTACGCAAGCTTTTCGATCCGCTCGACTATCAGAAATAGCCCAACAAATCTTACAGCCAAATTTCCCTTATTTTCGAATCGAACAACCTTCTTCACAGGTGAAATCTTCAAGAAAACCATATCACCAATGTTGAACTCCAAATCCTTTCAATGCTTATCGGCGCAACTCTTCTGACGATCTTGAGCTGCCTTCATTTTTTTGTCGAATGATCTCCATACAATCCAATGTTTCTGTTATCAAGTCAGGCCCAAGTATCAGCTTATCTACAATTCCTAACCAACATGCTGGAGAGTTACACGGTCTATAATACAATGCCTTGCATGGTTCCATCCCGATGCTTGACTGATAACTATTATTATACGGAAACTCAAATATATACGGTCAACCCATGATCCCCCAAATTCCAATACACTAGCCCTTAGTAGATCTTCCAATACTCGATTTACTCACTCGGTTTGACCATCGTCTGGGGATGATAAGCCATACTGAATCGTAGCTTGGTTCCCAAAGTCTCTTGCAAACTCTTCCAAAATCCACTTGTGAACAATGGATCTCAATCACTCACTATGCTCTTTGAGATAACATGAAATCGAACTATCAAATTTATATATAGCTCAACCAATTTTGATGTTGTCCTAGTCGATTTAATAGAAATAAACCTTGCGCTTTTGGCTAAGCGATCCACTATAACCCAAATTCCTTCATTTCCTTCCCTGGTCTTAGGTAGTTCATCGATAAAATACATCGATGCTTGCTCCAATTCCAGGTACTTCTACTGGCTGAAGAAATTCACTAGGGTTCTTCTATTCAGCTTTCACCAACGACAATTCATACATTTGGAAATAAAATTTCCAACATCCCTCTTCTTACCTTCCCAATAATATACTCGCTTCATGTCCCGATACATCTTATTACCACGGGGATGAATCGTTAACTTAGAGTGATGAAATTTTCTCATGACCCTATCTCTCGGTCCAACAATGTCAGGAACAAACAATCATCCTTTTTTACGAAGCCAACCTTCTCGATTGACCTTGAAATCCTTCTCCTTTTCTGGTTCCCCTCTCCCTTCCAACTTATGGATGATCTCAATAAGCTTTTCCTCTTGCTTTTGGCTTTCGCCAATCCTTTTGATGAGACTAGGTCTTATCGATAGGCTTGTCAACATTTTAGGCTCTAACTCCTATCTAGGCCTGGAATCAAACCCTGCCATGTACTCGAGGAGCTTCCATTCCAAAAACATCGCTCACAAACAAGAAAATATTCGACTTAATGCATCCGCCACTGCGTTACCTTTACTAGGAGTATCGTAAATATCAAAATCGTAAGATGCCAAAAACTCTTACCACTGCTGCTGCCAAAGATTCGGATCCTTATGGGAGAAAACATACTTCAAGGACTTGTGATCCATAAATAACTTTAGCCGAACTCCCAATAGGTAATGTGTCCACATATTCAAAGCAAACAAAATCGCTGCTAACTCCAAATCAGGGGTCAATGATTCGTTTCGTGCGGCTTCAATTGTTGACTCGCATAAGCCACAACTCTATCTTTCTACGTCAGCACTGCTCCAAGTCCAGTACCACATGCATCGGTATATACTACCATTTCCTCATTCCTGCTTGGAATAGTCAAAACAGGAGCACTCGTCAGTCTCTCCTTCAAGATTACAAAATCTTGCTCACACTTTACATCTTATGTACACCTAATTCTTCTTCGTTACTCCTGGTAATCGTGCAACTAGTTTGGAGAAATCCTTGATTAATCGACCGCTATTCTTAGGTCTATTCCAATCTTGGTTTTCTACCACCTTAGTGGGATCCACCGCTATTCCATTTCAAGAATCAACATGGCCTAAGAACCTCACCTCATTCGGACACACTTCTTCATTTAAATCCTTTTCCCAAAAGGTCTCTTACTTGCACCCCTAAATCATGTTGTTCTCTAGCCACCATCCGCCTAAGGGGCATAATGATCGGCCTGGATCCATCAAGAAAATTGATCATGAACTCAATCTCGTGACGCAGCGACAAACTTTTGACCTCTTCAAAGAAATCATCAAACTAACTAGCGATCGACACAGATAAAAAGTCTTTCTATGGAATCACAAACGAACACAAAAAGCTTACGAAGACACCATCTTCTGCCTTACATCGAATCATAACCATTCTCCCTTCCACATTCATGACTGCCACCTCAAGCTTCTCGCAATCCACTTTAACTGCATATCTCTTGAGTCAGTCAATACCCAAAATAATCCAAAACTCAGCAAAGTTCAAAATAAAGCAATCATAAAAAAGAGCAACCATGACTCGAAAACATTAGACCACGACAAAGCATACAAATGCTAAATGAACCCTCTACTGGATTAGTCAAAACCAGTGTTCTATCACAAATCTCGGGTTCCAAACCCAAGCGACATAAAAGCTCATTGCTAATGGAAGAATGCAATGCTCCAGTATCAAACAAAACTCGAACTGAAACATCCCTGATTGAAAGTGTACCTTGAACAACACTCTTCTCCTTTCTCCTCTGCCGTAGGTGCTTTTGAAGAAGTTGGCACAACCTCCAAAGCATACGCCTTTGTTATCTGCTTACCATTCGACGTTTCTGGACAATCCTTCTTGTTATGCCTAGGCTTACCACAGTTACAGTACTTCCTATCGGCTTTCAAATTCTTAAAATCCTTGGAATAATGGCCCTTCTACTGACAGTTGTAGCAAATCACCTTGCATTTCTACTTCTTCTGGTCATCCTTTCCTTTCTGTTGTTATTATTTCCTTTTTCCATTCCCCTTATTGTTATTACTACCCTGTCGTGGTTTCAAATTTTCTATGGTTGCAACAACTTCTTCCTTGGTAAACAAACTCTCATGCCTTAAAGCTTTCTCAACAATCTTCTCATTAGGGTCATCCATATTATCAACCAACTGATTTCCAAAACACATATTCGAGCCCATTACGAATTTCTCATTCTTTTGATAAGGAGTCTCAGTATATGAACAAGCATACTTCAATAAAGCTTCAAACTCAGAAACGTACTCCAATACCAGTTGACTATTCTGCTTTAGCTCCATAAACCTCTTGAACAGAACTTACTTCTGGTTGGTAGAAATGAACTTTATCTCAAACTTGATTTGGAATTGATCCCAAGTGATCTCATCCTCAGGAGTCTCTGAAGTGACAGAGTTCCACAAATCCATAGCTCTTCCCTATAGCTATCCTGATGCAAGCTTCCTCTTAGTCGCATCCTCAATACCCAAGTCTCTGAATATCCGAACCCAAGTATCAAGCTACCCTTGAATCTAGATTGTTGGCTTTGTCCCCTTGAGCGGCTTTCCACTAAGAGCAGAGAAATCCTTACACAACTTTGTGAAATCAACCACCCTAGGCACTTACACTTGAATACCCACCGCGGTTGCCTCTAGAGTGGGTACCCTCCTCATGGTCACTACCATCATGGCCTCGAACATAGTTGGGTAATCAAGTAAGCCGCCATCTCCCCCTCCAGGTGCAAGATCCTCCCTACCAGTATGTCTCGAAGATCGACGACTCATTCTGAATATGCAAATAGAATAGTCCACACATGTGAAAAACTATAATGGAGTTCAAGCGATACTATACTATACACTAATATATAGTATGAATCCATCAGAAAATACAAATACGTCTCTCATACATCATTAGCCTATGAACTTCGGATAAAATCGATTAACCAAAGCTCAGATTCCAAAAGTGACAACCGCACTTAACAAAGAAATAATGCGCCGAAAGACATGCCAGGCAACTATGGATGATCATAAAGGTAGAATAACATGCACAGAATTTGTCGAATAACTCATACCGGAGGGATAAAAATATAATAGAACATATACAATAGGAGATAATAGTGAAGCATAACTGAATCAAATCTTAAACTTTTCATATCATCATGAAAATATCCATACAACAACTAGAATACATCAAAATCTATAAAAATAACCTCAGTACAGTTCGCTATGAGTAGCATGTCAACAACAACAGCGGAAACAACAAGTATGTATAGTAGGTAGTAGTACGTCAGCCTCTTCCTCGTCGTCGCTCTAAAGCATCGTCCTCATCAAGATATACTACATGCTAACTCAGTCAGCTTATCCACAACACAGATGAACAACCCAAGGTAATAAGAGGAACATAAAACCTTGAGTCAGACAACAGTCTTAACAAGCGATAAAACAGCTATCAAACATCATCAATAAAGTATATGATAAATAGGCAGTATAATCGTCTTATCTGCCAACACATCACAGAGAAGAATTCTCAAACCTAACTCCTCCACAAGCCTTCCCAAACAATTAGAGAAGAAATAAACAGTACATTTACAACAACCAATTATCGAGCATGTACCACTCTAATCAAGTCTAGCGCCTCCCAAGCCCGGAAGGCCTAAACCAACATCAGACAAGCACCTAAGATATATCTCCCTTGACGTCGAATAATCCATTCAAGACGATACAAGAAATAATAACATCCATGACAGTGGCTGTCACCATCTACCTTGCCTTGTATCCATCATTAATCTTATGATTGGCCCATCGTGCTATCCATGAAGGTCTAATAGTAACCCTGGTTCTATCAAAATTCCATACGCCACCGTGACTCGTATTTAGGCCCATCGTGACTGCCCAGGGTACTCGACTAATCATCTAGTCTTTTGGGCATCCCCATTCCCAGCTTTGAGTTTGCTAGAACCTACGATTAATGACAATCCCTCAGCTCTTCAATACTCTAGCCGTTACCACCGACTACATCCATAAGCTCAAGCGCCTTCTTAAGCAACCATTATCTGCAAGCTCAAATAATCTTAAGTTGCCTTCACAACTTCGAAGCATTATCATATGATCAACAAACACTTAACTATGCTTTGAACATTACACTTGAATTTATATCGAAGTTACACCAATCTTCAAATCGACAAAGTTCAACATTGCCTGGTCTATATATATTTACATCTCGATCCGATCCAACAATGGTTCACACCGATCCATTAGTGGATCGCTCCTTGTTTTGATCTGCCCGATCAACGATTCTGTGTAATGAACAATCCATTTTCACGCAATATGCTCCTTTGCCAATACTGGCCCGATCCATGCATTTCCCCTATGCGCGCTGTAGCGACCCGGAAAATCTGAACCAATTTAAAATTTTCAAATTGGCTAAAATAGTAGATTTTAAATATTTAAAATAAATATTTTAAATAATAGCAATGAAAAGTGAGTTTGAATCGACGTTTGAAAAGGAATATAATTAATTCTAATTATAAACAAGGCCTGAAAAGGCGCTGCAGTTTCAAAATTTGAATTCAAACTTTGTCGGACTGTACCGGGTGCAAAACAAAACGGATTTGAGTGAAACGAAAAATATTTAAATCTGTTTGTGAATACCTTTCTAACGAATCTGAAAAATCGAAGTTTCATAGTGGAAAGCAAAAGTTATGGCCAAATGAAATTTCAGAAAGGTCGCTATGGAATTTATATAGCCCGTGAAATTGGCCATTTTGCAAACGACCTGGGAATTCGACGAAACCACTTTTGTTGGATCCAGGATGCGAAGTTATTGCTAGGTTTCAAATTTCATAATTTTTGAAGCTAATATGTGAGCGTGGCAAAAGAAAATGTGTTTTGGTCAATTACAGTTAAATTGGATCGACCAGAAATGGGCCTTTTTGCAAACGGTCTCAGAATTCGACGAAACTAGTTTTGTTGGGACCATATCGTCAAAACATAGCCAGATTTATTTTTTTGGAATTTTTCGAATCAGTTTGTGGCCCAGGCAAATTGAAATGTATGTTCAAATCAAATATTGAATGTTATATATTTTAAATTGAATGGAAACTGACTGAAACAGTCGAATGGGCCTACGAAACATATCCCATTTTGTTCGGAATGGGGGTAAAACACTAAGGACGACAGTCGTTGGGTTTGATTTCGAGTTCGTATGGGAAAACCCTAATTTTCGAATAAGTATATATATCGGCCAATCATTAAATTCCATTCATTATTTAATTTCCAATTAAAAATCAGAAACCCCCCCCCCCGTTATTAACGCTTGACGGCGGAGCTGCTCCTTCGTTCCAGGCCTGATTCTGGCGTCCACGATCGTCGTTGACCCCCGCCACCACCCAAAATCGAAAGCCCTCCTCCTCCCCTTCAAATCCGACCAACCCATGCCCTCTCTCTCCTCGCTAGCGTCGGGAACGACGCCCAGGAAGTCGACGTCTTGAGAGCGCCACCGTCGCCTCCACAGGCCATCGATCTGACCAAAACCCCTGGCGCCACGAAGCCCTTTCCACCCTCTTTGACGTCACACAACCTGATCAGGATGAAGTGCTACGGATTTCATGAATTTTCGAAACCTAGTTTTGAACAGCTTTGAAAGGTAACGGCTGAATATAATTTAAACTATATTATAGCAGTTCTAAGCGCTACGGTTTTTGTTTCCTCTATAAAAATCATATCTTTTTCGTTTCTTGACGAAATTCAGTGTAACAAGAGACAGTGGACTTGTGTGGACGTCTTCTACATTCTAGAAGAGACCGCATATTTTTCTGAGCCTTCTGCTATTTTTGGTGGAGTGGAACCCAATGTGAGATTTCTAATTTATAAGCAATATGGAAAACGACGATGTATAAATTATATAATCGATGTATGAGTTATATAAGCGTTGTACACCTCTTGTATAAGCGTTGTATAAGGTGTACGTTCGATTTATAAGTTGTATATGCGTTGTAAAAATTATATATGTGTTGAAATAGAAGTGAATTGCTATATATAAATATATATATATATACGCCCCTCATCCACAAACCATGCACGATATATATTGGTTGTGATTGGTGTGAAAATTGATTGATAGCAAATGGTTGATTGGAATTGTTTGTGGTTGATATTGATTGATTGTGGTTGAAAATATCCGTTTGTGGTTGAGAAATATTTGGATGAAACCACATAGGATTAGTTTGTGGAAATGAAATAAATATACATGCCGCCTGCATGCGAACTAGATGCATGATTCCCCATTATCAAAAACCGCGAGGTTTTAAGGTAGAGCAAGGAGCCGTACTAGGGACGGTCCCGGTTTTAACTACTCTGCCGTTATTCTGCCGAAATTTTGAATAATATTCATGTGTTTGAATTATTTTCATTTGTTGAAACTATATTTATTCGTTGAATAGAAAACCTTCATGTGTTGGGTCGATATTCATTCGTTGGATAGAAATTCATGTGTTGAATGGTATTCGTGTTTTAAATATAAAAATCACATTTTTATCTATATATACAAACTAAAGAAAACCTTCATGTGTTGAATCGATGTTCATTCGTTGAATTGAAATTCATGTGTTGAATGGTATTCATATTTTGAAATAAATTGTTTTATAATAAAAGTCACATTTTTATCATCTATATGAACTATACAAAATAATCTTGTTTTGAAAGAAATTGTTTTACAATAAAAATCCTATTTTTATTACATATATGAACTATTTAAAATAATAGTGTTTTGAACTGAATTGTTTTACAATAAAAATCACATTTTTATTATATACATGAATTGTTAAATATAGTGAAGTGTTGAAATAGAAGACAGTTGGATAAAAATATCGTTTTTATCAAATGTATAAAATGAATATAACTTTAAAATCGAAGAATCGATATATATATATAAATAGAATTGAAATATATCGAATAACGATGCTGCAGTTCGTATTTTGAAACCGTGATTTCAAACGATTAGTGCGGGAGATCCGACCATCGGATTTTCCCGAAACCACAACCGTTGGGTTCGCTTTGGAAATATCTTCCCAACGGGACCAACTTTGTAAAAATACAACGGTTGGATTGTCTGGAATGTTTAATTCAAATTTGAAGAAAAACAGCGCCAGAATCGATTATATTATATATATATATATATATATAATTATATATTATCGAATAACGACGCTGCAGTTCGTATTTTGAAATCGAAACTTCAAACGATTATACCGGGAGATCCGACCGTCGGATTTTCCCGAAACTGGAACCGTTGGATTCGTTTTGAAAAGATATTTCTAATGATGTAAATTTTGTGATGACCCAATGGTTAGATTTTTAGATATGTGTAAATCAAATCTGGAGAAAAACAGCGCCACGACCGCGTTATGGCCCAAAGTGTCGTTTTGAATAAATTGGCTATTTTAAAATAAATAAAAATTGCAATAAATCGTTATAAAATATTATAAACCATATGGATGTGAAATTTAGAAATTAACTGAAGGTTGGCAAAGCCGAATGGTTTCCTGGGTGTTGATCTGATGTTGGTTTCGGCCTTCGGGGTTAATATTTGGGAAATCGTTCTCTTACTGATTGACGGTTAGTGACTAACGAATTGAATTAAGGCGTGTGTATGTTAGTGTTCCACTTGTTTATTATATACGCGAGTTGTTCAGAAAGACTGAGTTTATCCCATTCTGAATAACTGAATCGACGATAAGAAATCGAAGATGAAGACGATGGTCGAAGACCGGAGATCTTCACCTCGTTTGGATGGTAACCAAGGTCCTGATTGGGAGGCATTCCGAAATATGGATAATGAGTGGGGATCGTCCAGACGTACGTGGTGGTCGATGGGTTTGCGAGGTATATAGTGCCTCCGGTTTCGTTCAGACCCAGAACGGACTTGTAAATGGACAGTGTGTCTGACATTGGATTTTATTCTGCGTTGATTGATCTCTTTTAAATATACATCTGTTTGGCGGAGGAGAATTTATTCTTTTTCTTAACGCCCTTCTCTGAAACGCACGAGCTCAAAGGTTGTATATCGATGGATATCAGTCGCATGGCATCAATTGATAGTGTGGCATGCCTAAGTGGCAAATGATCAGGGCTTCGGTTGAAAAGCAAAGTCTTGTGGTGATGATCAAAGCACTGCCAGTGTGGCGTAGCTTTGTGTATAATGTAAATTCGCGAGCCTCACACCCCGGTATGAACCAGAAACAGGAGAAGGACATCAGGGAGGGCCTGCGTTTCTTTCTAGCTAGGAGTGGTGTCGGTGTTTTTACATGGCCTGACATTTTACTTATGTGGATGATGGATAGCGAGGCGCCTCGGATATATCGGTCGATCCGGGACCGATGGAGTCATTCGTTGGCTCATTTGCGCCCCATAGGGCGGAGAAATGTAGTGTTCAGGTATAATAATCCACATCGATGGACCGGCCCTGACGATCCAGGGGGCACTTGCGGTAGTTCCTGAGACATGGTAGGCTAGATTGTATCGAATTCGGTAAGGACTATCTTTTGCCTTGGTTCTGGACGGAAATCCAATTTCCAAATACGTGACTGTGCGGTTTCGATTGTGTGTATATATATATATATATATATATATATATATATGGCGACATAGTGGCATAGGACACTCATGTCGTCTATGATTGATAGTTATGATTTGAAATTGTTTTTGAAACATATAAACACTAGTAGTAATACCAAATGCTTTTGTTTTATTCGTATCAAGCATATCTTGGCCATTATAAGGTAAAAACTCTATCCTTCGGTTTGCGTTGCATTGTGTGATGGGAACTGAGTCTTATAATGGCTTCATTTTTATAAAAAGCATTGCGATGTTTAAAGGAAAGATTTGCTTTTAAAGCACTGGCAATCCAATGGAGTAAACCCGTTCCACGAAAGTGGCGTGGTCCTGTGATTAGCCATATAATAAATGTGTTGAGTAGATTTCTCATACCAGTCCCATGACTGACTCGTAGTTTGTTTCACTTTCAAACTCGGGTGCCCCTCTTTTTACACGGGCAGCCTTGTATTCAGGTTTAGCTGGCTCTTTCTGGATAGCTGGAGCTGAAGATGGATTCTATTATTTATCTCTTTTTATGTTGTTCAGCTCCTATTGTACATTATGTTTTTTTCCGCTGTAGACATTTATGTATAGCTGAACTGTATTTGTACTAAGTATGATCCTATATACTGTGTAACCCTGATGATTACGTTTATCCAATGTATTCTACTGTACATTATATGGCGTATTTATTTAATTCTGTTCTGCTATTATCTGTTTCTGTGTTATATTCCAAAGATTACCCTTGTCTCCGTTAGTACGGGGTTTGGGGTCTTCTCAATTTGGTATCAGAGCTTTGGTTTAGCTTAGCTCTGGAATATATATATTAACGAACTCATCAGAAATAGAACCGGTAGTGTTCTAGGACGGGTAACTCTATACAGATAGGATCAGTAATATCCTAGTATGAGTAAAGCAGAATGAAATTACACCTCGATAGACACATTTACATTTGAAGTATTTGTACTTATGTTTTAAAATATCTTTTCTGTGACCTGACACTTGGTCTGCTATTTGCAAAAGCACTAGAAAATGAGTGTCAGAAACAGAAGGAATGCAGAACCGGATATTGAGGCCCTATTAATCAAATATCGAAATATGGGTGGAATACCGTTCTCTGGTGAAGAATCTATTATGAAGACACAGGCTTGGATTCGTTCTGCTGAAAAGATCTTTGATGGTTTAAAGCTGAGGGATGACCAGAAAAGATTACTGGCATCCTGGGCACTCAAAGATGAAGCTTTTTTCTGGTGGGATTCATTTATTGAGAATAATCCAGAAGGTGATATCACCTGGGACAGAATCAAAGTGATTTTCTTAGAAAGATTTACTCCTCCCGAAGCAACCGAGCGATTATGTGACGAATTTTCTTATCTGATACAAGGTGATATGACCATCCCAGAATATCATAAGAAATTCAACGAACTTTCTCACTTTGCTCCTCATCTGATTCAAGATCCAAAGAGGAAGAATCTGAGATTTATTCATGGCTGCAAAGAAAATATCAGAACAGTGTAATGAGGAACGTGAAGCTCCCATTTTCTTAAATGATATACATGGCTTACCAGTACGAGGATCTCGATAGGATAGGTATGTTGCGCGACGAAGAAGAAATCAGTTCAAGCAACAAAAGGAAATTTGAAGCTATCAGCCCAGAGGCAAGTGTGCGGCCTGAGGCCAGTACGAAGGCTGAAGTCATAAAGAGGCCAAAGATCAATCAGAAAAAGGTAAAGACAGTCATATGTCTAAAGTTTGATCAGCAAGGGCATTCGATGAGAAACTGTAGATCTTCAAACAAATGAAGAATGGATGAATCTAAATCCAAGAACAAGTTTCATTTAGCCCGAGAATGTAATCTTTGTCATCGGGCTGGTTACGTAAAGCAAGACTGCTGGATGTTGAAAAAGACTGGAATAGTTCAAGTGAATGAAGTAGCAGAAACTTCAGCACCCTCAGCTAGTCAGGAAAGATCTGATGTTTTAGAAGGAACGCTTACTGTCAAAAACATTCCAGTCAAAGTACTATTTGACATAGGCGCATCACGAAGCTTCATTGCCAAGAATGCAGTTAAGAAGTTGGATTTGAAATTGAGGAAGCTTAAGGAAGCAATGACTGTCCGAAATCCGGTCGGGGGTTCCCTCGATCTCAGTTGGGTTTGTGCAGTACCTGTCTCTTTTTCCTGCTATAAATTCCCTACTATCTCGATTGTCATGAATTTTAATGAATTCGATCTTATTCTGGGATTGGATTGGCTAACCAAATATGAAGCAGAGGTTAGATGCGCCGAGAGAGTTGTTAGGGATAAGATAAAATCAGGGAATTATATAACCATACCATGTGAAGGTCAGAATCCTAATAGAAAAGACTTCTGGGCAGCTCTCGGTATTTCTCCTGCTCAAATAGAAAATACCCCAGTAGTCACAGAGAATATTCCCGACCTAGTGAAAGATATTCCTGTTGTCAAGAACTATGCGGATGTGTTCGAAGAAGTTGTTCGCTTACCTCCGCAGAGAGAAATAGATTTCAAGACTGCTTTGATTCCGAATGCAAGGCCGATAGTTCATGCTATTCGAAGAATGTCCTTGAAATAGAAAGAAGAACTTGACAATCAAACACGACAGCTAGTTTGGAAGGGTCTGATCAGGCCTAGTTTCTCTGATTGGGGAGAAGCAGTGGTGTTTGTCCCAAAATCCGATGGTACTCTATGGCTATGTGTGGATTATCGTGATTTGAACAAGCAGAAAATAAAGAACAAATATCCATTGCCGCGAATTGATGATTTATTGGATCGTCTGAATGGAGCACAAGTATTCTCGAGAATGGACCTAGCTACAGGCTTCCATCACCTTCGAATTGTCGAAGAGTGTGTTCCAATGACAACATTCAGAGGTCCCGACCTATTCTACGAGTGGTTAGTAATGTCGTTCGGCTTATGTAATGCTCCAGCCTACTTCGTCGATTTGATGAATAGAGTTTTCAGTGGGGTTTTGAATAAATTTGTTCTGGTTTTCATTGACGATATTCTAATCTTATCTAAATCAAAGGCCGAACATGAAAAGCATCTGGAACAGGTTCTAGAAATTCTGAGACGGAATGTATTGAAAGCCAAACTATCCAAATGTATATTCTGGCAAGATGAAGTGAAATTTCTGGGCCACGTCGTATCGAAAGAAGGAATTGTTGTGGATCCAAGCAAAATCAAAGCTATCCAAAATTGGAAACAGCCCAATACTCCTACAGAAGTCCGTAGTTTTCTGGGATTGGCTAGTTATTACCGGAAGTTCATTAAAAACTTCTCGAAGATATCTAGTCATTTAACGAAGCTTACGAAGAAGCACTCAAAATTCAAATGGACTCCAGAAAGTGAAGAGGCTTTTGAAGAGCTAAAGTTAAGATTAACGACAGCTCCAGTGTTAACCATCATCGATGGCAATCAGGATTTAAAATTCTGGACTAATGCTTCTAGAGAAGGCCTTGGCGCAGTGTTAATGCAAAGAGGTCAAGTGATTGCTTATGCTAGCCGTCAACTGAAGCCGCACGAGAAAAACTATGTAACTCATGATCTTGAGTTGTTGGCTATCGTATTCTCTTTGAAAATCTGGAGACACTATCTTTTGGGTGAGAAATTCGAACTGTATACAGACCATCAGTTGTTGAAGTATCTGTTCACTCAGAAGGATCTGAATCTGAGGCAGCAACGTTGGCTAGAGTTCCTTGTAGCATATGATTTTGAGATTCTATACACTCCAGGGAAAGCCAATGTCGTGGCCGATCCGTTAAGCCGAAAGAATGAAATGATCGCCAGTTTTATCATTGCGACTTCATTGATTGACAAGATATCGGCTCTCCAAAAAGATGACCAATTTATCAAAGGAATGAGTTAGCGAATTCGTGAAGGCAATGCTTCATATTTCCAGCTCGACAGCGAAGGGATTCTGAGGTTAGAAGGATGAATTTGTGTTCCAGAAATTCCTGAACTCAGAAGAGATGTGCTTGATGAATGCCACAAATCTAAGCTCGGTATCCATCCGGGTGTGAGTAAAATGTATAGCGACATCAAGCGAACATTCTGGTGGAAGTCGTTAAAAAGAGACATCTCGATATATGTTAGTCGATGCCCTACTTTCCAGCTAGTCAAAAGCGACCAACAGAAACTGGCTGGATTGTTACAACCGCTGGACGTTCCTGGTTGGAAGTGAGAGCATATTTCTATGGATTTCATTGATGGTCTGCCCAGAACCAGAAAAGGGAATGACAGTATTTGGGTGATCGTAGATCGCTTCACGAAGACCGCCCATTTCATACCTGTCAGATCAAACAGAACCGCTCAGAGTCTGGCGCAGATATATTTCAAGGAAATTGTTAGAGTACATGGAGTGCCGCTCAGTATAGTCAGTGATAGAGATACAATATTTACTAGTAAATTCTGGGAGGCATTTCAAGTAGAGCTGGGAACAAAGCAGAATCTAAGCACCGCTTATCATCCTCAGACAGATGGTCAGACAGAGAGGGTGAATCGTATTTTAGAAGATCTATTGCGGGCTTGAGTTCTAGATTTCGGTGGGTCATGGGAAGACCATCTGCATTTGGATGAATTCTCTTATAACATGTAATAACCCGGAAATTCTGAACTAGTTTAAAAATTTTATTTTGGCAAATTTAGCGAATTTTGAACATTTAAAATAAATTATTTTAAATAATATCGACGAGAAATCTATTTTGAATATAGTTCGAACGTATATATTTATACGCGTCATCGTTAGAATATAAATAATTATATATAATTATAAATAGAATGGAAAATGGCGCGGTAGTTAGATAATTCGATTTCAAACTTCAATTGAATGTACCGGGTGCCAAACAATCCGGATTTTAGCGAAACCAAAAATAATAGGATCTATTTGATAATACCTTTCCAACGAATCCGAAAGATCGAAATTTCATAGGGGGAATCAAAAGATATGTCCAGTTGAGAATTCAAAATGGTCGCCGTGGAATTCAGGCCCTTAAAAATGGGAATTTAGCAAACGACCTCGGATTTCGACGAAACCACTTTTGTTGGATCCATGATGTCAAGTTATTGCTAGATTCCAAATTTCATATTTTTTCGAATCAATATGTGAGCATGGCAAAGGAAAACGCGTTTGACCAGTTTTAGTTGATTTTAATCGACTTGAAATTGGCCATTTTTCAAACGGTCTCAGAATTCGACGAAATTAGTTTTGTTAGGACCGTATCGTCAATACGAAGCTAGAAAATATTTTTATAGAATTTTTCGAGTTCATATGTGGCCCCAGTAAATTGAAATGTGCGCTTAAATTGAATATATAAAGATCTATATTTTAAATTCAACGGAAACTGATCGTAACGATTGAATTAGCCTACGATACATATCCCATTGTGTTCGGAATGGGGGTAATTAGCTATGGACGACAGGCGGTGGGCCTCGTTTAGAGGTCTTATGTAAAAGTCAACTTTTTGAAAATATAATAATAATAATAATAATAAAATTAATCTCTTCCTTCCCTCTCCTTATTCATTCTGCCCCCCCCCCCCCCCGTATCATTTCAAAACAGAACCCGAAAAAAAAAAAGAGAAAGGGGGAGCGACGATCGTCGCCCTCCCCGATGACCACCGCGCCGCCGCTTCAGGTGGCGCGCCCACCACCAAGCCCCCCCATGCTCCTCCTTCTTCCCTTCTCCTCCCTCCATTCGAACTTCCGCCCAGAGAACCCCACTGCCAAATCGAACCCCCTGCCTCTCCCTCCTCTGCCTCGTTCGCCACCACCTGCCGCCCTCCTCCTCTGACGAACTCCACCTCCAGCAGCTCCGATTCCCCCCCCCCCCCCAATCAAAACCCTAAAAGGAATTGTAAGTTTCTACTTCTTTTATTTTGTTTTTGTTTATTTAATGTTATTATAAATATGATTTGGAGTAGAATAAATAGTTTAAATCGAAAAGGGTTTGATTTTCATATTTTTAAAAGCTAAGATTTTTATGGTGATGAATTTGATTTTTACATATATAATAGCATAATAAAAATCAGTTTTTATGCATGATATCGGTGAATAAAAAATGGATTTTGACAAGTGGTTAATGAATAAAGATTAGATTTTTAACATAAGAACGTTCGGATTTTTAGCTACATAAAGGAACGATTTTTAAAATAGAAAAGATTAGATTTTTAAAATAGGATTTTTCTATATTGAATAGCGAAGTAAAAATTCGATTTTTATATATTGAATAGCGAAGTAAAAATTCGATTTTAATATATTGAATAGCGAAGTAAAAATTCGATTTTTCTATATTGAATAGCGAAGAAAAAATTCGATTTTTATATATTGAATAGCGAAGTAAAAATTCGATTTTTATATATTGAATAGCGAAGTAAAAATTCGATTTTTCTATATTGAATAGCGAAGTAAAAATTCGATTTTTATATATTGAATAGCGAAGTAAAAATATGATTTTTATGTATTGAATAGTAAAGTAAAAATTCGATTTTTACATATGTAGAGAATACGGGCAACGAAGATTACAAAAAGGCGAGAACGATGAAGATTTCTATAAATGAAGTGTCGTGAAGTTGGGATAGCTTTCGGTGAGAACTTCTCACTCTTCAATTTCTTTTCTAGTTATATATATATATATATATACTAGGATGCATACGGTGTTTAGTAGCACCCGACACCCGTCATCCACAGGCCATGGATGGCTTGTTTGTTTGATTGATGTGTTGTGAAAATTGTTTGTGATGTTGATGTGAAATAGATAATAAAATATATTCATAGGTTGAATAAAATAATTTGGTCGTTAAAAATATAATTTTTAACGTGAATGCGAATAAATATAATTCATTTACAAACCGGACGGTTTGTTTATGTACACCTATTTGAAGGACATTGACTAGGACGATAAATTTTACACATCGTCCAACTGCACAAATAAAATCTGTGTTTATTGATCTGAAACCCCACACGGGTATTGGGATAAAATACGACATACACTAATCCTAATAATTAGTTGTTTGTCGTTCGATGGATTGACAGGCTGTCATAAGTGTTAGATATCCATATTTGATGCTTATACAGTGTAGTGCACTTTGGATGATGGTTGATTATTTATCGTTGTTATTATATACATGTGTTGTATGGAATCCATATAATTAACTTTATATGGTAATTGATTGGGCCTCATTCCAATTTAGAAGATAAAGAATATTATAAAATAAAGGTTCATGTGTTGACAGTACTCATCCGTTGAGATTAGTCATGTGTTGAACGAAATATTTTAATAATAAAATTTACATCTTTATATTATAAAATAAAGGTTCATGTGTTGACAGTAGTCATCCGTTGAGATTAGTCATGTGTTGAACGAAATATTTAAATAATAAAATCTACATCTTTATCTTTATAAAATAAAGGTTCATGTGTTGACCGTACTCATCCGTTAAGATTAGTCATGTGTTGAACGAAATATTTTAACAATAAAATCTATACCTTTATCATATATAAAATTAGAAACTAACTGGAAAATAGATAAGATGAGTGGTCTCCTGGATATTAATTTGATGTTGGTTTCGGCCTTCGGGGTTAATATTCAGGGAATCGTTCTCTTACTAATTTACGGTTGGAGTCTGATTTAATATCAAACGATAGATACCTTAATTTTTATAAAATATATTGAATAACAAAAATAGTCACACGTGGACAGTACTCATTCGTTGAGATTAGTCATGTGTTGACAAAAATATAGATTCATTTGTTGAATAGAATAACGAAGTTATTGAAATATATAAAGCCGTGTTGATTAGGGATGCGCTATTTTGACGTGAACGATATTTATATCGATTATATTCGAATTTAAATTGAATTGAATAGAAAAACGAATTCGAATTGAATTGAATAGAAAACGAATTCGAATTGAATTGAATAGAAGACGAATTCGAATTGAATTGCATAGAAAACGAATTTGAATTGAATAGAAAACGAATTTGAATTGAACTGAATAGAAATCGAATTCGAATTGAATTGAATAGAAAACGAATTCGAATTGAATTGAATAGAAAACGAATTCGAATTGAATTGAATAGAAAATGAATTCGAATTGAATCGAATAGAAAACGAATTCGAATTGAATTGAATAGAAAACGAATTCGAATTGAATTGAATTGAAAACGAATTCGAATTGGATTGAATAGAAAACGAATTCGAATTGGATTGAATAGAAAACGAATTCGAATTGGATTGAATAGAAAACGAATTCGAATTGAATTGAATAGAAAACGAATTCGAATTGAATTGAATAGAAAACGAATTCGAATTGAATTGAATAGAAAACGAATTCGATTTGAATTGAATAGAAAACGAATTCAAATTGGATTGAATAGAAAACGAATTCGAATTGAATTGAATAAAAAACGATTCGGATTGAATTGAAAACGAATTCGAATCGAATTGAAAACGAATTGAAATGAATTCAAATTGAATTGAAATTTGAATTGAATAGAAATGAATTTTAAAACGAGTTTATAAGGAAAAATTCAATTTTGATTTGAATTGAAATGGAAGTTGAAATTATTTTTGAAACGAATTTAAAACTATTTATATAATTCGTTTTAAATAGAAATCGACGAAATATATATTATATATATAATATAATGGCCTGAATAGAACGCGCCGCGCCGCGGCAGTTCGCGAATTTCGACCATTGATTTCGAACGGACATCACGAGAGATCCGACCGTCGGATTCTCCTAAAACCAGAACCATTGGGTTCGTATCGAAAAGAGTTTTCTAACGAATATTAGAAATTTGAAATCTAACGGTTGGATTTGGAGATACGTCCAAATCAAATTTGGAAAAGGTCGCTGTAAGTGCAGTTCGATGGCCATTGGTGGAAATCGACTGTACGTGCCTTGATAAAATTATTAAAAATATCAATAATTTGTGTAAAATCATAAGAAATGATTTGGGAAAAATTGTGATGAAAAACTCCATATTTGAAAAGATAAAAATAGATTTTTATCGAAATGAACTAGTTTTGAACTGAAATTAAAACCCATTTATTTTTAAATAAATAAATTGGATTTGAAATGGGTTTTAAATAGAATTGATCTGAGGGTTTATCGTGAACAGTGTTTTAAATAACATTTGTTCTTTAACCCGATAGTAATTAGAATGTGATTTGGGTTTGTCGTGAACTGTGTTTTAAATGACATTAGTTCTTTAACCCAGTAAAAGGAGATTTAATGAATCTGCAATTAGATTGAAATGTGAATTGATAATTTAAATTATCAAATTTAGAAAGTGAGCGAGGATGGAGTATCACCAGTTTTGCTCCAAAACGGTAGTCAAATCTTTAATTAGATTTGAACGTGAAATGGTAATTAATTTTACTGATAACACCGTGGTGTTAGATATGGAGTATTACCAGTTTTGCTTCATGGAATGAATAGGTTGGGATTGGGAAATAAAATAAATAATTATTTCGGCGTGGTTCGCTAATCCTGACTAGTTTGAAAAACCATAATTTGGTTTGAAATGATATCCAAAGGAAGATTAAAGGATAAATTTTCAAGAATTTATCTTGGATAAAATTAATGGGAACCTTTCCCTAAGAATTGAAATTTAGAAACTAGCTGTAGGTTAGCTAAGAAGAATGGTTTCCTAGGTATTGATCTGATGTTGGGTTCGGCCTTCGGGGTTATTATTTGGGGAATTGCTCTCTTACTGATTTACGGTTAGTGACTAATGAATTGGAATGAGGCGTATGTTGTGTTTGTGTAACATTTGTTTTTAATATACGCGGATTGTTCGGAAAGGCCGGGTTTATACCCATTTTGAATAACCGATTCGACGATATGTCGAAGATGAAGACGGTGGTTGAAGACCAGAAGTCTTCACATCGTTTGGGTGATTATTGATGATCTTGATTGGGCTGTAAACCCAAGATGAGGGAATCAGTAGGTGGTCGTCCAGACGTACTTGGAGATCGATGGATATGCGAGGAAAGAGCCTCCGGTTTCGTTCAGACCCAGAACGAACTTGTAAATGGATTGTGTGTCTGACATTGGATTTTTGTAACAACCCGGAAAATCTGGGCCAGTTTAAAATTTTTATTTTAGCAATTTTGGCGAATTTTGATTATTTAAAATGAATTATTTTAAATAATATCGACGGGAAATTTATTTTGAATATAATTCAAACGTATATATTATATACGTCGTCGTTAGAAAATATAAATAATTATATATAATTATAAATAGAATTGAAAATGGCGCGGTAGTTCGATAATTCGATTTCAAACTTCAATTGAATGTACCGGGTGCAAAACAATCCGGATTTTAGTGAAACCAAAAATAATAGGATCTAATTGATAATATCTTTCCACTGAATCCGACAAATCAAGATTTCATAGCTGGAATCAAAAGATATGTCCAGTTGAAAATTCTGAACAGTCGCTATGGAATTCAGGCCCTTAAAAATGGACATTTTGCAAATGGCCTCGGATTTCGACGAAACCAGTTTTGTTGGGTCCGTGGTGTCGAATTATTGCTAGGTTTCAAATTTCATAATTTTTCGAATCAATATGTGAGCGTGGCAAAGGAAAACGCGTTTGACTAGTTTAAGTTGATTTTAATCGACTGGAAATTGGCCATTTTTCTAACGGTCTCAGAATTCGACGAAACTAGTTTTGTTAGGACCGTATCGTCAATACAAAGCTAGAAAATATTTTTCTGGAATTTTTCTAGTTAGTATGTGACCCTGGTAATTTGAAATGTACGTTTAAAATTCAATATAGTGATTTAAATGTAAATTTAACGAAAATTGATTGTAACAGCCGAATCAGCTTACGATACATATCCCATTGTGTTCGGAATGGGGGTGAAACGCTATGGACGACAGTCGGTGGGCCTCGTTTCGAAGTGGAATAAAAAGTCAACTCCTTGGGATAAAATAAATTAAAATTAAATTAAATATATAAAATCTTTTTCATATACCCCCCTTTCTCGTATACATTCAACAGAAAAAAAAAGAAAAAAAACCGTAAGACCTAATCGCGCCTCCACCAGCGTCAGTCCATCGCCGCCCTCCATCCCGACATCACCGTCGCTCCGACTCCCCCCCCCCTCTCGCCTAACCCGCTGTCGAACCCCCTTCTCCCTCTCTCAGTCGTAAATCCCCAAACCGCACCCCGTTGCCGATTGAAAACCGCCGCCGCACCATGTGTCAGCCTCCCCCTTGCCTCTGACGATCACCGCCCTCCCTTCAAAAAAAAAAAAAACTGAAACCGAGATCCACACCCACGAGCATCCAAGACCAGCATCACTCCACCTCGCGACGTCAATCTTCCTCCCCATTCTTGGATCGAATCCAGCAGCTCCACTGTGACATTGTCTGAGGTGCGCAAGAAATTGATGAAGTGGGGGTTCTTCGGTGATTCTCCTGAGTGAAACGAAGAACTGGAAAGCAACAGTAGGAAAAAGAAATTTAGGTGAGTTTCTCTAAATTTTGGTTTTTCCATTATAATTGTTTTTGAATTTGGAAATCAATCTCTCGCGATTTCCCTCTTTGATGACTTGAATGAAATAGTTTGAGGCCTTAGGAATCGAATGAAATTGTTTGTTGGTGTTAGATAGAATGCTTGAACAATAAAAATCATATTTTTATTGTATATATGAACTATTAAAGATAGTCAGGAGATAAATAAAATGTTTGAACTATAAAAATCTCATTTTTATAGTATGAATGGACTTCTAAAATTAGTCGCTTGTTAATAAAATAATTTAACAATTGAAATCATCATTTTTAGAGTATGAATGAACTTCTAAAAATAGTCACGTATGGAAATAAATGTTGGATTATTAAAAATATGATTTTTATATTTTTAAAGTATTAAAAATATAATCTTTATAATGTAGAGAAAGTAAAAATGTGATTTTTATATAATGTATAGCATAGTAAAAATATGATTTTTATATATTGAACTTCGAAATAAAAATATGATTTTTATATATTGAACTTCGAAATAAAAATATGATTTTTATATATTGAACTTCGAAATAAAAATATGATTTTTATATATTGAACTTCGAAATAAAAATATGATTTTTATATATTGAACTTCGAAATAAAAATATGATTTTTATATATTGAACTTCGAAATAAAAATATGATTTTTATATATTGAACTTCGAAATAAAAATATGATTTTTATATATTGAACTTTGAAATAAAAATTCGATTTTTATATATTGAACTTTGAAATAAAAATTCGATTTTTATATATGGAATAGCGAAGTAAAAATTCGATTTTTACATATGTAGTGAAAGCGGACAACGAAGGTGACAAAAAGGCGAGAACGACGAAGTTTCTGCAAAAGAAGTGTCGTGGAGCTAGGATAGCTATAAGTGAGAATTTCTCACCTTTCAATTTATTTTTCTAGTTATATATATACTAGGATGCAGACGGTGCTTAGTAGCACCCGACACAATCGTCCACAGACCATGGACTTGTTTGTTTGATTGCGAAAATAAGTTAGATTGTTTGATTGAAATTGAGTTGTTTGGGTGAATTGAATGAATTTGATTGATGTGTGAATGGCGTGGGCCTTCACTAGACCGGGGATAAGGCTAGGCCTCGTCCCGTTTCTAGTATCGTGCCGTTATGCCGCCGAAATTTTCTAAAATAAGTTAGAAAAATAAAGATATCATTTTATTGAGAATGAACTGAATAGAAATTCATATGTTGGAATAAAATGTTTTGTCGTTAAAAATATAATTTTTAACGTGAATGTGAATAAATAAATATTCATTTACAAACCAGTCGGTTTGTTTATGTACACCTATTTGAATGACATTGATTGGGACGATAAATTTCACACATCGCCCAACTGCACAAATAAAATATGTGTTTGATTGTTTGAAACCCCACACGGGTGTTAGGATGAAATTTGAAGTTCACTCATCCTGATTGATTAAATATGTCGATCGATTGATTGACAGGCTGTTATAAGCGTTAGATATCTATATTTGATGCTTATACAGTGTAGTGCACTTTGGTTGATGGTTGATTATTTTTCAATGCTATTATACAGGTGTTGTATGAAAATCCATATGATCAACTTTATATGGTGATTGATAGGGCCTCATTCCAATTTGAAAAATAAAGAATATTATAAAATAAAGGTTCATGTGTTGACAGTACTCATTCATTGAGATTGGTCATGTGTTGAACGAACTATTTTAGTAATAAAATTTACATCTTTATCAATATAAAATAAAGGTTCATGTGTTGACAGTACTCATTCATTGAGATTGGTCATGTGTTGAACGAAATATTTTAGTAATAAAATTTACATCTTAATCAATATAAAATAAAGGTTCATGTGTTGACAGTACTCATTCATTGAGATTGGTCATGTGTTGAACGAAATATTTTAGTAATAAAATTTACATCTTTATCAATATAAAATAAAGGTTCATGTGTTGACAGTACTCATTCATTGAGATTGGTCATGTGTTGAACGAAATATTTTAGTAATAAAATTTACATCTTTATCAATATAAAATAAAGGTTCATGTGTTGACAGTACTCATTCATTGAGATTGGTCATGTGTTGAATGAAATATTTTAGTAATAAAATTTACATCTTTATCAATATAAAATAAAGGTTCATGTGTTGACAGTACTCATTCATTGAGATTGGTCATGTGTTGAACGAAATATTTTAGTAATAAAATTTGCACCTTTATCGATATAAAATAAACGTTCATGTGTTGACAGTACTCATTCATTGAGATTGGTCATGTGTTGAACGAAATATTTTGATAATAACAACTATTTTGAAAAAGAAATATTTGAAATAGAATATTTGAAAATAGAAATTTATGAAGCCGTGTTGATTAGATTGACGCCATTTTGACGTGAACGATATTTATATCGATTTTATTCATTTCGAAATGAAATGAATTGAAAACGATTTCGAAATGAAATGAATTGAAAACGATTTCGAAATGAATTGAATTGAAAACGAATTCAAATTGAATTGAAAGCGAATTGAAAGGAATTCAAATTGAATTGAAATTTGAATTGAATAGAAATGAATTTTAAAACGAATTTATAAAGAAGAATTCAATTTTGATTTGAATTGAAAAGGAAGTTGAAATTGCTTTTGAAACGAATTTTAAAACTATTTATATAATTCGTTTTAAATAGAAATCGACAAAGTATATATTATATATAATATATATATATAATATAATGGCCTGAATAGAACGCGCCGCGCCGCGGCAGTTCGCGAATTTCGACCATTGACTTCGAACGGACATTACGGGAGATCCGACCGTCGGATTCTCCTAAAACCGGAACCGTTGGGTTCATATCGAACAGAGCTTTCTAACAAATGTTAGAAATTAGAAATCTAACAGTTGGATTTGGAAGCATGTCCAAATCAAATTTGAAAAAGGTCGCTGTAAGTGCAGTTCGATGGCCATTGATGGAAATCGACTGTACGGGCCTTGATAAAATTATTAAAAATAGCAATAATTTGTGTAAAATCATAAGAAATGATTTAGAAGGAATTGGGATGAAAAACTCCATATTTGAAAAGATAAAAATAGATTTTTATCGAAATGAACTAGTTTTGAACTAGAATTACAATTCTATTTATTTTTAAATAAATAAATTGAATATTGAAATGGTTTTGAAAATAACCAGAATTTCCAATAATTGCATTGGAGTGGATTTGAATCGAAATTGTCTTCGGAATATTTCGATGTTGGAATTCGTGATTATACAGGTGTTGTTATGGAAATTTGAAAGATATATACTTATATCGTTATTTCCAATACGACATTTGTTAATCGTAGAATTTGATATTGAATATAAGCCGATATATTTTCTATTCAGAGCCTTATATTGAATATCAAATGTGATTTGGGTTTGTCGTGAATGGTGTCTTCATTAACACTGTTCTTGAACCCTGTTGAGAAAAGATTAAATCTTTTTATTTAGATTTAATGAAGTGTACCAATTAAATAATATTTAATTGGAATGAAATTGATATTGATTTTTGGGTTTATCGTGAACAGTGTTTTAAACAACACTCGTTCTTTAACCCGATAATTAATGAATGTGATTTTGGGTTTATCGTGAACCGTGTTTTAAATGACACTGATTCTTTAACCCAGTCAAAGATTAAAACTAAGTGGAGTTTTAATGAATCTTTAATTAGATTGAAAAAATCGAAATGGAGTATCACCAGTTTTGCTCCAGGCGTTAGTTAAATCTTTAATTAGATTTGAACGTGAAATGGTAATTGAATTTACCGATAACACCGTGGTGTTAGATATAAAGTATTACCAGTTTTACTTCATGGGATGAATAGGTTGGGATTGGGAAATTAAAACCAATGATTACTTCGGTAAGGTTCGCTAATTCCAACTAGTTGAATCGGAATTCAAAGGAAGATTAGAGAATGAATTCAAGAAATTATCTTGGATAAAATTAAGGGGAACCTTTCCCTATGAATGTGAAATTTAGAAACTAACTGTCGGTTAGCCAAGTAGAATGGTTTTCTATATATTGATCTGATGTTGGTTTCGGCCTTCGGGGTTAATATTTGGGGAATTATTCTCTTGATTAATTTACGGTTAGTGACTAATGAATTGGAATGAGGCGTATGTTGTGTTTGTGTAACACTTATTTAAAATATACGCGAGTTATTCGGAAAGACCGGGTTTATCCCATTCTGAATAACTGATACGACGATAAGTCGAAGATGAAGACGATGGTCGAAGACCGGAGGTCTTCACGTCGTTTGGATGATAACTGATGATCTTGATTGGGCTGTACACCCAAGAAGATGGAAACAGTTGGTGATCGTCCAGACGTACTTGGAGATCGATGGATATGCGGGGTACTAGGTGCCTCCGGTTTCGTTCAGACCCAGAACGGACTTGTAAATGGACTGTGTGTCTGACATTGGATTTTTGTCCGTGTGGTTGATCTCTATTAAATATATATCTGTTTGGCGGCGGAGAATTTATTCTCTTGCTTAACGCCCTTCTCTGAGACGTACGAGCTCAGGGGTTATATATTGATGAATATCAAACGCATGGAGTGAATTGCCTGTGTGGCATGCCTAAGTGGCAATTGATCGAGGCTTCTGTTGAAAAGCAAAGTCTTGTGTTGATGATCAAAGCACGGCCTTTGTGGCATAGCTTTGTGTAACGTTTACCTCGCGTGTTTCACACCCGGTATGAACCAAAAACGGGAGACGGACCTCAGGGAGGACTTGCGTTTCTTTCTAGCTAAAAGTGGCGTCAGTGGTTTTACACGCCCTGACGAGTTTGACTTATGTGGTTGTTGCTGTTGCGAGGCGCCTCGGTTTGATCGGACGATCCGGGTCCGATGGAGTCATTCGTTGGCTCGTTTGCGCCCCAAAGGGCGGGGAGACGTATTGTTCAGGCATAATAATCCACATCGGTGGACCGGCCCTGACGATCCAGGGGGCAGTTGCGGCTGTTCCTGAGACATGGTAGGCTAGATTGTCTCGAATCGGTTGAGGACTATCTTTTGCCTCGGTTCATAGACGGATATCCAATTTCCAAATACGTGACATTTGCGGTTTTAATTGTAATCCTATATATGGCGACATAGTGGGATGGGGCGCTTATGCCGCCTATGATTGATACTTATGATTTGAAGTTGTTTTATACACTATGCACTTATAATAGTATCAAATGATTTGTTTTAAACGTATCAAGCATTCTTTGGCTGTTATAAGGGAAAACCCTATCCTCGGCTGCGTTGCATTGTGTGATGGGACCTGGGTCTTATAACAGCTTCATTTTTCTTTATTTAGCATTGCGCTGTTTGTTTTATGCACTGGTATTCTTTGGAGGAAACCCGTTCCGTGTTATACGGCGTGGTCCCTTGATTTATCGAACTTTGAAAATAAAGATAAATAACTGTTTTAGTTCTCACACCAGTCACATGACTGACCTGGAGTTTATTGTTTTAACCTAAACTCTGGGTGCCCCTATTTTTGACACGGGCAGCTAGTAGTTTCGGTTTTGCAGATTTATATTCACAGGATCCTGGTTTTCAGCTGGAACGATATCCGGAAAGCTTTGTATCCGTATATCTCTTCTAGTTGTATATTGTATTATTTTCCGCTGCGATGTATTTAAATGTAATTTAAATCTCTGATATTTCTGTGTAATATTTATTCATACTCTATTTATTCTTGTAATCTGATGCATTGTTGTAGTATACAATGAAATGTTCTTCTGTGTGCGTTCTGTTGTGGCTTGTTCTCGAACTATCCGACACTTTCCTTTACGGGGAAGTTACGGGTTTTCACAGCTGGTATCAGAGCTTTGGTTTACAAAGCGGAGAATAAGGCACATTAGAACCATACGAAAGAATTCATCAGATATTGGATTAGTAATATCCAACGAGAATGACTCGTTAGAGATGGGATCAGTGGTATCCTAGAACGAGTGTGAAGAGTAAATTTTTAAAATAAAAGTGAAAACAAATCTTGTTTTGAAATTTAAATCAATTATTCGTATTTGATTATCTATTTATATTGAGTTGGACAGTCCAGTATATAAAGATTTTGCGTATACGTCTGATCCACGTGTATTTGAAATTTTAATATACTGGATAGATATAGAATCACACTCTAGTCGCCCGAAGATGATTCTGATGATAGTTCGAACATCATCAGAATTGGTATTCGTGTTTCGAAGGTGTGATATCTATATATTTCCTATTGACTGGTGTGAGAACCAAAATTAGATAGGGCCTATTGTTGTGATTTGGCATCAAAAATCTGATTTTTGTATATATATCAAAATTATGAATTTGAAACGTTAATTCACTAATTGATTGATGTTTGTGTTGTTTGTTTATTTGGTTGATAATTTTGAACCATTTGGCCTAATTAAATCAAAAATTGAATTATATTGAAATTTGGTCGCATCTGCTTGCATATACATGTATATCATTGAACAGGTCATAGCAAGGAGGCTAGAGAAGAGAATAAAATTTGTTTGCCCGACAAATAGATACATGTTTACTACATAATTTACTGTTTTGTTTGGGTGATGATGATTTTATGAGCCTATTGGCTTTTTCTTTTTCTTTTTGAGATCTGAAGGACCGGGGAAGCTGTTTGAAATTCCCCGATGCTCCCGGTGCAGGGGAGGTTATGGCGAAATTTTTCGAAAATTTAGGGTGTTAGCCAAATTTTTGAAATTTTGGAAATTCTCAGAAACTGAAAAGTTGGAGAATGGAAGCCAGATCGATTGTAGAGTTGATTAATCAAACCACTTTCGACTTTGTTCCTTTTCGGGGACGAAAAATTTTAAGTGGGAGAGATTGTAACAACCCGGAAAATCTGGGCCAGTTTAAAATTTTTATTTTGGCAATTTTGGCGAATTTTGATTATTTAAAATGAATTATTTTAAATAATATCGACGGGAAATTTATTTTGAATATAATTCAAACGTATATATTATATACGTCGTCGTTAGAAAATATAAATAATTATATATAATTATAAATAGAATTGAAAATGGCGCGGTAGTTCGATAATTCGATTTCAAACTTCAATTGAATGTACTGGGTGCAAAACAATCCGGATTTTAGTGAAACCAAAAATAATAGGATCTAATTGATAATATCTTTCCACCGAATCCGACAATTCAAGATTTCATAGCTGGAATCAAAAGATATGTCCAGTTGAAAATTCTGAATAGTCGCTATGGAATTCAGGCCCTTAAAAATGGACATTTTGCAAATGGCCTCGGATTTCGACGAAACCAGTTTTGTTGGGTCCGTGGTGTCGAATTATTGCTAGGTTTCAAATTTCATAATTTTTCGAATCAATATGTGAGCGTGGCAAAGGAAAACGCGTTTGACTAGTTTTAGTTGATTTTAATCGACTGGAAATTGGCCATTTTTCTAACGGTCTCAGAATTCGACGAAACTAGTTTTGTTAGGACCGTATCGTCAATACAAAGCTAGAAAATATTTTCCTGGAATTTTTCTAGTTAGTATGTGACCCTGGTAATTTGAAATGTACGTTTAAAATTCAATATAGTGATTTAAATGTAAATTTAACGAAAACTGATTGTAACAGCCGAATCAGCTTACGATACATATCCCATTGTGTTCGGAATGGGGGTGAAACGCTATGGGCGACAGTCGGTGGGCCTCGTTTCGAAGTGGAATAAAAAGTCAACTCCTTGGGATAAAATAAATTAAAATTAAATTAAATATATAAAATCTTTTTCATATACCCCCCCTTTCTCGTATACATTCAACAGAAAAAAAAAAGAAAAAAAACCGTAAGACCAAATCGCGCCTCCACCAGCGTCAGGCCATCGCTGCCCTCCATCCCGACATCACCGTCGCTCCGACTCCCCCCCCTCTCGCCTGACCCGCTGTCGAACCCCCTTCTCCCTCTCTCAGTCGTAAATCCCCAAACCGCACCCCGTTCCCGATTGAAAACCGCCGCCGCACCATGTGTCAGCCTCCCCCTTGCCTCTGACGATCACCGCCCTCCCTTCAAAAAAAAAAAACTGAAACCGAGATCCACACCCACGAGCATCCAAGACCAGCGTCACTCCACCTCGCGACGTCAATCTTCCTCCCCATTCTTGGATCGAATCCAGCAGCTCCACTGTGACATTGTCTGAGGTGCGCAAGAAATTGATGGAGTGGGGGTTCTTCGGTGATTCTCCTGAGTGAAACGAAGAACTGGAAAGCAACAGTAGGAAAAAGAAATTTAGGTGAGTTTCTCTAAATTTTGGTTTTTCCATTATAATTGTTTTTGAATTTGGAAATCAATCTCTCGCGATTTCCCTCTTTGATGACTTGAATGAAATAGTTTGAGGCCTTAGGAATCGAATGAAATTGTTTGTTGGTGTTAGATAGAATGCTTGAACAATAAAAATCATATTTTTATTGTATATATGAACTATTAAAGATAGTCAGGAGATAAATAAAATGTTTGAACTATAAAAATCTCATTTTTATAGTATGAATGGACTTCTAAAATTAGTCGCTTGTTAATAAAATAATTTAACAATTGAAATCATCATTTTTAGAGTATGAATGAACTTCTAAAAATAGTCACGTATGGAAATAAATGTTGGAGTATTAAAAATATGATTTTTATATTTTTAAAGTATTAAAAATATAATCTTTATAATGTAGAGAAAGTAAAAATGTGATTTTTATATAATGTATAGCATAGTAAAAATATGATTTTTTATATATTGAACTTCGAAATAAAAATATGATTTTTATATATTGAACTTCGAAATAAAAATATGATTTTTATATATTGAACTTCGAAATAAAAATATGATTTTTATATATTGAACTTCGAAATAAAAATATGATTTTTATATATTGAACTTCGAAATAAAAATATGATTTTTATATATTGAACTTTGAAATAAAAATTCGATTTTTATATATTGAACTTTGAAATAAAAATTCGATTTTTATATATGGAATAGCGAAGTAAAAATTCGATTTTTACATATGTAGTGAAAGCGGACAACGAAGGTGACAAAAAGGCGAGAACGACGAAGTTTCTGCAAAAGAAGTGCCGTGGAGCTAGGATAGCTATAAGTGAGAATTTCTCACCTTTCAATTTATTTTTCTAGTTATATATATACTAGGATGCAGACGGTGCTTAGTAGCACCCGACACAATCGTCCACAGACCATGGACTTGTTTGTTTGATTGCGAAAATAAGTTAGATTGTTTGATTGAAATTGAGTTGTTTGGGTGAATTGAATGAATTTGATTGATGTGTGAATGGCGTGGGCCTTCACTAGACCGGGGATAAGGCTAGGCCTCGTCCCGTTTCTAGTATCGTGCCGTTATGCCGCCGAAATTTTCTAAAATAAGTTAGAAAAATAAAGATATCATTTTATTGAGAATGAACTGAATAGAAATTCATATGTTGGAATAAAATGTTTTGTCGTTAAAAATATAATTTTTAACGTGAATGTGAATAAATAAATATTCATTTACAAACCAGTCGGTTTGTTTATGTACACCTATTTGAATGACATTGATTGGGACGATAAATTTCACACATCGCCCAACTGCACAAATAAAATATGTGTTTGATTGTTTGAAACCCCACACGGGTGTTAGGATGAAATTTGAAGTTCACTCATCCTGATTGATTAAATATGTCGATCGATTGATTGACAGGCTGTTATAAGCGTTAGATATCTATATTTGATGCTTATACAGTGTAGTGCACTTTGGTTGATGGTTGATTATTTTTCAATGCTATTATACATGTGTTGTATGAAAATCCATATGATCAACTTTATATGGTGATTGATTGGGCCTCATTCCAATTTGAAAAATAAAGAATATTATAAAATAAAGGTTCATGTGTTGACAGTACTCATTCATTGAGATTGGTCATGTGTTGAAAGAAATATTTTAGTAATAAAATTTACATCTTTATCAATATAAAATAAAGGTTCATGTGTTGACAGTACTCATTCATTGAGATTGGTCATGTGTTGAACGAAATATTTTAGTAATAAAATTTACATCTTTATCAATATAAAATAAAGGTTCATGTGTTGACAGTACTCATTCATTGAGATTGGTCATGTGTTGAACGAAATATTTTAGTAATAAAATTTACATCTTTATCAATATAAAATAAAGGTTCATGTGTTGACAGTACTCATTCATTGAGATTGGTCATGTGTTGAACGAAATATTTTAGTAATAAAATTTACATCTTTATCAATATAAAATAAAGGTTCATGTGTTGACAGTACTCATTCATTGAGATTGGTCATGTGTTGAACGAAATATTTTAGTAATAAAATTTACATCTTTATCAATATAAAATAAAGGTTCATGTGTTGACAGTACTCATTCATTGAGATTGGTCATGTGTTGAACGAAATATTTTAGTAATAAAATTTGCACCTTTATCGATATAAAATAAACGTTCATGTGTTGACAGTACTCATTCATTGAGATTGGTCATGTGTTGAACGAAATATTTTGATAATAACAACTATTTTGAAAAAGAAATATTTGAAATAGAATATTTGAAAATAGAAATTTATGAAGCCGTGTTGATTAGATTGACGCCATTTTGACGTGAACGATATTTATATCGATTTTATTCATTTCGAAATGAAATGAATTGAAAACGATTTCGAAATGAAAAGAATTGAAAACGATTTCGAAATGAATTGAATTGAAAACGAATTCAAATTGAATTGAAAGCGAATTGAAAGGAATTCAAATTGAATTGAAATTTGAATTGAATAGAAATGAATTTTAAAACGAATTTATAAAGAAGAATTCAATTTTGATTTGAATTGAAAAGGAAGTTGAAATTGCTTTTGAAACGAATTTTAAAACTATTTATATAATTCGTTTTAAATAGAAATCGACGAAGTATATATTATATATAATATATATATATATAATGGCCTGAATAGAACGCACCGCGCCGCGGCAGTTCGCGAATTTCGACCATTGACTTCGAACGGACATTACGGGAGATCCGACCGTCGGATTCTCCTAAAACCGGAACCGTTGGGTTCGTATCGAACAGAGCTTTCTAACGAATGTTAGAAATTAGAAATCTAACGGTTGGATTTGGAATCATGTCCAAATCAAATTTGAAAAAGGTCGGTGTAAGTGCAGTTCGATGGCCATTGATGGAAATCGACTGTACGGGCCTTGATAAAATTATTAAAAATAGCAATAATTTGTGTAAAATCATAAGAAATGATTTAGAAGGAATTGGGATGAAAAACTCCATATTTGAAAAGATAAAAATAGATTTTTATCGAAATGAACTAGTTTTGAACTAGAATTACAATTCTATTTATTTTTAAATAAATAAATTGAATATTGAAATGGTTTTGAAAATAACCAGAATTTCCAATAATTGCATTGGAGTGGATTTGAATCGAAATTGTCTTCGGAATATTTCGATGTTGGAATTCGTGATTATACAGGTGCTGTTATGGAAATTTGAAAGATATATACTTATATCGTTATTTCCAATACGACATTTGTTAATCGTAGAATTTGATATTGAATATAAGCCGATATATTTTCTATTCAGAGCCTTATATTGAATATCAAATGTGATTTGGGTTTGTCGTGAATGGTGTCTTCATTAACACTGTTCTTGAACCCTGTTGAGAAAAGATTAAATCTTTTTATTTAGATTTAATGAAGTGTACCAATTAAATAATATTTAATTGGAATGAAATTGATATTGATTTTTGGGTTTATCGTGAACAGTGTTTTAAACAACACTCGTTCTTTAACCCGATAATTAATGAATGTGATTTTGGGTTTATCGTGAACCGTGTTTTAAATGACACTGATTCTTTAACCCAGTCAAAGATTAAAACTAAGTGGAGTTTTAATGAATCTTTAATTAGATTGAAAAAATCGAAATGGAGTATCACCAGTTTTGCTCCAGGCGTTAGTTAAATCTTTAATTAGATTTGAATGTGAAATGGTAATTGAATTTACCGATAACACCGTGGTGTTAGATATGAAGTATTACCAGTTTTACTTCATGGGATGAATAGGTTGGGATTGGGAAATTAAAACCAATGATTACTTCGGTAAGGTTCGCTAATTCCGACTAGTTGAATCGAAATTCAAAGGAAGATTAGAGAATGAATTCAAGAAATTATCTTGGATAAAATTAAGGGGAACCTTTCCCTATGAATGTGAAATTTAGAAACTAACTGTCGGTTAGCCAAGTAGAATGGTTTTCTGGATATTGATCTGATGTTGGTTTCGGCCTTCGGGGTTAATATTTGGGGAATTATTCTCTTGATTAATTTACGGTTAGTGACTAATGAATTGGAATGAGGCGTATGTTGTGTTTGTGTAACACTTATTTAAAATATACGCGAGTTATTCGGAAAGACCGGGTTTATCCCATTCTGAATAACTGATACGACGATAAGTCGAAGATGAAGACGATGGTCGAAGACCGGAGGTCTTCACGTCGTTTGGATGATAACTGATGATCTTGATTGGGCTGTACACCCAAGAAGATGGAAACAGTTGGTGATCGTCCAGACGTACTTGGAGATCGATGGATATGCGGGGTACTAGGTGCCTCCGGTTTCGTTCAGACCCAGAACGGACTTGTAAATGGACTGTGTGTCTGACATTGGATTTTTGTCCGTGTGGTTGATCTCTATTAAATATATATCTGTTTGGCGGCGGAGAATTTATTCTCTTGCTTAACGCCCTTCTCTGAGACGTACAAGCTCAGGGGTTATATATTGATGAATATCAAACGCATGGAGTGAATTGCCTGTGTGGCATGCCTAAGTGGCAATTGATCGAGGCTTCTGTTGAAAAGCAAAGTCTTGTGGTGATGATCAAAGCACGGCCTTTGTGGCGTAGCTTTGTATAACGTTTACCTCGCGTGTTTCACACCCGGTATGAACCAAAAACGGGAGACGGACCTCAGGGAGGACTTGCGTTTCTTTCTAGCTAAAAGTGGCGTTAGTGGTTTTACACGCCCTGACGAGTTTGACTTATGTGGTTGTTGCTGTTGCGAGGCGCCTCGGTTTGATCGGACGATCCGGGTCCGATGGAGTCATTCGTTGGCTCGTTTGCGCCCCAAAGGGCGGGGAGACGTATTGTTCAGGCATAATAATCCACATCGGTGGACCGGCCCTGACGATCCAGGGGGCAGTTGCGGCTGTTCCTGAGACATGGTAGGCTAGATTGTCTCGAATCGGTTGAGGACTATCTTTTGCCTCGGTTCATAGACGGAAATCCAATTTCCAAATACGTGACATTTGCGGTTTTAATTGTAATCCTATATATGGCGACATAGTGGGATGGGGCGCTTATGCCGCCTATGATTGATACTTATGATTTGAAGTTGTTTTATACACTATGCACTTATAATAGTATCAAATGATTTGTTTTAAACGTATCAAGCATTCTTTGGCTGTTATAAGGGAAAACCCTATCCTCGGCTGCGTTGCATTGTGTGATGGGACCTGGGTCTTATAACAGCTTCATTTTTCTTTATTTAGCATTGCGCTGTTTGTTTTATGCACTGGTATTCTTGGGAGGAAACCCGTTCCGTGTTATACGGCGTGGTCCCTTGATTTATCGAACTTTGAAAATAAAGATAAATAACTGTTTTAGTTCTCACACCAGTCACATGACTGACCTGGAGTTTATTGTTTTAACCTAAACTCTGGGTGCCCCTATTTTTGACACGGGCAGCTAGTAGTTTCGGTTTTGCAGATTTATATTCACAGGATCCTGGTTTTCAGCTGGAACGATATCCGGAAAGCTTTGTATCCGTATATCTCTTCTAGTTGTATATTGTATTATTTTCCGCTGCGATGTATTTAAATGTAATTTAGATCTCTGATATTTCTGTGTAATATTTATTCGTACTCTGTTTATTCTTGTAATCTGATGCATTGTTGTAGTATACAATGAAATGTTCTTCTGTATGCGTTCTGTTGTGGCTTGTTCTCGAACTATCCGACACTTTCCTTTACGGGGAAGTTACGGGTTTTCACAATTTTATTCCGTGTTGATTGATTTCTATTAAATACATATCTGTTTGGCGGTGGAGAATTTATTCTCTTGCTTAACGCCCTTCTCTGAGACGTACGAGCTTAGAGGTTATATATCGATAGATATCAATCGCATGGCATGAATTGCCCGAGTGGCACGCTGAGTTGCATGGATCAAGGCTTCTGTTGAAAAGCAAAGTCTTGTGGTTGATGATCAAAGCACGGCCTACGTGGCAGCTTTGTGTATAACGTGAATTCGCGAGCCTCACACCTCGGTATGAGTCAAAAACGGGATACGGACCATTGGGAGAACACGACGTTTCTTTCTAGCTTTGGTGGTGTCAGTGACTTACCATCCCTGACATTTATATACTTTTCACCTATGTGGTTGTTGGAATAAGGCGCCTCGATTATAGGTCTGTAAGGACCGGGAAACATGTGTTTAGGAATAACTAATCCTCAAACGTAAGAGAGGACCGGCCCAGTCGATTCTAGGGTTTGCCCAGAGTGTGTAGTCCCGAGGCATTTGCTAGAGTGTCTCGAAGCGGAGAGGATCTTACCCCTTGCCTCGACTCATGACGGAAGTCCAATTTCCAATACGTGTATTTCAGCTTTATTTGTAGAGCCTAGTATGGCGACATAGTGGTATGGGGCACTTATGCCGTCTATGATTTATATTTATGATTGAAATTGTTTTGGCACTATACACTATAAGTATCAAATGATTTGTTTTAAACGTACCAAGCATGTTTAGCTATTATAAGGTAAAACCCTATCCTCCGGCTTGCGTTGCATTGTGTGATGGGACCGGGTCTTATAATAGCTTCATTTTTCGAAAAAGCATTGCGTTGTCTTTTCTATGCACTGGTATTATTGGGAGGAAACCCGTTCCGTGTTATACGGCGTGGTCCCTTGAATTACTCTCTTTTAAAGTAAGGCTTTAAATAACTGTTTTAGTTCTCACACCAGTCACATGAATGACCTGGAGTTTATTGTTTTAACCTAAACTCTGGGTGCCCCTATTTTCGACACGGGCAGCTAGTGGTTTTGGTTTTGCAGATTTATATTCACAGGATCCTGGTTTACAGCTGGAATGATATCCGGAAAGCTCTGTATCCGTATATCACCTTCAGTTGTGCTTTGTATTATTTTCCGCTGCTATGTAATTTATTGTAATCTTTGATATTTATCGAATGTAATTTATTCATTTATACTCTGTATATTCTTGTATCTGATGGAATTGTTGTAATATACAATGAAATGTTCTTCCGTCTGTGTTCTATTGTGTGTTGTTCTCAAAGTATCCGCTCTTTCCTTCACGGGGAAGTAACGGGTCCTTTCATTTGGTATCAGAGCTTTGGTTTACAGAGCTCGAGAACAAGACACATTAGAACCCTACGGAAGAAATCATCAGATATTGGATTAGTAATATCCAATTAGAATGACTCGTTAGAGATAGGATCAGTAGTATCCTAGAACGAGTGTGAAGAGTATATTTTTCAAATGAAAACAATTTTGTTTTGAAAATTTAAATCGTTTTATACGTATTTGAATATTTATTTATTTTGAATTTGGAAAATCCGATATATAAAGATTTTGCATATACGCGTCATCAACGTATATTCGAAGTTTTAATATACTGGATAGATATAGAATTACATTCTAGACACCCGGAGATGATTCTGATGATTGATATATGTCATCAGAATTTGTGTTCGTGTTTCGAAGGTGTGCTTTCTATATATTTTCATTAGACTGGTGTGAGAACCAAAACCAATATAGCTAGAATACATTGTTGTGAATTGGCATCAAAAACATGATTTTTGTATATGTATCAAAATTATGAATTTCAAACGTTAAATTCACTATTGATGTTTGTGTTGTTTGTTTATTTGTTTGATAATTTTGAACCATTATGCCTAATTGAATCAAATATTGAATTATATTGAAATTGGTCGCATTTGCCTGCATATACATGTACTTACATTGAACAGGTCATAGCAAGGAGGCTAGAGCCGAAGAATAAAATTTGTTTGCCCGACAAATAGGTACATGTTTACTACATAATTTACTGTTTTATTTGGGTGATGATGATTTTATGAGCCTATTGGCTAGCTGCTTGGCTTTTACTTTTTCTTTTTGAGATCACAAGGCCTTTATGGCAATTTCGAGATTTTCCCGTGGCTCCCGGTGCAGGGGAGGTTATGGCAAAAAATTTCGAAAATTTAGGGTGTTAGCCAAATTTTTGAAAAATTGGAAAAGATCTTAGAAACTGAAAAGTTGAAGAATTTAAGCCAGATCGAACATAGATTTGATTAATCAAACCACTTTCGACTTTGTTCCTTTTCGGGGACGAAAAGTTTTAAGTGTGGGAGATTGTAATAACCCGGAAATTCTGAACCAGTTTAAAATTTTTATTTTGGCAAATTTAGCGAATTTTAAACATTTAAAATAAATTATTTTAAATAATATCGAAGAGAAATCTATTTTGAATATAGTTCGAACGTATATATTTATACGCGTCGTCGTTAGAATATAAATAATTATATATAATTATAAATAGAATGGAAAATGGCGCGTTAGTTAGATAATTCGATTTCAAACTTCAATTGAATGTACCGGGTGCAAAACAATCCGGATTTTAGCGAAACAAAAAATAATAGGATTTATTTGATAATACCTTTCAAACGAATCCGAAAGATCGAAATTTCATAGCGGGAATCAAAAGATATGTCCAGTTGAAAATTCTGAATAGTCGCCATGGAATTCAGGCCCTTAAAAATGGGAATTTTGCAAACGACCTCGGATTTCGACGAAACCACTTTTGTTGGATCCGTGATGTCAAGTTATTGCTAGATTCCAAATTTCATAATTTTTCGAATCAATATGTGAGCGTGGTAAAGGAAAACGCGTTTGACCAGTTTTAGTTGATTTTAATCGACTTGAAATTGGCCATTTTTCAAACGGTCTCAGAATTCAACGAAATTAGTTTTGTTAGGACCGTATCGTCAATACGAAGCTAGAAAATATTTTTATGGAATTTTTCGAGTTCATATGTGGCCCCAGTAAATTGAAATGTGCGTTTAAATTGAATATACAAAGATCTATATTTTAAATTCAACGGAAACTGATCGTAACGATCGAATTAGCCTACGATACATATCCCATTGTGTTCGGAATGGGGGTAATTAGCTATAGACGACAGGCGGTGGGCCTCGTTTAGAGGTCGTATGTAAAAGTCAACTTTTTGAAAATAAAATAATAATAAAAAAAATCTCTTCCTTCCCTCTCCTTATTCATTCTGCCCCCCCCCCATATCATTTCAAAACAGAACCCGAAATAAAAAAAAAGAGAAAGGGGGAGCGACGATCGTCGCCCTCCCCGATGACCACCGCGCCGCCGCTTCAGGTGGCGCGCCCACCACCAAGCCCCCCCCCGGTGCTCCTCCTTCTTCCCTTTTCCTCCCTTCGTTCGAACTTCCGCCCTGAGAACCCCACTGCCAAATCAAACGCCCCCTACCTCTCCCTCCTCCGCCTCGTTCGCCACCACCTGCCGCCCTCCTCCTCTGACGAACTCCACCTCCAGCAGCTCCGATTTTCCCCCCAATCAAAACCCTAAAAGGAATTGTAAGTTTCTACTTCTTTTATTTTGTTTTTGTTTATTTAATGTTATTATAAATATGATTTGGAGTAGAATAAATAGTTTAAATCGAAAAGGGTTTGATTTTCATATTTTTAAAAGCTAAGATTTTTATGGTGATGAATTTGATTTTTATATATAATAGCATAATAAAAATCAGTTTTTATGCATGATATCGGTGAATAAAAAATGGATATTGACAAGTGGTTAGTGAATAAAGATCGGATTTTTAACATAAGAACGTTCGGATTTTTAGCTACATAAAGGAACGATTTTTAAAATAGAAAAGATTAGATTTTTAAAATAGGATTTTTCTATATTGAATAGCGAAGTAAAAATTCGATTTTTGTATATTGAATAGCGAAGTAAAGATTCGATTTTTATATATTGAATAGCGAAGTAAAAATTCGATTTTTCTATATTGAATAGCGAAGTAAAAATTCAATTTTTATATATTGAATAGCGAAGTAAAAATTCGATTTTTATATATTGAATAGCGAAGTAAAGATTCGATTTTTCTATATTGAATAGCGAAGTAAAAATTCGATTTTTATATATTGAATAGCGAAGTAAAAATATGATTTTTATGTATTGAATAGTAAAGTAAAAATTCGATTTTTACATATGTAGAGAATACGGGCAACGAAGATTACAAAAAGGCGAGAACAATGAAGATTTCTATAAATGAAGTGTCGTGATGTTAGGATAGCTTTCGGTGAGAACTTCTCACTCTTCAATTTCTTTTTCTAGTTATATATATATATATACTAGGATGTAGACGGTGTTTAGTAGCACCCGACAACCGTCATCCACAGACCATGGATGGCTTGTTTGTTTGATTGATGTGTTGTGAAAATTGTTTGTGATGTTAGTGTGAAATAGATAATAAAATATATTCATAGGTTGAATAAAATAATCTGGTCGTTAAAAATATAATCTTTAATGTGAATGCGAATAAATAAAATTCATTTACAAACCAGACGGTTTGTTTATGTACACCTATTTGAAGGACATTGACTGGGACGATAAATTTTACACATCGCCCAACTGCGCAAACAAAATCTGTGTTTATTGATTTGAAACCCCACACGGGTATTGGGATAAAATACGACATACACTAATCCCAATAATTAGTTGTTTGTCGATCGATTGATTGACAGGCTGTTATAAGCGTTAGAGATCCATATTTGATGCTTATATAGTGTAGTGCACTTTGGATGATGGTTGATTATTTATCGTTGTTATTATATACATGTGTTGTATGGAATCCATATAATTAACTTTATATGGTAATTGATTGGGCCTCATTCCAATTTAGAAGATAAAGAATATTATAAAATAAAGGTTCATGTGTTGACAGTACTCATCCGTTGAGATTAGTCATGTGTTGAACGAAATATTTTAATAATAAAATTTACATCTTTATATTATAAAATAAAGGTTCATGTGTTGACAGTACTCATCCGTTGAGATTAGTCATGTGTTGAATGAAATATTTTAATAATAAAATCTACATCTTTATCTTTATAAAATAAAGGTTCATGTGTTGACCGTACTCATCCGTTGAGATTAGTCTTGTGTCAAACAAAATATTTTAACAATAAAATCTATACCTTTATCATATATAAAATTAGAAACTAACTGGAAAATAGAAAAGATGAGTGGTCTCCTGGATATTAATCTGATGTTGGTTTCAGCCTTCGGGGTTAATATTCAGGGAATCGTTCTCTTACTAATTTACGGTTGGAGTCTGATTTAATATCAAACGATAGATACCTTAATTTTTATAAATATATTGAATAACAAAAATAGTCACACGTGGACAGTACTCATTCATTGAGATTAGTCATGTGTTGACAAAAATATAGATTCATTTGTTGAATAGAATAACGAAGTTATTGAAATATATAAAGCCGTGTTGATTAGGGATTCGCTATTTTGACGCGAACGATATTTATATCGATTATATTCGAATTGAAATTGAATTGAATAGAAAATGAATTCGAATTGAATTGAATAGAAAACGAATTCGAATTGAATTGAATAGAAAACGAATTCGAATTGAATTGAATAGAAAACGAATTCGAACTGAATTGAATTGAATAGAAAACGAATTCGAATTGAATTGAATAGAAAACGAATCCGAATTGAATTGAATAGAAAACGAATTCGAATGGTATTGAATAGAAAACGAATTCGAATGGAATTGAATAGAAAACGAATTCGAATTGAATTGAACAGAAAACGAATTCGAATTGAATTGAATAGAAAACGAATTCGAAATGGATTGAATAGAAAACGAATTCGAATTGGATTGAATAGAAAACGAATTCGAATTGAATTGAATAGAAAACGAATTCGAATTGAATTGAATAGAAAACGAATTCGAATTGAATTGAATAGAAAACGAATTCGAATTGAATTGAATAGAAAACGAATTCAAATTGAATTGAATAGAAAACGAATTTGAATTGGATTGAATAGAAAACGAATTCGAATTGAATTGAATAGAAAACGAATTCGAATTGAATTGAAAATGAATTCGAATCGAATTGAAAACGAATTGAAATGAATTCAAATTGAATTGAAATTTGAATTGAATAGAAATGAATTTTAAAACGAATTTATAAGGTAAAATTCAATTTTGATTTGAATTGAAATGGAAGTTGAAATTGTTTTTGAAACGAATTTAAAACTATTTATATAATTCATTTTAAATAGAAATCGACGAAATATATATTATATATATTATATATATAATATAATGGCCTGAATAGAACGCACCGCGCCGCGGCAGTTCGCGAATTTCGACCATTGACTTCGTACGGACATCACGGGAGATCCGACAGTCGATTCTCCTAAAACCGGAACCGTTGGGTTCGTATCGAAAAGATTTGTCCAATGAATATTAGAAATTTGAAATCTAACGGTTGGATTTGGAGATACGTCCAAATCAAATTTGGAAAAGGTCGCTGTAAGTGCAGTTCGATGGATATTGGTGGAAATCGACTGTACGTGCCTTGATAAAATTATTAAAAATATCAATAATTTGTGTAAAATCATAAGAAATGATTTGGGAAAAATTGTGATGAAAAACTCCATATTTGAAAAGATAAAAATAGATTTTTATCGAAATGAACTAGTTTTGAACTGAAATTAAAACCCATTTATTTTTAAATAAATAAATTGGATTTGAAATGGGTTTTAAATAGAATTGATCTGAGGGTTTATCGTGAATAGTGTTTTAAATAACATTTGTTCTTTAACCCGATAGTAATTAGAATGTGATTTGGGTTTGTCGTGAACTGTGTTTTAAATGACATTAGTTCTTTAACCCAGTAAAAGGAGATTTAATGAATTTGCAATTAGATTGAAATGTGAATTGATAATTTAAATTATCAAATTTAGAAAGTGAGCGAGGATGGAGTATCACTAGTTTTGCTCCAAAACGATAGTCAAATCTTTAATTAGATTTGAACGTGAAATGGTAATTAATTTTACCGATAACACCGTGGTGTTAGATATGGAGTATTACCAGTTTTGCTTCATGGGATGAATAGGTTGGGATTGGGAAATAAAATAAATAATTACTTCGGCGTGGTTCGCTAATCCCGACTAGTTTGAAAAACCATAATTTGGTTTGAAATGATATCCAAAGGAAGATTAAAGGATAAATTTTAAAGAATTTATCTTGGATAAAATTAATGGGAACCTTTCCCTAAGAATTGAAATTTAGAAACTAGTTGTAGGTTAGCTAAGAAGAATGGTTTCCTGGGTATTGATCTGATGTTGGTTTCGGCCTTTGGGATTAATATTTGGGGAATTGCTCTCTTACTGATTACGGTTAGTGACTAATGAATTGGAATGAGGCGTATGTTGTGTTTGTGTAACATTTGTTTTTAATATACGCAGGTTGTTCGGAAAGGCCGGGTTTATACCCATTTTGAATAACCGATTCGACGATATGTCGAAGATGAAGACGGTGGTTGAAGACCGGAAGTCTTCACATCGTTTGGGTGATTACTGATGATCTTGATTGGGCTGTACACCCAAGATGAGGGAATCAGTTGGTGGTCGTCCAGACGTACTTGGAGATCGATGGATATGCGAGGAAAGAGCCTCCGGTTTCGTTCAGACCCAGAACGAACTTGTAAATGGATTGTTTGTCTGACATTGGATTTTATTCTGTGTTGATTGATTTCTATTAAATATATATCTGTTTGGCGGCGGAGAATTTATTCTCTTGCTTAATGCCCTTCTCTGAGACGTACGAGCTTAGAGGTTATATATCGATAGATATCAATCGCATGGCATGAATTGCCCGTCTGGCACGCTGAGTTGCATCGATCAAGGCTTCTGTTGAAAAGCAAAGTCTTGTGGTTGATGATCAAAGCACGGCCTACGTGGTAGCTTTGTGTATAACGTGAATTCGCGAGCCTCACACCTCGGTATGAGTCAAAAACGGGATACGGACCGTTGGGAGAACACGACGTTTCTTTCTAGCTTTGGTGGTGTCAGTGACTTACCATCCGTGACATTTATATACTTTTCACCTATGTGGTTGTTGGAATGAGGCGCCTCGATTATAGGTCTGTAAGGACCGGGAAACATGTGTTCAGGAATAACTAATCCTCAAACGTAAGAGAGGACCGGCCCAGTCGATTCTAGGGGTTGCCCAGAGTGTGTAGTCCCGAGGCATTTGCTAGAGTGTCTCGAAGCGGAGAGGATCTTGCCCCTTGCCTCGACTCATGATGGAAATCCAATTTCCAATACGTGTATTTCGGCTTTATTTGTAGAGCCTAGTATGGCGACATAGTGGTATGGGGCACTTATGCCGTCAATGATTTATATTTATGATTGAAATTGTTTTGGCACTATACACTTATTATAGTATCAAATGATTTGTTTTAAACGTACTAAGCATGTTTGGCTACTATAAGGTAAAACCCTATCCTCCGGCTTGCGTTGCATTGTGTGATGGGACCTGGGTCTTATAGTAGCTTCATTTTTCGAAAATGCATTGCGTTGTCTTTTCTATGCACTGGTATTCTTGGGAGGAAACCCGTTCTGTGTTGTACGGCGTGGTCCCTTGAATTACTCTCTTTTAAAGTAAAGCTTTAAATAACTGTTTTAGTTCTCACACCAATCACATGACTGGCCTAGAGTTTATTGTTTTAAGCTAAACTCTGGGTGCCCCTATTTTCGACACGGGCAGCTAGTAGTTTTGGTTTTGCAGATTTATATTCACAGGATCTTGGTTTACAGCTGGAATGATATCCGAAAAGCTCTGTATCCGTATATCACCTTCAGTTTTGCTTTGTATTATTTTCCGCTGCTATGTAATTTATTGTAATCTCTGATATTTGTCGAATGTAATTTATTCATTTATACTTTGTATATTCTTGTATCTGATGGAATTGTTGTAACATACAATGAAATGTTCTTCCGTCTGCATTTTATTGTGTGTTGTTCTCAAAGTATCCGCTCTTTCCTTCACGGGGAAGTAACGGGTCCTTTCATAACAACATCTACCAAGCGAGTCTGATGATGTCACCATTCGAAGCATTATATGGTAGACCGTGCCGATCTCCTGCTTGTTGGGTCGAACCTGGTAATAAACTTGTGTTGGGGCCAGATATGATTCGAGAAGATGCCGACAAAGTCGATTTTATCAAGAAACGATTACTCGCCGCTCAAAGCCGACGAAAGAGCTATGCCGATAGGAGAAGAAGAGATATATCGTTTGCTGTTGGCGACTATGTATATTTGAAAGTATCGCCGATGAGAGGAGTTATCCGGTTCGGTAAAACTGGAAAGTTAGCGCCCAAATTCATTGGTCCGTTTACTATTCTGGAACGGATCGAAACCCTCGCTTATAAGGTTAAATTGCCTGATTGGTTGCCTGGAGTTCATGATGTATTTCACATATCTCAACTTCGAAAGCACATTCATGATCCAGACTTGATCGTGGAAGAATCAGCTCAACAGGATATTGAAATTACTCCAGAACTAGCTGTGAGGAGAGAGCCGCTAAAGATTATCGGCAAAGAAACCAAAGAGATGAGGAACAAGAAGGTTCACTTAGTCAAAGTGCAATGGAGTGGAGATCATCGAGATTGTACTTGGGAAACTGAGGAGAGCATTCAGAAAGCCTATCCCAGATGCCAAGTGGATATCTCTGATTGACTCCGGTGCAAGGTACAATTATCATACTTTGTATTACCAATTAGTTCTCTACTCTGTTGTAATTTTCTTTCCATGGATGTGCACTTTTAATTCTATAGTCTGAATGATTTTAAAGGAATATAGAAATTAATTTGTATGATTTTGAAAAGTTAAAAACAATTTGATTGCTGTTTGTGTTGTGTGATAGTAGATTTGATTAATTATATTATTAAAACGATAGTTAATTTAATCAACAACAGAATGAATGGTAGAATTTATTCGATTACATCACACATTGAACTGATTAGAAAATAGATAGAAATATATATACTTGTGAATTATATATGTTTGAACAGGTAAGTGGATTACCTGTTGAGTAAAGATTTTATTTGCGTGCCCGACAAATAGGTAAACCTTAATGAGTTGGATGCGAAATATTATATCAACTCCTGTGAATGCCATTGGATGCGGAGTACTGGTTGTTCTGTGTGAAATAATAAACATCGCCATAGGATAGTAAAAATTAATTTTGAAGTACACTACATGGCATACTTCTGAAGATAGGCATACTTCATCATATACCACATAAGCATTTGGAGCTTGTGTGACGAGGTGGAAGATTTACCATACGAGCGAGAGGCTTGTATGGCGATGACTATATTTTACAGGTTGAACTGATGACTGATATGGACTATTTAAATTGTAACGATAAAATTTCCAGATTAATAAAAACCCCACACGGGTCTGGAGTTGACAATAACCACATCTCTCTAGTTATTAGATACGACACATGGACTATTTATTTCCCACACGGGACGAGGTGACAAAGATTTATCCTCTGGAGCATTTAAAATACACACTCCCTCAGGATTTGACAGGGTGACGAGAATTTATTCTCTGGAGTTATTATCTATACACGCTCCCCTGTAAACACCAGAATATATCACTATAAATATGTGTATGCTTATTAGGATTTATTGGGTACCTAATACGGCCCAATAAATTTCCAAACCTCTCCCAGTAAAAAGGATGTTATGGCGAAATTTTTCGAAAATTCCGGGTGTTAGCCAAATTTTTGAAGAATTTGAAAATTCTCAGAAACTGAAAAGTTGGAGGATGGAAGCCAGATTGAACGTAGAGTTTACAAATCAAACCACTTTCGACTTTGTTCCTTTTCGGGGACGAAAAGTTTTAAGTGGGGGAGATTGTAACGACCCGGAAAATCTGAACCAATTTAAATTTTTTAAATTGGCTAAAATAGTAGATTTTAAATATTTAAAATAAATATTTTAAATAATAGCAATGAAAAGTGAGTTTGAATCGACGTTTGAAAACAAATATAATTAATTCTAATTATAAACAAGGCCTAAAAAGGCGCTGTAGTTTAAAAAATTGAATTCAAAATTTGTCGGCCTGTACCGGGTGCAAAACAAAACGGATTTGAGTGAAACCAAAAATATTTAAATCTGTTAGTGAATACCTTTCTAAGAATCTGAAAAATCAAAGTTTCATAGCGGAAAGCAAAAGTTATGGCCAAATGAATTTTCAGAATGGTCACTATGGAATTTATATAGCCCGTGAAATTGGCCATTTTGCAAACGACCTCGGAATTCGATGAAACAACTTTTGTTGGATCCATGATGTGAAGTTATTGCTAGGTTTTAAATTTCATATTTTTTGAAGCTAATATGTGAGCGTGGCAAAGGAAAATGTGTTTTGGTCAATTACAGTTAAATTGGATCGACCAGAAATGGGTCTTTTTGCAAACGATCTCAAAATTCGACGAAACTAGTTTTGTTGGGACCGTATCATCAAAACATAGCCAGATTTGTTTTTCTGGAATTTTTCGAATCAGTTTGTGGCCCTGGCAAATTGAAATGTACGTTCAAGTCAAATATTAAATGTTATATATTTTAAATTGAATGGAAACTGACTGAAACAGTCGAATGGGCCTACGAAACATATCCCATTGTGTTCGGAATGGGGGTAAAACGCTAGGGACGACAGTCGTTGGGTTTGATTTCGAGTTCGTGTGGGAAAACCCTAATTTTCGAATAAATATATATATCGGCCAATCATTAAATTCCATTCATTATTTAATTTCCAATTAAAAATCAGAACCCCCCCCCGTTATTCACGCTCGACGGCGGAGCTGCTCCTTCGTTCCAGGCCTGATTTCGGCGTCCACAATCGTCGTTGACCCCCGCCACCACCCAAAATCGAAAGCCCTCCTCCTCCACTTCAAGTCCGACCAACCACTGCCCTCTCTCTCCTCGCCAGCGTCGGGAACGACGCCCAGGAAGTCGACGTCTTGAGAGCGTCGCCGCCGCCTCCACAGGCCATCGATCTGGTCAAAACCCCCGGCGCCGCGAAGCCCTTTCCACCCTCTTCGACGTCACACAACCTGATCGGGACGAAGTGCTACGGATTTCACGAATTTTCGAAACCTAGTTTTGAACAGCTTTGAATGGTAACGGCTGAATATAATTTAAACTATATTACAGCAGTTCTAAGCGCTACGGTTTTTGTTTCCACTATAAAAATCATATCTTTTTCGTTTCTTGACGAAATTCAGTGAAACAGGAGACAGTGGACTCGTGTGGATGTCTTCTACATTCTAGAAGAGACCGCATATTTTTCTGAGCCTTCTGCTATTTTTGGTGGAGTGGAACCCAATGTGAGATTTCTAATTTATAAACGATATGGAAAACGACGATGTATAAATTATATAATCGATGTATGAGTTATATAAGCGTTGTACACCTCTTGTAAAAGCGTTGTATAAGTTGTACGTTCGATGTATAAGTTGTATATGCGTTGTAAAAATTATATATGTGTTGAAATAGAAGTGAATTGCTATATATATATATATATATATATATATATATATATATATATATATATATATATATATATATATATATATATATATATACGCGCCCCTCGTCCACAAACCATGGACGATATTTATTGGTTGTGATTGGTGTGAAAATTGATTGATAGCGAATGGTTGATTGGAATTGTTTGTGGTTGATATTGATTGATTGTGGTTGAAAATATCCGTTTGTGGTTGAGAAATATTTGGATGAAACCACATAGGATTAGTTTGTGGAAATGAAATAAATATACATGCCGCCTGCGTGCGAACTAGATGCATGATTCCCCATTGTCAAAAACCGCGAGGTTTTAAGGTAGAGCGAGGAGCCGTACTGGGGACGGTCCCGGTTTTAACTACCCTGCCGTTATGCTGCCGAAATTTTGAATAATATTCATGTATTGGAATTATTTTCATTTGTTGAATCTATATTTACTCGTTGAATAGAAAACCTTCATGTGTTGAGTCGATATTCATTCGTTGGATAGAAATTCATGTTTTGAATGGTATTCGTGTTTTAAATATAAAAATCATATTTTTATCTATATATACAAACTATAGAAAACCTTCATGTGTTGAATCGATGTTCATTCGTTGAATTGAAATTCATATGTGGAATGGTATTCATATTTTGAAATAAATTGTTTTATAATAAAAATCACATTTTTATCATCTATATGAGCTATATAAAATAATCTTGTTTTGAAAGAAATTGTTTTACAATAAAAATCCTATTTTTATTACCTATATGAACTATATTAAATAATAGTGTTTTGAACTGAATTGTTTTACAATAAAAATCACATTTTTATTATATACATGAATTGTTAAATATAGTGAAGTGTTGAAATAGAAGACAGTTGGATAAAAATATCATTTTCATCAAATGTATGAAATGAATATAGCTTTGAAATCGAAGAATCGATATATATATAAAAATAGAATTGAAATATATCGAATAACGACGCTGCAGTTCGTATTTTGAAACTGTGATTTCAAACTATTAGTGCGGGAGATCCGACCAACGGATTTTCCCGAAACCGCAACCGTTGGGTTCGCTTTGGAAATATCTTTCCAACGGCACCAACTTTGTAAAAATCCAACGGTTGGATTGTCTGGAATGTTTAATTCAAATCTGAAGAAAACAGTGCCAGAATCGATTATTTATATATATATATATAAACATAATTATATATAATCGAATAACGACACTGCAGTTCGTATTTTGAAATCGAAACTTCAAACGATTATACCGGGATATCCGACCGTCGGATTTTCCCGAAACTGGAACCGTTGGATTCGTTTTGAAAAGATCTTTCTAATGATGTAAATTTTGTGAAGATTCAACGGTTAGATTTGCAGATATGTGTAAATCAAATCTGGGGAAAAACAGCGCCACGGCCGCGTTATGGCCCAAAGCGTCGTTTTGAATAAATTGGCTATTTTAAAATAAATAAAAATAGCGATAAATCATTATAAAATATTATAAATGATATGGATGTGAAATTTAGAAACTAACTGAAGGTTGGCAAAGCCGAATGGTTTCCTGGGTGTTGATCTGATGTTGGTTTCGACCTTCGGGGTTAATATTTGGGAAATCGTTCTCTTACTGATTGACGGTTAGTGACTAACGAATTGAATTAATGTGTGTGTATGTTAGTGTTGCACTTGTTTATTACATACGCGAGTTGTTCAGAAAGACCGGGTTTATCCCATTCTGAATAACTGAATCGACGATAAGAAATCGAAGATGAAGACGGTGGTCGAAGACCGGAGATCTTCACCTCGTTTGGATGGTAACCGAGGTCCTGATTGGGAGGCATCCCGAAATATGGATAATGAGTGGTGATCGTCCAGACGTACGTGGTGGTCGATGGATTTGCGAGGTATATAGTGCCTCCGGTTTCGTTCAGACCCAGAACGGACTTGTAAATGGACTGTGTGTTTGACATTGGATTTTATTCTGCCTTGATTGATCTCTATTAAATATACATCTGTTTAGCGGTGGAGAATTTATTCTTTTGCTTAACGCCCTTCTCTAAAACGCACGAGCTCAGAGGTTGTATATCGATGGATATCAGTCGCATGGCATGAATTGCTAGTGTGGCATGCCCAAGTGGCAAATGATCAGGGCTTCTGTTGAAAAGCAAAGTCTTGTGGAGATGATCAAAGCACCGCCTGTGTGGCGTAGCTTTGTGTATAACATAAATTCGCGAGCCTCAAACCCCGGTATGAACCAGAAACGGGAGAAGGACATCAGGGAGGGCCTGCGTTTCTTTCTAGCTAGGAGTGGTGTCGGTGTTTTTACACGGCTTGACATTTTACTTAAGTGGATGATGGATTGCGAGGCGCCTCAGATATATCGGTCGATCCGGGACCGATGGAGTCATTCGTTGGCTCATTTGCGCCCCATAGGGCGGGGAAACGTAGTGTTCAGGTATAATAATCCACATCGGTGGACCGGCCCTGACGATCCAGGGGGTAGTTGCGGCTGTTCCTGAGACATGGTAGGCTAGATTGTCTCGAATTCGGTAAGGACTATCTTTTGCCTTGGTTCAGGACGGAAATCCAATTTCCAAATACGTGACTGTGCGGTTTCGATTGTATATATATATATGGCGACATAGTGGCATGGGATGCTCATGTCGTCTATGATTGATAGTTACGATTTGAAATTGTTTTTGAAACATATAAACACTAGTAGTAATACCAAATGCTTTTGTTTTATTCGTATCAAGCATATCTTGGCCATTATAAGGTAAAAACTCTATCCTCCGGTTTGCATTGCATTGTGTGATGGGAACTGAGTCTTATTGTGACGGCCCGCCCCGCACCAACCGACATTTACTCCAAAAGTGCGCTGTACACATGTCCAGTTAGCACGGAACGGGTCGTCAGAAGGAAAAGGGAAGAAGGAAATGAACATACAAGAACCTGTAGAATGTCTTACAGCGCCTAGAATAAAATATAATAATAACATACTTGACATAAAACAGGTGAGACAGTGCATAAGCTGAAAACCAGATCTAAACATCATGGCAACGGAAATCCAAAATACAGCTTATTACAACTTTCAAACTTTCTCAAAGCAAAAGTAAGATAAATGAGGTACACTACTAATGCCCAAGTAGCGACCACCAACGACACAGGGAGAATGTGCATATATATATATATATATATATATATATATATATATCATACGTGGAAGCCTCCTGCCCGCCTCCGAATCAGCTACTCGCGCATCACCAGCTAACCTGTCTCTAGTCTGCACGTGTGAGCACCCAGAGTAATAAGAGGAGACATAAAACTCTGGGTCAGACATAAAGCCTGGTATGAGCGATATGCATCTAAAGTGAACAATAACAGGTAGACTAAAACATACCCGAACCTGGACCTGCAACCAAAGAGTTAGCAATACATACTGTACAACACTCTAAGGTACCATATCAAACGGTGTAAAGATACGGAGGTGGGGGGAGGTGTGCATGTCATAATGATGAAAAACAATCAAACATAGCATCCATCCTCACATCTCTCACTCGGTGCGTAAAGCATACGATATTCACCACTTCGATCACCCAACATACCTTGCTATGATCACTCTGCCCCCACGAAGTCATAAATGGCTTCACTGCACTGATAACGTAGCCACTAATTCCTCGCTATGTCCACCTGCCCCATGGAGTTATTCACCCCATCTGCGCTGGCTCATAGCCTTACCAATCCTTACTATGTCCACTTGCCCCATGGAGTTGTTCACCCCATCTGCGCTGGCTCATAGTCTTACTACGCATCATCTTGCCCCTCAGGTCATAATGACCCTACTGCACTGATAACGTAGTCTTGCTACCATCACCTTACCCCTCAGGTCATAATGACCCTACTGCACTGATAAGTAGCCATCCTTCATTTTTAGCGGTGAGTCGAAGATATGAACGTCGACAACTCCTTAGCACACGTCCCGCAGCAAAGTCCAATCATGAAGTGAACTCATTGGTTCCCAACTGGATCCTGAGCTCTAACTTCCCATATTGGACTACCTTTGCATCTCGGGTTATTGGTCAATACTGGGTCGGGTCGGATTCCTCCTCAAGCCATCGGTTCGGGTCGGGTATCCTCCATCTGTTCAGGTCGGGTCTTCTTCTGGTACGGTTCGGGTCGGGTGTCCTCTATCGGTTCGGGTCGGGTGTTTCTCCTCGGTTCGGGTCGGGTGCCATTCCCCTCCAGTTCGTGCTTCCGCTCCGATCCGCCTCCTCATCCTTCACATGCTCCTATCCGATCCATCTTCATGCTTCCGCTCCGATCGGTCCTCCTTAATCTGATCGATCCCAGTTCAGTTAGCGTGGCCTTCCTTTTTGCCACTTTTCCCCAGTGTCAGGTTCCGATCCGATCGAATCCCTTACCCAGTTCAACATGTCCGATCCGAGCCCTATATCCGATCTGATCCGAACCTTGCACTGTTTTCTGAAACTGTTCCAGCAAGTGTTTACGCCATTCGACGACGTTTTCGACCGTTCTAACTATTGAGACTAATCACAAAGCATTTCATACAGTCATAGCAACATGCATAATCAACCACAACATCAAAACATCAATATGATAGGTTAAAATGGATCAAACATACCCAAAATCCCATATTTCTCCTTAAGCATGTTTAGGTGAAACTAATGATAGGATTAGCAAAACTTAACCAAATTAACCCAAATTCATATCAGAGGTCTAAAACATCATTTAAGAATTTATGAACATTTTTCCCGAATTTTATCATGTTTAAATTCGCCAATTAGCACTAGTTACCCTTAACTAGCCATAATTAGTGTAAAACTATGCAAATCACTCACCTTAGCCACAAATAAACTAAGATCTGAAATAAATCTCTGATTTGATGTGAATCTCAATGCTAAACAGCAGATCCAATGTTGCTTTGATGTAGATCTTCCTTGATTAGAAATTGCTAAGCCAAATCCTTGACCAAAAGATGATTTGGAGGTGATTTATAGGTTAGAGGCCATTTTTAGGGTTCCTTGGTGATAAGTGAAGGCTAGAAAACTGAAATGGAATGATCCTCTATCTCATTTCAGCCTCCCCATAACCCTAATCCCGAAATGGGTTATGGGCCTACTCATTAATCACCTGATTTGGCCCGATTAAGCAGTTTTTCGCCTTCCAAACCTTATTTCAGCCATATCTCCCAAAAGTTAAGTCCGTTTGGCTGTTATGACCACTCTACGAAAAGGTAAACCATTAAATGAATCTAATGGAAGTGTTTTCAGGTCAAATTTCCTTTCCAATCAAAAGTTATGGCCAAAACAGTACCAACTAGGGGCAAAATGGTCATTTAAAAATCGACAAAAATCATGAACATGAGAAATGGCTCTAACGGATGTTTCCCCAAGTTACATGACCATACGACTTCATACGGGAAAGAAATAAATATCCTACGATCCCCCGATGTGTAGAATGCGGGTCATTACACTCTCCCCCCCTTAAGAAATTTCGCCCCCGAAATTCCCTAGTGAAAACACACACAAAGGTCCCGCATGCCTATCAATCATAAAACAACAATCAAACATGCAAACAATCAAAACAAGTCTACCCCTAGCATGCGGAAAACTAAATTGCAAAGTAAATCTTACCAGGCAAAGAGTTCTGGATATGCTTCTCTAATGCTCTCCTCTGTCTCCCAAGTACAATCATTCTCGTCCTCGCCCCACTGAACCTTGACTAGCTTCACCGCCTTCCTTTGAAGTTGCTTCATATCGTGCCCCACAATACGGATCGGCTTGCGGTTCCCAACCGCCTCGGGTTCTACTTCGAAGTCCTCTAACTGATCAGGTGAAATAGTCATATCTGAGTCGTGAACGAACTTCCTTAGTTGGGAAACATGAAATACATTGTGAACCCCCGCCATTTTCTCTGGTAAGCCAACTCTATATGCCAAATTCCCGACTAGTTCAAGAACAGGGAATGGGCCAACAAATCTTGGTGCCAACTTGCCTCTCCTGCCAAATCGAATCACGCTCTTTAACAGAGTGATCTTGACAAACACCAAGTCACCAACGGAGAATTTCAAGTCTCTTCTCCTCTTATCAGCATAACTCTTCTGCCTATCTTGAGCAGATTTCATTCGTTGTTGAATGATCTTGATCTTATCGGAAGTTTCTCTCACCACATCTGGTCCTAGCGCAAACTTCTCGCCAGTTTCTATCCAACATGATGGTGAGTTGCACGGTCTTCCGTATAAAGCTTCATATGGAGCCATACCGATACTGGATTGGTAGCTATTATTATATGCAAACTCTACTAGATGCAAATGGTCATCCCATGATCCACCAAAATCCAATATACAAGCTCTCAAGAGATCTTCCAATATACGATTCACCCTCTCCGTTTGACCGTCGGTCTGAGGATGATATGCGGTATTGAGATGTAATCCTAACCCTAGAGCCTCTTGTAAGCTTTTCCAAAACCCACTAGTGAACAACGGGTCTCGGTCACTCACAATGCTTTTGGGTACTCCATGAAATCTCACTACCCACTTCATATACAATTCTGCAAACTTGGCTGCCATTCTGGTCGATTTGACTGGTATGAATCTTGCACTCTTAGTTAATCGATCCACGATTACCCAAATGCTATCATATCCCGATCTAGTCCTTGGTAAACCATCGATGAAATCCATCAAGACTTGCTCCCATTTCCATTCGGGAATTTCTAATGGTTGCAATAACCCACTAGGCTTCTTTTGCTCGGCTTTAACTAACTTGCAATTCATGCATTTGGATATAAACTTCCCAACGTCTCTTTTCATCCCTTCCCAGTAGTAAGTCCGCTTCATGTCTCGATACATCTTATTACCACCGGGATGTATAGTCAGTTTTGAGTGATGACATTCTCTAAGCACTTCATCTCTCAAACCATTCACGTTGGGCACAACTAGTCTTCCATTCTACCGAACCCATCCACCTCGATCAAGCCCATATACATTCATCTCCTCATCGATACCCATCTCTAACTTGGAGATGATTTCCAATAGGTTAGGATCGTCCCTCTGTCTAGAGCCGATCCGCTCTATCAAAGTGGGTCTGATCGTCAAACTAGCTAACATAACTGGATCTAAGTCGCACTTTGGTATGAAGTCAAACCCCGCGATATACTCCAGTTGCTTCCACTCAAGAAACATTGCCCCTAGGCTGCCATGTCTCCTACTCAAGGCATCGGCTACCGCATTACCTTTCCCAGGTGTATATGCGATATCAAAATCATACGAAGCCAAGAACTCTAACCATCTCTGCTGACGGAGATTCAGATCCTTCTGGGAGAAGAGATACTTTAACGATTTATGATCGGTAAACAACTCAAATCTTTCTCCCAAAAGATAGTGTCTCCACATCTTCAGCGCAAACTCAATCGCTGCTAGTTCCAAATCATGGGTAGGATATTTCTTCTCATGCGGCTTTAGCTGTCGACTAGCATAAGCTACAACCCTACCTCCTTGCATCAATACAGCACCTAGTCCGGTACCACAAGCATCCGTGTATACCATCATCTCTTCATTCCCTTTAGGAATGACTAACACTGGCGCACGCGTCAACTTCTCCTTTAGACTCTTGAAGGCATCCTCACACACTTCGTCCCAGACGAAGGACTGATTCTTCTTAGTCAATTGAGTCAACGGTGCTGCTATCTTGGAGAAGTCCTGGATAAACTTACGATAATATCCATCTAATCCCAAGAAACTTCTTACATCTGTTGCATTCTTGGGCGCAGGCCAATCCTGGACCATAGCCACCTTCGCAGGGTCCCCGGCAATACCACCCTCTGAAACAACATGACCCAAGAATCTCACTTCCCTTCTCCAAAAATGACACTTAGAGAATTTCGCTTTCAATTTGTGTTTCCTCAACACCTCCATCACTATCCTCAAGTGTCCCTTGTGTTCCTCCTCTGTCCTTGAGTAAACACGGATATCATCCACGAACACAAGAACAAACTTATTCAACTGATCTCTGAATACTCGATTCATGAGATCTACAAAGTAGGCTGGTGCATTGGTCAACCCAAATGGCATGACCAACCACTCATAAAATCCAGACGGCGTCCTAAATGTCGTTTTTGGAACACTCTCATCCGCTACTCGAAGCTGATGAAATCCTGTCGCGAGGTCCAACTGGGAGAACACTCTTGCTCCTTCCAGTCGATCAAACAAATCATCTATCCGCGGTAGAGGATACTTATTCTTCCTCATCACCTTATTCAACTCGCGATAGTCCACACACAAACGAAGGGAACCATCTGCCTTAGTGGCATACACAACCGATGCTCCCCACTCGAAGACACTCCTTCTAATAAATCCCTTCTTCAAAAGATTGCTGACTTGCACCCCGAGCTCTCGCTGCTCCCTTGGTGCCATACGACGAAGTGGCATCACTATAGGTCTGGCATCTTTCACTAAATCAATACGGAACTCAATCTCTCGGTGTGGTGGAAGCCCGGTAACCTCCTCGAAGACGTCCGGATACTGGCCAACCACGGCCACATCTGACAACTCATCCTGCGGGATGTCGAGGGAATTTACAAAACTAGCCATAACCCCATCACTAGGTGGACTACCAAACACTACCCTCCGCCCATCATCTGCCCTCACTGTCACCAAAAAGCCCTCACAGTCTACCACCACCCCGTATCTTTGGAGCCAATCGACTCCCAATATAATGCCATACCCAGTAAAGCCCAAAACAAAGCAATCACATACAAACATACATCCATGACTCGATAAGACCAAATTCCTGCAAATCATACTAAGGCTGGTCGAACCACCAATCGGGTTCGTCACAACCAATGGTCTATCGACTATCTCGGGTTCCAGTCCCAACCTATCTAACAGGTCACTAGAAATGAAAGAACGGGAAGCCCCAGTATCAAACAAAACTCGAACTGGTACATCATAAATAGAAAGCATACCTTGAATAACAACATTCTTTCCTTTCTCTGCCGCAGTTGGGGCATTCGACGAAGAAGGAACAACATCAATAGCATATGCTTTCACAATCTGCTTCTCCTTAAGAGGTTGCGGACACTTGTCCTTGAAATGTCCCACTTGACCATAGTTGAAGCACTTCTTATCCGCTGGCTTGGCCCGACAATCTTTAGCATAATGGCCCTTCTTACCACAGCTGAAGCACTCAACATCCTTCTTGCTCTTTTTCTGACCACCTTTAGATTGGTCCTGCTTCCTCTTATTCTGAGAGCTATTCTTGCCTCCACCGCCTTCTTGCGGCTTTGGCCCTTCTGCAGATGCAGCCTCAGTCTTTGACTTAGGGTAAAGACTCTCTGATCTCAAAGCTTTCCCCACAATCGATTCAAAAGTCTCATCGATGTGGTTGATAAGCCTTTCCCCCAAGTATCCATCCAAACCAGTAATGAACTTCTCATTCTTCTTCTCAGGAGTGTCGATAAGAGACAGTCCATACTTCGACAGTGTCGAACTCAGCAATATAGTCAGAAACTGCCCTTTCGTTCTGCTTAAGTTCCAAGAACCTCTTAAACAACATTGACTTCTGGGCAGCTGGAATAAACTTCTCGCTAAAGCGAGCCTTGAACTGATCCCATGTAACCTGATCTTCTGGAGTAGTTGTTCTAATGGCATTCCACCAATTCATCGCTCATCCTTGCAACTGACGAGACGCTAGCCTTCTCTCCATCGCATCCTCAAGACCCAAGTCATCAAAGATACGATCACAGATATCCATCCAATCTTGAACGTCTGTGGCCGACTCCGTCCCGTGGAACGGCTTTCCACCAAGATTAGTGTAATCCTTGCACAACTTGGCGAAATCGACCCTAGGCGCCTGCACTACTGGGCTAACACCAACTCCGGGATTGGGAACTGCCCCTTGCACTTCTCTAAGCATGTCTCTCATTAGGTTAGTAAACATTGCCCTCATGTCAGCGACATTCCCTTGGTTGGTCCCTCTACCAGCACCCCTCGTGTCTCGGCTCATCGTAAATCTGAAAAAGCGAAACGATTAACGACCCCATAGTGGTGCTAGTGCAGTGCGACTTCATTCTTATACTACTAATAATATATATATACATAGCTTTTGAAAACCAAAATAATAACAAATACGCACTCTCATATACGTACTATCTCTCCCTAGTGTCTTTCCCTAGGTTAACACGCAACCTAGAGCTCTGATACCAAGTGTGACGGCCCGCCCCGCACCAACTGACATTTACTCCAAAAGTGCGCTATACACATGTCCAGTTAGCATGGAACGGGTCATCAGAAGGAAAAGGGAAGAAGGAAATGAACATACAAGAACCTGTAGAATGTCTTACAGCGCCTAGAATAAAATATAATAATAACATACTTGACATAAAACATGTGAGACAGTGCATAAGCTGAAAACCAGAACTAAACATCATGGCGGCGGAAATCCAAAATATAGCTTATTACAACTTTCAAACTGTCTCAAAGCAAAAGTAAGATAAATGAGGTACACTACTAATGCCCAAGTAGCGACCACCAACGACACATGGAGAATGTGCATATATATATATATCATACGTGGAAGCCTCCTGCCCGACTCCGAATCAGCTACTCGCGCATCACCAGCTAACCTGTCTCTAGTCTGCTCGTGTGAGCACCCAGAGTAATAAGAGGAGACATAAAACTCTGGGTCAGACATAAAGCCTGGTATGAGCGATAAGCATCTAAAGTGAACAATAACAGGTAGACTAAAACATACCTGAACCTGGACCTACAACCAAAGAGTTAGCACTACATACTGTACAACACTATAAGGTACCATATCAAATGGTGTAAAGATACGGAGGTGGGGGGAGGTGTGCATGTCATAATGATGGCAAACAATCAAACATAGCATCCATCCTCACATCTCTCACTCGGTGCGTAAAGCATACGATATTCACCACTTCGATCACCCAACATACCTTGCTACGATCACTCTGCCCCATGAAGTCATAAATGGCTTCACTGCACTGATAACGTAGCCACAAATTCCTCACTATGTCCACCTGCCCCATGGAGTTATTCACCCCATCTGCGCTGGCTCATAGCCTTACCAATCCTTACTATGTCCACTTGCCCCATGGAGTTGTTCACCCCATCTGCGCTGGCTCATAGTCTTACTACGCATCACCTTGCCCCTCAGGTCATAATGACCCTACTGCACTGGTAACGTAGTCTTGCTACCATCACCTTACCCCACAGGTCATAATGACCCTAGTGCACTGATAAGTAGCCATCCTTCATTTTTAGCGGTGAATCGAAGTTATGAATGTCGACAACTCCTTAGCACACGTCCTGCAGCAAAGTCCAATCATGAAGTGAACTCATTGGTTCCCAACTGGATCCTGAGCTCTAACTTCCCATATTGGACTACCTTTGCATCTCGGGTTATTGGTCAATACTGGGTCGGGTCGGATTCCTCCTCAAGCCATCTGTTCGGGTCGGGTATCCTCCATCTGTTCGGGTCGGGTCTTCTTCTGGTGCGGTTCGGGTCGGGTGTCCTCCATCGGTTCAGGTCGGGTGTTTCTCCTCGGTTCGGGTCGGGTGCCATTCCCCTCTAGTTCGTGCTTCTGCTCCGATCCGCCTCCTCATCCTTCACATGCTCCTATCCGATCCATCTTCATGCTTCCGCTCCGATCCGTCCTCCTTAATCCGATCCGATCCCAGTTCAGTTAGCGTGTGTAACAACCCGTATTTTTAATAACATGTTATAATGTAAATCAAGGCAGAATTAAATTCTAAATTCTGAATCAAGAGAAACGGGCTATGCCATTGCGTTCGTCTCGGAAAAATACGTGAAATAGAGTCAGAATTTTCGGAAAACGGAGTCCGTATGACTAAGTTATGGCCCAATAAAGTTTTCAGAAAATTCCAAGCCCGAAAACTGTTCAAATTCGAATTCGGATTCGAATTACAACCAAGGCAGAATGGGCGGGAATTTTCCCGCCCCAGGCCGGGTCGACACAGGGGTCGACACCAGTGTCGACCCCCCTAATGGGTCGACACCCCTGTCGACCCAGGGGTCGACCCCCCCGGTCGGACCAATTTTTCTGGTGCACCATTTTGACATGTTGGGTCTTGTTCTGGAAGTTTCTGACGGGAGTTGACGGCTCAGATTCGATTTAAGGTTAATCCTATGGTCTAAACTACCCCTAATCTCTATAAAAAGACCCCTAGACCTAGCCTAAATCCTCAATAATAATTCCTACAACTAAATGCTGCCCAAATGTTCACTAATCATGGCCTCCACCATCTTCATGAGAGCATGAGTGTCTCAAATCAATCTATGTCATAAAGGAGCAATCTTTCTTAAGTAAAAGAGCCATCTTTCTTTGTCTTTGGGGTTATTCCTTCTTGTTCTCAAGTCTTGAAGTGGAGTTTATCGCCTTTGGTTGCGGATTTGCTAGTGTGGCTTCGTCTCAATCTTATTTATATATATTATAAGTCTTCATAGCATTGTAAGCCCTATACTACTCTTAGATTCTAACTATGAAGTTAAATATGACATGTTGCAAGTTTGAGTTTGGGCCTAAGTATGATTTGTGCTTTGATCCTATCATGTTATGCATAGATTTACCCTATGCGAGTTTGTAAAGCTATCACCTTGACTATGTGCATAGAAAGCTATGACCTTTGATTTGGAATGTTGCATTATGCAACATGAGAACTCTCATAACCTTCATGATAACTTGCATATAATGTTATATGCGAACTTCTAGTTATCATCCTATGTCATCTAGGACCATGTATCACCTATTCGCTAAGTTTGAATGTTATGCATGTAACATGCAAGTTTAAATGAATATATTTATGCCTCATATGCCACCATGTTTAACTTGTGGCCAACCTTATTACCTTATGCCCTTTTGTCATGCTTTTGCCAAGTTCCCCTTTTGATCTATGTTATGTTATGCGATACGTACATGCGATGGGAATGCGTTGGGTTTGGGTAATATTAATGACATGAAAACATGGTTTTAAAATATGACATGAACATTGACTTGTGATTATGTTTGTAAACATAATGATGGACATGACACTTAGAAAATATGAGTGTGGCCAACTCGAGGTTGAGTTGAGTTTGTAGCATAAATCTACCCGGAACCGACCGGCTTAACTAGTGGCTACAAACAATAGGACCCAATGTGAGTAGTTGGTCATGTTGTGCTTAAACCCGAGGTTAGACTAGGTTGTGGTGTAAAGCTACCCGGACCCGCCCGGCTTAACTAGTAACCACAACAAGGTCTAATGTGAGAGGTTGGGTGCATTAAATTAATTAATGCCACATGATAGGGTTAAGTCATGGACTACTTGAATACTTAACCAATTAAACACGATGGATTGGTAGGGTTAAGTCATGGACTACTTGAATATACTTAACCAACTAAACACGATGGATTGGTAGGGTTAAGTCATGGACTACTTGAATATACTTAACCAATTAAACCCGATGTATTGATAGGGTTAAGTTATGAACTGCTTGAATACACTTGACCAACTCAATACATGGTTAGGATAGGGTTAACCACACTTAACCCGCTTGAAATCCTGGTTACGTGGTCCTTTTCAGCAGTAACACTCTTAGAAGTATCATGGGTACCCTGGACTAGGCTAGGGTGGGGCACGATTACTGGACTGATTGTAAGAGACCAAAAGAGACGGGTGAAGGGTGCACCGGTTGTTCAGGCGGACCATGGTCGTGCACATTAAGTCCAAAGTTGAACATGGGCACCAGTAGGTTTAGACTGTGCGTGCTTGAATTGTGTCTGTGGGTTACACCTTAGGGCTGGATACACCCTGGGGTGGACCTAGCACAGTTAACTACATTCCACGATTAAGCCGTATGACACCGATACACGACGAGTTAGGCTTATAGGGAGCCGATCGACTAGACCGAGTAGTTGGACCTCGATTTAGGTCATCTCATGATGTGGGCCAACTTTAGGCCAAGGGATCATTTCTTGATTATACTTGACATGGATTGGAATACTAGTACACACCAGGTGCAACTTAACCTTGTATATGTGATGCCACACTTGATCTATCTTGTTAACTTTTCACCATGCCAGTTATCACCCTACATCTCATCTCTGTTTTACATGTTCAGTTAACTTTATTAGTTTTTATACTAATAGTAGATAGGACTTACCAGTATTTTTGACTGACCCGTTTTCTTTCGCCTCTTTTCTTCCGTTTTCCCCTACCCCTCAGGTTTACAGGGTGGGAACACTAGTACCTAGCTTGGATCTTTAGCTGCTTTTCTGGATAGCTCATGTACGGTTTGGACTTGAGCATGTTATGGCTTTATCCTACTTTGGGGATAGTTACTTTATGTTTTTTTTCAGTTTTCAGTTTATGTTCTAGACTTTGTTTTATGGGAGATAATGACCAAGTACTTTGATGTAACTTGACTATGGGTTTGAATTGCTAGTTTTATCCGCTGCTTTACTACTCTGTTTTACTTATATGTTCTGTCTTGTGATATCTGCATGCATGTTTACCTCGTTTAACGCCCCTCCAAAGCTAGTGTCCTTGCAAGAGTGGCACTGGCGGAGGTGGGGTGTTACAGCGTGGCCTTCCTTTTTGCCACTTTTCCCCGGTGTCAGGTTCCGATCCGATCGAATCCCTTGCCCAGTTCAACATGTCCGATCCGAGCCCTATATCTGATCCGATCCGAACCCTGCACTGTTTTCTGAAACTGTTCCAGCAAGTGTTTACGCCATTCGACGACGTTTTCAACCATTATAACTATTGAGACCAATCACAAAGCATTTCATATAGTCATAGCAACATGCATAATCAACCACAACATCAAAACATCAATATGATAGGTTAAAATGGATCAAACATACTCAAAATCCCATATTTCTCCTTAAGCATGTTTAGGTGAAACTAATGATAGGATTAGCAAAACTTAACCAAATTAACCCAAATTCATATCAGAGGTCTAAAACATCATTTAAGAATTTATGAACATTTTCCCGAATTTTATCATGTTTAAATTCGCTAATTAGCACTAATTACCCTTAACTAGCCATAATTAGTGTAAAACTATGCAAATCACTCACCTTAGCCACAAATAAACTAAGATCTGAAATAAATCTCTGATTTGATGTGAATCTCGATGCTAAACAGCAGCTCCAATGTTGCTTTGGTGTAGATCTTCCTTGATTAGAAGTTGCTAAGCCAAATCCTTGACCAAAAGATGATTTGGAGGTGATTTAGAGGTTAGAGGCCATTTTTAGGGTTCCTTGGTGATAAGTGAAGGCTAGAAAACTGGAATGGAATGATCCACTATCTCATTTCAGCCTCCCCATAACCCTAATCCCGAAATGGGTTATCGGCCTACTCACTAATCACCCGATTTGGCCCGATTAAGCAGTTTTTCGCCCTCCAAACCTTATTTTAGCCATATCTCCCAAACGGTAAGTCCGTTTGGCTATTATGACCACTCGACGGAAAGGTAAACCATCAAACGAATCTAATGGAAGTGGTTTCAGGTCAAAATTCCTTTCCAATCAAAAGTTATGGCCAAAACAGTACCAACTAGGGGCAAAATGATCATTTAAAAATCGACAAAAATCATGAACATGGGAAATGGCTCTAATGGATGTTTCCCAAAGTTACATGACCACACGACTTCATACGTGAAATAAATAAATATTCTACGATCCCCCGATGCGTAGAATGCGGGTCATTACACTTATAATGGCTTCATTTTTATAAAAAGCATTGCGATGTTTAAAGGAAAGATTTGTTTTTAAAGCACTGGCAATCCAATGGAGTAAACCCGTTCCACGAAAGTGGCGTGGTCCTGTGATTAGCCATATAATAAATGTGTTGAGTAGATTTTTCATACCAGTCCCATGACTGACTCGTAGTTTGTTTCACTTTCAAACTCGGGTGCGCCTCTTTCTACACGGGCAACCTTGTATTCAGGTTTAGCTGGCTCTTTCTGGATAGCTGGAGCTGAAGATGGATTCTATTATTTATCTCTTTTTATGTTGTTCAGCTCCTATTGTACATTATGTTTGTTTTCCGCTGTAGACATTTATGTATAGCTGAACTGTATTTGTACTAAGTATGATCCTGTATACTGTGTAACTCTGATGATTACGTTTATCCAGTGTATTCTACTGTACATTATCTGGCGTATTTATTTAATTCTCTTCTGCTATTAGTTGTTTCTGTGTTATATTCCAAAGATTACCCTTGTCTCTGTCAGTACGGGGTTTGGGGTCGTCTCACGCGCTCCATCATTTTTCGACCCAATCCACAATGGATCGCTCCATGCCTACACCCAATTTTTTCAGTGGATCCCTCAACATTTTTGTACCCGATCCCTCGCATTTCTTGCTTCACGAGCCATACTTCATGGCCGATCCAACTAAATTTTCCCGCTCCTACATGTTTATGATCCATGCATGTGCAAGCCAAAGATCCACACAATCCATCAAGCCCATGCCGACTGATTCATGCATTTCCATGATCCAAACGATCCATTAACACGTAGACTCGGTCCATGCGATGCATTACCACCGATCCAGCATTTTGTCATTGATCCATGCTTTGAACCATACTGTAGCCGATCCGATCCACTTGAACGATCCAACCCTAGCTAACAGATCCAACTCGGGTGATCCATGCTTTTCACCGACCGATTCATATCCAAATTCATGTGATCCAATCTGATTAACTTTGTGCGAACCACCTATCAACATTGCATGTCCTACCTTACACAAAAACAGGCCGATCCAATCGGTATACTATAGACGATCTATCAAACCATGTATACAACTCGTCCAAAACGACCTATTTCAACAAATAATCAATAGCAATTATCAATAAGCATTAGCACAACAATTAATCACTATACAATCATACTAATTTCACCAAATGATGATAAAACAATAAAAAAATCAATAATTAGATACATAACAAACTTGCTAGATTAGATCCTATGGTGTGATCGAATTCAAAATATACTTAAATCGATTTGATCTAGGTGAAAACACATTGTATGAGTGAATCTAAGATCGACAAACCCATATACTTGATTGAATCCATGTGAGAGATGCTTATCGCTCACCAAATCCACAAAATAGCTTCAAATCAACAATCTCTAATTTCGAGCAGTGAAGAACGACCTCTGAGTCAACTCAATTGATGCGATTTACCCTTCCTTGATGTTTTTCTTCAATCCTATATCTCAAATCTATGAATGGAAATGGAGTGGAGGGGTATTTGGTTGAGCCTGAGAATCATAGACACCTAATAAAAAAAGAAATGAAGAGACTAAAAAATTCTCTTTACTCCTACCCTCCTATTTATAGCCAACAACCCCTAGCCTTAATGGGCCTCACTAATCGACCCACTAATGACTAGTTGGTCTGCCCAGAAAACTAGCAATATTGAATGCCAATCACTTAATACGATTTATTGATTAATAATACATCAATATTGAATCCAATTCAATAATCAACATCTAAACAAAATTTAAACGTTACTTGGGTTAAACAGTTCATTTATAAATAATATGAAAAACAAGTAACTTGCAAAATATTTGAGGAATCCAGTTAGGTCCCTCCAATCTATTCTCCCTGCGTCACAGCTCATAATTTCATTTAATAATTGCAAATGAAATAGAAATTTCTAATTTAATTCACTTAAATGACAGAAATATAAATATCATCAATCAACAACAGAACAACAATCATCCAAAGCATCCAAATATCCAATTTATACAAACAACGATGAATATTAAAATTATATGAATTTTACCACATCATGGTATTTCAGAAAGTGTGAGAGTTAACTAGCATTTCTTTTTCGATTCGACGATTTCTACTTGTGTCACTTAATTTTAAAAGGATGTTTGAAATTAAACAAAATTCTAAGTAGTTCTCAATCCTGCCAAATTAGTCCCATAGCGAAGCCTACATTCTTACAAACTCAAAGCTTTTAATCGCACTTTATTTGGATCTTAGATGAATAAATTACACAATTTACAAGTTATATATTTATAAAACATAATTAAATTAACTAATTATTCTTAATTGCCCTTAGTATCTATGATTAGCGCTAAACACGTAAATAAGCCATCGTGTTTTCTACTAGTATGTCGGTTTACCAGTTCAAAAAAATTAACTCAACAAGATGCCTTTACATCACCACCGTTCCTTCTTCTGCTGTCCAGACCTCCACCTCATACTGTCGCCTCATTCGCAGCCCGGAGCTGCACCACCTTCTACTGACCGAGCACCCAACGCCACGTCACATAACCGAAAAACCTTCACAAACGTTAAAGCTTCAAGCTTCCCCATTGATAACCACAGGCCACTACAAACCACCGCACCTCCACCAATAGTTCGGCCATCCCCTCCCCGACCTTCGACCGTTGGGTAACGTTGCCCAACTTTCCTCTGTCGGCCAGAAAATCACAAAACAAAAAACCTATACTGTTTCGGTTCTGGCAAGATTCCAGTCACAAGACATCACCAACGACGACCGGACTAGTGCTAAAATGTCCATCTCCTCCTCTACAACTTCTCTGTTGAAAAATTCCTTACGTTTTTTTACATTTAATTTGATTTGTAAATGTAACTGAAATGGAGGGCGGCGGATGTGAAGAAGGGTGAGGGTTATATAGGATGCGTTTAATATTATTTTATTCGATTATAATAATCCCTTATATTTCACATTGAATGTTTTACGCTCGTACGGCCCCATACACCATCCGATCACGATGAAATTTTAAATATTACAACAACTTAATATTCTGGACTTGATGGAAATGGTTTCGTCAAATTTCAAGGCTATTTGATAAAACTCGTACTTTAATTTCAAAACGTAAACCTTTACGCATTTATATTGTGCACGATCACATAATAACTCCAATTGACTCAAAATTTGGAATCTTACAATAATTATCCATTACGAATTTTATAAAGGGTAAGTTTGGCTCAAATCTTTATTAAGGTTCAATGTACAAAGAAGCTCCCTGTCTTAAAACTATATAAGTCCTTGTTTTTCGAAAATAAAAAAAATGTAGAAATATACCCAATGTCAATATTAAATTCAACACATAAACATCATTGTATTCATGCATTAAAACTACCAAAAAATGATTCAAAACTAAAAAAAATATGCGCTATAGATTTTTTATTCAAATTTTCATATAATTGATGACATTGCAACAATTAATTCAAAAAGTTGTTGAATTTCATGCAAATTTTGGTTAATGAAAATAATTCAACTCTAGATTATTGCTGCAAATATTGCAACTATTTGCTGTTATTTCAGCAATTATTCATCCATCTTTCAACTATATATTATGTGAATAATTATAGAAATATTAGCAATAATTCACTAAATTGCTGATATTTCAGCAACTTTTTAATTTATTTGCATTTACTGTTTAAAAGTTGCTGATATATCAGTAATTATTCATCCACCTTTCAACTAAAATCAGGGTGAATATTTGCTGGAATATTAGCAATTATTCACTAAAATTGTTGATATTTCAACTTTTTTTCAGAATACTTCCGTGAATATTTAGAATTTTTTGAATTTTTTTATACACTAGCACAAAAAAATATGAAAACATGTTGCTATAGTAAAACAAGTACCCTCTTTATATTAGAACTTAGGGCGGGATGTGCAGTGAATGATTTTCAGAAATGAGGATGCGAGACTAATTCCCACTTTTATAAAATTAGTTTCGTTGAAATCCGAAGTCCTTTGAAAATTGGCTATTCTTACTAGATAAATTAAATCGATAAATTGTAAATTGATTTCAAAACGATCAAATCCATTTAATTTTTCTATTATTATTGTATATATTCAAATAGAATTTATATTAATTGTTAGAATCATTTTCGATTCATTTTTAACTTAGAATTAAATTATTTCTCATTTTCATATTACGATAAATAATCTAAATTAAATCGTATTCGGCTTATTAAGTCGATAACTCCATATAAATATCCATTTACATTTCCAATTCAACATTTAAAATAAATTTAAATGTCCAAAATTAAACGACTAATAATTCGGGTTGTTACATTCCTCCCCTCTTAAAAGAATTTCATCCCTGAAATTACTATGTTAGGAAAAATGTTTCAAACTCATTAACTTTTCAAAAAATTCACTCAGTTCAAATCCAACACTTCAAATTTCAACAACTTTAGTTCTATACAAAACTTTTAGTTTTCATGCAAATAGTTAATTTCCCATGTTTAATTCAAAATCCTTTAAATTTTACCCAATTTAAAATTCATTCCTTTAATTTACAAATTTATTGAAAAAAATATTCAAACTCCCTAAATTTTAGAATTTTTTTGCCAGATTCTCCCCAGCATAAAGGGACTTTGGCAATATAACAAGAAAGATAAATATATATACATTGACCTACATGGTTTCGAAAATACAATATAAAATAATACACATCTCCTATTTTGCATTTTTGCATACCAGTACCTTACGTAAGCATTATTAAGCGAGTTTGCTTAATGTTTATGCCATACACGTAAGAAAAACCGAGCCACGCAACCCCATGTATATGTACTTACTCAATTTAAATAAATAAGTTTCATAACATGAAGTTTAAATATTCTTCATTATTTTTAATTCAAGCAAACAAATAATTTCCATATTCAACATGCTATCCATGTATATTTATGAGAAAATCTTAGGATTCCATTATTTGGTTTCATTTCAATCGATCTATATACCATTTATTTAATTAAATCGTTATAGTTTAATAACTACCATTCTGGGATTTTTTTGGAAATTTGATTTTGACATAGCTCAAAATCTAAATATGAAATCTCAATTTTTCTCTACAACTAGAGAACTATAATTTAACAAATCTGGAGGAATCTCATTTCAAAGAATTCCGACTTATATTGAATCTTATAAACTTAATTGAAGTTCAAAACTTAAAATTACGAACTACCGCGACGTGATGATTTAATTTTTAAATAAATTTAATTAATACGTTCAAACTTTAATTAATAATTTCAATCCCACTCTCCTATATTTTAATATAAATTAAGCTTGGTTCTCATATCTAACTTGAAAATTTCGACTGTCATCGGATATTCCATCCATAATTCATAACCAAGTTATAAAATATTTACAACTCAATTTTCAATATTCGATTCCACTCGATATTATTTCTAATCCAATCCAATTTTATTTAACTTAATTTAAGTTAAATTTTAATCATTTTGATTCGCTTTTTATTATTTTAATATATTTAACTAGAACAAGTTAAATTTAAATTCCAAAATTTAATTTCTTGGTATTTATTTCAAATTCTTTTGAAATAATATAAATATATGCATATATATATACTCACACACTACCATAACAAAATTCAAAGCATTTGATTTTTTTTAAAACTTGTTTTTCTCAATAAATTTCCATTAGCAAATTTAATATGGTAGCAATCCATTAGTAGGAAACTTGAAAATGAATAATGATTATGCGACCGTCATCATCAGAACTAATTTCCAGTGACTAAAGTGAGTTTAATACTCTATTACTTTCAAAATCCATTTAAAATTATTTTTGTTCAAAAATCCCTTCAAAGTAATGCTATATTACTTTGTAATACTTTAGATAATATTTTCTAAAAATCTTTGACTTAAATTATCAATTCTGGTCTGAATCTAATTTTGCTTTATTTTATTTGTATACTCCATCCTTACATAATTTCTATTTGGTCATATATAACCATCTTAATGTTATGGTCTCATTTGATAGTAATAACAACCAATCACATCATTAATTAAGAAAATTATTCCTTTATATCAAAAATATAATTCTAGGTAAAATTATTTCATTCACCCACTTAAAAACAATATTGTATTGAATTTTTCATTCAAGTGTTTAGAAATAACTATCGATACTGTTGTACATTTTTTATTGATCGAAATTCATAAATGACTAACCAAATCGATCAACATAATAATTTTTGTAACACTAACTGTCATATATAAACATACGTACTCAAACTCAATCTAGGGAATTACTAACCCCATATCTATCGAGTAATCCCCACCAAAGCATAGGTAGTCGCTCAACTTAAGCTATGATACCAAAATGTGATGACCTGATTTTTTTTGTAACTTTTAAGATGACATTTAACCACATCTGTCCAACTCAAAAGCACTGAAAAGCGGATAGTTAGGGGAAATAAATTATAGGGTGAGAAGAAGAAAGGAAGAAATGTTAGAATACAAGAAGAAGAACATCAACACTATAGAATAAAAGTAGAATTGAATCTCATAGCAGAACAAAATAAAATATCTCAATACTCCTTACACAAAGAGAAAACTAAATATATATGAATACAAAATCAGAGTACACAACTCGATCAACTAATAAAATAATGATAAATACTGTAACAACACGTATTTTAATAACGCGTTAAAACCATAAATCAAGGCATAATTAATTTTTAAAATAAGAATCAAGGGAAACGGGTTGCGCCATTGCATTCATCTCGAAATTCTGCTTTGAACGAGTCCGAGTTTGCGAGAATCGGTGTCCGTATGAGGGAGATATGACCCTCCGAAGTTTCAGAAATTTTCAGAATCGAAAACAGCTCGAAAATTCGAATTCAAATTCAAATTCAAAACCCAGAACAGGCTGGGCGGGAAATTTCCCGCCCAGGACCAGGTTGACCTGGGGTCGACCAAAGTGTCGACCTCCCAGGGACCAGGTCGACCATAGTGTTGACCTGGGGGTCGACCTGCCTTCCGAACCCAGTTTTTGAACCTGATGCATTCTGATGTATTTAGACTCGTTTTGTGACCAGATTCATCCGCCTTATCCTATATAAACAGCCTTCTAGCCTCATTCTCTTTACACCATTCTTCTCTAAACTTATGCTGCACAAATTCTTGATAGACATGGCTACTTCTTCTTCCTTTATATTAAATTAAATTAAAACGCGAAGATTATTTCTTGAAGACTATGGCCAGGAATTTCTTAGTGGGGATTTGCTTCTACAATCAAAGCAAGATTCAACGATTCAATGAAAATTTTCTAGACTTAACTTCTGCATCTAAAATTCTTAGACCATAATCTGTAAGTTCAAGTTACTTTTAGATAAAAACTATACACTTAATATAGACATGTTATAAATTGGAATTGGATCTATGTATGATTCATATCTATTTTTTGTTTATCTTCGATCTTGACTTTTGGGAATATTGTTATGAAATCAGTTTGAACCTATTCATGTTGTAAATCAGACTCTTTCATGTCTATAACATTATTATACCTATGACGTTGAAACTATTGTTAATGGCCTAAGATTATAACGGTGAACATAAGACTATACCTATGACTGTGAACATAAGACCATGCCTATACCTATGACTGTGAACATAAGACTATGCCTATGCCTATGAGTGTGAACATAAGACTATTGCCTATGACTATGACAAGGACAATTGTTGCTAATCACCTATGATTCATGACCATGAGGTTATTTCCTAGGATTATGACTATGAAATTGGATCTAAGCTTGATTTTCTATTCAGACCTATTTTCTTTATTTGTCCTTGGACCTTGATTTTGGGGATTTTTCTATTTAAGGTAGATCTATCCATGTTCTTGAACCTAGATTATTATTCAAACCTTTTCATGTTCATAATATTATCAGATCTATATGCCTGCGATGTTTTAATCAATATATTCAGTTATGTTATGCCTTGGAAATAAATTGATAATAGAACAATGTTTATTATGTTATATGTGAAATTGAATGATATTCTATTTTATTATCATGTTGAATTGGGAATTAATGAATAAGTCTATTCATATGTATATTGGAGTATAACCTATTATGAAAAGTTGTGTAGTTTATCATGTTGTGCAAGTTTTAGGTTGTAAAATCATATCACATATGTGACCAAATGTTAGATCTACATGTTTATGTGTATATGTTAAACCTATGTCATATTTCAAGATCACACTTATTCATATGCTCGTGATTGATTTGCAAGTTCACATATATGTAAGTTGATTTAGTCTATGTTGCAAATTCACATATATGTATGTTGATTTAGTCTACGTTGTAAGATCACACCTATGATATTCATGTTGATTATTTTGCAAGTACACACTACGGTGTTCATACTGACTATGCCGAGAATGCCAAGTTTACACCTATGTCATGTTTATGTTAATGAATTTCTTTATGAAAATTTTGTGTATGTTAAATTAGGCTGTTTTAACCTAATATTATATCATGCGGACGGAAAATTAGGCAAAGATCGTTAGCCAAATATTTAGATGGGGGTAACGTTGGGAAAAATTGGTAATTATAGGAAACTTGGCATGAAACTCGCCATGAAACTTGACACGAACTTGACATGAATCTTGAACATGGACATGACACTAGAATGTAGTTGAAAATGGCCAACTCGAGGTTGGGTTGAGTTCGTAGTGTAATTCTGCCCGGAACCGCCCGACAAATCCAGTTACTGCAAACAATAGGATCCAATGTGAGTAGTTGGTCATATCGCACTTGAAAACCCGAGGTCAGACTGAGTTGTGGTGTAATTCTGCCCGGAACCTCCTGGCATATCCAGTGACCACAGCAACAGGTCTGATGTGAGAGGATGGGGTGCATTAATGAATTAATGCCACATGATAGGGTTAAGTCATGAACATGAAAGACAACAATTAACCAACTTGATACATGATTTGTAGGCGGGTTAAGTCACGAACTTGAATGACAACACTTGACCAACTTGACATGCTAGACTGATAAGGGTTAAGTCACGAATTTAAATGACAACAGTTAACCTATTGGACGAAAACCCTGGCTACGCGGTCCATTTCAGCAGTAACCCATTAGATGTATCATGGTACCCTGGAACTAGGCAAGGTGGGGCACGATTACTGGGTTGACTGTAATCGACCAGAACGACGGCTGTGTTGGTGCGCCAGTGTAGGTTCAGGTGGACTATGGTCGTGCACGTGGTCCAGAGTTGAAAAAGCAGGCATTGGGCATCAGTAGGTTTATCTGTGCATGCTTGATTTGTGTCGGTGGTTGACACCCTAGGGCTTGATACACCCTATGGTGGACCTAGCACAAATGACTACATTCGTGCAGACACACAACGAGCTAGAACTTGTAGGGAGTGGATCGATTAGTGGATCGTTCCGTTGGACCTAGTAATGGGTCATTTCATGATATTGGGCCAAGGGATCACTTCATGGTTAACATTTGACATGGGTTGGAATACTTGTACAGTCGATGCGGCGAACCTTGAACATGCGATGGTGTACTTGATTAATAATTGATTTATCATGTTATCTTAATCAATCTTGCCCATCTTGTCATCATCTTTATGTATACTTTCAATTTATACATGACATGTTACCTTTACCTGTTTTTATGCTGAAAGTCACTAGGACTTACCAGTCTTTATGACTGACTCGTTTTCTTTTGCCTCTTTTCTTTCGTTCCCCCCCTTCCCTGAGGCTCTCAAGGAGGAAACTCTAGCACTTCGCTTGGATTTCTCTTGCTTTCGGTTCAGCTCATGTATGGTTTGATCTTGAGTTATTCTATGGCTGCATTTCTGTTACCTTTGGGGAATTAAGCTACTTTTGTTGTTTTAAGATTATGCTTCTTTATTTATGCAAGACATGATTTGTTGTAATGAAAAATAATGACCTTGGCTATTTGGTACTTTGGATGTAAAAGGTTTTGACTCTTTTTGAAAGTAATGAAATTTAGCTTTTGAATCTTCCGTTGTTTTGTTTATGTTCTGTCTTGTAATAATTATATGATTGTTTACCTTGATAACGCTCCTCCAAAACTAGTGCATTCCCTTTGTGAGTGACCCTAGCGGAGGTGGGGTGTTCCAAATACAACCCCTAGCGGAATTAAATTTATACCAGAAAATATGGGAGTACGTCTTGACTCTAGATCCTCTCCTGAAGTTCTACAAAAGATCCAACGCTACCTAGAAAATATAGTCGGTCTCACCCGAGCACATTTTGAGGAAAGAAAAATCATCCGGACCAGTTTGGAATACTTTCATTGGTAAAAACACGCATCATAAACAACTTTCTTAACTTTTAGAAATCCTTTGAGAGAATGGAACTCTTGTAAGACACGGCCACACATAAACATGAAACATGTTTTTACCTTACGATAACCAAAACAAATTTTATTACAAAATCCAATGATATTTGTCTATTAATCCACAAATAAAATAGGAATATAGCTGAAAAGCTTGCATCTCACTTTTCAACATAGTTGATTTACAACAAAAAACGTACTGCTCATATTGGAGTTTGGATTTCCATACATGACTAGGTGTGGTACCACCTTACGATCAATGTGCACTAGTGATAAAAACACTGGGTTCGACAATAACTTCTTGCAATCCGACCACACAAAATCGGACACTGATTCTACTTGAATATATCTAACATATCATTATCATAGTTGGGAATATAAACCGTACAATTCCGAGGCATACAAAAATGACAATCGATTTTCTCTAGATCAGGTGATGATACACCCTAATAGGTTGACTCATATAGCCTTTTTTCCTTCCCGATTTCATTTATTTCTCGGTTGTTAGGGCTTGCGGTCACGAGTACCTTTTTCAGACAAAACATCAAACTTTGAATCTCGCATTATTAGATCCATCCGATTACTAATTGATTTGCACAAAGATACTCTGGGTGTTAGGATAAAATAATTTTCCTTCTCTACTACCAACTTGGTACATTTATAAAAATCAGCATACGTGGTCTTAGGATATACTCTGTCAGACATTCTTCCTTAAAAGTTCATTCTGGGACGGGATGAAACCGAAATACCCTAGAACGTCATGGGGTTTAACCCATTCTAAATAAATGATACGACGATTAAAAGTCGAAGATATTGAAGATGGTGGTTGAAGATTAGAGATCTTTAGATCGTTTGGATTAATGCTGATGTGTCGCTTGTAAAGTACACCCAAGATGAGGTACAAGTAGTTGTCGTCTAGAAGTACTTAGAGATCGACAGGATATGTGAGGGACTCTCTCTTGTATTGGACATACAGGACGAGGAATAAGGTGCCTCTAGTTTCATTCAGAACTAGAATGAACTTACAAATTGATTTTGTGTTTGACACTATATTTCATAACATAGCCGATTAGTTGCTATCGACGGTATCTTTTGGTTTCAGAATTTGATACTGAATATGAGTCGATATGATTTCTTTTTAGAGCCTCGTATTTAATATCAAATTTGAATTTGGGTTTGTTTTGAATGGTCTCTTTAATAACACTATTCTTAAACCTAGTTGAAAATGAAGTTTGTGAAATAAATCTTTTAATTAAGATTAATGAAGTTTTCCAATTAATAAATATAACTAGAATAAAATGGTAGTTGATTTTTGGTTTACTGTGAATGATCTTTTAAATGACATTAGTTCTTGAACCCAATTAACAATGAAGTTATGATTTGGAATTTATAAAAACTTTAAATAATATTTAATGGAATTTTTCCAAAGTGAAGTTTTCCAATTTAATTTATTAAATTATAATTGGATGGAATTCAATTTAATAATAATCGAGATGAGCTTCCGTAAAGGAAGACCGCTACTATTTATGGAATTTAAAAGGCTTTGTCGTTATTCCATTTATAGTGCTAGTTTGATATGGAAATTTATATTGATTATATATTGATATGATTTATGTGAAGATTCCATTTTAATGGAAGACGATTTTGGGTTTATCGTGAGCGATATTTTAAATAACATTTGTTCTTTAACCCAGTTAAAGGCAAGATTAATTTCCAAAGTTGAATGATAAATAAATAATGATTTTTGAAGTTTAAAACTAAATTAGTGTTTTAATGAATCTTTAGTTAGATAGAAATATTAATGAGGTAATTAAATTTACCGAATTCAAGAGTTGATCGAGATGGAGGACCATCAATTTTACTCCATGCGATAGTTAAATCTTTAATTAGATTTGAAGCATTAAGTAGTAATTATATTTACCGAAAACACAATGGGTGTTAAATATGGTGTTTAAACTAAAATTGGCTCAAATACCGAAGGTACTTTGGGAGTACTTCACCAAATGGTTTGGTATAAGAAAATAAGACCACAATCGCAAAAAGCAATAAAAATACAATGATTTTATAGTGGTTCGATCTAAGATAGATCTACGTCCACTTTTAGGGAAATTTTCATTATCACGCGAGTTTACTAGGTATGAACACTCTCTCATTACATTGATTTTCATTCTCACAAGTTCTTCTCTTTGATCTGATCGAAATAGCCAAGGAAGTTGATGGAATTATGTATGTGTAGCAAGTAGAGAATTAGATATATGATTCTTCAAGCACTTGAGTGTATTTTCATGATTCCATGGTAGATTTTGTAACGACCCGACTTTTTTCTCGGCTTTTGCCAGTAATTAAACCAACTTAAACCGTTCATAAAGACGGATTGTTATGGATACTTACGCACTTGCACAAAATAAAAAGAACTTTTCCATTATTATTACAATAATATTACATCAGAGTTGCGGAAGAAACATCAGAGTACATCGATTACATAGAAGAAAAGATACTAAACTCAGCGGAAGAATATGCATGCTCCAAGATATAATAGCTCCAGTAAAACCAGCATCCTGCTCCAACCAGTCTAAGTCTAAATCTACGAACAAAAGTACTAGGCTATCCGTGCAAAATTATGGGCACCCAGAGTTTAGGTGTGGGAATAATAAAATCTAGGTCACTCATGGGACTGGGATGAGAACTCAAAACAGTTGTTTTTAGGGTTTGTTTTAAAGTTAGGTAATTCACCGGACCACAGCGCTAATGCAGAACGGGTTTACTCCATGTGAATACCCATGCATAAAAATTCGCAATGACTTTTTGAAAAATGAAACTAACATAAGGTGTTGTGGCACACACACAATGCAAACGCACATATGGACGAGGTTTCTCCCTATGCAGTCAAAAATGCTTGATACGTGAAAATCCTCTTTCATTACTATAATATAGTGCAAAAACAATTTCGAAAGTAAATGTATCAATCCTAGCCAGCATAGGTACCATATACTATATTGATGTATGGTACACAATCAAAATCATATGGGCTTGTAGTGGATATTGGGTATCTAACAATGACCAGGCAAAGGAACTTCCTTCCGAACCGAATTTTGAACACCTCTAGAGGGATGTCTAAGGATCAACAATGATGCTTCTCATGACAAGACAAGGACGGGTTACCCCTTAACTGGGTAACTTAGAGTACGCCTGAGTATGTCATCTCCCGGTCGTTACCGACCTTTTTGAGCGTGCTCCAACAACAACCGCAAAAGTAAATGCTTTTACCACATGGGTTAATACTTTGGCTCCATATCATAGTACACCTTTTATCTAGAAGGAGACAACACCCCATAACCCTGCTGCATTTCTTCCTGTTTTGGCCATTTACTAGGGTGTGAGGCTTGCCGAGGTCCCGATATACACAAAGCTACGCTTATATAAGCCATGCTTTGATCATCCAAAGCTCACCACATAACTTAATTATGCAATATTGTCCATTCACAATGCATCACTGATTTCTATCGATATATAACCTCTAAGCTCAAACGTCTTAGAGAAGGGTGTTAAGCAAGATAATAAATTCTCCGCCACCAAATAGATATATTTAATAGAGATCAGTGCTATGCAGTCAATTACAATGTCAGACACACAATCCATAATTGTCCGTTTTGGGTATGAATGAAACAACAATATGAAATTCCTTCACATATGTTCGGGATTCTTGCCACTTAGCTGATATAAAATCCATCTGCAAATGGGAGCTACCCATTTGAGACATTCAACAAGTTATCGTTATGATATGAAGGGTCCCAGTCTTCACTATTGTCTTCAATGTCTTCAATTGCTCCACAACGTCGTACTATTACTTGGAATGGTTTTCAGACATACATTCGATCCTGGTCTTCCAAAATAATAAGCATAATTTTTAAAACACAATTACAGAACACACAGGCTTTCAACAAAATCTTCTTCCATCTTAGATTTTGTTAAATTAATTTTATTTATATCCATTCTCAAATTATATTTAAAAAAATCCATATTTAACCCTTCTTCTTTAAAACACGTCCCTTAATTCAAAGATAATCTAGCCCCAAAGCCTTAATTAATTTTCTGTTTGATAACTCGTTATCAAAACCCAGTTTCCTTTGAAAATCCTTTAATCCATATTTCAACCATTGATTCCAATTAAATCAATTTTCCAACATTCAATTCTTTAATCTTAACTAAAAGATTATACTTGATTCCCAATTTCTTATTTTTAATTTTCTCAAATCAAAGATTTGTTTAAATCCCGATTTACGATATGAATTTCCACAACTCAATCTCATTGGGTTTCAAGAATGATATTGTTGAAGATATGATTCACGACAAAACCAAAATCAATCGATACTGAACATAAGTTACACAGAGATTGTATCTACTTATTTTTGATATCAATTCTCATTATCAACAAATACTATAAGTGGAATAACGATATAATAATAATATCTTCCAAATTCCTTAAATAGTATACGTTTACACCAAAGAATTTCATGTCAAATATCCGAAGATTATTTCTATCCAACTTATCACAATCAAACTTGGAAACCCAAATGTTAATTACAAGATTTTTCCAACTCTTTCACATTAAACCTAGATAAAAATACCATCAACTAATCCTTAATATTAATCTTTGTATCCAACTCACACTATAAGCGGAATAATAGTGAACTACCTTTTAAATTCCATATAAAATATTTCTAATACTTTTAAACCTTTGAAAACATTCCACAAATCATTACTTATAGTTCGGAAAATAGTTTACGATTTAAAACTTCAAAATAGATAGTTGTTGAAGGAAGCGTTACAATAGCATTTCAAAAGTGTTATAAAAGTGTTACAAAACAGTTATCTTAAATATTTTTGTGATGGCCCGCCTCGCACCAGCCTGCGTTTCCTCCAAAAGTGCGCTGTACACATGCCCGACTAGCACAAGACGGTCGTCATAAGAAAGAAAAGAAGAGAATGAACTAATCAAGAAACCTGCAGAATGTCTCACAGCGCATGGAATAAAATATAATAATAACATACTTGACACAAAACAGGCGAGACAGTGCATAAGCTGATAACTAAAATCAACATCAACCATCAAAGCAGCGGAAATCCAGATACAGCTTATTACAATTTTCCAAATTTACTGTCTCTAAACAAAGAAAGCTGAAGTAGAAGATACACAAACAATGCCCAAGCAGTGATCTTCAACAACACAGGGAGAATACTAAATATATATATATATATATATATATCACGTGGAAGCCTCCTGCTCGTCCCCGGATCATCTACCCGTGCATCACCAGCTAACCTGTCTCTAGTCTGCTCGTGTGAGCACCCAGAGTAATAAGAGGAGACATAAAACTCTGGGTCAGACATAAAGCCTGGTATGAGCGATAAGCATCTAAACAGAATAATAACAGGTATACTAAACCATACCTGAACCTGGACCTGCAACCAAAGAGTTAGTACCACATACCGTACAGTACTCCAAGGTGCCATAATAAATAGTGTAAGAATACGGGGGTGGGGTGTGCATGTCAAAATGATAGCAACAAATTGTCCATAGCAACCATCCTCACATCCCTCACTCGGTGCGTAAAGCGTACGACATCTACCACTTTGGAACACTAGACAAACTGAGGCAACGACGAATCCCGACTTGTAGAAACCCTGCTGTGACCAAGCCAAACACTTGGAGTCATGACCAAACATTTCAATGACCCACTTCATTGGTCATAGCCCTTGGTTCTACCAATGCCATAATGGCCCTGAATCCGCCTTCGTACCTCCTACCATAGTGGTCCAAAGCTATAGGTGTCGATAACTCCTTAGCACGCGTCCCGCAGCAAAGCCCAATCATGAAGTGAACTCGTTGATTCCCATCTGAATCTTAAGCTCTAACTTCTCATTTGGACTTCCTTTGCATCTCGGGTTTAATCGAATTGGAGTGGGTCTTCAGAAGAGTTGTCGCGCATTAACAGTCCTAGAATTCAGTTCGGTTCGGTAGTCATCACCCTCATCGGTTCGGGTCGGTAGTCATCGCCTTCATCGATTCGGGTCGGTACTCCACTTCGGGTCGGGTCGGTGTCCTCCTCCGGGTCGGGTCACTGTCTTCCTTCCAGTTTTCTCCAATCAGCTCCCTCGTTTTCCATCTACTCTGATCCGATCCACTCCCGTTCTTCATCTGCCTTGATCCGATCCGCGCCCTTCGTCCTGCTCCAGTCGTGGCCTCCCATTCTTGAGCCGATCCGATCTGGTCTCCATTTTCCTTCCGATCCGATCCCCTTTGTCCACTCCAACTCTAAGTAAACAGCCTTCCTTTTTGCCAAGCCTTCTCCAGCGACAAGTTCCAATCCAGTTCGAATCCCCTTGGTCAGTTCACAAATCCGATCCGACCCCCTTTCTCCGATCCGAACCGGTTCGGAACCTGCACACTTCTGAAATTTTCCAGCAAGCTTTCTACGCCATTCGACGACGTTTTCGAGCAATTTAACTATTCTAATCAATCATGAAACATACCACAGGGTCATAGCAACATGTAATAGCAACCACAAACAACAACCAACAATTCAAATGAATCAAAATGGATCAAAAATAGCTAAAACTTCATATTTTTCCCTTAAGCACTCTTAATCATGTTTAGGCATACAATTAACAAAACACATCGAAATTATCTAAAATTTCTAACAGAGCCTTAAAACATTATTTTAGAATTTTAAGAATTTTTCCAGAATTTATTTACGTATAAATTCGCTAATCTTCACTAATTACCCTTAATTAACCGTAATTAGTGTCAAAATGATGCTATCACTCACCTTGGCCACAAATAAAATTCTCAGAACTGAAACTCCTCTGGTTTGGGGCGAATACTGATGTCTAACAGCAGCTCTAACCTTGCTTTGGTGCTTTTTCTCCTTAATTTGGTGTTGCTAAGCCTAATCTTCAATTAGAGAGTGATTTGGGGTGTTTTAGATGTAGGAAGCCATTACTAAGGTCTCAAGGAGGTTTGTGGCGGCTCAAAACTGAAATGAAAGTGATAACCTAACCCTAATCAGTCCTCCTATACCTCTAAACCCGAAATTCCCCTTGGGCCTAACTGTTAATCACCCGGTTAAGCCCAATTAAGCTGTCTTTCACCATCTGAAACTTGTTTCAGCCATATCTCCCAAACGGTGAGTCCGTTTGGCTAATGTGACCACTCTACGGAAAGAGAAACCATCATTCGAAGCCAATGGAAGTGGTTTCAGGTCAAAATTCATTTCCAGTCAAAAGTTATGGCCAAAACAGTGATAACTAGGGGTAAAATGGTCATTTAAAAATCGGGAAAAATCATGAACATGGGAAATGACCCCAATAGTCGTCTCCCAAAGTTACATAACCATACGACTTCGTATGTGAAAGAAATAAATATTCTACGATCCTATGATGCGTAGAATGCGGGTCGTTACACTCTTCCCCCCTTAAGAAATTTCGTCCCCGAAATTCCTTAACCCCGAAACATACCCAGGATCCCGCATGCCTAACACCCACATACAACAATCAAACATGCAAAGCAAGCAAACAAGTCTATCCTAGCATGCGGAAAACTAAATCGCTAATAAAGTCTTACCAGACAAAGAGTTCTGGATACTTCTTTCTTATGTCCTCTTCTGTTTCCCAAGTACAATCATTCTCGTCTTCGCTCCACTGTACCTTGACTAGCTTCACCGACTTCCTTCGAAGTTGCTTCATGTCGTGTGCGACAATACTGGCCGGCTTGCGGTTTCCAACCGCCTCGGGTTCTACTTCAAAGTCTTCCAACTGATCAGGTGAGATAGTCGTATCTGAGTCGTGAACGAACTTCCTTAGTTGGGAAACATGAAATACGTTGTGAACTCCCGCCATCTTCTCTGGTAAGTCAATTCTATATGCCAAATTCCCGACTAGTTCAAGAACAGGGAATGGGCCAACAAATCTTGGTGCTAATTTACCTCTCCTGCCAAATCGTATTACGCTCTTCAACGGAGAAATCTTGACAAAAACCAAGTCACCAACTGAGAATTTTAAGTCTCTTCTTCTCTTATCAGCATAACTCTTCTGCCTATCTTGGGCTGCCTTCATACGTTGCTGAATGATCTTGATCTTATCTGAAGTTTCCCTCACCACATCTGGTCCAAGCATAAACTTCTCGCCAGTCTCTATCCAACATGATGGTGAGTTACACGGCCTTCCGTACAAAGCTTCAAACGGAGCCATACCGATACTGGATTGGTAGCTATTATTATATGCAAACTCTACTAGATGCAAATGGTCATCCCATGATCCTCCAAAATCCAATATACATGCTCTCAAGAGATCTTCCAAAATACGGTTCACCCTCTCCGTCTGACCGTCGGTCTGAGGATGATATGCGGTACTGAGATGTAACTCTGACCCTAGAGCCTCTTGTAAGCTCTTCCAAAACCCACTAGTAAACAACGGGTCTCGGTCGCTCACAATGCTCTTAGGTACTCCATGAAATCTCACTATCCACTTCATATACAATTCTGCTAACTTAGCTGCCGTTCTAGTCGATTTGACTGGTATAAACCTTGCACTTTTAGTCAGTCGATCTACAATTACCCAAATGCTGTCATATCCCGATCTAGTCCTTGGTAAACCATCGATGAAATCTATCGAGACTTGCTCCCATTTCCATTCGGGAATTTCTAAGGGCTGTAACAACCCACTAGGCTTCTTTTGCTCAGCTTTAACTAGCTGGCAATTCATGCACTTGGATATAAACTTCCCAACATCTCTTTTCATCCCTTCCCAGTAGTAGGTCTGCTTCATATTTCGATACATCTTATTACCACCGGGGTGTATAGTCAGTCTTGAGTGATGACATTCTCTAAGCACTTCATCCCTCAATCCATTGACATTGGGTACAACAAGCTTTCCATTCTTTCTAAGCCATCCATCTCGATCAAGCCCATACTTGTTCATCTCCTCATCGATACCCATTTCTAACTTGGAGATGATTTCCAATAGGTTAGGATCGTCCCTCTGACTAGAGCCGATCCGTTCAATTAAAGTGGGTCTGATCGTCAAACTTGCTAACATTTCTGGATCCAATTCGCACTTTGGTCTGAAATCAAACCCCGCGATATACTCCAGTTGCTTCCATTCAAGGAACATAGCCCCTAAGCTGGCATGTCTCCTACTTAGTGCATCAGCCACCGCATTGCCCTTTCCTGGTGTGTATGCGATGTCAAAATCATAGGAAGCTAAGAACTCTAACCATCTCTGCTGACGGAGATTTAAATCCTTCTGGGAGAATAGATACTTTAACGACTTATGATCTGTAAATAGCTCAAATCTTTCTCCCAAGAGATAGTGTCTCCACATCTTCAATGCGAACACGATCGCTGCCAATTCTAAATCATGGGTAGGGTATCTTCTCTCGTGCGGTTTCAATTGCCGACTTGCATAAGCTATAACCCTACCGCCTTGCATCAATACAGCACCCAGTCCGGTACCACAGGCATCCGTGTATACCGTCATCTCTTCATCCCCCTTAGGAATGACTAACACCGGTGCGCTTGTCAACTTGTCCTTTAAACTTTTGAATGCATCCTTGCACCTTTCATCCCAGACAAAAGCTTGATTCTTCTTGGTCAACTGAGTCAATGGTGCTGCTATCTTGGAGAAACCTTGGATAAACTTACGATAATATCCCGCTAATCCCAAGAAACTCCTTACATCCGTTGCATTCTTGGGCGTAGGCCAATCCTGTACCGTAGCCACCTTTGCCGGGTCTACGGCAATACCATTCTCTGATACAACATGGCCCAAGAACCTCACTTCCCTCTTCCAGAAGTGACACTTAGAAAAATTTGCTTTCAATTGGTGTTTTCTCAACACCTCCATCGCTACTCTTAAATGTTCCTTGTGTTCCTCCTCTGTCCTCGAATAGACCAAAATATCGTCAACGAACACAAGGACAGACTTATTCAGCTGATCTCTGAATACCCTATTCATAAGGTCCACAAAGTATGCCGGGGCATTAGTCAGCCCAAATGGCATAACCAACCATTCATAAAACCCAGACGGCGTTCGAAATGCCGTTTTAGCTATACTCTCAGCTTCCACTCTAAGCTGATGAAAACCTGTCGCGAGATCCAACTGAGAAAATACTCTCGCGCCACTCAACTGGTCAAACAAATCATCTATCCGCGGTAGAGGATACTTGTTCTTCCTCGTCACTTTATTCAACTCGCGGTAGTCTACACACAAACGAAGGGAACCATCCGCCTTGGTAGCAAACACAACTGGTGCCCCCCATTCAGAAACACTCCTTCTAATAAATCCCTTCTTCAAAAGATCGCTGACTTGCACCTCGAGCTCCCTCTGCTCTCTTGGTGCCATACGACGAAGTGGCATCACTATAGGTCTAGCATCTTTTACCAAATCAATACGGAACTCAATCTCTCGGCGTGGTGGAAGTCCGGTCACTTCTTCGAAAACATCCGGATACTGGCCAACCACGGGCAAACCTGACAACTCACTATGCGGAATGTCGAGGGAGTTTAGAAAACTAGCCAATACCCCCTTACTGGGTAGACCACCAAACACTATCCTCCGCCCATCATCCGCTCTAGCTGTCACCAACAAGCCCTCACAGTCTACCACCACCCCGTATCTTTGGAGCCAGTCTACTCCCAAAATAATGCCAAACCCAGTAAAGCCCAAAACAAAGCAATCACTAACAAACATGCATCCATGACTCGATAGAACCACATTACGACAAATCATGCTAAGACTAGTCGAACCACCGATCGGGTTCGTCACTACTAAAGGTCTATCGACAATCTCGGGCTCCAATCCCAACCTATCTACCAGGTCACTAGATATGAAAGAACTGGAAGCTCCGGTATCAAACAAAACTCTAACAGGAACATCATAAACAGAAAGCATACCTTGAATGACGACATTCTTTCCCTTCTCCGCCGCAGTTGGGGCATTCGACGAAGAAGGAATAGCATTAAGAGCATATGCTTTCACCATTTGCTTTTCTTTAGGGGGTTGCGGACACTTGTCCTTGTGATGTCCCAATTGGCCACAATTGAAGCACTTCCTATCCGCTGGCTTGGCCCGACAATTACTAGCATAATGGCCCTTCTTACCACAGCTGAAGCACTCCACATCTTGTTTACTCTTTTTCTTCTGGCCATCCTTAGCCTGATTCTGCTTTCTCTTATTCTGGGAACCACCTTTGCCTCCACCACTAGCTTGTGGCTTTGGCTCATCTGCGGATGCAACTTCAGTCTTCGGCTTAGGGTAGAGACTTTCTGACCTTAATGCTTTCCCCACAATCAATTCAAACGTCTCATCGATGTGGTTAATAAGTTTTTCCCCCAAGTACTGATCCAATCCAGTTATGAATTTCTCATTCTTTTTCTCGGCAGTATCAATAAGAGATAACCCATATTTTGACAAAGTGTCAAATTCAGCAATATACTCCGAGACAGCCCTGCCATTCTGCTTGAGCTCCAAGAATTTCTTAAACAACATTGACTTCTGAGCAGCTGGGATGAACTTCTCACTAAAGCGAGCTTTAAACTGCTCCCAAGTAATCTGATCTTCGGGAGTAGCTGCCTTTATAGCATTCCACCAATTCATTGCCCGCCCTTGCAGTTGACGGGACGCTAACTTTCTCTTCATCGCATCCTCGATACCCAAATCCTCGAAGATACGTTCGCAACTATCCACCCAATCCTGAACATCCGTAGCCGACTCCGTTCCATGGAACGGCTTTCCACCAAGGCTAGTATAATCCTTATTTAGCTTGGCGAAATCAACCCTCGGCGCCTGCACTATTGGACCATCACCATTTCCATCATTGGGAGCTGCCCTCCGAACATCCCTAAGCATCTCTCTCATGAGGTCAGTAAACATCGTCCTCATGTCAGCAGCATTCCCATTATTGGCCCCTCTACCGGTACCTCTAACATATCGGCTCATCGTCAATCTGAAAAAAAGAAATGATTAACGACTCCATAGTGGTGTTAGTGCAGTACGACTCCATCCTTATACTACTAATAGTATATATATAGCTTTTGAAAACCAAAATAATCACAAATACGCTCTCTCGTATACGTATATTATCTCTCCCCGATAACTTCCCTAGGTTAACTACGCAACCTAGCGCTCTGATACCAAGTGTGACGGCCCGCCTCGCACCAGCCTGCGTTTCCTCCAAAAGTGCGCTGTACACATGCCCGACTAGCACAAGACGGTCGTCATAAGAAAGAAAAGAAGAGAATGAACTAATCAAGAAACCTGCAGAATGTCTCACAGCGCATGGAATAAAATATAATAATAACATACTTGACACAAAACAGGCGAGACAGTGCATAAGCTGATAACTAAAATCAACATCAACCATCAAAGCAGCGGAAATCCAGATACAGCTTATTACAATTTTCCAAATTTACTGTCTCTAAACAAAGAAAGCTGAAGTAGAAGATACACCAACAATGCCCAAGCAGTGATCTTCAACAACACAGGGAGAATACTAAATATATATATATATATATCACGTGGAAGCCTCCTGCTCGTCCCCGGATCATCTACCCGTGCATCACCAGCTAACCTGTCTCTAGTCTGCTCGTGTGAGCACCCAGAGTAATAAGAGGAGACATAAAACTCTGGGTCAGACATAAAGCCTGGTATGAGCGATAAGCATCTAAACAGAATAATAACAGGTATACTAAACCATACCTGAACCTGGACCTGCAACCAAAGAGTTAGTACCACATACCGTACAGTACTCCAAGGTGCCATAATAAATAGTGTAAGAATACGGGGGTGGGGTGTGCATGTCAAAATGATAGCAACAAATCATCCATAGCAACCATCCTCACATCCCTCACTCGGTGCGTAAAGCGTACGACATCTACCACTTTGGAACACTAGACAAACTGAGGCAACGACGAATCCCGACTTGTAGAAACCCTGCTGTGACCAAGCCAAACACTTGGAGTCATGACCAAACATTTCAATGACCCACTTCATTGGTCATAGCCCTTGGTTCTACCAATGCCATAATGGCCCTGAATCCGCCTTCGTACCTCCTACCATAGTGGTCCAAAGCTATAGGTGTCGATAACTCCTTAGCACGCGTCCCGCAGCAAAGCCCAATCATGAAGTGAACTCGTTGATTCCCATCTGAATCTTAAGCTCTAACTTCTCATTTGGACTTCCTTTGCATCTCGGGTTTAATCGAATTGGAGTGGGTCTTCAGAAGAGTTGTCGCGCATTAACAGTCCTAGAATTCAGTTCGGTTCGGTAGTCATCACCCTCATCGGTTCGGGTCGGTAGTCATCGCCTTCATCGATTCGGGTCGGTACTCCACTTCGGGTCGGGTCGGTGTCCTCCTCCGGGTCGGGTCACTGTCTTCCTTCCAGTTTTCTCCAATCAGCTCCCTCGTTTTCCATCTACTCTGATCCGATCCACTCCCGTTCTTCATCTGCCTTGATCCGATCCGCGCCCTTCGTCCTGCTCCAGTCGTGGCCTCCCATTCTTGAGCCGATCCGATCTGGTCTCCATTTTCCTTCCGATCCGATCCCCTTTGTCCACTCCAACTCTAAGTAAACAGCCTTCCTTTTTGCCAAGCCTTCTCCAGCGACAAGTTCCAATCCAGTTCGAATCCCCTTGGTCAGTTCACAAATCCGATCCGACCCCCTTTCTCCGATCCGAACCGGTTCGGAACCTGCACACTTCTGAAATTTTCCAGCAAGCTTTCTACGCCATTCGACGACGTTTTCGAGCAATTTAACTATTCTAATCAATCATGAAACATACCACAGGGTCATAGCAACATGTAATAGCAACCACAAACAACAACCAACAATTCAAATGAATCAAAATGGATCAAAAATAGCTAAAACTTCATATTTTTCCCTTAAGCACTCTTAATCATGTTTAGGCATATAATTAACAAAACACATCGAAATTATCTAAAATTTCTAACAGAGCCTTAAAACATTATTTTAGAATTTTAAGAATTTTTCCAGAATTTATTTACGTATAAATTCGCTAATCTTCACTAATTACCCTTAATTAACCGTAATTAGTGTCAAAATGATGCTATCACTCACCTTGGCCACAAATAAAATTCTCAGAACTGAAACTCCTCTGGTTTGGGGCGAATACTGATGTCTAACAGCAGCTCTAACCTTGCTTTGGTGCTTTTTCTCCTTAATTTGGTGTTGCTAAGCCTAATCTTCAATTAGAGAGTGATTTGGGGTGTTTTAGATGTAGGAAGCCATTACTAAGGTCTCAAGGAGGTTTGTGGCGGCTCAAAACTGAAATGAAAGTGATAACCTAACCCTAATCAGTCCTCCTATACCTCTAAACCCGAAATTCCCCTTGGGCCTAACTGTTAATCACCCGGTTAAGCCCAATTAAGCTGTCTTTCACCATCTGAAACTTGTTTCAGCCATATCTCCCAAACGGTGAGTCCGTTTGGCTAATGTGACCACTCTACGGAAAGAGAAACCATCATTCGAAGCCAATGGAAGTGGTTTCAGGTCAAAATTCATTTCCAGTCAAAAGTTATGGCCAAAACAGTGATAACTAGGGGTAAAATGGTCATTTAAAAATCGGGAAAAATCATGAACATGGGAAATGACCCCAATAGTCGTCTCCCAAAGTTACATAACCATACGACTTCATATGTGAAAGAAATAAATATTCTACGATCCTATGATGCGTAGAATGCGGGTCGTTACAATTTTGATCAAAATATCATTTATCTTAGCCAAAAGCTTAAACTTTACAATTCAAAACACCTTTTCATAGTTTGTAATGATTTTACAATTTTTTTCAATATTTTTAAAACATTTAAAAATAGCTGTTTATTGTTATGGTTAACAATTGTTTTTACATCGACCTTTTCGAAAACGGTTTCAAACATAACTTGAAAATTATAACTTGAATTTAAAATTTGCTTTCACTCATTTGAAAGTTCTTGTTAATGGAAATCAAATGTTTTTCATTATGGTTATCCGATTTAGATTGCAAAAGTTATATGCGTTTAAAGTTTGCATCTAAAATATGTAAATTGTCGTTATGTGACAAGCTCTATTTTGACCATAATAACCATTATTCTACGATACTTCAAAATATCTTAGAAAACCATTATATCCTTATATAACCCTTTTAAAATCGTTTAAATTTACTTTCCAAATTATTTTGGATCTAAAATTCAACTTTTGTTATTTTTTTACTTAATAAATCGAATTTCAATTCATTTCTAAATTCAAATAACTTCAAATTAACCATCATATTCGTCGGATCAGTTAGGGATAACCAGGGAGAGCAGGATTCTTTATTTCCAAACCCAAGTCTAGACACTATCCTCTCTGTCATCGTAGAATGTTCCGGTATTTATTTATTCATTTAAATGACTTTATCAATATATATGAATTCGTACATATGGTCTTTCCAAATTATTAACCTTCAAATTCAATAATGATATTGCTTCTAATTACGAAGGAGATTTGTCGATCACTAATGTGATACTATAATTGTTGTGTCATAGTGTGTGCAAAACAACATCCACTACCCTTTAAGCATCCATAGCAACCATCATCAATATAATTAAAAAATCGTAACTGTGCACAAGCTTTATAACACTAACGCTTAATAGTGTGTGTGGTCTAAACTATGCATCCATCATCCATCACAACAAAAATCAATCATCATTAACCACTAATAATTCATCATTATATTTAAATCAGTCTAACTACTAATTAAATATATAAACCTTGGTTAAAGAGTTCTCACCAAACAGCTTCCAAATTTCCTAGTAGGCGATCCTAGCTGAGCGAACCGTCGGACAGTATTTCGGTGCAACGTCTTCTTCACCAAAATATATATACTAAAATCTCTCTCTATCATAAAAGGAGGAGGAGAAGGATCACGAACTTTGGCAAGGTGGTGGTGGAAAAGAGGAAGACTTAGGCCATGGAAACCATGGCCATAAGCTTTAAGAAGAGGATGAAAAGAAGAAAATGGAGTGGAATGGTAAAAAAATGGAGGAAAGGCCTCCTTATATAGGAATGGAGGGTTAAGGAGGTAATGACACATAAGGGGGCAAGTGTAAAACATGCATAAAAGGAGGCATGCAAAAATACAAGTGTCTCTATACTTGTCTTGAGGAGGGAAAGTGATCTTTTGGTAGCATTTCCTTCAAAATGCTATGAAAACTAAGGACAACACTTAGTTCTAACGCTACTAATTCATGTTATAGTTTGACAAATCCGATCAAATGACAAATGGTATCAATAAATCCAAACTTATTAATAGTCATCCTCATTTATAATTCAAGTAAACTCTATCATATAACTTATCAAAATTATTAAATATTCTAAACCTTATATATTTATGTCAAATAAAAATTCAAATTAAGTAATAAAAATTTCAATTTTAAATTGGTTAAAAGTTTTGGATTATTACAGATTTGATCTTTGATTGGAGTTGATTGGAGATGTTAGGATCACTAAGAATGGTTGAAGAAGTAATTGGGCAGTCCTTCGGGATCTTAAAATTCGGTCCCCATTGATGTAGAGGTCATAGAGTATTCATAGGAGTGAGTGTGGAGTAATGAAGGCTAGAAATATGTAGTGTAGGAAGTCATATCGCAACTGCGACATGAGTCATGTCGGCTTGAGTACAACTGGTGACAGCTGGCAACAACTGTCATCTTCATGTCGGCATGTCGGTTACAGCATACAGGTTTCACATCATTAGTTATGTCGTTACAACATGGTTAGTCAGACGGTTTTACACCCATGTCGGTTACGGTATGGATTGTTGCAGCTTAACATTGAACTGGCTTTAGCGATATGAACCAATGACGGCATAGGGAGCCTTGACTTCGATACGACTTGGTTTCACATGACATGAAATACGAATCATACGACGGCATGCTGTACGACATTGACTTTGTCTTATGCCTTGGCTTCAGAACGACATAATGGACATATGGTTTTACTTAGTTCTAACGACATTGTTCAAATGCGGCATGGTAGCTGGGCGACATGGAGCTTAGTGCCTTAGCTTCCATGACATTGCTTTGAAAACGTCTTGGTCTACCTGGAGATCAACCTAGCGACTTAACCAACAACGACATGAGTTAGACATTACATTTATATAGTATTAAACCCGTATTTTCATGGGTTAACATTTGCCCATCGAAGTTCGTATTATTAAAAATGATGCAGGCTTCGAATTATAATGTTTTTGACGTATTTTGTCATGTGCCTTTGTTAAGTCATTAATTGTCAACCGTTCATGCTGTCATGCCGTTAGCAGTTTACACATTATCCATGTCGCATGTCGTTTTAAGCCTTCGAGTCATATTTGGTTTTCAGCAGACTTCAACTCGCACACGCTACAAAGCTGCAACCCATATTGGGTCTTTAGAAAATTTTAACTCAGTACGGCCATTTTACCGCCTTTATTTGACTTCCCAAGGCATACATCCCTTTACCTTCCTCTTGCATTTGAAGCTTCATCAATGGAGGCCAAGCTTTGAGAAACAACATCGCTTCTCCTCTAATTAAATTACTTGATCAATCATCATCAATTGCTAGGGATTCAATCTTTCCTTCATTCTGATCATTGTCGTTACACCGATTCAAATTGCAATTAGTTTCAACAAATTCAATCGCATCAATATTCAGCACTGGTTTAACTTAATTTAATATTCCTCCACCATCAACCGCTCAGAGATTACCATTAGTATTTCCTGCTAAGTATCAGGTTCATATATATCCTATTTTGTTTCTTCTGTTTTTTGGGTTTACATGAAAATTAGGATTTTTTTGGTATATTGGGCATCCTAATTCAGATTTGTATTGAAATGATGTGAATTGGGATTAAATTGGACTGCGGTTAATGTAATGTTGTACTTGAGGGATTTGAAGTATCATGACCCTTTTTTGAAACTTGATTTTGGATTGATGCACATAGTATGCTCGTTGAAATGCCTGCGACATGAATTATTTTTGCTGATTTACTTACATATTTGGATTCTATTGTTTTAACTTGCTAAAATGATCTTGATAATGCTCTAAATTTTGATCGTTAATGATACAATCAATTTGTCTTCATAACATTAGCTTTCCTGTTTTTAGGCTGCCAGTTCGGCTTTTCTAATGCAACTCATAACCCCATGCGGTAGAATAGACATAGTACCCCAAGCTGGTAAAACGAGCTAAGTCATCAAGTCGTAGTTTCTGCTCAGTTCCCAAGCCATAGAGATAAAGTGAAACTTCATGTCATGTAACGACTTAAGTCTAGGACAAATTGAGCTTCAAATGACTTGACAAATAACTGAGTCTTGAATCAAATGTAGTTGATAACTCATAACTTTGTGTATGAAATGATAATTGAAGCTTGCTTTCATTTTGTACGATGTCAAACTTTGTTTGCTTGACCATTATAATTCCTCGATGTTGAATCGTCTTAAACCTCCATACCATGTGACACCTTGAGTAATCAAGTTGTGGTTGTAATCTATGTCGTGCGTTGTTATGATATGTTGCGCAAACGACTTGAATTCCCATGTCGCTTGAAACGGCTTGGTGTTCTGAGAATGCTTGAACTACTTTACTTTTCATTGACTTAAGTCCTTGGTTGCGAATTTATGACCATGTCGTTGTGCGACCTTAATTATAAGATGGCTCAAAACTTCAACAACTTAAACCTTTCATGACATAAATCTTGCTACAACGTATCTCATTTAATGACTTAAGCCTTATTGTGACTTAAGTCATTTAATGACTTGAGTCTCAGGTAACATAAGTCTTGAACGGCTCGGGTCTTTAATGACTTAAGTTGTTTAAAGACTTGAATCTTTTCCAACTCAAGTCCTTAACGACTTGAGTCTTATGCGAGTTAACTCATTTAATGGACCGAGTCTCATGTGACTTGCGTCTTTTGCAACATAAGTCATTCAATGACTTGAGTTGTATTGCAACTTAAGTCCCGAACGACTTAAGTCTTACTGTGGCTTAAGTTTTACTACGATATAAGTCTTGAACAACTTAATGGTTTGGCCGACATGAGATGAGAATTAGATTGTTAAGCAACGTTTGAGCGTTCCAGAAATTGAGTAATCAATGGCTTCTCTTTGGAATTTAAGAATTATTCTGCGATATATTTATGAATGGGTACACTTGTGTAGAATGACTGCTAGGAAGAGCTCTCGCCTTCAAACCGAAGAAACCTTTTCTTCTGCCCCTGAAATCACCGCAACCACAACTTCTTGGCAAGTTCCTACACAACCATTTCTGTAACTCTGACCGATCAGTGCCATGGATCAAGAAAGTCAGTCTCCTTCTCTAAATCAAGATCAATTTGAAAAGTTATATGGACAATATGGAACTCTTATTATAGATGTAAATATTGCCGGGTGAGGGCGTATTCACGGATAGACCCCCAGCTGGTTATGTGGCCATGAATCGACATTTTCTCGCAAGCGATGCCATTTCTCCATTTGACCCTTTCATAGAACGAATTTTGAATCATCTGACAATTGCTCCTTTTCAGCTCTGTCCTAATGGTTATATTGTCCTATTAGGGCTTTCTATTCTTACTATGGACAAAGAGGGATGCGAGCCTACTTTCCAGGAGATCCGTTACTCATGCTCTTTTAAAGTTAGAAAAGACACTCCTTCTATCATGCACGCATAAGGTGCCCAGAATCAAAAGCTTATTAATGACTTGTCGGATAGCGTTTCGGCGTTCTTAAATCAATTTTTCTTTATTCAGTGCCCCAAAGCCTTTCGTTGGGATTGGACCGAAGGGGGTAAATGTAATACCCTGTAATTCTAAAAGACACTAAAATGACAAACTAGAAAATAATTAACTAAATGTTGGGAATTAAGTAAAATGAACTGCACCATTGCGTTCATCTCAGAATTCTGCTTTAGATAGAGTCTGAGTTTGCGTAAAACGTACATCGTATAAAGAAGTTATTAAGTCTAGAAGTTTGTATACGCATAAGAGAATTATACATAGAAAACAATTCAAAACAAATCAAAATAATTCAAAATCAGATAGAAAAATTACGTCAGTCCATTGATATATGGTATGCTACAAGTGAATATTTGAGACAAGAAATGAATCCTAATTTTCAGATGACTGATCCATCTAATCCAGTTTACCTAATGTCCTTTTCGAGAGCTCGAGGAAATGCATCCTAGATACATCAATTAGTAGGTATGAGAGGATTAATGTCAGATCCCCAAGGACAAATGGTTGATTTACCCATCCAAAGCAATTTACGTGAAGGACTTTCTTTGACATATTATATAATTTCCTGCCACGGAGCTCGAAAAGGAGTTGGGGATACTGCAGTACGAACATCAGATGCTGGATACCTCATGCATAGACTTATTGAAGTAGTTCAACACATTATTGTACGTAGAACAGATTGTGGTACTATCTGAGGTATTTCCATGAGTCCTCAATATGGGGTGATAGAAAAATTTTTGTCCAGACCCTAGTTGGTTATGTATTAGTGGACGATATATATATATATATATATATATATATATATATATATATATATATATATATATATATATATATGGGATACGCTGCATTGCCACTCGAAATCAAGATATTGGGATTGGACTTGCCAATCGATGCATAACTTTTCGAGCACGACCAATATATATTCGAACCCCCTTTACTTGCAGGAATACATCTTGGATATGTCAATTATGTTATGGTAGAATATCCACTCACGGCTATCTGGTTGAATCGGGGGAAGCTGTAGCCATTATTGCAGAGCAATCAATTGGGGAACCGGGGACTCAATTAACATTAAGAACTTTTCATACGGGTGGAGTATTCACGGGCGGTACTTCCGAACATGTACGAGCTCCTTCTAATGGAAAAATAAAGTTCAACAAGTATTTGTTTCATCCCACACGTACCCATCACGGGAATCCTGCTTTTCTATGTTCTATAGACTTGTGTGTAAATATTGAGAGTCGGGATATTCTACATAGTGTAAATATTCCTCCCAAAAGTTTGATTTTAGTTCAAAATAATCAATATTAGAATCTGAACAAGTTATTGCTGAGATTCGTATTGGAACGTCTACTTTTCATTTTAAAGAGAAGGTCCGAAAACATATTTATTCTGAATCAGAGGGATAAATGCACTCGAGTACCAATGTCTATCATGCACCCGATTATACATATAGTAACGTTCATCTATTACCAAAAACATGTCATTTATGGCTATTAGAAGGAAGTCCATGCGGATCCAGTATAGTGTCTTTTTCACTCCACAAAGATCAAGATCATATTAATTTTTATTCTTTTTCTGTTGACGAAAGATATATCTCTGACTTATCAGTTACTAATGATCAAGTAAGGCATTAACTGTTGGATTCTTCTCTTAAAAAAGATAGGGAAATTTTTGAATATTCAAGATTTGATCAAAATATCTCCAATAGGCATTTGCATTTTATATACCCTTCGATTCTCCAAGAGAATTCTGATTTTTTGGCGAAAAGGCGAAGAAATGGATTTATCATTCCATTACAATTACAATATAATCCAGAAGTATAGAAAGAACTAGTACCCACTTTTGGTATTTTGATTGAAATACCCACAAATGGTATTTTACATAGAAATAGTATTCTTGCTTATTTTGACGATCCACAATATTGAAGAAACAGTTCGAGAATTACTAAATATTGGACCGTAGAGGTGGATTCAATCGTAAAAAAAGAAGATTTGTTTAAGTATCGAGGAGTAAAAGAATTTAGTCCAAAATACAAAATGAAAGTGGATCGGTTTTTTTATTCCTGAAGAGGTACATGTCTTACCTGGATCTTCGTACCTAATGGTCCGGAACAATAGTAGCATTGAAGTAGATACAAAACTCGCTTTAAATACAAATACAAGAAGCCAAGTAGGTGGATTAATACGAGTGGAGATAAAAAAAAGTATTGAACTGAAAATTTTTCTAGGGATATTCATTTTCCCAGAGAGACAGATAAGATATCTAGACACAATGGCATTTTAATACCACTGGGAAAGAAATGCAGAAGAGAGCGGGAGTTCGGCCAGTTAGGGGTCGACCCCGCCCTAAGGGTGTCGACCCATAGGTCGACACTAACACAGGGGTGTCGATACCCATGTCAACAACTCCAAGATTTGGGCAGAATATAGTTTGTGAACGTGGACTCGTTCCTTTACTAGATTCGTTGACCCTGGGCTGTAAAAAGTACCTTAATCCCATTGTTTTAGTCATCTAAATCAATGGCGATAACGAGGTGCTGCCCCAACTCAGAGTAAAATAGCCTATTCTTCTTCGACAACAAGTTATACGAATTCAGAGATCTATGCTATGTCATCTACGATTAACTCTCAGTTCTTTAGATCCAATCAGAGTGAGTTTATGTTATTTTTACACATAAACATTTAAAAATTATCTTCACATGTTTATGAATTGGATCTAAGCCTATGCCTATTAATAATTTGAATCATGTCAGATCTACCATTGCTTGTACACCAGATCTATAATTCTCATATCCCCAATTCTGTCATTTTATGCATATCTTGATAAATTTTATCATCATATGCTTGTTTAATAATATGCCCATTCTTGTTGTAATGACCCAAAAATCCGGTCCAATTTGAGCTGACTAATTAACACAAGTCCGACCCAAATTGCACTGGAAATCAGGAAATTAATAGAAAGAATTTAGAGGGTGAGAATAGATAAGATAGAAACTTATAGAATAGAAGAGGAAGAAGAACATCATCATCAGAGGAAACACGAATCTCACAGCGGAACGAATAAAATATAACATAAATTTTGAAATACAAACAGTATATGTATACAATAACATTTCAGAGTACAACACTTACAACAACAGCGAAAATAATAATAGCTATAGAATCTTGAAGCCTCCTGCTCCAAGCTCTCCAAGTGTATCTGTAAAATCCTGAACTACTTGACTGCCCGTACAAATTTAGGCACCCAAGAGTTTAGGTAGAACAAAACAAAGTAAACTCCGGGTCAGTCATGGGACTGGTATGAGTAAAACAGTTTAAAACAATTTGAACAAGTAAACGATATCTCATAAGACCACGCCGTATAACGGAACGGGTTTTTCTCTTATGAGAATCCAAAAAATCTTTATATCAAAAACCTTTTGATATTATAATAATGTCTATCAACCACAACTATAATAATCATCTAGTAGAAATGCTTTCATCTCACGTTCTACATATATAGTATACAATCAAAACCGCAAGCACGTATTGGGTAATGAATTTCCAACTATGACAAGGTATGGAACCACCTTCCGATCAGTGTACTCTAGGTACGATACACTGGAGTTCAACAAGAACATCTTGCAACTTAGCCACACATTACCGACCACTTCCCGTATATATATGGGACAACATTGATAGATTAAAGAAGCAAATGAATATTCTCTAGATAGGTGATTATACACCCTACTTCGGTGCGACCGGCTTAGCCATGCTGCCTGCCCGAATTTTGTCATTTACCGGTTGTTGAGGCCAGAGGTTATGATTACTTTTCATTCATTGATAACACGATCACTTTGAATGCCACATTATCAAATCCGTTAATCATTAATTGGCTTACACAAATATTTTGGATGTTATGCTAAGGGAATAAATCCATTGCAACCATATATATTTATACAGACCAACCCATTCAATCATTGGAAATACTTTGTCAGACATTCGTCCATTTACGTTCGTTCTGGGATTGAACGAAACCAAAGGCACTATTCGGTACATCCATCTTAGTCCATTGTTATCTAAGATTTATACACCAGCCCTTGTACTTTACTTCGTCTTCAATTTTCTTTGGCATATTCGCAACGCTTATGCCAATACAGAGTGGTTCTTTGGATAAGAATCCAACCGGTCTCTCCATATCAACAACGTAAATATGGTCAAAACTTGATAGTCTGTGATTTAACTATCAATGAAAACATGTCGGTTTACAAACAACGATCTAAATTCCAAATGGAATTATCGATCCAATCATCAAAACAAATATACATATATATATATATATATATATATATCCACATTCCTTATTTTCTATACTTAGAAAATATATGTTATTAACACTGGAAAACATTTCCAATCCTCATTCACGTTCCACTAACTTCCACAACTATCAGTCCCCAACTATAAACTAGTAAAAGAACAATTCTCTAAGTATAAACCCCGAAGGCCGAAACCAACATCAGATCAACACCCAGAAAACCATTCGACTTAACTAATCTCTAGTCAGTTTCTAATCTTGTTTTAACTCTATTTGATTAACTATATTTGAAACTCTAGTTCGATTTAACTCTAACTGATTAACTCTAACTGATTAACTCTAACTGATTAACTCTAAATTCGAATAACTTATATTCGATTTACTCTATTTGATAACGTTTATCCATTTATAAAGATTTACTTTTAGTAACGGTTCTTCACTTTACAAATGTCCTTTTTATAACATCTTATTCTGTTATAAATAATTTCCTTTTTAATTCTATTTATTTTCTAAATAAATAACCCCTTTTATATTTCTATTTATTTCTTAAATAAATATCCTATTTTAATTTTATTTATTTAACAAATAAATAATTCTCTTATCTTTTCTATTTATTCTATTTGCAAATGGTTTGCAAATATTTTCTTTCATTAACTCTAAGTATTTCCTATTTATAAATAATCCATTTATAAATAAATTTCTATTTATAAATATTCCATTTATAAATAATTCCTTATATACTTCTTCTTTGATTTTATAAATATTATCTCTTTTATAAAATCCTTTGATTTTATAAATAATCTATTTTCAATATTCATTTTGAAAATTTCCTTTTTTAACACTACGGTATTCCTTATGGTATCTAACGTACCATATAACAATGATCGGTATCATTCAAACATATAAAATCATCAACAGATTTCATATCACATCATATAACACAATATATGAAACGAAACAGTATTTATATATTTAGGAACCTAGTTGGGTCCCTCCAACCCGTTCCCCTGCATCACAGGTGTTAAACCATATAATTAACATCAACTTCGTTTCAGTATGAATTGTTCTGATAAACAACATCAATAATTAATGGTGTATATATATATATATATATATAAAATTTCAACTAACTGTCTAGCAGTTCAATCAACCGATCTACACACAACAGTCAATCAATATCTAACAGTTCTAAAAGTACATTATAAAAATATAACTGTTCAGAGTTGGTGAGTTTTACTCACATTTGCGCGTTAGCCGTTAAATAACGGTTTTCGTTATTTGATTCAGTCAGACAATTTATTTCGCCATAAATTCAAACGAGCTCCAATCTCCCATCCAGTCAGTTCTAGTGTGTAGCTCTCATCCATACGATCCTATCGGATCCCGTTTCTCATCACTTTCTTCTCGCACCAGATATGGAACCCAGTAACACTCCATTTTTAATGTTGTCTAAATGTGAAACATGCCGAGAAAACAACTGTAGATGGCACCACCGATTATTCGTAACTTGAACTAGGCAAAACCGAATCTTTGCACCGTAGCCAACGTACCATGAACATATCAATTGGTATCAACTATCAATGTCTTCCAGTCATTAGTAACTACCAGTATTGGCCGTACGCCCTTTCTTTTACTACTTAAATCAACCGCTACAATGCACTATTTGTTTCACCTACCCCACTCCCTCCATAGAGACGTCTTCTTCCACAAATCATAAATAGAAACCGATCTTCCCACAAACTCAATTGCACGCCATTTTCTCATCTTCACAACTCCCTTTTCAGTTTAAAACCCGCACCATTCATCAATGCATGTACTGAAGCTTCCTACTCTCAGTCACCCACCCCGCACCCTACAGCAAATTCATCTTCCTCCCATAACTAATACGCCTGTTCCACCGTTCATAAACACTTCAAAGGATGACATTACAAGCTTCCTAACTTTTAACATAACTTAACAGCACCGAGTCCCTATACTCCTCAAACAACACAACAATATCACCTTGTCTTCATGCAACAAAATCACCATCCACCTGATCAACTCATAGCTCCCCTTTCATGTTCATTTGTGTATTACTGTTGCCATCATTTTCAGGCCTCAATCCCCCTCTTCTAATCCATGATTCAACATACCGCTATCACCACAAAAATCCCCTCCAAATACTCTACATTTTCCCTCCATCAAGTAGGACTCGAATCCCCGTGCTCGAGATCAACAGGCTCCATCTTCACCTCATCGAACCACTCCTCCGTCAAACAGGAGTCCAGCAACGAACCCTAACGCGCCAGGAATGAAGAGCATCAGAGTTCGAGCTCCTATGAACTCTCCTCCGTCAGCCCAACGCTTGGATCTCGAAACAAACCTCCTCTCGCAACCCTTATCACCACGTCGACCTCCCTTTCATACATCTCCTCCCTTATTTGTCACTACGGTCAACCCTAGGAGGACTGGACCCACGCTGTGTATTTCCGATCACATCAAACCGAGTCGAGCTCGAAACCAATCCCACTTCGTTAAAGAGTTTACTCACTGGATTCCGATTGTACACTTATTTTGATTTTTGGATTTTTGGTGGAGTTATGTTGATTTTTGAGAAGTTGATTTTCTCGTTGTTGAAGAACAGGAGTTACGGCGGAAATTTCAATTAGGTCTTTAAGGAAATTAAGTGAGGTGTATTTATAGACAAATTCTTTACTTAAGTGTGAAGCAAAAGGAATATTTGTTTAATAAAATTATAGGATAACTTAAGGCATATCCTTCTGAGTAGGCGACAGAAGTAATATGCTAGGATGGTGACAATACGTTCATGGTGTGAAGGGTAGATAGGGACATGCCATCAATTTTAGTACAGCAAGAACGTGCAACTCCTAATGAGATGGGAAGTAAGGTCCATTGAATGAAACAGTACGAGCTGGCTTGATGTGTACTCGATTCGACTGAATATTAATATGTATATTCCAACATTACTTCTCCGCTAAAGAATGGCGTACTCCCCTATGTACAATCATATTCATATACGAGCGCTACAGACTGTGTGATGAGCAAGGTGGCACGATCCCAAAAATATAATAATACCGGTAGATTAACTCATATTGTGAAACCTCGAAATGTCGATACAAGGTGCCAAACACTTCAAATAAAAAGTTGCTTATTAAATTAATTAAAAATTACCATAAAATTCTAAAAATTAAATTATCACTACTTCCCAAACGAACCTTATCTAAATTCACGTCCGATATCTCGTTATATCGAATAAACTGTTATGGTCGATAAACGATTTTATAGCGACTATTTTAAAATTTGATTTGGACATATCTCAAAATCTACACAACGAAATCTCGATTTTTCTCTTCCACTAGAAAGATATACTCCCCCAGCTCCGTACGTTTCCTATTTCATAGAAATCCGATTTAAAACGAATCCTGTACATTCAGTTGAAGTTCGAATCGCCATATTACGAACTGCCGCGCCATTTCAAGTTCGATTTTAATTATAATATAATTATACATTCTAACGTCGACGATTAAATAATATATTTGTTTTTTAACTAATTAAATAAGTTAATTAGTACACCGTCAAATATCCGGGTCATTACATTCTTCCCCACTTAAAATAATTTCGTCCTCGAAATTGCTAAGTTAGAGGACGACCCTATCTTTTGGAATTCCTAAGATTTGTTTACCCCTTATTTCTGATTTCAACTGAACCAATTAATATTGAATAAAATATTAATTCCTTCCGACTAACCTAAATTTTCAAAAATTCTTAAAATTTTCTAACACTTTAAATTTTCAAAAAATTTCGCCATAACCTCCTTTGTACTGGTCGATACGTCGAATCACAACTCGCCTCTCTAGGCCTTCTCCAACCCAAAAGAAAATCAAACAGCCAAACGACTTGCCAAATCGGCTCATAAAATCCAAACTCATATCAAATATAAACTTGTACCTTTTTGTCGGGCATATTATTATATCCTTTCCATCTGTGAACAACTTAGTATATACCATTGTCACCTCAATCAAACTCTAATCAATTCTTGATTCCAAACTTTGAATTTATCAATTCTATTCTAGATCATCACTAATCCATTCCAAATTTAATTTAACTTAGTTCAAGTTAAAATTTTAATTTGTTTATTTACCTTTTCCATCTCAACTCATTTAACTTCATTAGTTAAATTTTAAATTCCAGAATTTAAATCCCTGGTTTTATTTCAAATAAATTTGAAATCAAAATACCAATTCAAAACATTTGAATCTCTAACAAACTTGTTTTCTCAAAACAAATTCAAAAATAAAATCTTTGGTAGTAATCTGTCACTTACGAACTCGGAAATCACACCGACGATGTATCAATCCATCCTCGGAGTTATTTCCCAGCGATCAAAGTGAGTTCAATACTATAATCCTTTCAAAACCACTTTTAAACACTTCCCATTTTGAAATCAATCCCAGATATCCTTACCAAAACAAATTTAAAACCTCCCAGGATTTTAAAATTCACGTATACTTAATCCAGATTCAATTACAAACACTGGTCTAAATTTCCAGTTTTAAATTTCAATTCTGACTTCAATTTCAGATTTAATTCATTCGTAACACTTATACGAATTCTGATTGGTTATTTATAACCATTCCACTTTTATAATCTTATTCGATTATAATAACAACCAACACATTATAATATTTCCAATATATATACTTAGGTAAAATTATTTCATTTACCCTCTTTTCAAAACATACCATGTCGGTTCATCGTATTCAAGTGTTTAGTAACTCCTATCAACACAGTTTGCATTACTGCATCGACCAGAATTCATAACTACTTGACAAATAAATCTCCACAATATAAAAAAAAGTATATCAAATAACAAATACACGCTCATATATATACACTCAATCTCAGTCTAGGGTATTACTAACCCGATCTCTACCGAGTCACGCCACTGAGCCAAGGTAATTCACTTAACCTTAAGCTCTGATACCAACTGTAATGACCCGAAAATCCGGTCCAATTTGAGCTGACTAATTAACACAAGTCCGACCCAAATTGCACTGGAAATCAGGAAATTAATAGAAAGAATTTAGAGGGTGAGAATAGATAAGATAGAAACTTATAGAATAGAAGAGGAAGAAGAACATCATCATCAGAGGAAACACGAATCTCACAGCGGAACGAATAAAATATAACATAAATTTTGAAATACAAACAGTATATGTAAACAATAACATTTCAGAGTACAACACTTACAACAACAGCGGAAATAATAATAGCTATAGAATCTTGAAGCCTCCTGCTCCAAGCTCTCCAAGCGTATCTATAAAATCCTGAACTACTTGACTGCCCGTACAAATTTAGGCACCCAAGAGTTTAGGTAGAAAAAAACAAAGTAAACTTCGGGTCAGTCATGGGACTGGTATGAGTAAAACAATTTGAACAAGTAAACGATATCTCATAAGACCACGCTGTATAACGGAACGGGTTTTTCCCTTATGAGAATCGAAAAAATCTTTATATCAAAAGCCTTTTGATATTATAATAATGTCTATCAACCACAACTATAATAATCATCTAGCAGAAACGCTTTCATCTCACGTTCTACATATATAGTATACAATCAAAACCGCAAGCACGTATTGGGTAATGGATTTCCAACTATGACAAGATATGGAACCACCTTCCGATCAGTGTACTCTAGGAACGATACACTGGAGTTCAACAAGAACATCTTGCAACTCAGCCACACATGACCGACCACTCATTTCGCTTGAGTGTATCGAATGTACATCACCAACGGTTAGGATCAGCAACCGTTTCCCGTATATATATATATATGGGACAACATTGATAGATTAAAGAAGCAAATGAATATTCTCTAGATAGGTGATTATACACCCTACTTCGGTGCGACCGACTTAGCCATGCTGCCTGCCCGAATTTTGTCATTTACCGGTTGTTGAGGCCAGAGGTTATGATTACTTTTCATTCATTGATAACACGATCACTTTGAATGCCACATTATCAAATCCGTTAATCATTAATTGGCTTACACAAATATTTTGGATGTTATGCTAAGGGAATAAATCCGTTGCAAACATATATATTTATACAGACCAACCCATTCGATCATTGGAAATACTTTGTCAGACATTCGTCCATTTACGTTCGTTCTGGGATTGAACAAAACCGAAGGCACTATTCAGTACATCCATCTTAGTCCATTGTTATCTAAGATTTATACAACAGCCCTTGTACTTTACTCCGTCTTCAATTTTCTTTGGCATATTCGCAACGCTTATGCCAATACAGAGTGGTTCTTTGGATAAGAATCCAACCGGTCTCTCCATATCAACAACGTAAATATGGTCAAAACTTGATAGTCTGTGATTTAACTATCAATGAAAACATGTCGGTGTACAAACAACGATCTAAATTCGAAATGGAATTATCGATCCAATCATCAAAACATATATACATATATATATATATACATACATATATCCACATTCCATATTTTCTATACTTAGAAAATATATGTTATTAACACTGGAAAACATTTCCAATCCTCATTCACGTTCCACTAACTTCCACAACTATCAGTCCCCAACTATAAACTAGTAAAAGAACAATTCTCTAAGTATAAACCCCGAAGGCCGAAACCAACATCAGATCAACACCCGTAAAACCATTCGACTTAACTGATATCTAGTCAGTTTTTAATCTTGTTTTAACTCTATTTGATTGACTATATTTGAAACTCTAGTTCGATTTAACTCTAACTGATTAACTGTAAATTCGAGTAACTTATATTCGATTTACTCTATTTGATAACGTTTATCCATTTATAAAGATTTACTTTTAGTAACGGTTCTTCACTTTACAAATGTCCTTTTTATAACATCTTATTCTGTTATAAATAATTTCCCTTTTAATTCTATTTATTTTCTAAATAAATAACCCCTTTTATACTTCTATTTATTTCTTAAATAAATATCCTATTTTAATTTTATTTATTTAACAAATAAATAATTCTCTTATCTTTTCTATTTATTCTATTTGCAAATGGTTTGCAAATATTTTCTTTCTTTAACTCTAAGTATTTCCTATTTATAAATAATCCATTTATAAATAAATTTCTATTTATAAATATTCCATTTATAAATAATTCCTTATATACTTCTTCTTTGATTTTATAAATATTATCTCTTTTATAAAATCCTTTGATTTTATAAATAATCTATTTTCAATATTCATTTTGAAAATTTCCTTTTTTAACACTCCGGTATTCCTTATGGTATCTAACGTACCATATAACAATGATCGGTATCATTTAAACATATAAAATCATCAACAGATTTCATATCACATCATATAATACAATATATGAAACGAAACAGTATTTATATATAGAGGAACCCAGTTGGGTCCCTCCAACCCGTTCCCCTGCATCATAGATGTTAAACCATATAATTAACATCAACTTCGTTTCAGTATGAATTTTTCTGATAAACAACATCAATATTTAATGGTGTATGTATATATATATATATTTATAAAATTTCAACTAACTGTCTAGCAGTTCATACAACCGATCTACACACAACAGTCAATCAATATCTAACAGTTCTAAAAGTACGTTATAAAAATATAACTGTTCAGAGTTGGTGAGTTTTACTCACATTTGCGCGTTAGCCGTTAAATAACGGTTTGCATTATTTGATTCAGTTAGACAATTTATTTCGCCATAAATTCAAACGAGCTCCAATCTCCCTTCCAGTCAGTTCTAGTGTGTAGCTCTCGTCCATACGATCCTATCGGATCCCGTTTCTCATCACTTTCTTCTCGCACCAGATATGGAACCCAGTAACACTCCATTGTTAATGTTGTCTAAATGTGAAACATGCCGAGAAAACAACTGTAGATGGCACCACCGATTATTCGTAACTTGAACTAGGCAAAAACAAATCTTTGCACCGTAGCCAACGTACCATGAACATATCAATTGGTATCAACTATCAATGTCTTCCGGTCATTAGTAACTACCAGTATTAGCCGTACGCCCTTTCTTTTACTACTTAAATCAACAGCTACAATGCACTATTTGTTTCACCTACCCCACTCCCTCCATAGAGACGTCTTCTTCCACAAATCATAAACAGAAACCGATCTTCCCACAAACTCAATTGCACGCCATTTTCTCATCTTCACAACTCCCTTTTCAGTTTAAAACCCGCACCATTCATCAATGCATGTACTGAAGCTTCCTACTCTCAGTCACCCACCCCGCACCCTACAGCAAATTCATCTTCCTCCCATAACTAATACGCCTGTTCCACCGTTCATAAACACTTCAAAGGATGACATTACAAGCTTCCTAACTTTTAACATAACTTAACAGCACCGAGTCCCTATACTCCTCAAACAACACAACAATATCACCTTGTCTTCATGCAACAAAATCACCATCCACCTGATCAACTCATAGCTCCCCTTTCATGTTCATTTGTGTATTACTACTGCCATCATTTTCAGGCCTCAATCCCCCTCTTCTAATCCATGATTCAACATACCGCTATCACCACAAAAATCCCCTCCAAATACTCTACATTTTCCCTCCATCCAGTAGGACTCGAATCCCCGTGCTCGAGATCAACAGGCTCCATCTTCACCTCATCGAACCACTCCTCCGTCAAACAGGAGTCCAGCAACGAACCCTAACGCGCCAGGAATGAAGAGCATCAGAGTTCGAGCTCCTATGAACTCTCCTCCGTCAGCCCAACGCTTGGATCTCGAAACAAACCTCCTCTCGCAACCCTTATCACCACGTCGACCTCCCTTTCATACATCTCCTCCCTTATTTGTCACTACGGTCAACCCTAGGAGGACTGGACCCACGCTGTGTATTTCCGATCACATCAAACCGAGTCGAGCTCGAAACCAATCCCACTTCGTTAAAGAGTTTACTCACTGGATTTCGATTGTACACTTATTTTGATTTTTGGATTTTTGGTGGAGTTATGTTGATTTTTGAGAAGTTGATTTTCTCGTTGTTGAAGAACAGGAGTTACGACGGAAATTTCAATTAGGTCTTTAAGGAAATTAAGTGAGGTGTATTTATAGACAAATTCTTTACTTAAGTGTGAAGCAAAAGGAATATTTGTTTAATAAAATTATAGGATAACTTAAGGCATATCCTTCTGAGTAGGCGGCAGAAGTAATATGCTAGGATGGTGACAATACGTTCATGGTGTGAAGGGTAGATAGGGACATGCCATCAATTTTAGTACAGCAAGAACGTGCAACTCCTAATGAGATGGGAAGTAAGGTCCATTGAATGAAACAGTACGAGCTGGCTTGATGTGTACTCGACTCGACTGAATATTAATATGTATATTCCAACATTACTTCTTCGCTAAAGAATGGCGTACTCCCCTATGTACAATCATATTCATATACGAGCGCTACAGACTGAAATAAAAATACCGTTGTGATGAGCATGGTGGCACGATTCCAAAAATATAATAATACCGGTAGATTAACTCATATTATGAAACCCCGAAATGTCGATACAGGGTGCCAAATACTTCAAATAAAAAGTTGCTTATTAAATTAATTAAAAATTACCATAAAATTCTAAAAATTAAATTATCACTACTTCCCAAAAGAACCTTATCTAAATTCACGTCCGATATCTAGTTATATCGAATAAACCGTTATGGTCGATAAACGATTTTATAGCGACTATTTTAAAATTTGATTTGGACATATCTCAAAATCTACACAACAAAATCCCGATTTTTCTCTTCCACTAGAAAGATATACTCCCCCAGCTCCATATGTTTCCTCTTTCACAGAAATCCGATTTAAAACGAATCTTGTACATTCAGTTGAAGTTTTAATCGCCAAATTACGAACTGCCGCGCCATTTCAAGTTCGATTTTAATTATAATATAATTATACGTTCTAACGTCGACGATTAAATAATATATCTGTTTTTTAAATAATTAAATAAGTTAATTATTACACCGTCAAATATCCGGGTCATTACACTTGTTCTCTTCCTTTTCTCCTTCCCTTTTTATTTTTATAGCCAGGCTACCTTCAATCCTAGGCATACTACTGAAATATGCAAACTCGTGAAATTAGGAATGATAATGAACATAAAAATTAGGGGAAAACTTGCATTGGGAATATTGGGGCATAAATTGTATTGTAACTTGTATTGGAAATACTAGTGCATACAGTGAATTGTAAATTGTATTGGTAATTTTTGGATATAACTTGTAATTGGAATTTTGGGCATAACTTATATTGCGAATTTTCGGCATAACTTGTATTGGGATTTTGCGACATAACTTGTAACAAACATGAACAATTGGCTGAACGAATATGCCTAAAAACTACAGTAATTAGAAATTGTAACTGCACTTAGACACAAGGTTAGATTACACTTGTGGTAGAAGTCTGCCCGGAACCACCAGGCAAATCCAGAGACCACAAGTGGTTAATCAAATGTGAGGGGTCGAGTGCATAAATGTACAAGTAAGACTGTTAAGACATGAGGTTAAGTCTGACTTGTAGTCGAAGTCTGCCCAGAACCGCCCGGGCATAACCAGCATCCACAAGTAGTTGACTTAATGTGAGAGGTCAAGTCCATTAACATCCATAAATGGATAACTTGTTAATCTGTAATGCTTAACCTGTTTAATAATATGAGGGGGTTACTTGAACCTATTAAATTGATTAGGGTTTAAGTAAACTTGTTCGAATCAAGGGGGATAAGTTAATCTTGTTAAGCTAGTGGGGGCGGATTATATATATATACACACACACTCAACAAACTTAAACTGTTTGCATGTGGGGGTTATGAAACCTTGTTAAACTATTAAGCATAACCTGTTAAAATCCTAGTAGTGGCGATGCAAGCCTAGGAGGGAAGCTTGTGTCATCTGTTGTGTGGGATCTGTTTTAGTCGGTAAACCAGTTAGGTATCAAACGAGCACTCCGAACTAGGTCGGGGCACGCTTACTGAGCTGATTATAAAGAGGTCACTTGGGTGAAAGGTGTTGACAGCGAAGTCCATCGGGGTCATGTGCGTACATGGGTTCGCTTGCTCAGGAAAATAAGACGTTGTGACATCAGTAGATAAAGCTAAGCATCATGGAAATAACAGGTTTGCCATTTTAGGAAGTGATACATCCTAATTTGGGGACAACATGGGTATCTACGGAGCAGGGAGCCGATCGATTGGGTAGTAATTAAGGTACATCTAGTCTTGCTTGTTGGGAAGCCTTTTATTCTTGTTAGGAGCAGCACTTCCTATGGGGCCACCAATTATTCTTGTTGAGGTAAAACCTGTTACTAGAAGTACACCTAAGTCTACTATCTAGTTTTAGTGGGGATCATCTTGTTCTCGTTATACTAGTATTGGTGCAGAAAAAATTACTCGGGAAGCGCAATATATTATGTTATGTATATCCTGGATATCCTGCCATACCTGCATGCATATAGTTAATTCTTTCATTCAGTTTATATGCCTGTCATAATGCTTTTACTTATTTATACGCTAAAAGTAACTGGACTAGCCAGACTTTATTTCTGACCCATTTTGTTTCCTTTTCTCTCTCTTCCATTTCCCCTCCGCCCTAGGTTCTCAGGGTATGAATACTCAAGCTTGATCAGGACTCTTCTTTCATTCTGTTTAGAGCTTCTTAGATGTACTGCTTAATTTCCTATCCTCTCTACTATATCTATATTCTGGGGATTATGCTCTTTTTATGTATTATTATGCTCTGATGATGATTTTGGTACAAGACAGAAGTTTAATGAAGATGTAATAGGTTATCAATATTTCAGACTTATTATGTAATTTGGTTTTGACCACGAAGTTTTTCTATTTAGTAAAGTTTTAATTCCGTTTTTATTTTATATCTATCTTGTAATGTGTCTGTTTCTGTTTACTTATAACGCTTCATAAAACTTAATGCATTCTGATGAATAGTGACATTAACGGATGTGGGGTGTCACATTTGGTATCAAAGCTGAAGGTTACCAGATCGGATAAAAGATTTTGATTTTTTTATAAAGGTTTTAAAAGAAAGCATTTTCAAAAGAAAATTCTATTTTGAAAAACATATTCCCCAAATCCATAAGAAATATCCTTCGATTCTCTTTTTGAATTCCTTTTTCTTTTCATCTTGTCTGGGAACCTAATATTCCTGGGGGCATTCTGATACCGGCTTGGTTTCGTAGGTATCTGGAGGCTACGGCATCTGCCGAGGGCCAAGCAGACTCACGTTCCCCAGCTGCAGTCGTTGTTCCTCCTTCTCCTCTGCATGCTAATAATTTCTTTATGATATGCAAAGATTTTTATGCTATGGGTGGGAAGCCATTTCGAGGAACTTAGACTTTCATAGAAGCAAGGAATTGTTTTAAAGAGACAGAGGATTTGTTTGGAATTTTTGAAGTTGATGACCTTAGGAAGATTCAGTTGGCCGTTTGGAAGCTGAAAGGTAAGGCCTCGTTTTGGTGGGAAGCGACAAATGCGGGACGTCCAGTTGGGACTTAGGATGATTTCTGATAGAGACTCGAGAAGAAGTTTCTTTCTCAACCCGAGCAAAGTATGCATATGGAAAGGTTTTTGGTGCTTAGGCAAGGAGGCATGTCTGTGAGAGAGTATGTTAATAAGTTTAATCAATTTGTGAGGTTTGGTTTGAAGCTAGTTAACACCCCGCAGAAGAAAGCTTTGAGGTTTTCTAGAGGATTGAATGAACCCCCTCATGGGATAGCTATGTCTCATGTTCCGATGAGGGAAACTTTTGACAAACTCTTTGATATGGCATTAATGTGCGAAGAAGATAAGGGTGGAAAGAAAAAGGCTAAGGTTGATGAAACATGGAACAAGAAAGTGTGGCCCAATAAAGAACAACATCAAAAGAAGGGTGGAAAGAACGACAAAGCTAGAGATATGAGGCAATGTCATAATTACGGGTGCGAGGGTCGTTTGGTAAAAGATTACGAAAGAAAGAAGAATGCTTGTTTCCATTGTAGAGAGGTCAGACGTTATTCTAGGGAATGCCCGAAGAAGCAAGGATAAGGCCCATTGGGGGTATTAAACACTATTCTAGGTAGGGTCATTTGGTCAAAGATTGTGAAAGAAAGAAGAAAGCTCTTGTGCTAGTGTACCGGATAGAGGTAGGAAAATTTCTATTGCAGGTTTGATTTCTCATTCCAATCATCCTGTTAGAACTCTTTTTGATTCTGGCACTTCGTACTCTTTTATATCTGATTCTTTGGTTGAGTCTCTGCACCTTAATACTAGTATGGTAGTAAATCATGTTGTTGTCTCAATCCCCATTGGAGGTATGGCTCATCTGTCTATGATTAGTCGGGGTTTGAGAATATTTTTATTAGGCGTCGAGTTTGAGTGTAACGCATATGTGCTTGGTTTCATGGGCTATGGTTTGATTATAGGGATGGATTGGCTAGCCATGTATGGTGCAATTCTGGATTGTGAGAGGAGGGTCGTTAGACTTTTGACTTGCCATGGGAGGACCCTCGAGATTTCTTGTGACACTAAAGGGTCTGTCATGCTCAGTTTCCTAGAATCGCTTGATGCATCTATCGATGATCTACTATTTGTACCAGTTGTCTATGAGTATCCTGATGTTTTTGAGGAGGTTCGGGTCTTACCTCCGAGGCGTGAGATTGATTTCTATATATAGTTAGTGGACAATGCAAATCCAATTGCATTGCCTGTGCGCTATATGGCTCCAAGAGAAAGTAGGGAGCTCAGCAAGCAAGTAGGGGAGCTACTTGAGAAAGGGTTTATTAGGCAAAGCATTTCTAAATGGGGTGCTCCAGTAGTATTCGCTACTGAGGTGGATGGTTTGCTTCACTAATGTTTGGATTATGGAGAGTTGAATAAGCTCACTAAGAAAAAATAGGAACCCACTTCCGAGGATAGATGATCTATTTGTCCAGCTTGTTGGTGCATCTGTTTTCTCTCAAGTTAGACTTGGCCATGGATTTCATCAGCCGAGGGTGGCTGAGGAAAGTATAGACAAGACCGCTTTTAGAACTCCAAACGTTTTCCTTGAGTGGCTCGTCATGCCTTTTCGGTTGACAAATGGACCCGCATATTCTGTTGATTTGATGAGTTGGGTGTTTCGGGAGTTCCTAAATAAGTTCGTTGTGGTCTTTGTTGATGACATCTTGATTTTCTCGAAGAGTGAGGAAGAGCATGCCCTACATTTAAGGGAGGTTTTGAAAACTCTCCGTGTGTACTAGCTGAAAGAGAAATTCTCTAAATGTCATATTTGGAGAAAGGAAGTGAGATTTCTAGGGCATGTTTTCCCTAAAGATAGGATATCCATAGATCCCGTGAAGGTAGTTGCATTCCAAGATTGGTAGGTTCCAAAGAATGCAACCGAGGTGAGGAGCTTTCTTGGCTTAGCGGGCTATTATAAAAAGTTCATTAAGGACTTCGCAAAGATACCGACCCCACTCATCAGACCGACGAAGAAGAATCTGACATTTTCTTAGGATATGGACTGTGAGGATGCTTTTCAGCGATTGAAGTGGACTCTAACAACAGCCCCAGTCTTGACTTTGCCTGATGGGAACAAGGTGTTCACAATATACACTGATGCATGCAGTACAGGGTTTGGTGCGGTTCTGATGTAAGAGCGAAGGGTAGTATGTTTTGGAGGTAGACAGTTAAGAGTTCATGAAAACTACCCTGCACATGACTTGGAATTGGATGCCATAGTATTTTCACTTAAGACTTGGCGCCATTATCTACTTGGAGAGAAGTTTGAGTTATAAACTGATCATAAATCTCTCAAGTATTTATTATCACAGAAGTATCTCAATTTGAGGAAACAAAGATGGATGGGGTTCCTAGTATTTTATGAATTTGAGACTGATTATACCACTGGCATGTGTAATGTGGTTCCGGACGCAATGAGTAGGCATAGGATGAACTTTAGTACTCTGTTTGTAGAGAGGCAGAGCATGGAGTATATATAGACTTTTGATTTTAGGCCCTCTACCGAGTTTACACCTAGTCTATTGACATCATTAGAAGTGCGACCTACTCTGATGAATGAGATAGGAACTTTGCAGTGAGAGGACCCACAAATAATGGATATTTTGGGCAAGCTCATCAAAGGGAAGACTTCCTGACACCTCAGTAGATGTTCGACGAAAGATAGAGGATGGTTATGACGAGATGTAAGGCTTTGTGTTCCACAGGTTGGGAGTTTGTTGAAGACTGTCCTTGTGGAAGCCCATCATTCTAGGATGACTATTCATGCCAGTGGTGATAAGATGTATAGGGACATGAAGAGAGTTTTCTTTTGGGTTGAGATGAAGAAGGATGTAGCAGAGTTTTTTCCTCGATGTTTGATTTTCCAGCAAGTCAAAGCTGAGCAAAAGAAGCCTGGTGGTTTACATCATACTTGGGAGATCCAGAGTGGAAGTGGGAAAACATCTCTATGGATTTCACTGATGGTTTTCCTAGATCTAGGAAAGGCAACACCGGTATCTAGGTTGTAGGGTGATTTCCCATAACAGAAAGGGTTGGCCAAATGGCCTATAGGGCAAAGCTACCAGAGAGACTGTTCGTTGTTCATGACGTTATCCACGTTTCTCATTTACGGAAGTGCTTGCATGATACCGCGGAAGAAGTTGAGCCAGTATGCTTGATGAAGTAGAGGTGGAACGGGAAGCGATAGTGAGATGAGTTCCTACCTGTATTTTTTGATAAGAGGTTAAGAAGCTACACAACCAAGAGGTCAAGTTGATTAATTTTCAATGGGGAGATGACTGTTAGGATGCAACTTGGGAGACTAAAGACAAGATTCGCGTTCATACCCTTTTCTTTTCAAGGGTATCTTCTTAACTTCTTTTTCCAAAGCTTTTTTTTCATGCTTGTTTCTATCGTTTAAATATGACCTATTGATTGAATCTTCGACCTTTAGGTTGGAATCCCACGGATGTAAACATGTGTTTGAGACATGTTATGTTTGATGCATGAATGTGGATGCAAGTGTCTGCTAGTGATTGCTCGTGGATGCATACACACGCATTAGGCACTAGATCAGCTCAATCACTCTCATATTGCATATGGATGTGTGAATTTTTCTTCTTTTTATGGATGAAAATGGGTGAACCATCATATGGATGTCGCATTTGGATGGATGATTGTGCACACATGTAGCATTCACAAGATATATTAGGATTATTTGCATACATGTTGGATTCATGGAACTGACATACATTGCATTAAGGAGGTCAACTGAATCAATAGACCGCTTGATCTTTTACATTAGTATAAGGACAATTGCACACACCCTTTGCATATGTTCATATAAGCATTAGAAATCTTTTAAGGACAATGGATGACTGTGATTAATGGATGAGTAGATGGGTGATAGATGTTAGGATATACATTCTCCTTAACTTAGAGATTTCAGGGACGAAACCCTTTAAGTAGAGGAGAATGTAACACCTCGTAATTTTAAAAGAAACTAGAATGATTAACTATAAAATACTTAATTAAATATTGGGAATTAAGTAAAATAGACTGCACCATAGCGTTCGTCTTGGAATTTTGCTTAAGATAGACTATGAGATTGCGTAAAACGGACATCGTATGAAGAAGTTATTAAGCCTAAAAGTTTGTATACACATAAGAGAATTATATATATACCAAACAATTCTAAAACGTTCAAAATAATTCAAAAACAGAAACGTGGGTGAGAGCGGGAGTTCAGCCCGTTAGGGGTCGACCCCACCTTAAGGGTGTAGACCCATGGGTCGACACCAACACTGGGGTGTCGACACCCATGTCGACCCCTCCGAGATCTGGGCAGAATACTGTTTCTGAACGTGGAATCATTTCTTGAATACATTCATTGACCCTAGGCTATATAAAAAGAACCATAATCCCATTGTTTTATTCATCTAAATCAATGGCGATAACGAGGTGTTGTCCCAACTCAGAGTAAAATAGCGTATTCTTCTTCAACAATGTTGTACGAATTCAAAGATCTGTGCTACGTCATCTACGATTAATTCTCTGTTCTTTAGATCTAATCACAGTGAGTTTAAGTTATTTTTAGATATAAACATTTAAAAGTTATCTTGACATGTTTATGAATTGGATGTAAGCCTATGCCGATTAATAATTAGAATCATGTCAGATCTCCATATCTTGTACACCAGATCTATAATTCTCATATGCCCAATTCTGTCATTTTATGCTTATCTTGTTAAATATTATTATGATATGCCTATTTAATGACTATTCCTATTCTTGTTCTCTTCCCTTTTTATTTTTATAGAAAGGCTAATTTCCAGCCTTGGCATACTCCTGAAAAATGCAAACTCGCGAAATTAGGAACGATAGGGGACATAAAAATTGGGGGATAACTTGTATTGGGAATATTGGAGGTTAAAGTGTATTTTAACTTGTACTGGAAATATTAGGGCATAAAGTGTATTGTAACTTGTATTAGGAATTTTGGGAATAACTTGTATTGGGAATTTTGACCATAACTTGTATTGGGAATTTTGGCCATAACTTGTATTGAGATTTTGGGGCATAACTTGTAACGAGCATGATCAATTGACTTAGAACGAATATGCCTAAAAATTATAGTAATTAGAAACTGTAACAGCACTTAGATACGCGGTAAGATTAAACTTGTGGTAGAAGTCTTCCAGGAACCGCCTAGCAAATGCAGCGATCACAAGTGGTTAATCTAATGTAGGAGTCGGGGGCATAAATGTACAAGTAACGGTGCTAAGACACAAGGATAAGTCCGACTTATTGTAGAAGTCTGCCCAGAACTGCCTGCCGTAACCAACATCCACAAGTAGTAGACTTAATGTGAGAGGTCTAGTCCATTAACAGCCATAAAAGGATAACTTGTTAATTTGTAATGCTTAACCTGTTTAAATCTATGAGGTGGGTTACCTGAACCTGTTAAATTGATTAGGGGTTAAGTAAACTTGTTTAAATCAAGGGGCATTAATTTAATCTTGTTAAATCTATGGGGGCGGATTTTACATACATATACATATACATATACATATACATATACATATATATATGTGTGTGTGTGTGTATATATGTATATACTTGACATACTTAACCTGTTTTACATGTGGGGGTTATGCAACCTTATTAAACTTTTAAGCATAACCTGTTAAAATCCTAGTAGTGGGAATGCAAGCCTAGGAGGGAAGCTTGTATCATCTATTGTGTGGGATTTGTTTCAGTCAGTAACCCAGCTATGTATCAAACGATTACTCCGAACTAGGTCGGAGTCAGGGCACGCTTGCTGATATGATTATAAGAGGTCACTTGGGTGATAGGTGTTGACGGCGCATTCCATCGAGGTCATGTGCATGGATGGGTCCGCTTTCTCAGGAAAATAAGACGATGTGACATCGGTATATATAGTTATGCATTTTGGAAATAATGGATTTCCCACTTTAGGAAGTGATACATCCTAATGTGGGGCCAGCACGGGTATCTATGGAGTAGGGGGATGATCGATTGGTGTAGTAATTAGGTTATATCTAATCTTGCTTGTTGGGGAGCCTGTTATTCTTGTTGGGTTTAATACCTGTTATTCCTGTGGGACTACCTGTTATTCATGTTAGGGCAAAACCTGTTACTAGAAGTACACCTAAGTCTACCATCTAGTTCTAGTGGGATCATCTTGTTTTTGTTGTACTAGTATTGGTCCAGAGAAAAATACTCGTGAAGCGCAATATATTATGTTCTGTCTATCCTACTTATCCAATCATACCTACCTTGTATATAATTAATTCATTGATTCAGTTTACACTCTTGTCATGATGCTTTTACTTATTTATATGCTAAAAGTAACAGGACTCGCCGGACTTTATTTATGACCCATTTTGTTTCCTTTTCTCTCTCTTACTCCCCCCTCCCCACGTAGGTTCTCATGGTGGAAATACTCAAGCTTGATCAGGATTCATCTTTTATTCAGTTTGGAGCTTCTTCGATGTATTGCTTGATTTCCTATCCTCTCTACTATGGCTATATTTTGGGGATTATGCTCCATTTATGTATTATTGTACTCTGATGATAATTTTGGTAAAAGACAGAAGTTTTATGTGGATGTAATGGGTTTTTAGTATTTCAGACTTATTATGTAATTAGGTTTGGACCACAAAGTTTTTCTATTTAATAATGTTTTAATTCCGCTGTTATTTTATATCTGTCTTGTAATGTTTCTATTTCTGTTTACCTATAATGCCTCACGAAACTTAATGCATTCTGATAAAGAGTGACATTAATGGATGTGGGGTGTCACAGTAATCATTCTTTTTTACAAAAAATTGCCTTTGACCCTTCCATTAACCTCAACCGCTAAACTCTATATTCTTTTAATTTTCAGCTCTCCCAACTCCTATCAAAGACAAGGATAGTGCTCCTTATAATCCTCTTTATGAATCTCAATACATCGGTTTATTAGATAGGTTTAGACAGATGTGGTAACAGAAGATCCTCTTCGCAAGCACAAATTGCTCCACTTTTCTAGGAAATTCTGTTCAAAAGGAACACCTCCAACTCCCAAACTTAAATCTACAGATCCGGATGTTGGTACATCTGGTGGTGATAATGTAACAGAGGGATACACTGAAAAAATCTTCATTGAAAAAGTGTTCTGAGCCTGTTAGTGGTGAAAAGTCGCCATCTAAATTGACTCCCATTGAGGAAGAAACATTTAACCAGCGTGAGGGTAAAGGCCCCTCAACCTCTACCGACCAAACTGAGAAAGTGGGTAACATCCCAAGCCATGTACATGGAACTGAGCATATCGGGGAATATGAAACTATCTTGGAGGTTAATATGACAATGAATGAGGATCCTATTGTTCAAAATGTGACCGAGGATGGCTCCATAAGTACCTTTGATGGTCTAGGTGACCTTGCTTCAGCTAAGTACCTTGGCTAAGGTGAAATTGTTACTCAATCACTTGACCCTAAAGCCACAAACATAGGAATTAACATACTTGAAGCTCTGGTCATTCGACCAGGGAAATTGCTTGCGAGTTTTAGAATTTCTTTAGAATAGGCTAAAAAGGCTAGTTTGTTAGACAATGCACTTTATGAGGTACTCTTAATACACATATATTTCTTGAATCACTTTGTAGCTTTAATAATTTGCCCAAGCGCCTTTTGGTTTGATTGTTAAAAGTTTTTCTTATCTTTTCTCAGGTTGGGAAATGCATAGGAAACACTTGTTGGACTTTAGGAAGAAAAGCACTACATACAACCCAAAGCACCTCTTACAACCCTATCACTAACAACAATCGCAACATTCCAAGAAATCTTGTCCTCCCCAGCATCCACAATCCTCTCATAAGCCTTTGCAAGCATCTGAACATGAATTGACCGATGAGAAGAGGCGAAGGATACGTGAGGAAGAGAGGAGGATAGGAGGCGACGTGCTTGGCTTGGAGATGAATACGATGATGTTCATGATGGAGGGAGACGCGGACAGAAGCGAGGTGAAGACGATCAAGGGAAGGATGGTTCACATAAGTTCCCTCGATTGGACAAGCTTCCTATTGTAACTTGATCAATTCCATATTCTGGCCCTCTTACTGAAGTCCATACAATTATTCAAAAGCCTTGCTATGATTCTGATCCAGCAAACACTTCACTTGTTGGTCGTTTCAAGGGTTGGAATTTGAAGGGATTACCCTTTGACCGTGGGGTTAATCCAAATGATGCCAACGACATAGTCCAAGAAATAGATACCGTAGTAAGTCAAATGCATACCCAAGTTGACACTACTAAAAGCCAGGTCGACATGAAGATGGGCATTGTTAACGAACGTGCTAAGAAACAGTTGAGCAGATGGCATAAATTCGGCAATGATCTCGAAAAGCGTAACAATGCTAATCTTGCAAAGACTGCTGCTTTGGAAAGCGAAAAAACTAAGTGGGAAGAAGTTCTGGATTCTCGTGAGGTTACTATTGCATCTCTTACTAAAAGAAATACAGAATTGGAGGTGCTGGATGCCGAAAACAAGAAGCTCAATGAGGAACTTGATGCTTCTATGCAAAGAGAGAAGGAAGCCCAAACTGCCAAACACAATGTTGAAGTTACATTGTCTATAGAAAAGGATTTCTCTAAGCAGTATCGGGACGAGGTTGTCTAACTTCATGAAACTATCACTTCCCTAAAAGCTTCCAATTCAATATTAATAGCTAAAGTTGAAACTCTGAGAAGGATTAAAAAGCTGCTGAAGAGACTCTTAAGAAGACCATGGATGATGCTAATGCCGATATATTTAGATATTATGTTTTCCGTGTCATGAACTAAGGGAGTTTACATTACTTAGGGGACAACTTTTCAGCCATAATAGCTCTTGTCTGGGAGCGAGTGCTCGAAATTAATGAAGGAGACCGCGACGAAGATGATCTTATTAATGATCTCTTAGATGAGGAATCCAATAAAGCTTTAGCTAAAGGAAAGGCTCTGTTGGCAAGAGCTAGAGCTGGAGCTTCTGGGGAACAAGCCCAGAATAAGACCGACACCGAAAACCACATTGTTCCTATCAATATTGAAGCTTCTAGTTTGCAAACCCCGGTTAATCTTCCTATTACTTTGAAAGAAAAAGACACAACCCCTAAGTAGCATACTGCCTGCTAACGATATTTTTCGTCAACGCTAGGAGTGGACAAACAGGGACAGACCTAAAGGGGAATTAGGTGGATTAGTTAACTTCCCAGATTGATGTTAGTAGGAACTTGAGATGCTAGGGCTCAGAGGTGTAAGATTGCTAAGGACTAACAGATCGGATTTAGGCTCAGTGAATGAGGTTCGACCGCCATTCGAGGATAATGAGGAGTGCAAAACCAGGCTTCTCTATAGAATGGATAATGAACTTGACTACTACAATTAGAGAAATAATAATACACACTTACAGAGAAGCTTTCCTATAAGAAGATCCCTTTTCATTAAGCTTTCATTGGAAGTACAATGTCATAGGGAGGAATTCTTCATTGATCTTATTTTCTGAGTTGTTTCTGAGGGTACAAAAAGTAAGGAAGAAGCCCTCTCTAATGTGACCTCTGGGATCTTATTTGTAGTGGTTCAAGGCCCCTTCCTTCACAGGGAAATCGGACCCACATGGGTCTTTTCCTGTCGTTTTATTCTTGGTTTTGGGTGCTTGACCTTCGGCCGCCTTTGGTGTATTAGGTTACGATACTCAAATTCTTGAGGGAAGCTTCTGAATGTACGCTTGTGGACATGAACTTTCGGATGTAGGCTCTTGGCTTTATCATGAATACTTAGAGGGGAATGGCCCTTTGGTGTATGTTGATAGCTGCCCGGTTGAAACCGCTACGGTTTTCAGTACAAGATAGCCTGTATCCGTGCCCCGGTTTTGGCTAGCCCTCCGGTAGGTCCTTTATGGTTGCTTGTATTCTTGTAGAGCGGCTCCTAGTGTCACTCTTATTTATTTGCGAATGTGACCTCTCGGTATTCATGCAGTAGCAGCTCCGGACGTTGGTTCTAAGTGGCCTTCGTGCTCTTCCGGTTTAGTGCCTTCGAGGCTTTCCTCTGCAGATGTATCGGTATTTGAGCAGGTCATTATTAAAGATTCCTTTAAGCTTTGTCCTTTGAGTTTACTGCTTCTGGCTTACTTGGTTTCAGATTAGGATTGCTTCTTTATGTGGGATCTTCTGCCGGTTGCGGGAACCTCTTCTGGTTTCTGTAAAGAGCCGAATTGGACCCAGATTTGGGTATTAATGTGTAGGTGACCGGAACCCCCTCCGAAATTGGTAAAGAGCTGAATGGACCCAGATTCGGTTATTAGCATAGAAGACCGGAATCCCCTACGGTATTAATGAAGTGAGTATCCCTTCGGATTTGATTTTGGAAGTAGAGGTTGTATGTGCTTCTTGAGCCTTCACTTAGAATTTTGATGTAAAAGTAGAGGATGTACGTGCTTTGTTGGCCACTCTTTGGGTTGTGCATCCGGAGCGCTTGGCTAGCTTATCCACAAGCAGGGCCCAAGGAATTACCCGACCTCCCTCCAGAAGGAGACTTATCCTGACCATCATAGGTGATGATAAGGGCTTAGAAACTTGGATAGGGCCATCATAGGCATAAAACTAATGTTTACACTTTTAATGCTTTATACGGACCATCGTAGGCACTAATAGAGGCTTATACGCCACCTCTCCAAGGGGTGCCCTATCCTGACCATCGTAGGCGATGATAGGGGTTTATGTTCCCTTCTTCAGGTAACGCGGAACATAAGCAGAGGGAGGACGTGATATTCTATGAGCAGAGGTAGGACGTGCTTAGTTCCATCAGAGGCAGGGCGTACTCTTCTACGAGCAGAGGCAGGACGTGATAATTTTAGATGCACCGCCACAACCATTTCTAGTGTGAAAAGGCAGCTTACGCTTTTGACGCTTTAATCCTGCCCCCTCTGTTTGGGCATGGAGAAAGACTAACACACCATCCGCCTCTGGGGGATGCCTCGCGTCGCCAATTTGGCGATGACAAAGGATTTAAGCCATTTGTAATTGGACCCATTTTGGGTTTTCTTTTAAATTCCGAGTGGTGGGATTTCTGTATCCTGGGCACATATTTATTAATCCTTTTTCTGAAGATTTTCCGAATTCATTTTGAATTTTTTAATAAACTCTCGTAACCTTCCCTGGCTGATGAATCTAACGATGATTTCCTCGAGAGTTCTGCAATGGTTAGTCTTGTGTCCATTCATCAAGTGGTAATGGAAATAAGTCCCTCCTTCTTTCTTTTGTATTTAGGGTTCCTCTTCGTGGACATCCCATAGTCGAGTTCGTGTTTTGTCAGGAAGTAAACATTCTCCATCGAGTTAGTGAGGTAGCATTCCTTGGGTATTTTCGGCGTGCACTCTTCTTTTTGTTGTCGGGATCTAATCCTCCTACGACTCATCCAGTTGTGGTGCCTATACATTTGTCCTTCTTTTCCGGAACATATTGGAGCCGAGTTGACACCTCCTTAGACCACTTGTTGGTGAAGCAGTAAAATTCGTCCATTACTTCTCGCTCGGGTGTCGTTCCCTTAACTTGCCTATAGAGAACGTCCTTTAGGTGGGAGAAAACGCTAGTATCCTCTGGTAGATTCACTAGGAGGGAACGCCACAATTTTTCCTATGTGGGAAGAGCTACTATTCCCGATATCGTACGCATGTAGTTCCATTTTTCTTTTCCACTTTATTATTCACAAGACTTCTGCTCTTAAATCTAGATGGTTCTTGACATACCCGCCCGAGATCCTAAAAACTTTTGTCTTGGTCTCTTATTAATAACTTCGCTTCATCAAAGCTAATCCGATCCGGGACATAACAGCACAGGCAGATATGTGGCTATTAACAACAAGGTCGGACGTTCAGGGCCCTCCCTCTAGCGCCATAATGCTAAAAATATTTTTCGTCAACCCCGTAAGTGGACAACAGGGACAGACCTAAAGGGGAATCAGGTGGATTGGCTCACTTCCCCAATCAATATTAGTGGGAATTTGAGATGCTAGGGCTCAGAGATGTAGGATTTCTGAGGACTATTAGATCAGATTTAGGCTATGTAAATGAGGTTTGATCGCCATTCGAGGATATTTAGGGGTGCAAACCCAGGCTTCTCTATAGAATGAATAATGAACTGCCACTACTACAATTAGAGAAACAATAATACACCCTTATAGATTAGTTTCCTATAAGAAGATCCATTTTCATTAAGCTTTTATTGGAAGTACATGAATGTCATAGGGAGGAATTTTCCATTGATCTCATTTTCTAAGTAGTTTCTGAGGGTATAAAAAGTAAGGAAAAAGCCCTCTCTAATGTGACCTTTGAGGTCTTATTTATAGTGGTTCAGGGCCCATTCCGTCGGAGGGCTATCGGACCCCATAGGTCTTTGTCGGTCGTTTTATTCTTGGTTTTGGGTGCTTGACCTTCGGCTGCCTTTGGGGTACTCGGTTACGATACTCGAATTCTTGAGGGAAGCCTGTGAATGTAGGCTCGCGGACATGAACTTTCGGATGTAGGCTCTTGGCTTTATCATGAATACTTAGAGGGGCTTGAACCCATGGTGTATGCTGGTAGCTGCTGGGTTGAAACCACTACGGGTTTCGGTACTAGGTAGCCTGTATCCCTGCCCAGGTATCGGCTAGCCCTCCGGTAGGGCCTTTGCGGTAGCTTGTATTCTTGTAGGGTGTCTTCCGATGTCACTATTATTTATTTGTGGATGTGACCTATCAGTATTTATGCAGTAGATGTTCTGGACGTTGGTTCAAATTGGCCTTCGCGTTCTTCCGATTTAGTGCCTTTGATGCTTTCGTTTTCATCTTCAGGTGTAATGGTATTTGGGTAGGTCATTACTGAAGATTACTTTGGGCTTTGTCCTTTGGGTTTACTGCTTCTGGCTTACTTAGTTTCGGATTAGGATTGCTTCTTTATTGCGGGACCTTCTGTCGGGTTAGTGCTATCGAAGATATCTTCCTAGGTCGACCCTGTTGGATGAATTCCATCGGTTATATTTTGTAGCTTTCGCCGTCCCTCCCTCAGGAAGGCTTCGGTTGATGTAGTTTATTCTTTGGATTATTCGATACCCCTTCACTGCCAGCTTTCTTCGATGTTAATTTTGGTAGTAACACTGCCATAGAGAATGTCATCGTGGAGCTTGGTGGAGATGATGAAAGCGATGATGATAATCCTGATGAATGGGAAATCGAGCACTGGAACATCCAAGAGAATCTTTTAGCTGTAGGTAAAATTCACTTTACTTCATCATACTTAGGCTCCTTTTTAGTTCAACTAGATTTCTTGCCTTTTATGCCCATTGCTCCCATGCCTCAGGTTTAATCTCACCCCTATTGTCTCCTGTTATAGGAAAGGTACCCACAATTGAAGCTGTTATAACTGACTCAACATTGATGACAGTTCCTCTGGCCTTAGTCATCATTCCTCTGCCTGGTGACATGTTCTTACTTGCCATTACAGCTCCTGGGTCACAAGATGCTAAAATCAGTGCACTTTCTGACTTGGAGATGTCGATTACACTTTTGGTAATGATTTCAGAGCCACAAAAATAGATGAAAGCCTAGGAGATACTACTAAGGATCAAGGACAGAAGAAACCAAGTCCTCATCATCTTCGAAATGCAAAAGAGGGAAGCGTAGTAAGACGAAAGGTGTTATTACTTTGTCTTCTCAGGAAAGTCCAAGTGGTGTGGAAGATACTCCTCCTCCCTCTAGTAAAACAATTCTAAGGTCAAGTGATAGGAAGAAGAAATGAAGGAGAATTAATGCTCAACACTAGCTTGTTTTACTTCCTGTCTACTCCCTTTTATGTGTTCTATTTAAATTGTTTGTATATGCGGGTGCCGATCCTCGCTTACTACATTATGTTACTATGTGTCTGAAACTTCGTACTTGAATTGTGATTCTGTGGTTTGATTTTGTTTTGCTGTAATGAAAACGTGTTCTGTGTTCTGCTTATTGTACTTAAGCTTTTTACTTTTGCTTTGTCGTACTTTCTTATTTCCCATTCCACACCTGTTTTCTTTAAATACTAACAACACAAGTTCTCTATATTACAAGTCCTTTGTAATTGCAATGCCTGGTGTTATAATGGTCTTGTGGAACGTTTTTGCAATGATTTTTTTAGTTATAGCCACAGATCAATACTAGCTGGGTGTACTTAATCATTGAATTCTTTTGAATTTGACTGGGGCGGCACTCGAAACTTCTTCTCCCTGAATTGCCACTTTTGGATGTTCTTGAGCTTTCCTTAGCCAATTCAAGGGATTCAACTTTGTTAATCGAAGTCGTCTTTGCAAGCGCCAAGCCTTTTTGTTTGGTGTAAAATTGTGATGAGCTGATGGTGCGCTTAAGTGAGAATTATTGTTTTATCTTAATACGGTGGTGATGCCCCTATAACAAAGTTCGTCACAAACTTTTATTAGCTTGTGAATGACCATATTTAGAATCTCTCGGTTATGATTAAAACACTAGAAGTTTCTGCTATAGTGGCTAAGTTTATTGCTTTTGCATCACATTCGGGATTTCCTTGTTTGCACACAACCCAAGGACTTTTTAACTTAGTTGATCAAACTCATACCTTAAAGAAATTTTTGCTTTCATGCCCCTACTTGAGAGGTCTTATATTTTTAATGTACTTAATCATGTTTCTCGCTAACCTGGCAATTCAGGCTCTTCGGAGATCTGATTTGAATACATGCCCCTCGAGGCGGTTTTATTTTTTGTTCCTCCGAAGAGGTCTTCGTAAATCTATTATTTTTTGTGACTAAACAATTCAACCACTTGTCAAATTTGTTAGCCACCTTCAAAAAGGTCTTTTGAGTCCGCACTAACCAAATTTGGAAGACTCGGCTTATGATCGAACGCCCCCGAAGAGGTCTTTAGAATCCATCGGTAATAGAATTTGGAAGACTCGACATCTGATTGGATGCCCCCGTAGAGGTCTTTACAATCTGTCGGTATCCGAATTTGGAAGACTCGTCATTTTATCTGATGCCTCCCAAGAGGTCTTTAGAGTCTGCCACTAACCAAATTTGGAAGACCCGGCTTATGGTCGGATGCCCCCAAAGAGGACTTTTCCTCAGTATGTATCGTAATCAGGTCAGTATTTCCTAACACGGACGACTGACCGGGTTTTGCCGTAGAGGTCTTTTGTTTGGAGTTGCATCATTTCACAGGGCGGATCCTAGTTCATTCATCAAGTTTTATTGTGATTTTAGAACTACGGTCCTGGACCTTGCAATTAAGAAGGTTCCCCTAGGGTGAAACTTAAAACTTTCTTTGTAGCTTGAACGTTGCATCATTTGACCGTTTAGCTCCTGGAGTCCCTTATTTGCAAGACTGTGCTCCACACCTTCGTATTTGTTGTGAATGATGTTTTGAGCAATGGGCGCTTGAGCTGTCCCAATCGGGATGTGCTATAATGGTCACCAGGCTTTACTAAGTTATGGATGCGCCAATGTTCTTTTAGGGGATTTGCTATTAAAATCGAATTTTAGCAACTTGTAAACAAGAATTTAATGTACACTTAGGAAGGTACGACCGTTTCTTCATTTATATGTATAAATCTTATGACAACATTTGTATGGTATTTAAAGTGCATGGCATTTACAACTTTTCAAGATACGTGAAAGAAATATCAAGCAAAATAATGATGGAGGTGTATGTTATTCAAAGCTCTAGGAAGTTGGATCCCATATGTTGTCTTCGGTTCGAAGGTACCATCTAAGGATTTTTAGCTTATCATATATAGTCCTTCCTAATTTGGTCCGAATTCTCCATTTCCTATCATAATTTTCTTTAAAACAAGGTCCCCAATTTCAAAGGTTCTCCGTTTGACTTTAAAATTAAAATGTCTGACTATACTTCTCTGGTGAGCAGTAATTCTGAGTTCTGTTTCTTTCCTCTTTTCTTCGAGCAAATCAAGTGCTTTGAGCTGCAACTTCTCATTCACCTCATGATTAAAGTAGATTCTGCGGTGAGTGGGAACTTCCAGATCTACTGGGATCATAGCCTCGGATCCAAATGAAAGCGAGAAAGAGTGTGCCCAGTCGCAGTTTTATGAGTTGTGCGATATGCCTATAGTTCAAGGGGAATCTCATCTACCCAACCACCTTTAGCTTTTTTGAGACGCTTCTTGATGGTTGACTTTAAAATCTTACTGATTGCTTCGACTTGCCCGTTGGCCTGTGGGTGAGCAATAGCTGCAAAATTCTTCTTAATTTTGTATTTAGCATAGAAATCTAAGAATTCACTGCTTTTAAACTGAGTTTCATTATCAGTGATTATTTTCTATGGTACCTCGAATCTGAAGACGATGTTCTTTAGGAAAAAAATGATCGCCTTTTTCGAAGTAATAGTAGTCAGTGGCTCAGCTTCAGCCCATTTTTTGAAATAGTCAACGACTACTATTGCATACTTCATACTCGACTTAGCTGTAGGCAATGCTCCAATCAATTCTATGCTCTAGACAACAAATGGCCATGGGATGACCATTTGAGTCGGTTCTGTGGGAGGTACTCTTGGAATCTTTGCAAATCTTTGGCATCTATCACACTTCTTAGCACAGGTCATTGCATTCAGGTTCACGTCATGCCAGAAGCAGCCATATCACAGAATTTTCTTGGCTAGTGTTTGACCACCCATGTGACCTCCACATTCTTCTTCATGAAATTTTGCAAAGATTGCTCTGGACCCCTCTTTGCTTACACATTGCTCCAGAGGCATAGAGAATCCTCGCCTATGTAATCTTCCATCTTGGATAAGGTACAAGAAGCTTTGCGCATTATTTTCTTCTGCTTTTTTGGTTGCTTTGGAAGCATTCCGTTAAGGATATGTTCCTTAATTTGGGTCATCCAGGATACAAAATCTTCAACAGTCTCCATAATCCAATCGACATCTGTTTCATCAGTAGTGAGGGTTAAAAGGACTTTGGCATGTATCAAACCTAGTAACTGCGCATCTGCGGAACTAGCATATTTAGCAAGAGAATCTGCCTTTGTATTCTTTTCCCTAGGGATATGAGATATCATATAGTAATCGAGATCGTTGAGAAGTTATAAAGCTTTAGAAATATAAGCGGGAAGGTTTATGACTTTGGTCTGGAATTCTTTACGAACCTAACACACCACCAGTTGCAAGTAACTGAGAATTTGCAAGGTTTTCAAATTCAATTCTTGTGCTAGTTTCAGCACTGTGATCGAGGCTTTGTACTCGGCTTCATTATCGGTTGATGGGAATTCTAATTTCAGGGTGTAGCATAGGGAGTGACAATTACGAGTTTCCAAGACTATTCCAGCCCCCGAGCATTAATCATTCATAGACCAGTCAATGTACAACTTCCATCTGTTCCTCTGTTTCCTCCCCACTATCCATGAATTCGGCCATAAAATCTGCTAAAGCCTGCCCATTAATAGCTTTTTGAGGATGATAAGTGATGTCATATTGACTGAGCTCTATGTTCCACTTCAACAATCTCCCCGAAGTTTCTAGGCGAAAAAAGGACTTGCCTCCGTGGTTGGTCGATGAGAACCTTGATAGGATGGGTTTGGAAATATCGCTTTAGCATTTTTGAGGCAATAAGCAGAATGTACGCAAGCTTTTCTAACTTGGGATAGTCCAGTTCTACCCCAGTAAGCCTTTTGCTGATATAGCAAACTGGCCATTGAACCTTTGTGTCTTCTTGAACTAGCGCAGTGCTTAAGGCGTGGAATGAGACTGCCAGGTGTAGGAATATCTCCTCTCCATCTTTGGGTTTTGACAGCGTTGGTGGTAATTGCATGTGATCAATCAATGCTTCAAAAGCCATTTGAGACTCAAGGGTCCACTGAAAGTCTTTATTCCCTTTTTTCAATGCGTCAAAGAGCAAAATGCACCGATCTGTTGCCCTTGAGATAAAATGATTCAACGCAGCTACTTTCCCATTTAGGGTCTGAAGCTCTTTCCTCATCCTAAGAGTACGCATCTCTCGCAAAGCTATGATTTGAAAAGGATTTGCTTCAATGCATTTGGCGTTGACTATGAATCCGAGAAATTTTCCAGATGCGACTTTGAACGAGCATTTAAGCGGATTTAGCTTCATTTCATATTTTTTAAGGATATGAAACATTTCAGCCAGATTTTCTAGATGATCATCAGCTTTCTTTGATTTTACCAGAATATTATCAACATAGACTTCCATTATTTTCCCAATTTGTGATTTGAATATGGAATTTACAAGGCGCTGGTATGTTTCTCCTACATTCCTCAGTCCGAAAGAAATGACATTGTAGCAATATAAGCCCCTGTCCATTATGAAACTTATGTTTTCTTCATCTAGCTTATACATCATTATCTGATTGTATCCGGAGTAGGCGTCCATGAAAGATAAGAGTTCATGCCCTGTTGCTGCATCAACAAGTTGATCAATTTTGGGTAATGAGAAACTATCCTTGGGACATGCCTTATTGAGGTCTGAATAATCTACGCACACCCTCCATTTTTCGTTGGACTTTTTCACAAGGACCGGATTAGAGACCCAATCAAGATATGTGGATTCTCGTATAAAGTTATCTTTGAACACCCTATCCATCTCTTCTTTTGCTATAGATCTTTCTGGTCCATGAATTCGTCTTTTTTGTTTTATTGGAGTCATACTTGGATTAATGTTCAATTTGTGTACTATTACATCAGATGAAATTCCACATATGTCAGAATGATTCCAAGCACTAACATCTAAATTCTCTTTTAAGAATATAGTTAAGTATTTTTATAACTTCATGCCCAGCTAAGAACCTGTTTTCAATAATTTGTCAGAATCTTTGTCATGTACTGGAATTATGATTGTGGCTTTAGCTGGTGCCGCTATGCTCTCCCATACACTGGTTTTTCTTGGGTCCATCTCCTTCTGAGCTCCGTTGTGCTCGCCAGTGTGAGGGTCCGCCCTAGTCGATATAAGGGGGAGTCATGAATGCAGAGCGGAGCCTCAGCACTCTTCTTCGTCTCCTTTTTCTTAGCTTCAACTAGCTCGGTCATGTAACATTCCCTTGCTGCCTTCTGGTCACCCTTTATCACACTGACTAATTTCTCCGTAGGGAATTTCATGATCAAGCACCATAGAGCTATTGCTATCCCGAATGCGGCAAGGGCTGGTCTTTAGAGGAAGGCATTATAAGCCGAAAGCTCATCAACTGTAACAAAATTTTGCTTTATGGAGACTTTATGTTCTCCTTCTTCAAGCTCTACAAGCAGATCGATGATGCTGATCGGCTGGGTTGGTTTCCTCGTGAATCCATGGATCTTATTCTGGCAAGCTCTCACGTCATCCATAGAAAGATTCATCTTATTGAATGCATTAATGAAAAGGACATTGATAGATGCTCCGGTGTCTACCAAGACCCTCTTCACTATAGTTGGACCCAAACCGATGGTAACAGCCATAGGATCAACTATTGGCATTAGCAATCCATCTGAATCACTATCTTTAAACACAACATCGTCCAATGAAGCCTTCGACATTTTTGGCATTGTTCATGACCATGAGTTCTTCTTCTCTTGGAATTTTTATCATCTTATCAGTTTACTCCACGATGTCACCCCAGCTTCTTCCGGCTGGGTGGTTCCGCTTGAGATCGCGCTGATGATTGGTCTTGAAATAATAGCAACTGGAGTAATCTCTCCCAGTCCAGGGTGTCCCGCAGATGTTCCTTGCCCCTGAGCAGATTGAGTATTCCGTGGGTTCTTTGTATATTGCTAGAGTCTATTCTTCCTTATTCAATAATGTTCTTCATATGTCTGCATTCATTCGTATTGTGGCTAGTTTGGTTGTGAAACCGAAAAAACCTGCCTATGTTTATTACAACATCATTGACCTTTATTTTCTTTAGCGTTGGATATCCCTCGGTACCCTTTGTTGCCATGAAGATGTTTTCTACGATGTCATTCAAAGGAGTCAACTCATAATTCTTAAAGAAGCGGAACTTCTTGTTAGCCTGATTAACCTTTCCATCGTTTCCCCTTTTTTGACCACTAGGATTTTTTTGACCACCTTGCACATTATTATCTTTCTTTTCAGGTTTTTCACTACTTTCCAGGACATCAAGGGCGTAGACTGGATCTTCCTCGACACTCATATACTCTTCAGCTTTATCGAATAGCTTCTCAAGCGTGCTCGACTTCTTCTTCTTGATCCATCGCCCAAATTTAGTTTTTTGCTTATGCTTTCCTTCAAATCCATAATACTAGGCAAGGCTCGTGATTTCTGACCTCGGCTGTTGCAGCGTTAAATCGAGTCAAAAAGGCCTTGATTAATTCTCCTTGCTTTTGCTCTAACTCATTTAACTCCATAACATCCCGGACCTTAGTAGCCTGGAGCCTGAACTGTTCTCTAAATTGCTTCGCTAAAGTAGCAAAATCATCAACAGATTTTGGTGGTAACTTAATGAACCAAAGGGAAGCCACCCCCTTTAGATAGGTCGGGAAGTAGAGACATTTCAGCTCGTTTGTGGCGCGTGCGCCGTCCATATATTGGTCGTACTTGAACAAGAACACGTTGGAGTAGTCGGTTCGTTGTAGGCATGTACCATCGGAGGGTTGAACTTCTTTGGGTATGGAGTCATTTTGATCCCCTCAGTGAGTAGGGTCTTGGTAGGAGAGAACCCCCACTCTTTTTCATCATCCTCTCTTTTTAGGCTTTTCTCCATGATCTTGCGAACCATTTCTGATATGTGTTCCTCTTCGTTGTGTTGGTCCACGAGGCGGACGCCATCCTCCTTACTGGATGTTTGCCAAAGAAAATAGTCACGGCTTGGGTTTTGGGGCCCTGGGCCTCCATCTTGGGGAGGTGCCCCTTTGGTGGGCCATGCACTTGTCGAGAGGTTTCTTTCTCAGAATGGTTACGTGCAGGTGATTTTTCCTCTTCATAATGAGGACCATTACGACCGGCAACTTCCTGGATAGAATTACCCCGATTAGGACTTAAAGAAGAACAACCTGCATTTACCATATGAGCAGTTTGAGAAGGTTTAGCACGAATGCATTAACAATGATTTTTGTTGTAGCAATTTGAAGAGTGAACATGGATTCTAACTTTTCAGCATAGCTTTTGTCGAGACATCTATCTGACTCATTAACCCCGCGACAACCTCATCCAATTGTTTCCTAGTTACAACCGCTCTAGCTCTAGAAGTTTCACCAACTTCAAAGTGGTTGGCGGATGGTGTAGCATCATTGGAGAGATTGTCAGTCTCTTCGATGGTCTTACTAGTGATTTTTTTCGGTCTACACATAATTTCAAAAAAGGCTTTTAACTTTGAAGGGAGTTTGTCGATTAGCTCAAACTTTAGATTTGGTAGATCTATAGGAGGAACAAGCTCCAAACTTTATCTTCACAAATTACTTAGAGAAAGGAAGTGCGAATGTGGCCCCATGGTGCCAAATATTTGAACCCAAATTGGCTTAAACACCAGAGGTACTTTAGGATTACTTCACCAAATGATTTGGAATAAGAAAATTAGACCACAATCGCAAAAACCAAGTAAAAATACAATGATTTTATAATGGTTCGATCTAAGATTGATCTACGTCCATGTTGAGGGAAATTTTCATTATCACATGCGAGTTTACAAGGAATGAACACTCTCTCATTACATTGATTTTCATTCTCACAATACTTCTCCTTGATCTAATCGAAATAGCCAAGGAAGTTGGTGGAATTCTCTAACTATAGCAAGTAGAGATGTAGATCTCTGATTGTTCAAGCACTTGAGCGTATTTTCATGATACCATGGCAGATTTGATGTTTGATCTTTGATTGTCGTTGATTGGGGATGTTAGAATCACTTATAATGGTTGAAGAAATAATTGGGCAGGAATTCGGGATCTTAGAATTCGGTCACCATTGATGTAGAGGTCAAGGGGTATTTTTAGGAGTGAATATGGAGTGATGAAGGCTGGAAATGTGTAGTGCAGGAAGTCATGTCGCACCTGCGACATGAGTCATGTCAGCTTGAGTATAACTGGTGACAGTTGTCATGACACAGCTGGAAGCAACTGTCAATCTTCATGTCGACATGTCGGTTATGGCCTAAAGATTTCACGTCATTAGTTATATCGGTTACAACATGGTTGGTCAGGTTGTTGTACACCTATGTCGGTTACGGTATGAACTGTTGCGGCTTAACATTGAATAGGCTTTAGTAATATGAACCAATGTAAGGCATAGGTAGCCTTGACTTCGATACGACTTGGTTTCACATGGCATGAACTACAGATCATATGGTGGCATGTGGTATGACATTAACTTTGTCTTGTGCCTTGGATTCAAAACGACATAATGGCCAGATGGTCTTACTTTTGTCTAATGGCATGGTTCAAATGCTGCATGGTAGTTGGGCGACATGAAGCTAAGTGCCTTAGCTTCCACACAAGACTCTGAAAACGTCTTGGTCTACTTGGAGATCCACCTAGCGACTTAACCAATGGCAACATGCGTTAGACATCACTTTTATATAGTATTAAAACCGTATTTTCATTGGTCAACATATGGAGTACTACCAGTTTTGCTTCATGGGATGAATAGGTTTGGATTGAGATAATAAAATGAATGATTACTTCGGTAAGGCTCGTTAATCCCGACTAGTTTGATAAACCTTGATTTGGTTTAAACTATGAAAAGATATTACAAAATCTTTTGAAATAATTTCCAAGGAATGGATTAAACAATAAGTTTAAATGAGATAATATTTAATAAGATTTGTGGGAATAATTCCCAGTATAAAGAATATTTAAGTAAAAGAATATTCTAGATTTGAATGAGGCGTATAATGTTTTTTATATCACTTAATTATAAGATACGCAAGTTATTCAAAAAGACCAGGTTTAACCCATTCAGAATAACTGATACGACTATTAAAACTCGAAGATATTGAAGACGGTGATTAAAAACTGATGATCTTCACATAGGATTACTACTGATGCCTTGGATTTGGGTAGCTCCCTTAAAGGGGTTATAGTGGTAGTAGTCCGAACGTACTTGTTGATTGTCTGGATATGTGAGGGCCTCTCTCTTGTATTGGACATATGGGAGGAGGAATAAGGTACCTCCGATTTTATTCGGACCTCGAATGGACTTGCAAATGGATTGTTTTTTGACATTGTATTTTGTGATATATTTGTTGAGCTTTACTAAATATATAATTGTTTGGCGGCGGAGAATTTATCCTCTTAGCTTAACACCCTTCTCTGAGACGTACAAGCTTAGATACTATATATTGGCGGATGTCATATGGTATGGATTGACAATGCGGCGTAAGGATTTGCAGTGATCCAAGCTTTTGTTGAAAAGAAGAGCTTGGTGGATGATGATCAAAGCATAGCTTCAATATAGCGTAGCTTTGTGTAGCATTAATTCACGAGCCTCACAGACCAGTATGATGGTGAACTGATGGTTTGATCAGTATACTTTCGAGATGAGGATAGATGACAACTTTTAAGGTTGTCATGGATTCGGTCGACTGAGGTGAGATGGGTGTGGTCGCTCCACAGCTAGAAGGGATAGGGCTTATACCTGATTCCCAGAAGGATAGAGTAAGCGGTGTTTTCCAAAAATCCTCGGATTTAAGACGCGGTAATACTCGTAATCCTGGATATAGTGCAGACGTTTATTATGGTGTTTTCCAAGAGCCCTGGACATAAACCATGAAATATACAATACGTGATCGATCTTTCATATCGGTAGCCATCATGATGGAAACCCAACTTCCAAATACAAGCTTTACTGTTTTAGGTGTAAACCTATATAGCGACATGGTAGGATGTGGTATTATGCCGTCTAGGATTGACACATTTATATTCGAAGTTGATTTCTACACTATGTACTTCTAGTAATAAAAGATAAAATTCGCATATCAAGCATATTTGGCTATTATAAGGTAAAACTCTATCCCTCGGCTTGCGTTGCATTATGTGATGGGACCTGAGTCTTATAATAGCTTCACTGTTCTTTTAATTAGCATTGGGAGTTTTGTTTTATGGTGTGCATGGGAGGAAACCCATTCTATGTCATACGCCGTGGTCCCATGATTTACCTAACTTTAAAATAAGTTCAGTAGCTGTTTTAGTTCTCATACCAGTCCCATGACTGACCTGGATTTGATCGTTTCCACCTAAACTCTAGGTACCCATATTTTCACACAGACAGCTAGTAGTTTAGGTTTTGAAGATATTTAATTGAGCAGGATTCTGGGTTAAAGCTTAAAGTTGTGTCCAGAGCATTTTTAGAGTCTTCCGTTGTGTTAGTTGATATTTTCCGTTACATTGTGTATTTTATTATATTTATTGTAATGTATCTTCCACTGTAACTATTTATAATATACTCTGATATCTTATACTCTGATGTAAATTGTTGTAATAGCAATAAAATGTTCTTTCGTGTTCTGTTCTGATGTGCTGTATTCCCATAACAATCCAAGGATTTCTGACTTTTAGATCGAGCATGTGTGGTTTATGGTCAAATAGAAAGGCAGTGATTTTCGGGTCGTTACAATATCCGATTAATAGGTAGAAATAGAATCACACTCTAGTCTCCTATGGATGATTCTAGTTATAGCTCGAGTATCAACAGTGCTTATTTTCGAGTTTCGAAGGTGGGATGTCTATGTAATTCCAATTGACTGGTGTGAGAACCAAGAACTTCGTTAGGGTTTAATGTTTTTGTTTGATTTTTAAAATGTACTTTGAGTATATAAAAGTTATATGTTTTGGCAACATATAAAATTTGGAAAGTTGAACAACCAATTGATTGCTGGTTTTGATGTGTGATAATTAGTTTAATTAATAAAAATATTGGAATGATAAAAACAATATGAGAATGGTAGGTAAATTAAGCCAAATAAAATCTAATGTTGAACTTAATTGAAAAATTAGTTTGGACTGGACATGTATATATGTTGAACAGGTTGTTACATGGATGCTAAGAAGAGGAATAAATTGCATGCCCAACGAAAAGGTACATGTTTATAGTATTAACGGGGTATGATAATTTTATGAGCAAATTGGCAAGCCACTTGGCTTTTGGATTTTCTTTTTATTGATAAGGTCCCATGGAGGCAAGTTGTAGTTATACTAATTGACCAGTACAAAGGAGGTTATGGCAAAAAATACTGAAATTTTAAGGCATTAGCCAAATTTCAAGAAATTGAAAGTTCATAGAAAATAAAAAGTTAAAGAACTTGGGTTAGTTAAATGAAGGTTGAGTTGGTTAATTAAATGACCTTCTGTTCCGTCTTCCTTTTCAGGGACGAAAAGTTTTTAAGTGGAGGAGAATGTAACAACCCGTATTTTTGGTCAATTAAAAATTTGTATTTTAATCTATTTTAATGGATTTTAAAATAATAAATGTTGAATTTAGGATTGATAAAATATGAGAATAAATTTCAAACTTGGTTTTATGTTTTATTCAACTTAAAACAGGGTCAGTAAACTTTTTAAATCAGTTAAAAAGTGAAGATTTTGAAAATCGATGTTTTAGTGTTATTCTGATGATCTGTAAAAGGACCATTTTTCAGACAGTCTCAGAATCCGACGAAACTACTTTTACTGGATCTAGAACATCAAAATATGGTGGGGTTAAAAATTTCAACTGAAACGGAGTTAATACATAAGCGTATGGTATATAATTGTAAGTTGAAAATTTCAGTCAAAATTAGGTAAAAGATAGAATTAAGGTGATATTTGAAATGATCTCCAAATTCGAGGAGACCAGGTTCGTTGGAGCCGTAATTGCATAACGTAGTGAGAAATCAAGTTTTGCAATTTTTGGAGTTTGCATGTTGTCGAACGACCAGAATGAAGTTTACGTTGTTTAATTTGTTCAGGAAATAATTAATCTTTATTTACTAATTCCTAGTGTTACCTAAATGAAACAACTCGCATATCCTTCTGCCACTTGTCTCCTTCTTCCTACCCTTTCCTTTATAATGTACTTAAGGGCATGTGCCCCTTTTTCTTCCTTTCCATTTCTCATTTCCCCTTTTCTCCTTCCTAAATCCCTCACTTCATCTTCCTTCTCTCTCTCCACCCAGTCACCACGACGCACCGCAAGGCATCCCCCACCCACTCCTCCTCCACCGTACGCTACCTCCACCAGTCCCCCTCCAGGTCCCCCCTGGCCGTGGGCCCACCCATAGCCCCAAACCATCTCTTCTCCTTCCACTTTGAAAAGGCAACCTCCTTTCAACCCAAAACCAAGTGCAACCACATCCTACCACCACCTAAGGACCCCACCTACCCACGCCTAGGACCCCATACCCGCCACCACTGTGCGTCTCCCTCCACCAGCCCATGCCTGGACCCCATGCCCTCCTCAAACTCTAAAGTCCATATATATCTCAACTTTTCTCTCTAATCTCCAAATTAAAGTGTATGTGAGTGTATACATGATTAAGCAAGTTGCATTGAAGTGGAAAAAAGCGATTTTGGGTTCATAGCAAGCTTGAATAGTCCTTCAGCAAAGTGTCGAGGTGTAGGATGGATGGGGTGAGACGTCCTGATTTAATTAGGTTAATTAGACAATTAATGGTAACTTATATTATGATTTATACTGTGAAAGTTGGTTGGAATGTGATCAAATTGGTAGAAATATAACTTGAAATGAACAAGTTATTGTTAATTAGTTGAATTTATGGTTGATCTAAATGTGATGAAAACCCGACATGATTATTGGGATGATATTTGATTTACATGTCTCCCAATTGTTTAGTTTGCATGTTAATAGGTTAGTTGACAGACAAGTATAAGTGTAATCTATTTAAGGCTTTTACGGTGAAGTTACACTTTGTATGTGTGATTATTGGATGTTGATAGTTATTAACAACTGGGTACATATGATGTGTGAAATCCATATAAATGAAATTATTTGGTAATTGATTGAATCTCATTCTAATTCAGAATAAACTTGAATATTTTAATTATATAACATTCAGTGAAAAAAAGAAGTTTGAATATGATGTCCGATTTTGGTAGGACACGAAGATTTTAACATGATGATGAATATTCATAACTAGAATGAAAAGTTTTTAAGTAATTTTCATATAGATATGGCCTATACAAGTTTATGTTCGAAATGAATAATAACTATCAAAAGTGAAGCTCAGTTAGGCTATCTAGAAAATGCTTTAAAAGAAGTTTCTTTTCAAATGTTTCTTATTTATTTTTATAATGAATGTCAGGAATGTTTGGACTTAAAATAACGATTTCTAAAAAATAATATTAATTTATTGATTTAAATATTATTAATATGAGCAAAAATTGGAGTAAATGATTTCCAGGTGAAATAATTGAAATACGATTTTCGAAAGTAATTATATACGATATATATAATAAATAATTTTATTTGGAAGTGAATTGGTTATTTTTAATTATAAGTCGATTTGGGCCTGAGTAGGACGTGTCGTGCAGTGATAGTTCATGAAGTTCGACCTGTAACTTCGAATTGATCTACCAAGAGATCGACCATCAGATTCTTCTGAAATTGGAGACGTTGGGTCTGAAATGAAAAGAGTTTTCAATGAAAAAATAAGTTTTGAAATTCAATGGTTTGATTTTAAAATAAGTCCAATTCTGTTTTGCAAAAGGTCGCTATGGATGTAGTTCGGTGACCTGAAATTGGAAACCAACTATAAGGGCCTTAAAAAGATTATTAAAAATATGGGTAAATTATGATAAATCATAATAAATGATTTGAAAAGTTATGGATGAAATCTAACTGGAAACTATTTCGTTAGGCGAGAGGTGGGAAGAACAAAAAGGACATGGATATTCGACTAAGATCAGATGTAGTTTTCTGAAGTTAAAGGATCTAGTGGTTTTAGAATAACATATTGGATTGTAATGGTTTAAATATAACCAGGGTTTTTCCAACGTATGAGTTGGATTGGATTTGAATGGAAATAATCTTCGTGTATTTAAATACTGGATTCTGTGGTTATAAGGATATTGTTTTGAGGGATTTAGAAGATATAGATATTGTTATTTTCTACATGGTATCTGTTAGTTTCAGAATTTGATACTGAACATAAGTCGTTATAATTTCTATTTGAAACCTTACATTTGATATCCAATTGGGTTTTAGGTTTTTCATGAATGGTGTCTTTAATAACACTTAAACCAAGTTGAAAAGGGAATTTATGGAATAAATCCTTTAACTAAGATTTAATGGAATTATCTAAAGTGAAGTTTCCAATTTAATAAATTAAATTTGAATTGAATGGAAATCGATTAGTGATAATTGAGATGAACCTCCGTAGAGGAAGACCTTTACTATTTAAGAAATTTAAAAGAGTTTGTCGCTATTCTTTGACGATCTCAAAACCCCGTATCACAGAATTAAAGATAATCATTGGAATATTACACATTAATCATCATTAGTAGAGAACAGATAGTAGCATACACAGAAAATAGAATAATTTACATCATTATGGCAGCGGAATCATAATATGTAATAACATCAGAGTAGCACAGTGTAGGATACAACTTAGTGCATAAAAGGAAATGATCAGTGTACATCAATATCACTGGGGCATGTACATCATAGATACATAATAGAAGTAAATCTGTCTACATCACGATAAGAGGAATCATATACATAAGGTACTAATGGCGGAATATCAAATAGCCAAAAATTGAGAAGTCAAGTCCTCGCCATGCAAGCCAAAAGGAGCACTCCATGCTGCAGTGCAAAAGCCAAAATATAACCTGTCACCTGTCACTAGGCTACCCGTGTAAAAATAAGGGCACCCGAGTTTGCAAAGTGAAACGAACTACGAGTCAATCATGGGACTGGTATGAGAAATCTATTTAACTGGATAAACAAAAATAACAAGGCAAATCATAGGACCACGCCACTTTCGTGGAACGGGTTGACTCCAGTGATTGCTGATGCATTAAGTATGGTAAATTATTTAAACAACGCAATGCTTTTTATAAAAATGCAGCCGTTATAAGACTCAAGTCCCATCACACAATGCAACGCAAACTGGAGGATAGAGTTTTCCCTTATAATGGCCAAATTATGCTTAATACGTGTAAAGAAAAATCATTTGATATTATTACTAGTGAGTATATGTTTCGAAAGCAAATTCAATCATAAATATCAATCCTAGATGGCATGGGAACCATATATCATATCGCCATATGTAAGTTACAATCAAATCCGTAATTTTGTATTGGAAATTTAGATTCCATCATGAGTCGAGGCAAGGGGTAAACTCCTCACCGCTTCGAGACACTCTAGCAAATGCCTCAGGATTACACACTCTGGGTAACCCTAGTTCGTTTGGGTCGGTCCGCACTTACATTAGCGGAATGGCAATTCCTGAACACACGTTTCCCAGTCCTATCGGACCTATCCATCGGGTCCTTGGGACCGATATAATCGAGGCGCCTCGCATTCCAACGTCCACAAGGGTATAATAATCAACAATGTCAGGGCTAGTAAAATGCTGACACCACCCATAACTAGAAAGCAACATCGTGTTCTCCCAACGGTCCTTATCCCGTTTTTAATTCATACCGGGGTGTGAGGCTCACGAGTTAACGCTATACACAAAGCTACTCTATATCAAAGTCGTGCTTTGATCATCATCCACAAGACTCTGCTTTTAAAAAAATCCTTGATCATTTGCATCTTTGCATGCCACGCTGTCAATCCACACCATATCACTGATGTCTACCGATATACAACCTCTGAGCTCGTACGTCTCAGATAAGGGCGTTAAGCAAGAGAATAAATTCCCCGCCGCTAAACAGATGTATATTTAGTAGATATCAATGAATACAACATAGAATACGCATCAGATACACATCCATTTACAAGTCCGTTCTGGGTATGAACGAAACCGGAGGCACCTTATTCCTCATTACATATGTCCAGTATGGAAGAGATGCCCTCGCACATCTGGGCGATCGACAAGTACGTCCAGACCATTACCACTGTATCCTCGTCAAGGGAGCTACCCATCTCAAAGGTATCAGTAGTAATCTACACGATGTGAAGATCACCGGTCTTGCACCATCTTCATATCTTCGACATTTATTCATCGATCAATTATTTGAAATGAGAATGAACTCGGTCTTTTCAAAGGATTCACGTATATTAGAAGTCAAACCAATTATGTCCATGGTTAAATTATTCGACATCCACATTTCAGTTCTTTATATAATTTTCATGTCAAACACATTCAACCATCAAATATCAAGCAAACCAGGTAGAATCAGTTTATTTCCATTCCATATCGCCTGTAATATTTTATAACAATATTTCGCTATTTTTATTTATTTAAAAATAGCGCCATTTAATTTAACGACGTTTCAGGCCATAATGTGGCCCTAGCGCTATTTTTCTCTAATTTTAATTTACATATTTCTCAAAATCTAACCATCAGATCTTAACGACGTTAAGTCCGTTGGAAAGATCTCTTCAAAGTGAACCCAACGGTTCCGGTTTCGGGAAAATCCGATGGTTAGATTTCTCGACATAATCATTTAAAGTTACGCTTTCAAAATACGAATTGCAGCATCGTTATTCATTTTATTTAATTTATATATATATATATATATATATATATATAATTCATTCCGGCACTGTTTATTCAGATTTGAATTAAACATTTCAAACAATCCAACCATTGAATTTTAACAAATTTTATATCGTTGGAAAGATTTTTCCAAAGCGAACCCAACGGTTCTAGTTTTAGGTAAATCCGATGGTCGAATTTCTCTATATAATTGTTTAAAATTACGATTCCAAAACACGAACTGCAGCTGCGTGATTCGTTTATTTAATTTATATATATATATATATATATATATATATAATTCATTTGACAATTTCCATATCGTTTTTCACTTCAATTATTTCACTAACGGCTTTAAATTTCAGAAAATTTCGCCATAACGTCCTTTGTACGGGGAGAGGTTTGGAAATTTATTGGGCTGTATTAGGCACCCAATAAATCCTAAAAAGCATGCACGTATTTATAGTGATATATTCCGGTGTCCACAGGGGAGTGTGTATAGATCATAACTCCAAAGAATAAATTCTCATCACCCTATAAATGGTTTTTGTGCCTTAATGAATAGAGAGACGTGTTTATTGTCATCTCCAGACCCGTGTGGGGTTTTTATCAATCTGGCAATTTACCGTTACATTTTATATACTACATATCGGTCTTTAGTTCAACCTGAAATATATTCATTGCCATACAAGCCTCTCGCTTATATGGTATATCTTCAACCTCGTCACATAAGCTCCAAATGCTTATGTGGTATATGATAGGGTATGCTATCTTCAAGAAGTATCCCATGTAGTGTAGTTCAAAATTAGTTGTTACAATCCTATGGTGATGTTAATTATTTCACACAGAACAACCAGCACACCTCATCCAATAGCATTCACAGGAGTTTATATAATAATAAAATCGCGCAGCCAACTGATTAAGGCTTACCTATTTTTCGGGCATGCAAATATATTCTTTCTCAACAGCTAATCCATATTCATGTTCAACACATGTATATACATGCAGAACCAAACTAAAAATAATATTTTTAGCGAACAAATGTTTATTTCAACACACGGTTATTTTTAACACTTCATACGTAGGATAAAAATGATATTTTTGGCAAAAAAAAATATGTTTCAACACATGTGTATTTTTAGCGAGTCGTATACATGATAAAAAATGATTTTTTTATCGTTCAAAATATTAATTCCACACATGAATGTTTTTAGCACTTCATATTCACAATAAAATTGTAAATTTTATTGTTTAATCCTTTTATTCACATGAATATTTTAAATAGTTCATACATATAATAAAAATGATATTTTTATTGTTAAAACAATTTATTTAAAACATTACTATTTTATATACTTCATACACATAATAAAAATGATATCTTTATCGTTAAAACAAATTATTTAAAATACTATTATTTTATATAGTCCATACATATAATAAAAATGATATTTTTATCGTTAAAATAATTTATTTAAAACACTAATATTTTATATAGTCCATATATATGATAAAAATGTGATTTTTATCTTTCAAGGAATTTATTCAACACATGAATTTTATTCAACACACGAATATTTCATAAACTTCATACGCATAATAAAAATGTGATTTTTATTATCTAACCATTTATTCGACACATGAATATAATTCAACACATGAAAATAATTCAAACACATGAAAATAATTCAAACACATGAAAATTACTGAAAATTTCGGTAGCATAACGGTAGGGGGATAAAAACCGGCACTGTTCCGAGTACGACTCCTTGCACTACCTTAGGCCTCGCGGCATTTCATAAGGGGCTTACCTACATGATCTAATATCAATTTCATATCATATGAATTTTCCATAACAATTCCCATTTGTTTCAACCACAAACGATTATTTCCAACCATTCGTATTTCAACCAATTTTCAACCATTCGCATTTCAACTAATTTTCAACCATTCGCATTATCAACCAATTTTCACGCCAATCACAATCAATTCATATTGTCCGTGGTCTGTGGACGAGGGGAGTGTGTGTGTATGTATATATATACGTATATAAATATATTTCATTTCCATTTCAACACATATATGATTTTTACAACGCATGTATAATTTTATACATGGCTCATATAACTTATACAACCATACATGAGGTGTACAACGAATATATAATTTATACTTTGCTTATATAATTTATACAATGCATTTCCATTCCATATTTGAATTTAGAAGTCTCACATAGATTTTAATCCTTCTGAAATTTTTAGCGAGCTCGGAACACGTTCTAGCTTCTTCTATAATGTAGATGATATCGCTACGAGTCCGATGTTTTCTGTTTCATCGAATTTCGTCAACATAGCGAAAAGATATGATTTTTATTTGAAAATCATGATTTGCAACACTTAAAAGTGTTATAACCTTTAGTTAAAAACCAAGGCCGTTACCTTAGCAAATTATTCCAAACTAGGTTTTGATTTCGCGGCAAATCTGTTGCACTTGGACGAGATCGGAGTACACCACCTCGAAGAGCGTGGAACGGCACTCAGGCGCGTGGGGGAGCGGTCCCACTCGGTGGCGGTTGTAAAGCGTGGCAGCGCACGGAAGTCGGCGACTTCGTGGAGCTCATGCTCGACGATGGAGCGATGATGAAGGATGAGGTCAGTCTTGATTTGAAGAGAGGAGGAGAAGGACTTCAAAAAGTTCCACTGGAGCAAGGTCTGATTCAAAGTGGTTTGGACGGGAATTAGTCGGGAACAATGGAGTGGTGGCCATCGTCGATAGCAGGAGGCTTTACGGGTTTTTTGGTCAATGTGGAAAAGTGAAGGAGAAATTCCATTGGCCAGTTATATATTTAAATTATTTTTAATTCTTTTATTTTCAAAAATAGGGTTTTCTCCATACGAACCCCAAATCAAACCCAACGACTATCGCCTCTAGCCAATTACCCCCATTCCGAATACAATGGGATATATTTTGTAAGCCAATTCAAATGTTGCAGTCAGTTATTCTTCAAATTAATATATAAAACATTCAAATCCTATTTTGAACATATATTTTAATTTTCCGGGGCCACATACTGATTTTAAAAATTCCCGAAAAATAAATCTAGCTATGTTGGGACGATACGGTCCCAACAAAACTGATTTCGTCGAATTCTGAGACCGTTTGAAAAATGGTTATTTTCTGGTCGATCCAATTTGACTTAAATAAACCAAACACGTTTTCCTTTGCCACACTCACATATTAGTTCCAAAAATTATGTAATTGGAAACCTAGAAATAAATTCCCGTATCCAACTAAAGTGGTTTCATCGAAAACGGAGGTCGTTTGCAAAATGTCTATTTCAAGGGCTATATTTATTCTATAGCGACCATCCTGAATATTCAAATGGCCATAACTTTTGATTCCCGCTATGAAATTTTTATTTTTCAGATTCGTTAGAAAGACATTCTTAAACAGATTTAAATATTTTTGGTTTCACTAAAATCCATTATATTTGGCATCATGTACGTTCAGTCAAAGTTCGAATTCAAAATTTTAAACTACCGCGCTATTTCTAACTCGTTATTTAATTAAAATAAATCTTTTTAATTACTCCAGATTCATTAAAATAGCCAAGTTAAAATTTTTAAATTGGCTCTGATTTTCCTGGTTGTTACATATTCGCTTAAAGTATTAATCTAATATAGAATTTTTTATCGATTATGAACTAGTATGATTTCCGTGAGAATCCCATTTTTAATGGAAGTTGATTTCGGGTTTATCATGAATGGTGTTTTAAATAACATGTATTCTTTAGCCCAACTAAAGATGGGATTAATTTCCTAAAGTTGAATAATGGTTAAATAATGAGTTTTGAATATTAAAACTAAGTTGGAGTTTTAATAAATCTTTAATTATATTTGAAATGTAATAGGTGATTAAAATTACCGAGTAACATGATTGGTGTTAGAGATGGAGTACTACTAGTTTTACTCCATAGGTTGTGTTTGGAATAACGATATGAGTGTTTGCTTTTGTAAGACTCGATAATGCCGATAACCTCAAATTTGAGTGTTTAATAAATCTTTTAATAAATATTTGATTCGACGAAATGGAAATTAAACCAAGCCAGAGTTTTAATAAATCTTTTGAAATGAAAAGAGGAAATTTAATTTACCAAAATACGATGGGTGTTTGATATGGAGTACCACCAGTTTTTCTTCATAGGATGAATAGGTTGGGAATGAGATAACTGTAGAGAAATCACCCTTTTCGTAAGGCTTGATAATTCTGATAAGGCATATAAACCTTAATTTGAGTTAGGTTTGCGAAAAAGAGATTATATCGTCTTTTGCAATGATTTTCAAGTAAGTATGTAAACAAGAGTTTAAACGGTGTAAATCTTTGATAAGATTTATGGGAGTAATTCTCATTATAAAGAATATTTAAATAAAAGAATATTTTGAATTGGAATGAGCAATATGATATCTTTATATATCACTTGATTTTAAAAGATGTGCGGTTATTCGAAAAGACCGGGTTTAACCCATTCTGAATAACTGATACGGTGATTAAAAATCAAAGATATTGAAGATGGTGGTTGAAGACCCAAATCCCCTTAGATCAACATTACCAAAAATGGCCGAACCCCTCAGATCCTCAAATCCACAAATCCCCTCCTCGAAATATGCCTTCGCCTCGAAGATGCTTCTTCCAATCGTTCCTCTTCCGATCCTAATTCCTCCTTCCCCTGACCCTTGCCCAACCAATCAACTTCCTCCCTCCACTGTCTTCCCGTTGGTGCCTCCTGCAAACATGAAATGGATGGACCTTTTTGCAATGAAACCTAGGAACGCAGGCAAATTCGTGCTTCCGCCCATCAAGCTGCAATTCTCATGTCATAGACCGGTGCCAACAAAGGACATACTGTAGTGTCCTGAAATTCCGGTACAATTTGAGCTTACCAAATAACACAAGTCCAACCCAAGTTACACTGGAAACCAGAAAAATTAATAGAAAGAAAATGGAGGGTGAGAATAGATAAGATAGAAACTTAGAATAGAAAAAGAAGAAGAACATACAACATCAGAGTAACATGAATCTCACAGCGGAACGAACAACATATAATAGATAATATATCTTTGAAATAAAATCAGTATATGTATACAGTGACATTGTCAAAGTACAGCACTTACAACACAGCGGAAATAACTATAGATATATAATCCTGAAGCCTCCTGCTCCAAGCTCTCCAAGTATATCTGTAAAATCCTGACTACTTGAATGCCCGTACAAAATTGGGCACCCAAGAGTTTAGGGAAAACAAAACAAAACAAACTCTGGGTCAGTCATGGGACTGGTGTGAGTAAAACAATTTAAAACAGTTTGATAAAATAAACGATATCTCACAAGACCACGCCGTATAATGGAACGAGTTTTTCCCTGATAAGAATCCAAAACATTTGATTTAACTTTCAAAATCTTTTTAAAAGAAACAATGATATTTTATATCAAAACTCTATTGATATTATAATAGTGTTTATCAACCACAATATAATAATCATCTTGCATAACGCTTTCATCTCACGTTCCACATATATAGTATACAATCAAAACCACGAGCAACTATTGGGTAATGGATTTCCAACTATGACAAGGTATGGTACCACCTTCCGATAGTGTACCTCTAGAGAGAAATACACTGGGTCCAACAAGAACATCTTGCAACCCGGCTACACATGACCGACCACTCATTTCGCTTTGAGTGTGTCGAATGTATATCACCAACAGTTGGGATCAGCAACCGTTTCCCGAATGGGACAGCATCGAATAGATTAAAGAACAAAATGAATATCTCTAGATAGGTGATAATATACCCTAATTGGCAGCCAACCAGTTAGCCATGCTGCCTGCCCGATTTTTGTCATTTCCCTGTTGTGAGGCTAGAGGCCACAATGTGTACTTCACACCTTTATTTACTTTGAATGTCACATCGCCATACCCGCCAAATCACAAATTGATTTCCCCAAAAATACTATGGGTATACAGCTAAGAGAAACGAATTCCTCCGCCACCAAACGTACATACATTTGAAGAGATCAACTTACGCTATCAATTAAATATACTCTATCTGGCATTCTTCCATACACGTCGTCCTGGGATTGGACAGACCAAAGGTACTATCCTGTAAACAGGACAGCCCTTGCATAACTCTGTCTTCAATTATCTTCATCATATTTGATTCACAATGCTAACGCCCATACAGAGTGGTTTTCAGGTCATGAATCTGATCCTGGTCTCTCCGTATTGACAATGGAAAAATGGTCAAAAACTACGATAGTTGATGAGTTAACTATCAAAGAAAAACACGTGTGCAAACAACGGTCGTATTTCCAAATGGAAATCTTACCGATCAATCATCAATCAACTTTTTCTCCTTTTAAATTAATTTATTCAGTTACCCATTTCCATATCTCCAAAAAATCTTATTTTTTAAATTTAGAAAATATACGTATTAACTATTAGAAAACATTTCCATTCCTTATTTCACGTATCACTGTCATTCCAGTATTCTTTATCATCCAACATTTCATTTTCTATGATTAGAAAATATCTCTGATTTTATTTGGAAAATGTTTCCAAAACTCATTCATTGGATTTAAACTGATGTTTAAATAAAACACCACTATGCTGATTCAAATCATTACCTTCTTTATCTAAATTTACTTAACTAACCTTCACTATCAAACCTTAACCATTCCATAATTAAAATTGGAGTCAATCAAGTTGGGGTAAAACTACCTCTCAGACCTTAACTGAACAACATTTCTAACATCGAAACAGACAAGGTTCACCTTTAACACCTTTAACAAACTTCCTTACGTAATCTCTTTCGAATAAATCTCTATTCGATAACTATTTCCTTCGAATAAACTATATTTGATAATCTCTCTTCGAATAGCCATATTCGATTAACTCTATCCAATTAGTAGTATTCGGTTAACTCTATTGGATTAACCCTATTGGATTAACTCTATTTGATTAACTCTATTGGATTAACTCTATTGGATTAACTCTATTTGATTTACCCTAATCGATTAACTCTATTGGATTAACTCTAATCAGTTAACTCCTTTCGAATAAACTATATTCGATTAACTCTTTTCGAATAAACTATATTCAATTAACTCCTTTCGAATAAACTATATTATACTAACTCCTTTCGAATAAATAAATTCGATTAACTCCTTTCGAATAAACTAATATTCGATAACACCTTTTGGATAACTAAATTCAATAACTCCTTTTTCTCTATTCGAATAAACTGTATTTGATTAACTCCTTTTCGAATAAACTATACTCGAATAACTCTAATCTGACTAACTCTAATTCGACTAACTCTAATCGATTTACTCAAACTCGATTAACTCAAGCTCGATTAACTCTAACTCGATTAACTCTAATCGATTAACCCTAACTCGATTTACTCTAAACGATTAACCCTAACTCGATTAACTATAATCGATTAACTCTATTCAATTAAATCCCTTCGAATAACCAATATTCGATTAACTGCTTTCTTCGAATAACCAATATTCGATTAACTCCCTTCGAATAACCAATATTCGATAACTCCCTTTTTCGAATAAACTATATACGATTAAACTATAATCGACTAACTCTATTTGATTTCAAATACTTCCTTTTATATTTGTTTATACAAATATTTCCTTTCAATTCTATTTATTTTACAAATAAATATTCCCTTTTCAATTCTATTTATTTAACAAATAAATATTCCCTTTTCAATTCTATTGCAAATGTTTTACAATGTTTCCTTTCATATTCTATTTGTGAATATTTTACAAATATCTCCTTTTCAAATCTATTTGTAAATATTTTACAAATATTTCCTTTTCTATTCTATTTGTAAATGTTTTACAAATATTTCCTTTCATATTCTTTTGTAAATGTTTTACAAATATTTCCATTTATATAATCTTATTTATTATATAAATAATTCATTTTATAAAATTCTATTCATTTTAAAAATGTTTCTTTTTATAAAATCCTTTGATTTTATAAATACCTCTTTCTATAAAATCCTTTGATTTTATATATATTACTTTTCAATACAACATTGAAATTTCCTTTTTAACATTACAGTATTCCTTATGGTATCTAAAATACCAAATAAAAATGATCAATATCATTCTAACACACATCATCAACAACAGATTATATATCACATCATATATCATTATATATGAAAAACAATAAAATAAATGTTGAGGAATCCAGTCGGATTCCTCCGACCTTTTTCCCTGCATCCACAGATGTTAAACAATACAATTTACTTCAATTTCATTTCATTATGAAATATTCTACAAAACAGAATCAATATATATATGTAACCAGATCTATAATTTCAACTAATTACTTAGCAGTTCAACCAAACAGTCAATACACAGCAATCAATCATCATTTATCAGTTCTAAATATACGTTATAAAAATATGAACTGGTAGAGTTGGTGAGTTTTACTCACATTTCGCGTTAACCGTTAAATAACGATTTGCGTCTGTTGATTCAGACGGACAATTTATTTCGCAATAAATTGTAACGAGCCCCAATTCACTTCCAGTCAATTCCATTGTGTAGTGTCCGTCCATACGATCCCAACGAATCATGTTTCACTCAATTCTGATAACGTATAACGAAGTTACTCAATTTCGACGTTTATAAACATTTAAATTAAATAAATTGAATTTCCCTTTTAATTGAAATTGGGCTTAACCTTATAACTTGGCCCATACCCCTTCGTATATTACCCAGGCCCGCGTTTGGACCTTCTTCCACAAAGCTCAAAATCGCATTCCTCTTGTATATCACACCCAACGTCTACCTCCATTGAACTTCCTCTCCGCTTCACCATTCAAGAAATCGAGATTGTCATCTATATCCTCTTCGAAAACCGCATCTCACCGTCCCCTCAAGTCCAGGCTCGCCTCTCCCATCCTCCTTGCGGTTCTCAGACCGAACCACGCTGTCTGATAAACGCGCAACACAATTTCAGACGGAACTCAAGAAAAGCCCCAAAACTCGAGTTATCAAATGCCACAAATCCAAAACAAACCTCCATTTCGTAAATCATCACTCAAATCATGAGATTTTCCCAACCCTAGGTTCACTGTACAATATCCGAATGGCATGAACTGTAAATGCAACCTACAATTTGAACACCAATTTGAAGAGCACCTTTTTAGGATCACCAATATATTGGTTATGTGATAGCCCGTAACTTCCCTGGTGAGGAAAGCCCAGATTACCTTGAGAACACGACAAAATAGAACACAAACAGAAGAACATTTCATTGCTATTACAACAATTCCATCAAATACAAGAATGTACAGAGTATAATTGAATAAATTACATTTGATAAATATCAAAGATTACAATAAATTACATAGCAGCGGAAAATAATACAAGCACAACTGAAGGTGATATACGGATACAGAGCGTTCCGGATATCATTCCTGCTGTAAACCAGGATCCTGTGAATATAAATCTGCAAAACCAAAACTACTAGCTGCCCGTGTCAAAATAAGGGCACCCAGAGTTTAGGTTAAAACAATAAACTCCAGGTCAGTCATGTGACTGGTGTGAGAACTAAAACAGTTATTTAAAACTTTACTTTAAAAGAGAGTAATTCAAGGGACCACGCCGTATAACACGGAACAGGTTTCCTCCCAAGAATACCAGTGCATAGAAAAGGCAACGCAAAGTTTTTTTGAAAAATGAAGCTATTATAAGACCCAGGTCCCATAACACAATGCAACGCAAGCCGGAGGTTAGGGTTTTCCCTTATAATAGCCAAACATGCTTGGTACGTTTAAAACGAATCATTTGATACTATTATAAGTGTATAGTGTCAAAACAATTTTAATCATAAATATCAATCCTAGGCGGCATGGGTACCATTTATCATGTCACCATACTAGGCTTTACAAATAAAACCGAAATATCTCGTATTGGAAATTGGATTTCCGTCATGAGTCGAGGCAAGGGGCAAGCTCCTCTCTGCTTCGAGACACTCTAGCAAATGTCCCAGGACTACACACTTTGGGTAACCCTTGGATCTTCAGGACCGGTCCTCTCTTACGTTTGAGGATTAATTATTCCTGAACACACGTTTCCCGGTCCTTACAGACCTAAAATCGAGGCGCCTCATCCAACAACCACATAGGTGAAAAGTATATAAATGTCAGGGCTGGTAAGTCACTGACACCACCAAAGCTAGAAAGAAACGTCGTGCTCTCCCCGCAGTCCTTATCCCGTTTTTAACTCATACCGAGGTGTGAGGCTCACGAATTCACGTTATACACAAAGCTACGCCACAAAGGTCGTTCTTTGATCATCAAGCACAAGACTTTGCTTTTCAACAAAAGCCTTGATCAATTGCCACTTAGGCGTGCCACACAGGCAATTCATGCCATGCGATTGATATCTATCGATATATAACCTCTAAGCTCGTACGTCTCAGAGAAGGGCGTTAAGCAAGAGAATAAATTCTCCGCCGCCAAACAGATATATATTTAACAGAAATCAATCAACATAGAATAAAACCCAATGTTAGACACACAATCCATTTACAAGTTCGTTCTGGGTCTGAACGAAACCGGAGGCACTTTCCTCGCATATCCATCGATCTCCAAGTACGTCTGGATGACCACCAACTGATTCCCTCATCTTGGGTGTACAGCCCAATCAAGATCATCAGTAATCACCCAAATGATGTGAAGACTTCCGGTCTTCAACCACCGTCTTCATCTTCGACTTACCGTCGAATCGGTTATTCAGAATGGGTATAAACCGACCTTTCTGAATAACCCGCGTATATAGTAAACAAATGTTACACAAACACAACATACGCCTCATTCCAATTCATTAGTCACTAACAATAAATCAGTAAGAGAGCAATTCTCCAAATATTAACCCCAAAGGCCGAAACCAACATCAGATCAATACCCAGGAAACCATTCTTCTTAACTAACCTACAGCTAGTTTCTAAATTTCAATTATTCGGGAAAGGTTCCCATTAATTTCATCAAAGATAAATTCTTTAAAATTTATTCTTTAATCTTCCGTTGAATGTCATATCAAACCAAATTATGGTTTTTCAAACTAGTCGAGATTAGCGAACCACACCGAAGTAATTATTTATTTTATTTCCCAATCCCAACCTATTCATCCCATGAAGAAAAACTGGTAATACTCCATATCTAACACCACGGTGTTATCGGTAAAATTAATTACCATTTCACATTCAAATCTAATTAAAGATTTAACTATCGCTTTGGCGCAAAACTGGTAATACTCCATTCTCGCTCACTTTCCAAATTTGATAATTTAAATTATCAATTCACATTTCAATTTAATTGCAGATTCATTAAAACTCCTTTTACTGGGTTAAAGAACTAATGTCATTTAAAAACACAGTTCACGATAAACCCAAATCACAATCTATTTATTATCGTGTTAAAGAACAAGTGTTATTTAAAACACCCTTCACGATAAACCCACAAATCAATTCTATTTAAAACCCATTTCAAATCAAATTTATTTATTTAAAAATAAATGGGTTTTAATTTTAGTTCAAAACTAGTTCATTTCGATAAAAATCTATTTTTATCTTTTCAAACATGGAGTTTTTCATCCTAATTTTTACCAAATATTTCTTATGATTTTACACAAATTATTACTATTTTTAATAATTTTATCAAGGCCCGTACAGTCGATTTCCATCAACGGCCATCGAACTGTACTTACAGCGACCTTTTCCAAATTTGATTTGGACGTATCTCCAAATCCAACCGTTAGATTTCAAATTTCTAATATTCGTTAGAAAGGTCTTTTCGATACGAACCCAACGGTTCCAGTTTTAGGAGAATCCGACGGTCGGATCTCCCGTAATGTCCGTTCGAAGTCAATGGTCGAAATTCACGAACTGCCGCGGCGCGGCGCGTTCTATTCAGGCCATTATATTATATATATATATAATATATATTTCATCGATTTCTATTTAAAACGAATTTTATAAATAGTTTTAAATTTGTTTCAAAAACATTTCAACTCAATTCAAATTTCAATTCAATTTGAATTCATTTCAAATTGATTTTTTTCTTCTATTTCAATTCGTTTTCAATTCAATTTGAATTCATTTCAAATTGATTTTTTTTCTTCTATTTCAATTCGTTTTCAATTCAATTTTAATTCATCTTCTATTCGAATTCATTTTATATTCAATTCAATTCGAATTCGTTTTATATTCAATTCAATTCGAATTTCTTTTATATTCAATTCAATTCAAATTTCTTTTATATTTAATTCAATTTGAATTTCTTTTATATTCAATTCAATTCGAATTTCTTTTCTTAATATATATTCAATTTTTTATCTCTTTTCAACATTCATTATAAAAACGAATATAATCGATATAAATATCGTTCGCGTCAAATTAGCGCATCTCTAATCAACACGGCTTTATATTTTTCAATAACTTCGTTATTCTATTCAATAAATGAATCTATATTTCTTTCAATACATGACTCTATATTTTTGTCAACACATGACTAATCTCAACGGATGAGTACTATCCACGTGTGACTATTTTTGTTATTTAATATATTTTATAAAAATTATGGTATCTTTCGTTTGATTTCAAATTAGACTCCAACCGTAAATTAGTAAGAGAACGATTCCCTGAATATTAACCCCGAAGGCCGAAACCAACATCAGATCAATATCCAGGAGACCACTCATCTCATCTATTTTCCAGTTAGTTTCTAATTTTGTATATAATAAAGATGTAAATTTTATTGTTAAAATATTTCGTTCAACACATGACTAATCTCAATGGATGAGTACTGTCAACACATGAACCTTTATTTTATAAAGAAGTTAGTTTCTAATTTTATATATGATAAAGATGTAAATTTTATTGTTAAAATATTTCGTTCAACACATGACTAATCTCAAGGGATGAGAACTGTCAACACATGAACCTTTATTTTATAAAGAAGTTAGTTTCTAATTTTATATATGATAAACATGTAATTTTTATTTGAACAGCGTGAAAAGAACTGCATAGGAATTTCAAGCTGATCCAGACGGTTCAGCAGCTCAGAAGCAAAGCACGACGGAGTGGAATCCTCTGTGAGATCTTCTCACTCTAAATTTCTTTTTCTAGTTATATATATATATACTAGGATGTAGACGGTGTTTAGTAGCACTCGACACCATCGTCCACAGACCATGGACTTGTTTGTTTGGTTGTGTAGTTGGTTAGATTATTTGATTTGAATTTGATTGTTTGGTGAAATGGAATGGATTTGATTGATATGTGTATGGCGTGGGCCATTATTAGACCGGGGATAAGGCTAGGCCTTGTCCCGTTTCTAGTATCGTGCCGTTATGCCGCCGAAATTTTGTAAAATAAGTTAGAAAAATAAAGATATCATTTTATTTAATAAATGAACCGAATAGAATATTCATAGGTTGAATAAAATAATTTGGTTGTTAAAAATATAATTTTTAACGTGAACGTGAATAAATAAATAATCATTTACAAACTGGACGGTTTGTTTATTTGAGAGGATCGAGGGAGGGAGAAGTAGAGGGAGGAGAGAGATCGTCGGAGTGGGAGAGGGGGGTCTGGCCAGGCGCGGTGCCGCCTTAGGGTGGTGGCGATCGAGAAAAGGGGGCGGGTTTTTTTTCTTTCTGAATGAGGAGAGAGAAGGGTAGGTATAGGGGGTTTTATATTTTATTTATTTATTTATTTAATTTCAAAAAGTAACCTTTATTTTTTGAACTCAAAACGAGACTCACCGCCTGTCGTCAATAGCTAATTACCCTCATTCCGAACACAATGGGATATGTATCGTAGGCTGATTCGATTGTTTCGATCAGTTTCCGTCAAAATCAACATATAACTCTATATATTGAATTTGAACGCGCATTTCAATTTACCGGGGCCACATACTAACTCTAAAAATTCCCAAAAAATATTTTCTAGCTTCGTATTGACGATACGGTCCTAACAAAACAAATTTCGTCAAATTCTGAGACCGTTTGGAAAATGGCCATTTTCCAATCGATTAAAATCAACTGAAACTGGTCAAACATGTTTTCCTTTGCCACGCTCACATATTGGTTCGAAAAATTATGAAATTTAGAATCTAGCAATAATTTGACATCACGGATCCAACAAAAGTGGTTTCGTCGAAATCCGAGGTCGTTTGCAAAATGGCTATTTTTAAGGGCCTGAATTCCATAGCGACTATTCAGAATTTACAACTGGACATATCTTTTGATTCCCGCTATGAAATTTCAATTTTTCGGGTTTGTTGGAAAGATAGTCACAATTAGATTCCATTATTTTTGTTTTCGTTAAAATCCGGTTTATTTTGCACCCGGTACATTCAATTGAAATTTGAAATCGAATTATCGAACTACCGCGCCATTTTCAATTCCTTTTATAATTATAAATAATTATTTATATTCTAACGATGACGTATATAAATATATACATTCTAATTATATTCAAAATAAATTTCTCATCGATATTATTTAAAATAGTCCACTTTAAATATTCAAAATTCGCTAAAATTGCCAAAATAAAAATTTTAAATTGGCTCGCATTTCCGGGTTGTTACAGGTTATGAGATTTATTGATTTTATTTTGAATTTGTGTGGATTTTTGAAGACCGTGTTTCTTAACGTTTTGGGTTTCTAGAAGAAAAGAAGTGGCGGCTTAAGAGAAAGATTATATAACGGGGATGAGATTTTTGTGCGACTGAAAAAGATGAATGCGTGGCCTTTTCTAGGCTTTAGAAAGGGTTTGAGATAATTTATAGGGTAGGCTTTAGATATTTTGCTTTTTTATTTTATTGCATTTTAAGTTATCGCTATGTGCATCATTGAATAAAAATTCCTAAAATTACATACAATGTGCATAAATCATGAAAATGGACATACTACTAGAGTTTGACATTACGGACCCAACGAAACTAGTTTCGTCGAAAATAGCGTTCATTTGTGAAACTGACTATTTTTAAAGCTCTAAATAACCCATTTAAATATATAAATATATTTAAAAATAAATAAATTAAATATTTAAAAATAAATATTATCGTATATATTCACACATAATGTCACACAGCTCCAGAATAAATATATATGGATTTACAACTCGATATTTCATCATCAGAGTTATATTGATATTCGATTTATATTTAAATCCTTTTATAAATCGTTATAATTTATAAAGGACTCCCATAATGACTTTTCTAAAATTTGATTTGAACATAAACCAAAATCTACACAATGAAATCCTGAATTTTCTCTTCCATTAGAAAAATATACTTCACCAGCTCCGAACGTTTCTTGTTTCACAGAAATCCGATTTAAAACGGACCCTGTATATTCAGTTGAAGTTCAAATTGCCAAATAACGAACTGTCGCGCCATTTCGAGCTTGATTTTAATTACAATATAATTATACATTCAACTGTCGTTTATATAATATATTCGTAATTAGAATTCAACTCTAAACTGAATTGAATAATCCAATTCATCCCATATTGTGAATCCCACTATTTCCGACTATTTCAGAAATAAAAATATTATTCTATTATTTATATTAATTATATATTCTCTATTATTTAATTAAAAAACCATTAAATTACCTGAATCACTATTTAAATAATTGAATAAATTAATTATAATATTGTTGAAAATATGGGTCGTTACGCATACTGCCAGCTAGCATAAAGGTTTGTAGTAGATATCTAGTGGGCTTTTTCTTGGATGAAGCTCTTCCTTTCTCCATTATGTATTACCATATTAAGAAGCACTGAAATACGAAAGGATCTGTAGAGGTAAAATCGAATGGAACGTTATTCTTCTTCCATTTTGCATTACAAGAAGATCGTGCTAAGGTCTTACAATCAGGCCCTATCATAATTCGAAGTAAAGTTTTCGTTGTGAAAGAATGGAATACTAAAATTGGAAATTAATGCTCGATTTAGGTGCGTATTTGGTTGAAACTGTTTGATATTCCCCATCTATCTTGGACGCAAATTGGAATCTATTGGCTGCAAAAATGGTTGGGAAATTTTTCTATATGTACAAGAATACAGAGAAGTTAGAGAGGCTTGAATATGCTAAATGCATGGTCGAGGTGAATCCAGACCAGATATTACCAGATGAGTTTACTGTCCTTCTTCCAGATGAAACAAAACATGTGGTGAACGTAGAATATCACTACAAACCCGCAATTTGTTCAAAATGTAAAGTATTTGGACACGTCGTTGATAATTGTAATTTAGCACCTTTGGAGCAAGTTAAGGATGCTCACAAAATCATTCCTGACGATCCTATAAGACTGCAAAGGTATGGAGTGAGTGTACAAGACAGGAGAAGAGATTGGTTCAATGTTTTCATAAGGAAGCAGGCATGGAAAAAGGTCCACACATTGAACCAGGAAGAAAATCGTGACAAGGCAGTGGAGAAAGAAATTGTTGCACAAACTATGATAGACAAGCATATGGATTAGAAGATAATATGTTCAATTTTACTCTCCCACCCATAGACATGCATGATGCAAACATAGGTCCTATTTCTGTTTCATCTGGCATTCCTATTGCAAAGAGAATTATTGATATTGAACAAATGAGTGAGAAAGGAAAAGAAATGAAAAATGGTAATAATGATATGCGGATTGGCAAAGAATTAGAGGAAGGGGAGATAAGACAGCAAGAACAGGAAGCAAGGGTGGAGACAGTATGGCAAATTAATGTTTATGTCCATAAAAATCTGACAGAAGACAATCTGTTGATGGAAATGATGGTGCAAAAGCTGTATAGTGTTCTTATGCCCTGAATGCATGCGATAGAGTGGATACACGTGCTGTCGTGAATAATCATGACAAAGTAGTGGAATAAATCACAAACAACAAAATTGGAGAGACTGACCACTAAATTGAAATTGCACAGGCAAAATGAAATGCTGAATGTAGCTTTTCCTTTGAATAAAGAAGAAAATGATCATCCAGTAATACAAATTCAGCAAATGGAAGTGATGGACGATCAATGTAAAGAAAAACAGACTGAGATTGAGGCTATAATTAGAATGATCACGGGTAATATGCAGGAAATAGAAGGTAAACTCCAGGCTGAGCTAGAAAAGAGAGAAATAAACACTAAACAATTTAACGCAAAAAAGAGGACACTGAAGGACTTTGGGGACTTCAAACTGAGGAATGATCTTGACCTGATGGACAAAGCCAGACCTAACGGAGTAGCCGATTTAGTGAAACAAATGCTGGATTCAGTCAACAACAAAGGTCAAATAACTCCAACAACCAAAAGTAAAAACCCATACGCACATCTAACTGCTCCTCCAACTTATAAGGTGCGGCCACCAGACATCATTACTAATCTTGCGCTTGCGATTTCAAATGAAGAACCAGGTTCAAAAACTCCGATTACTCGGAGTAGGAAGAAGGAGAAGCTACGGTATCTCCAAGAAAATGGTTAACTGCCATTTTTGGCAGTGTAACTCCTAGGCAAAAGTAATGTCAAAGTAATTGAAAATGCCAATGTCATAGTGTCAAATGCTAGCGAATTGTAAGCTATGTCTTTATCTTCACTGCGTGGAAGCCTTTAACTGGTATATCTTTTGTATATCACATCAATCTCATGTACCCTTTTTTCCTTAATAAAAGAGTGTTATGGAACATTATAAATACCGGTCAGCCTTGCTTAAAAAAAAGTAAAACCAAGACGAGGTTATTAGTGGTGGTCGTCCAGACATACTTGGAGATGGACCGGATATGCTAGGGCCTCTTTCTTATATTGGAAATATGGGATGAAGAATAAGGTCCCTCCATTTTCATTCAGACACGGAACAAACTTGCAAATGTATTGTGTGTTTGACATTGTACTTCATAATAACATAGCTGATTAGTCGCTATCGATGATATATCTGTGCTGGTGGTGGAGAATTTATTCTCTTATCATAACACCGTTCTTTGAGACGTATGAGCTCAATGGTTATATTTTTCAATAGAAACCGATCATATATATGAATTGAAAATGTGGCATGTTGAGATGTAGTAGTCAAAGCTTTCATTGAAAAGTAGAGATTTATGGATGATGATTAAAGCATGGAAAATATAGCGTAGCTTTGTATTGAGTGACTTCGGCAAGCTTCACTCCTTAGTATGAGCCGAAAATGGGTTGAAGGACCATAAAGAGGACATACATTTTCTTCAAGCTAGAATTGATTCCATGGTACGGTGCCCAGGCAATTTACTTATGTGGACATTGGAATTGAGGCGCCTTAGATGTGGTTCGATATAACCATTCTGGTCGATGTACTGATCAGGAGGTCCGTTAGGACCGAGAAACATTATTTCAAGCAATGACTAATCCACGGGAATATGTGGATTGGCTCTATCGCTCTAAGGGATGAAGTTTTCCATGGAACATTTTGCTAGAGATGTTCCGAAGTTTGGATGAGGTAGATTCTTTGCCTCGGCTCATGATGGAAATCCAACTTCCAATACGAACCTTGCGTTTTCATTGTAAACCTATATGGAAACATAATAGGATGGGGTATTATGTCATCTAAGATTGATACATTTTTTTTGAAATTGTTTTCCACACTATGCACTTATAGTAATAAAAGAGAATTTCGCGTATCAGGCATGTTTGGCTGTTATAAGGTAAAAATTTATCTTCTGGCTTGCGCTTGCATCGTGTGATGGGACTTGAGTCTTATAATAGCTTCATTTTTTAAAAAGCATTGCGCTTTTGTTTTCTGGTCTTCATGTAGATTAAACTTGTTCCATGTCATACGGCGTGTTACCATGATTTGCCCAACTTTAAAATAAAGTTAATAAATGTTTTTAGTTCTCACAATAGTCCCATGTTTGACTCGGAGTTTATTGTTTCCCACCTAAACTCCCAGTGCCCTATTTTCCATACGAGCATCTAGTAGTTTGGTTTTGCAAATATTCTATTTGGCGGGATCCTAGATTATGGATGGAGCTTTATTGTAGATTATTTTGTTGTCTTCCAATGTGTTAGTTTCTATTTTTCCGCTGCTTGTATCAATGTATTTATGTTTCCACTATATTGTAATTCGCTATCCTCTGATATTTTTCTACTGTGTATCTATTATCTGCACTCTGATATTCTTTTGTTCTGATGTAAAATTGTTGTAATAGCAGTGAAATGTTATGTTTTTCATTCTTTCAAATTGTTGTATTCTCATAACAATCCTCCTTTGAGAATGTTTCAAGTTGGTTTGGTTGTCGGATTGGGGCAGTTGGAAGGGCAGGTCATTACACAAAACCTTTCATTTAGATTGTTTACTGATTCTTGCAAATCGATTCCATAACTTATCCCTACTGGATAAGTATATCCACAAATCTCTTGTTTTTGTTACTTTGAAAACCATGACCTTACACTTATCTCTTTAGAATAGGCGTATTTATGAAAACCTTCTCTTTAGTTTCTTTATCTCGAAATATCGATATATGTATTCACAAAAACTCTTTTTATTTCCTTTAATTTAGATATATTACTATATATACTTAACCCAATGGTATAAGTCTAATTTCCAATCTTATATGTGTCCTATAATTTCATGTTCTACACTATTTTTTATATAAACCTCAAATGGTTTAATTAACTTCAAAACTTTCCCAATTAAAGTTTATAATAGTGCTTATGGAAATAATAAGTGAATTTCCATACCCATTTCCGTTCTCAAACCAGTTATATCCTCTTATTTACATTTTTTTGAAAATCCTAGTCATTTACTTATTTCATTAGATAAGTGCATTTCCAAAACCCTATTAGTTTCATTACTTATAAAATTGTGCAATGTATTTAACCAAATTGTTTAAATATAGTCACACTTCATACCTGGACCAAACAATGTCAAGTGATACATTGTTTTATTATAAAACTCAATAGTTTCATTAAATTTCTAAACCTTGCAAAATAAAGTTAAAATATTTCTTATGGAAATAATAAACTATTTTGAACATCATTACCATTTCAAACTAACATCATCCATAGGATAATCATGAAGTCGTTCAAGTTGGGGTATTTTATTTACCTTTCAGACCTTGACTCGACATCATTCTTATCTTAAGATAGATAAAAGTTTGTAACTCAAAAATGATATTATCTCACAAAATCTCATTACAATTCATTTGAAATATGGTTTTATAAACCATTCCTTATATTTGAAAATCTTCCTCCAATTACAGTAACCTTTACTAAATTATATTATTAGGTAAACCCTTATTAAACAAAATCTTTAGCTTAAACCTCTTTATTACAATTCTTTCACAACCTGGATTTATTATGAAAATTCATTTTACAAATCTTTTACACCAATCCATTTAACCCCCTTTTCTGCATTTTCGACATCTTTTAATTCCGATCAATCTACTTAATTTAATTATTAAGTAATCACTTATCTAACAAATTGCATTTTCTTGAATCTCTTTTATAAACCTTGTTTACATGACTCAGATTTATTATCAAATCCCTTTACCAAATTCCTTTCCAAAAAATCAACTAAAATCTCATTACAACTTGATTATTCCCTTAATGAATTCCATTTTAAATGGGATCACGCTAATTGCTATGAAAAATAATAATTAACTTCAACATTTACTAAGATAAACGTAGTTTACTTTATTATTAACCAAAAATAAAATAGTTTATCTTTTAAAATGTTTTTTAAATAATAACTAACTTCATTAATGATCGTCAACTCGATAATTATCTTTAAGCATTGTAAATTAAAAGATAAATTTACTTTTATACACACTCGTTAATTTTAATGATTGTTCGTTAAAAACTATTTCTATTATATTAATTGGAAACAAATTAATCTGATAACCAAATCAAATTAAACAGTCGACTTGGTCAACTTGAAAACATCATTTAACTTATTAACCGATTACAACTAATCATTTGCCATGAATTAATTAATAATTTAATTAATTTAATATGATCCCACTTAATTGTTTCATAAAAACAATTATTTCAAATTATTAACCCTTAGGTTTATTTTTAGCTTCCTTGCTTATGTAACTTATTTAAAACATATGAATTTGCTATATATAACCATTTTATAATTACTATGATAAAAAACAACTATAAAATATTCATTATTTATAAAACTTCTATTCTAAATAACTTATATAAAGTAAAATTGAAAACTTTGCTTTAGTTATAAAATAAATTTTGTTACTTCAATTTTTTCGGTTTGCCTAATGGCAAATCAACGTCTTAAAAAGATGGATTTTAGGCCATCTACTATCAATCACTTAATCAATATTGTTTATTGATTGATAATACATCAACATTGAATCCAATTCAATGATCAGCATCCAAAAAAAAATTATAACGCTACTTGGGTTACACAGTTCATATATAAATAATATGAAAAACAAATAACATACAAAATATTTAAGGCATCCAATTGGATCCCTCCAACCTGTTCATCATGCATCACAACTTATAATATCATTTAATAATTGCAAACTAAATAGAAATTTCTAATCTAATTCACATAAATGACGAAAATACAAATATCGTCAATCAACAACAAAACAACAATCAACTATAACATCCAGACATCCTATTTATACTAACGATGATGAATACAAAAATTGTATGAATTCAACCACATCACTGTATTTCAGAAAGCGTGAGAGTTAACTCACATTTCGTGAAACAACCCGCAAATTCTGAACCAATTTTAAAAAAATATTTTAGAAATTTTAATGGATTTTAAATATTTAAAATGATTTATTTTAAATAATAATGATTGAAAATTTATTATAATCGAAGTTAAAACGAATATATTTATTTAATTATAAAAGGAGTTAGAAATAGCGCGGTAGTTTGTAAATTTGAATCTGAACTTTGACTGACTGTACAGGATGCGTAATAAATCGGATTTTAGTGAAATCAAAAATATTTAAATCTATTTAAAAATATCTTTCCAACGAATCTGAAAACTCGAAATTTTATAGCGGGAATCAAAAGTTATGCCCAGTTTAAAATTCAGAATAGTCGCTATAGAATTTATATATATAGTTTAATATTAGAAATAGTCATTTTTCAAACGACCGCTGTTTTCGATGAAACCACTTTTGTTGGAATCAGAATGTCAAATTATTGCTAGGTTTCAATTTTCGAAATTTTTAGAATCAATATGTGAGCGCGGCAAAAGAAAACGTATTTTAACAGTTTCAGTCAAATCGGATCGACCAGAAAATAGCCATTTTTCAAACTATCTCGAAATTTGATGAAATTAGTTTTGTAAGGACCGTATTGTCAAAAAATAACTAGAAATATTTTTTTTGTAATTTTTAGAGTCCTTATGTGGCCCTGGTAAATTTAAATGTATGATCAAATTAAATAATTAAATGTTTTATATTTTAAAATAAAGGAAAGCAGGCTGAAACAATCAAACAGGCTGACGGGGCCTAGTCCATTGGGTCCGTAATAGGGATATTTGACTATGGACATCCTTCGTTGGGCTGGATTTGGGGTTAACATGAGTTAACGGGCTTTTTAAAGATTAAGTAGAATTAAATATTAAAATAATATTATAAATTCACAAGAAAGTAAACCCTAACCCTAAACCTAACAAGAAAATAAACCCTAAACCTAACTATCCTCAAAATTCTCTTAATATATTTCGAATTTATTCATCAAATTTGAACGAAAATCTTAGATCTCCTCAAGAGCTTTCAATCAGTACAACTGAGGTTATTTTCTAGTTTGTAAAATGGGAGAATTCGAGCCACCAAGTCCACCATTCGAGGCCATTTCTGGCATGACTGAGGTGATCAAGCGGGCCCCAATTCCGGTTGTGGGTGGAGGTCGAATAGCCAACGTAGTGATGAAACCTGATCGAGTCCAGGCGGCCTAGAATTGCGTGCGCAAGCAAGAATTGAAGGCGTGTTTTCTTTGATGTTGGCTGGAGCAGTTTTGAACGTGTAAAAGATAAGGGCGGCCAAATTATTGTTGATAAGAATGTAATTAATTAAATTAATTATGTTTTAATTTTCTCAAATGTATTCAATTGGTTAAACTGCCACAACTTTGGCAAATTGAAACATAATTCAACGAAACGAAATGCGTTGCGATCGTATTGAAGAACACTACAACATGAAACTGACCGAAACTGACAAGGAGCAAATCAGAATTCAGAAGGAATTCAGATCTGAACCGTACAGAAATGAAAATCAATGTGAAATTTCTATTTTAAAATTAAAATTAATTAATTATTTCATTGTGAAATTTATATTTATTCTATATATAATTCATGTGGTGTCGTGTATATATTTATTGAAATGTTGATTGTTTATGATTGCGATGAACCACTGGATTGAATTGGGTATTCATGTTTCTCAGGATTTTGTGTATACAATGAAAACCACATTTATATTGTATACATAAAATATACAATATTCATGTTTGTTATAAAATTAGATTCATTGTTGTTAGATTGTTGTAATTAACATTTATGTTAATTATAAAATTAGATTCCTTGTTATTAGGTTTTTATAATTAACATTTATGTTAATTATAAAATTAGATTCAAATAATATTATCATTTGTTTGCTAGATGGCGGTAATTAACATTTATGTTAAAGAGAAATTAGATCCAAGAGTAGATAAAAACATTCATTTTTGTCAAATTTAATAGAATGAAATGAAAATGTTTGTTTTTGTCAAATTTAAAAGAATGAAATAAAAACATACATTTTTGTCATTTAAAAAGAGTGAAACCAAATTATACATTTTTGGTCAATTAAAAGAATGAGACAAAATATTCATTTTTGCAAGTTAAAAAGAATAGACCAAAAATATTCGTTTTTTTCATTTAAAAGAAAAATGAAACAAAAATATACATTTTTGGTTGTTAAAAAGGATTAAACCAAAAAATATATTTTTGGTCATTAAAAAGAATTAAATCAAAATACACATTTTTGTTCATTTAAAAAGAATAGATTAGAAAGATTTACATTTTTAATGTAGTTTTGTTCTCATTAAAAAGATAGGATTTTAATGTAGTTCTGTTTTCATCTAAAAGATGAGACAATAAAAAAAATATCACTTTATTTAGATAATGTCATTTTGGTTAGAATTGTTTTATAAAAATGAAAATGTCATTTTTGTTAGAATTGTTTCATTAGAATAAAAATGTCCTTTTGGTTATGAATTGTTTCATTGGAATAAAATTTTGGTTATGAATTGTTTCATTAGAATAAAAATACCATTTTGTTATGAAAATTACATTAGGATAATAACATCATTTTGGTATAAAATGTAATCTTAGATAAAATATCATTTTTATTAGAAATGTAATATTAGATAAAAAATATCATTTTATTTAGAAAGGTCATATTAGAACATTAATGTCATTTTACTTAGAAATGTCATATAAGAATATTAAACATCATTTTATTATGTATTGTCATGTTAACATGAAATGTCCTTTTATTTAGAATTGTCATGTTAATATAAATACCATGTTATAGTAAAAATAGTCATTTTGTCAAACTTGTTATATTGAAATAAAAATAGTCATTTTTGTAAAACATGTTAGATTGAAATAAAAATATCATTTTTGTCAAACATGCTATATTGAAATAAAAATAGAAAGATATATTTTTATAGTAAATTTTGTTGCAATGAAATGTAAGTATTAAAGATCATGTTTATACTATCACTTTGTTTAAATAAAAAAAATTAATATGAAGGATTATATTCTTATTGCTCATAGTTTCAATAAAAAGAGTGAACATAACAAAAATCACAATTTTGTTAAATAAGATTAGAGTTAGACAAAAATTATATTTTTGTTAAATAAATTTAAGTTATAACAAAAATTACCTTCTGTTAAAGAGATTTGAGTTACAACAAAAATGACATTTTTGCTAAATAGACTTGGGTTAAACCAAAATATAACTTTTGTCAAGTTATAAAAGTTGAAATCAGAAATATCACTTTTAACAAGGTATAAAAGTTAAAATCCAAATTTGTCACCTTTTGTCAAATGTAATATTTGAAACAAAATTGGCCTTTTGTTAAAATATAAATCTTGAAACAAAAATGATCATTTTTCACAAATTAAGAAGTTGAATTAGAAATATACATTTTTATCAATATATACATTTTTGTCAAACTATACATTTTTGTCAAAAAGATTGGTTGAAACAAATACACCATGTTTGTTGAAACCAAATAGCTGAGATGAAAAGAACATTTTTTTCAAAATATATCAGTGAAACAAAAATGTACATATTGTCAAAATAAGGTGGTTAAAAATAAGAAATTATATTTCTTGTTACATAAAAGAATTAAACAAAAATACCATTTTTGTTAACCAGATTTGTGTTACAACAAAAATATTCCTTTTGTTAAATTAGAATTGTTAACAATTCATTTTGTTAAACTAATCATTTTATTGAAATAAAATTGTCAACAAAGTGAATGAATCACCTTTATACATTTTGTTGAAATAGGATTTATATGCAAATATAAGAATCTTCTTTATTTGCAAAACATACATTAGAATTTGTATGTGAAATAAGGAATTATTTGTATTGTCACAACACACCTTAGAATTTGTATGTAGGTAAAAGTGACATTTTAATGTGTTAATGTATACATTAAAGTTGGTATGCAATTTAAAATAAAACAATTTTATGTATTAGTTTATGCACTGGAAATATGAACAAATAAAATTATCTCTTTTACTTGTTAAAATTAAAAATAGAAATTTGCGTACAAATAAATGAAAAATGAAAATTATCTTTTCATTTGTCATCAACAATATTGTCATATAAATAAATTATATTTGATTATACATTAGAAATGTAAAAGGAAACTAAACGAGTAAAATACATTTTTATTCTTCATTAGGAATATAATAACATGTTTGTTCATTATCGTCAACATGTTAGCAGAAATTAAAATTGGTTCAGTTCATTAACCAATTATTTATTTAGATGAATTGTTGCTGGATGAAAACCCCAGACGGGTATTGGGATGATATTCGATATACACTAGTCCCAATATTTTGTTGTATGTCAATCAATGGATTGACAGGCTGCGATGAGCATTATGTATTCATTTTAATGCTCACACAGTTATAAATTTTACTCTGGATGTGAGTAGATGATTTAATGATTATGCATTATTATTTTCATATGCATGCAATGTATGAAATCCATATAACCAAAATTATACGGTAACTGATTGAGTCGCATTCCGATTCAGAATGTCTTTTAAAATAAATAATATTTCAAATAAAGAATTTCTTGTACATAAATATTTTTAAAAGATATTGAAATATAAAGAACAGTTTTAACGTAGATTTAAAAATAATATTCAGCAAAGAATAAAATGAGGATTTTATGTCCGTTTGGAATGGTTACAAAAGATAAAATATATTTTTATTGGAATGAACTAGTTATTAACTAGGATAAATCTTTTAAATTAAGATTTAATGAAGCCTTATAATTAATTATTATTTAATTGGGATTAAATGAAAGAATTTGATTTTGGGTTGTTGTGGATGGTGTCTTAAATAACACTGTTCTTAACCATGTATGAAAGAATAAATCTTTTAATTAAGATTATTAGAGTCTCAAATTATATTTAGTAATTAGAATAAATTGATGTGTGAATTGGGTTTATTGTGAACTGTGTTTTTTAAACGACATTTGTTCTTTGACTCAATTAACAGTGAAATATAATTTGGAATTTATAAATCTTTTTATTAAGATTTAAAAAGAAATTTTCCAAAATCAAGTTTTCCAATTTAATATATTAAATTGGAACTAAATGGAAATTCGATTGATAATAATCGAGATAGGCTTCTATAAAAGAAGACTGTTATTATATATGGAATTTAAAAGGCATTGCCGTTATTCCATTTATATTATTAGTCTGATATGGAAATTTATATCGATTATATATTGATTTGATTTATATGAAAATTCCATATATAATGGAAGATGATTTTGGGTTTATTGTGAACTGTGTTTTAAATGACATTAGTTCTTTAACCCAGTTATAGATAAGATTAATTTCTTAAAACTGAATAATCATAAAGTAATGATTTTTGATATTAAAATCAAATTGGAGTTTAATGAATCTTTAAAAAGAAGATTAAAGATTATATTTTAAATAATTTATCTTTGATTAAATTAATGGGAATCTTTCCCTTTTAATACAAATATTTTATTAAAAGAATATTCTGAATCAGAATGAGGCGTATGATGTGTATTTATAGAACCTGATTTTTTATTATAAATTACGCGAGTTATTCGGAAAGACCGGGTTTGACCCATTCTGAATTATTACTACGACGATTAAAAGTCGAAGATATTGAAGACGGTGACTGAAGACTAGCGATCTTCACATCGAATGGATGACTATTGATGCCTGGCACTGGGTCGCTCCCAGTAAAGGGTTAAAAGTGGTAGTTTGTCCGGACGTACTTGTTGATTGTCCAGATATGCGAGCACCTGACTTCCGTATTGGACATATGGGACGAGGAATAAGGTGTCTCTGGTTTCGTTCAGACCTAGAACGGATTTGTAAATGGATGTGTGTCTGACATTGGATTTCATTCCATGTAAATTGATTTCTATTTAATATATATTTGTGGTGGCGGAGAATTTATTCTCTTTCTTAACACCCTTCTCTGAGACGCACGAGCTCTAAGGTTATATATTGGTAGTTATCGATCACATGGCGTGAATTTCTGGCGTGACTGAGGTAATCAAGCGGGCCCCAATTCTGCTCGTGGGTGGAGAGTCGAACGGCCAACGTAGTGATGAAACTTGATCGAGTCTAGGCGACCTAGAATTGCGTGCGCAAGCAAGAGTTGAAGGCATGTTTTCTTTGATGTTGGCTAGAGCAGTTTTGAACGGGTTAAAAGATAAGGGCGGCCAAATTATTGTTGATAAGAATGTAATTAATTCAATTAATTAAATTTTAATTTTCTCAAATGTAATCAATTGGTTAAACTGCCATAACTTTGTCAAATTGAAACAGAATTCAACGAAATGAAATGCGTTGCGATCGTATTGAAGAAAACTACAACATGAAACTGACCGGAACTGACAAGGAGCAAATCAGAATTCAGAAGGAATTCAGATCTGAACTGTACAGAAATGAAAATCAATGTGAGATATCTATTTTAAAATTAAAATTATTTATTTATTTCATTGTGAAATTTATATTCATTCTGTATAAAATTCATGTGGTGTCGTGTATATATCTATTGAAATGTTGATTGTTTATGATTGCGATGAACCACTGGATTGAATTGTATTCATGTTTGTCAGGATTTTGTGTATACAATGAAAACCACAATTTTATTGTATATATAAAATATACAATATTCATGTTTGTTATAAAATTAGTTTCATTGTTGTTAGATTGTTGTAATTAACATTTATGTTAATTATAAAATTAAATTCCTTGTTTTTAGGTTGTTATAATTAACATTTATGTTAATTATAAAATTAGATTCAAATAATATTATCATTTGTTTACTACATGGTGGTAATTAACAGTTATGTAACAGAGGAAATTAGATTAAAGTAGTAGATAAAAACATTCATTTTTGTCAAATTAAATATAATGAAAAAAAATGTTCGTTTTTGTCAAATTTAAAAGAATTAAATAAAAACATACATTTTTATCATTTTAACAGAGTGAAAACAAATTATACATTTTTGGTCAAGAATGAGACAAAATATTCATTTTTGCCATTTAAAAATAATAGGCCGAAAATATTCATTTTTATCATTTAAAAGAAAATTGAAACATACATTTTTGGTTATTAAAAAGGATTAAACCAAAATATATATTTTTGGTCATTAAAAATAATTAAACCAAAATGTACATTTTTGTTCATTAAAAAGATTGGATTTTAATGTAGTTCTGTTTTCATTTAAAAGATGAGACGATAAATAAATATCACTTTATTTAGATAATGTAATTTTGGTTAGAATTGTTTTATAAAAATGTAAATGTCATTTTTGTTAGAATTGTTTCATTAGAATAAAAATGTCCTCTTGGTTATGAATTGTTTCATTGGAATAAAATTTTGTTTATGAATTGTTTCATTAGAATAAAAATACCATTTTGTTATGAAAAGTTACATTAGGATAAAAACATCATTTTGGTATAAAATGTAATGTTAGATAAAATATCATTTTTATTATAAATGTAATGTTAGATAAAAATATCATTTTATTTAGAAAGGTCAAATTAGAACATTAATGTCATTTTACTTAGAAATGTCATTTGAGAACATGAAACATCATTTTATTATGTATTGTCATGTTAACACGAAATGTCATTTTATTTAGAATTGTCATGTTAATATAAATACCATGTTATAATAAAAGTAGTCATTTTTTCAAACATGTTAGATTGAAATAAAAATAGTCATTTTTGTCAAACATGTTAGATTGAAATAAAAATAGTCATTTTTGTCAAACATGTTATATTGAAATAAAAATAGAAAGATGTGTTTTTATTGTAAATTTTGTTGCAATGAAAAGATAAGTATTAAAGATCATGTATATACGGTCACTTTGTTTAAATAAAAAAAATTTAATATGAAGGATTATATTCTTATTGCTCATAGTTTCAATAAAAAGAGTGAACATAACAAAAATCACATTTTTGTTAAATAAGATTAGAGTTAGACAAAATTTATATTTTTGTTAAATAAATTTAAGTAATAACAAAAATTACCTTTTGTTAAAGAGATTTGAGTTACAACAAAAATGACATTTTTGCTAAATAGATTTGGGTTAAACCAAAATATAACTTTTGTCAAGTTATAAAAGTTGAAACAAAAATATCACTTTTAACAAGTTATAAATGTTAAAATACAAATTTGTCACCTTTTGTCAAATGTAATATTTGAAACAAAATTGGCCTTTTTGTCAAAATATAAATGTTGAAACAAAAATGATCATTTTTGAAAAATTAAGAAGTTGAATTAGAAATATACATTTTTATCCAAATATACATTTTTTACAAAATATACATTTTTATCAAACTATACATTTTTGTCAAAAAGATTGGTTGAAACAAATACACCATGTTTGTTGAAACCAAATAGTTGAGATGAAAAGAACATTTTTGGCAAAATATATTGGTGAAACAAAAATGTACATATTGTCAAAAAAGGTGGTTAAAAACAAGAAATTACATTTCTTGTTAAATAAAAGATTTAAACACAAACAACATTTTTGTTTAGATTTGTGTTACAACAAAATAATCATTTTGTTAAATTAGAATTGTTAATAATATGAATTGCCATTTTTTATTCATTTTGTTAAACTAGTCATTATGTTGAAATAGAATTGTCAACAAAGTGAATGAATCACCTTTATACATTTTGTTGAAATAGGAATTATATGCAAATATAAGAATCATGTTTATTTGCAAAACATATATTAGAATTTGTATGTGAAATAAGGAATCATTTGTATTGTCACAACACACCTTAGAAATTGTATGGAAGTAAAAGAGACATTTTAATGTGTTAATGTATACTTCAAAATAGATAGTTTTCGAAGGAAGCATTACAATAGCATTTCAAAAGTGTTACAAAAGCGTCACAAAATAGTTATCATAACTATTTTGATCAAAATATCGTTTATCTTAGCCAAAACTTAAAATTTACAATTCAAAACACCTTTTCATAGTTTGTAATGATTTTAATTTTTTTTTCCATATTTTTAGAACATTTAAAAATAGCTGTTTATAGTTATGGTCAACAATTGTTCTTACATCGATCTTTTACAAAACGGTTTCAAACATAACTTAAAAATTATAACTCGAATTTAAAATCTTCTTTCACTCATTTGAAAGTTCTTTTTAATGGAAATCAAACGTTTTTCATTTTATGGAAATCCGATTTAGATTGCAAAAGTTATAAGCGTTTAAAGTTTGCATCTAAAATACGTAAATTGCCGTTATGCGACAAGCTCTATTTTAACCATAATAACCATTGTTCTACGATACTTTAAAATATCTTAGAAAACCAATATATCCTTATATAACCATTTTAAAATCATTTAAATTTATTTAACAAATTATTTTGGATCTAAAATTCAAATTTCATAAATTCCAATTCATTTCTAAATTCAAATAACTTCAAATTAACCTTCCCATTCGTCGGATCAGTTAGGGATGGCCAGGGAGAGCAGGAAACTTCATTTCCAAAGCCAAGCCTAGACACTATCCTCTCTATCATCCTAGAATGTTCCAACATTTATTTATTCATTTAAAGGACTTTAACAATATATATGAATTCATACATATAGTCTTTTCCAATTATTAACCTTCAATTTCAATAATGATATTGTTTTTAATTATGAAGGAATTTTTTCGATCACCAATATGATACCATAATTGTTGTGTCATAGTGTGTGCAAATCAACATCAACAACCATTTAAACATCCATAACAACCATCATCAACATGATTCAATAAATCATAATTGTGCACAAGCGTTCTAACATTAACGATTAACAGTGTGTGTTCTAAACTTCGCATCCATTATCCATCAGAAAAAATATCAATCATCATTAACCAATAATCATTCATCACTATATTTAAATTATTCTAGCTACTAATTAAACATATAAACCATGGTTAAAGGGTTCTCACCTAACAGCTTCCCAAATCTTCACGGTAGGCGAGCCTAGCTAAGCGAACCATTGGACAGTATTTCAGTGCAACGTCTTCTTGACCAAAATATATATAATATAATATACAATAATCTCTCTTTATATCATAAGAGGATGAGAATGACAAACTTTGCCAAGGTGATGCTGGAAAAGAGGAAGACTTGCGCCATGAAAACCATGGCCATAAGCTTTGAGAAGAAGGTGGAAAGGAGGAAATGGAATGGAATGGTAAGAAAATGGAGATAAGAGCCTCCTAATATAGGAAAGAAGGAGTAAGGAGGTAAAGACACATAAGGGGGCAAGTGGCAATCATGCATGAAAGGGAGCATGCATAAATACATGTGTCTTAACACTTGTCTTAAGGAGAAAAAAGAACTTTTGGTAGCACTTTCTTTTAAATGTTATGAAAACTAAAGGCAACACTTAATTCTAACGCTACTAATTCGTGTTATGGTTTGGCAAATCCGATCGAACGACAAATAGTATCAATAAATCCAAACTCATTAATAATCATTGTCATACATAATTCAAGTAAAATCTATCATATAACTTATCAAAATTATTAAATATTGTTAACCATATATATTTATGTCAAATTCAAATTCAAATTTAAATTCAAATTAAGTAATGAATATTCCAATTTCAAATTGGTTAAAAATTCTGGATCATTACATTCACCTCCTTAAAACTTTTCGTTCTCAAAAAGGAACGGGAATCGTAACTACTCATTCCACAAATTCAAGATTAAGATTCTTTATACCAAAGCTCTCTGTTCTTATAATGGATATAACAGGTAAAATATTATAACATATATATTTACGGACAACCATATCTACATGTCCTCCAATGATAACCTCCAGTTACCCATTATATTTGATTCATCATTTACTAGGCCAATTACTTATACTCAACCATTTACTTTTTTCAAAAAAATTCAGAGTTATAAATTTATCCTCTTAGATCTTATCTTGCAAATACAAAGGTTATGAAACTTATTCCTTTTCAGTTCCCTAGAATTAATATTATTCTTTACATGGAAAACTCGATCATCTCAGATCTAATCTTATCTAAACATTTTAGTTTAGGTAATATCTTTTTAATATTCCCACTTTCCAGATATCCTGTAATCAAATTGTGAAACTTAATTCACAAGGTATTCATGCTCACTTAAACAGTTCCTTTTGTTGTCACAATATACTTTAAAACTTATCAATTGTCCAAATTCGCTGATAATTCCAGATTTTAATTCATTATATTGTTTAAGTTTTGCTATCCTCAATAATTATTCTAAATTCAAGATTAAAAAATGTAATAACCCGGAAATCTGAGCCAATTTAAAAATTTTATTTTGGCAATTTTAGCGGATTTTGATTATTTAAAATGAATTATTTTATATAATAATGACGAGAAATTTATTTTGAATAGAATTCGAACGTATATATTTATTCAAATCGTCGTTAGAATATAAATAATTTATTTATAATTATAAAAGGAATTGAAAATGGCACGGTAGTTCGATAATTCGATTTCAAAATTCAAATGAATGTACCAGGTGCAAAATAAACCGGATTTTAGTGAAACCAAAAATATTCAAATCTAATTGAGAATATCTTTCCAACGAACTCGAAAAATTGAAATTTCATAACGGGAATCAAAAGATATGTCCAGTTGAAAATTCAGAATAGTCGCTATGGAATTCTGGCCCTTAAAAATGGGAATTTTGCAAACGACCTCGGTTTTCGACGAAACCAATTTTGTTGGATCCGCGATGCCAAATTATTGCTGGGTTTCAAATTTCATAATTTTTTGAATCAATATGTGAGCGTGGCAAAGGAAAACGCGTTTTACTAGTTTCAATTGTTTTTAATCGACTGGAAAATGGCCATTTTTCAAACGGTCTCAGAATTTGACGAAATTTGTTTTGTTAGGACCATATCGTCAATACGAAGCTAGAAAATATTTTTCGGGAATTTTTAGAGTCCGTATGTGGCCCCGGTAAATTGAAATGCGCGTTCAAATTCAATATATAGAGTTATATTTTGATTTTGACAAAAACTGATTGAAACGATCGAATCAGCCTGCGATACATATCCCATTGTGTTTGGAATGAGGGTAATTAGCTATGGGCGATAGTCATTAGGCCTCGTTTCGAGGTCAAAAATTAAAGTTGCCTTTTAGAAAATTAAATAATAAATATTATAAAACCTTTCTCTCTCCCCTTACCCTCCCCATTCCCGTCGTTCGTTCCAAATAGAATAAAAGAAAAAAAACCATCGCACCACCGCTTTGCCCTTCCAGGCCCGCCACCACTCGCCGCCGCCCTCGTGGGTCCACCGCTCTCCCCCTACACGGCGCCTCCACCCTCGATCCGCTCCATCGACGTCAGCCCTCCCTCCTTCCCCAAACCAAGCACAACCACCGCCCCTGGTTCCCACTGCTCCGCCAGCCCGCGACCACCTGAAGCCCCTCTCCAACGACGACCACCAACTCCATCCCCTCCCACCTTGTACGCTGTAAGTTTTAATTCGATTCCTTTTTTTTATTTATTCATGTGAATGAAAAGAATTAGATTTCTTTAATGAAGAAAAGGATAGGTTTTTACTTATGAAAAATATGATTTTTGTATGTAGAGAAGAATAGATTTTTACTAATGAAAGTTTGAATTTTTAAAAACAAGAAAAAGATTACATTTTTGTTAGAAAGAAAAAGGTCGGATTTTTCTATATTTGAATGAAAGAAAAAGATCGGATTTTTCTATATTTGAATGAAGTAAAAAGATCGGATTTTTCTATATTTGAATGAAGTAAAAAGATCGGATTTTTCTATATTTGAATGAGGTAAAAAGATCAGATTTTTCTATATTTGAATGAGGTAAAAAGATCGGATTTTTCTATATTTGAATGAAGTAAAAAGATCGGATTTTTCTATATTTGAATGAAGTAAAAAGATCGGATTTTTCTATGTTTGAATGAAGTAAAAAGATCGGATTTTTCTATACGTGAATAATGTAAAGATACGATTTTTAGAAATGTAAAGATACGATTTTTAGTTATGTAAAAATACGATTTCTCTCGTATATATGAAGTGATTTTTACATAAATAACAACGATATAAAAATGTGAATTTTAATATCAACTGCGTGAAACAGAGGGCAATGGAACGGATTGAAATCAAAAAGGAATTCAAGCGGTTCAGAAATTCAAAAATGAAAAGGAGGAGTGGAACCCAACGGTGAGAACTCCTCACCATTAATTTATTTCTAATTTGAAATATATACTAGGATGCAGACGGTGTTTAGTAGCACCCGACACCCGTCGTCCACAGACTATGAATGGCTTGTATGCTTGTTTGTTTGATTTTAATGTGTAGTTGATTGTGTAATGTGATGTGAAATGAAATAAAATATTTATATAGTTAAAAATATTTTATAGTTAAAAATAGAATTTTTAACATATATATGAAATGAAATAAATTAATATAAACAAATCGAACGATTTGTTTATATACACACATTTGACTGATATTTATTGGGATGATAAATTTTACACATCGCCCAACTGCACAAATGAAATCTGTGTTTGATTGTTTGAAACCCCACACGGGTATTGGGGTGATATATAACATACACTAATCCCAAAAATTAGTTGTATGTCGATCGATTGATTGACAGACTATTATAAGCGTTGATTATTTATATTTGATGCTTATACAGTGTAGAACGCACTTTGGATGATGGTTGATTATTTGTCATTGTGGATATATACATGCGATGTATGGAAATCCATAGAAATAAAATCTATGGTAATTGATTGGGCCTCATTCCAGTTTTGAATAGAAATATTTGAAAAAGAAATATTTGAAATAGAATATTTGAAAATAGAAATATATGAAGTCGTGTTGATTAGATTGACGTCATTTTGATGCAAACGATATTTATATCGATTATATTCGTTTTTTATAATAAATATTGAAAAGTGATTTCAAAATCGAATATTTTTAAAATGAATTCGAATCGAATTGAAATTGAATGGAAATCAATTTGAAATGAATTCGAATAGAAATTGAATAAAATCGGATTCGAATTGAAATTGAATAGAAATGAATTCGAATTGAAATTGAAAAGGAATGAATTCGAATTGAAATTGAATCGAATTGAAAACGAACTGAAATTGAATTAAAAATCGATTTGAATTGAAACCAATTTGAAATGAATTTAAAACGAATTTATAAGGAAAACTTCAATTTTGATTTGAATTTGAAAAGAAGTTGAGATCGTTTTGAAAACGAATTTAAACGATTTATATAATACGTTTTAAAAGGAAATCGATGAAGTATATATTATATATATAATATAATGGCCTTAATAGAATGCGCCACGCTGCGGTAGTTCGTGAATTTCGACCATTGACTTCGAGTGGATATTGCGGGAGATCCGACCGTCGGATTCTCCCAAAACCGGAACCGTTGGGTTCATATCGAAAAGAGCTTACTAACGAATATTAGAAATTAGAAATCCAACGGCTGATTTGGAATTATGTCCAAATCAAATTTGGAAAAGGTCGTTGTAAGTGCAGTTCGATGGCCGTTGATGGAAATCGACTGTACGAACCTTGACGAAATTATTAAAAATAGTAATAATTTGTGTAAAATCATAAGAAATGATTTGGGAAGAATTGGGATGAAAAACTCCATATTTGAAAAGATAAAAATAGTTTTTTATCGAAATGAACTAGTTTTGAACTAGAATGATCATTCTATTTATTTTCAAATAAACAAATTGAATTTGAAAAGGGTTTTAAAAGTAACCAGAATTTCCAGTAATTGAATTGGAATGGATTTGAATCGAAATTATCTTTGGAATATTTCGATGTTGGATTTCATGATGATACAGGTATTGTTATGGGAATTTGCAAGATATATTTATATCGTTATTTCCAACACGATATTTGTTGGTCGTAGAATTTGATATTGAATATAAGCCAATATATTTTCTATTCAGAGCCTTGTATTTAATATAAAATGTGATTTGGGTTTGTCGTGAATGGTGTCTTCATTAACGTTGTTCTTAAGCCCAGTTAAGAAAAAGAATAAATCTTTCTATTTAGATTTAATGAAGTGTACCAATTAAATGATATTTAATTGGAATTGAATTTGAAAGTGATTTTGGGTTTATAGTGAATCGTGTTTTTAAATGACATTGATTCTTTAACCCAGTTAAAGATTAAAACTAAGTGGAGCTTTAATGAGTCTTTAATTAGATTGAAATGGTCGAGAATGGAGTATCACCAGTTTTACTCCAGGCGATAGTTAAATCTTTAATTAGATTTGAATGTGAAATGGTAATTGAATTTACCAATAACACCGTGGTGTTAGATATGAAGTATTACCAGTTTTACTTCATGGGATAAATAGGTTGGGATTGGGAAATAAAATAAATAATTACTTCGGTATGGTTCGCTAATCCCGACTAGTTTGTAGTGATATTCAAAGGAAGATTAAAGAATAAATTTAAAGAATTTATCTTTGATAAAATTAATAGGAACCTTTCCCAAAGTGTTAGAATATTTGAATAAAAGAATATTCTGAAATGGAATGAGGCATATGTTGTGTTTGTGTAACACTTATTTATTATATACGCGAGTTATTCAGAAAGACCGGGTTTATCCCATTCTGAATAACTAATTCAACGTGGTGTCAAGGATGAAGACGATGGTCGAAGACCGGAGGTCTTCACATCGTTTGGGTGATTATTGATGATCTTGATTGGGCTGTACACCCAAGAGGAGGGAATCAGTTAGTGATCGTCCAGACGTACTTGGAGATCGATGGATATGCAAGGTACAAGGTGCCTCCGGTTTCGTTCAGACCAAGAACGAACTTGTAAATGGACTGTTTGTCTGACATTGGATTTTATTCTGTGTGATTGATTTCTATTAAATATATATCTGCTTGGCGGCGGAGAATTTATTCTCTTGCTTAACTCCTGTAACACCCCGGATTTTTCCGTTAACAGTAAATTAACAAATTAAAGTATAATTAAATTGTAACAGAAAAATTAAGGGAAACGGACATCACCATTGCGTTCGTCTCGGAATTCTGCTTGAGATAGAGTCCGAGTTTGTGCAAAACGGATAACGTATGAAGAAGATATCTTTAATTTAAATATTACAGCAAAACATGAAAAAGAGAAGTAAGGAGAGGACAATAATTATTATTATTCTAAGACTTATTAACAAAAGCCTCTGTAGCTCAGTTGGTTAAGGCATTGGATTTGTAGAATGGAGGTCGGGGGTTCGAACCCCGGCGGCGAAATAATTTTTATCTCTGTTTTAGAGAGGGCCAACTGAGCATGCAAATACATGTACGTATACAAATTCAAATTTTGAAAGGATAAGAACGTACATATAAGGAAAAAAAAGAAAATATATGTATATATATGAGAATATATATATATATATGCAAAAATATATGTATACAATAGATAAAATTCAAACAGACTAAAACAGCTCAATTTAAAGTTTAATTTTTGAAAATCGAACCCTGTCCCTCCTGGCTGGCCTGGTCTGTGTTTGGTCGAATTTCTGTGGGTTGCTTTGTCATTAGGGCTAGGTGGCAAGTTTTAATTGGTCTCTCTATCGAATGAATGGCTACGATCTAACCTAGCAACATCAATGGTCCTAATCAATTCCTAACCTCTATATAAACAACCCTAGACTAAACCCTAATCTATTCATTCAAATTAAGAACATAGCCGCCATGTTGCTGAGGAATGACTAAGAGTAGCCGCCATCTAGAGGGAGAGGATTAGGGAGAAAGTTCTAAAGCCTAAAGCAATTCAAGCAACCTAAAGCTAATCAATTCAACAAAGGAATCATATCTCTTAATTAGAGAATTTGCCGCAACCATTGTAAGTAGAGTATTACTTTGGGATGAACAAATGATTGTGTAGATATGTATGCCTGAATTGTGGCAATAAAATTCATATTTGTGCGTTCTTATCAATTTATATACCGTTGGATATTCTGAATTATGTCATTCAATTATAAAGAACTACATGCGGTAGTTCTATGCAAATATACGTTTGGAATATTTGCAAATTATGTGACCTATGTTGAAGCTACATGTAAGTAGTTGATTGGAATTTCATGCAAGTTTGGGGCTTTGTTATTATGCCACCATGATGTCTATTTTTGTGCATAAATCATTTTGCAAGTAATTGAGACAAGTTTGGTTGTTATAGTTCATATGAAACTATGTTGGAATTTTGACACCATAATCCATGTATTAAGTCATGCTTTTGCAAAACTTGTGAATATGGCTAGGCTATGAATGATATTTGGCATAATTGAAATCCATGATTAAGTCTATATTGTTTAAAAGAACTATATGATGACATATGTGAGACATGGCTAGGTTAGACTCAAAAATCCCTTTTTGCAAGTTTAAAGCAAACACCATGATTAGGAATATTTATGCATAAGTATATTTATTCCATCACTATGTGATTAGACTTAAATCATGATTAAGTTGAACTATGCTTTTGTGTCAGCAACAAAGTATCCCCTTTGTAAACATGTAGAAACCTTATGAACAAATTTAACTATACTTATGCCATGCTTATGTTTGACATTATGCCATGTTTATGCTAGAAGTATTTATGCCATGTTTATGTTTGACATTATGCCATGTTTATGCTAGAAGTATTTATGCCATGCTTATGTTTGACATTATGCCATGTTTATGCTAGAAGTATTTATGCCATGTTTATGTTTGACATTATGCCATGTTTATGCTAGAAGTATTTATGCCGTGCTTATGTTTGACATTATGCCATGTTTATGCTAGAAGTATTTATGCCATGTTTATGTTTGACATTATGCCATGTTTATGCTAGAAGTATTTATGCCATGCTTATGTTTGACATTATGCCATGTTTATGCTAGAAGTATTTATGCCATGTTTATGTTTGACATTATGCCATGTTTATGCTAGAAGTATTTATGCCATGCTTATGTTTGACATTATGCCATGTTTATGCTAGAAGTATCTATGCCATGTTTATGTTTGACATTATGCCATGTTTATGCTAGAAGTATTTATGCCATGCTTATGTTTGACATTATGCCATGTTTATGCTAGAAGTATTTATGCCATGTTTATGTTTGACATTATGCCATGTTTATGCTAGAAGTATTTATGCCATGCTTATGTTTGACATTATGCCATGTTTATGCTAAAAGTATTTATGCCATGCTTATGTTTGACATTATGCCTAAGTAAAAATATAGGTTCATGGGTCAATAATGATATCTCAATTACAAGTTCACATGCTTTGATTCATGTCACCTATGTTACCACTATGCAAGTACACCAGTTTCTATTATGTATTTCCAACGTCATATGCAAGTTCATGCGCTCACCTTCCCCTCTTTGTGTATGTAATCACGCTTTAAGCCTCCCCTTTTCGCATGGCTAAATTGGGCTTTAAAAGGCTAAGCCCAATATATATAAACGGACGTGTAAAACGGGGGAAAATAACGTTGGGTTAAAATTACTAATGAATGAAAACTAAAGTAGAAGGGCCCAAATTCAAGTATGGGTTGGGCCCATGATTGGTGTAACCTTTACACCATTAACTTAATAATGGGCCGCAAATATTTACATATAAGAAATAAAGAAGAATGACAAGATATATAAATGTAGAAAATACGATATGTTTAACCCGAGGTTGGATTGAGTTGTGATGTAAACCTGCCCGGAACCGCCCGGCTGTCCAGTAGTCACAACAATACCTATCCAATGTGGGAGGTTAAACATGGAGCCCAATAAGGACCCGAGGTTAGACTGAGTTGTGGCGTAAGACTGCCCGGAACCAACCGGCAACAGGCAGCCACAGCAATACCTGTCTAATGTGAGAGGTTAGGGCCTTAATAAGACAATTAAGGCTGAATCAGGATTGTTAGGATTAAGTGGACTAAGACTTAATCAAAATGGAACATGCTAAACTAAACGGACTGGTGGGGTTAGGTTAGAAAACACTTAACCAACTTAGCATGTTGGCTAGAGATAGAAAACCTAGTAACGGGGGACCCTTTTCAGCAGTAACCCTACACGGTGTATCATGATACCCTGAAACAAGGCAGGGTGGGGCACGATTACTGGGCTGATTGTAAGAGGTCAAAAATCGACGGCGGTGGTGTAGCAGTGTAGGTTCTAACGGAGTGCGGGCGTGCACACACTCCGGCGCAGAAAAATAAGGCACTGGACACCAGTAGCATACCTGTGCACTCTAAGGTTGTGTCGGGTTGCCACTATGGGACTTGATACACCCCATGGTGGGACCAGCATAGGTAACTACGACATCGGGGGCCGTAAGACACATGTAACTATGCGAGTAGGAGCCGATCATCATAGAATGGATCACATCACCCTGATTAGGGGTGCCAGTTGGAAACTAGTTTATATGGGTTCAGAGAGTAACATGGGGTACGACAGTATATTCGACCCTAGACAACTTAACCAAGTTTATAGTGCATGCCCACTTCTTGTTTATACTTATCATACCCAGTTCTTTATTCATAGACAAAATAGTACTAGACTTACTCAGGCTTTATGTCTGACTCTACTTTTCTTTCGTCTTCTTTCTTCCGTTTCCCCCCCCCCAGGTCCTCAGGGAGGGAACACAGCAGCTTGACCTACCTCAACATCCAGCTTGAAGAAGAGAAATGTATTGCTTGGACTTTCCTGTTTTGAACTATGGCTTTGGACAATCCACTATGGGGCTTTTGCAGTTTATCTATGTTTTATTTATGCTTCTTTAAATAATGTACTCAAGACAGATTATGAAAGTGTTATGTTATGTTTTTTTTTGGAAAGGATGTTGTTGTAATACGTATTTGACTTTATGAAATAAAGTTTGTTGTTCTTCCGCTGTTTACAAATATGTGTTCTTATATCTGTCTTGTATATCTGTGACTTGTACTTATAAACCTCCACCAAAATTAGGGCATTCCCTTTGAGAGTGACCCTAACGGAGGTGGGGTGTTTCACTTGGTATCAGAGCATAGGTTTACCAGATAAGATAAAAAGTTTTGAAAAATTATTTTCAAAAAGGAAATTTAAAGAAGCATTTTTAAAAGATAAAAATATTATTTTATTTTAAAAGGCAAAGTCCACTCCCCAAAGCCATAGGTACTATCTCTTATCCTTCGTTTTGAATCTATCCTTTCGGTTTCAGCATGTTTGGAGACCTTACTCCCCAGCTGTTGACGCTTTCACTCCTCCTCCTCCACGTGAACCAGCAAGCGGAAGAGTCCCCGAGTAGGAAGACGAATAATAGTCAAACAAGAAAGGATCGTAACAGTAATAATAAGAAACGAGAAAAAAGGAAATGTAATTTTTGTGGTACGGAAGGGCACATAGCCAAGGATTGTAGAAAAAGGAAAAGAAAGAAAGGGGAATGTTTTCATTGTGGGGAGACTGGACACATCAGCAAAGACTGCCCTGAGAAGACAGACTTTGAGAAGGGCGGGAAAGACAACAAGTCCCAAGAGAAGAGGGAGTGTAAATTCTGTGGCAAAGTGGGGCACTTAGTAAAGGACTGCCGGAAAAAGAAGGCCAAGGAGAATGGTGGGTGCTTTTCTTGCGGTGTGACAGGCCACGTGGCTAAGGACTGCCCAAAGAAACGAGGGCAGGGGCAGGGGTCTGGATCCACTCCAGGGGCACAGGTTCATGTGCTGGAAGCGCCACCTTTGCAACAGCGAGGTACAAACACTTCTGTAGAAAGTGTAGTTTATCTTTATGATCACCCCGTTCGCACTTTATTTGATTCTGGCGCATCACACTCCTTTATCTCGTCTGCTTTAGTAGAATCTCTGCACCTAAAAACTAGTATGGTAGAGGACCTCTTAATTGTTTCAAACCCAATTGGGGGCCCAGCTCATTTGTCTATGATCTGTTTGGATTTGAAAATTTCTATTCTAAGTGTAGAATTTGAATGTAGTGCCTTTGTTTTGGGCTTTTCGGGGTATGGTTTGATTTTGGGTATGGATTGGCTATCCAGTAATGGGGCCATCCTTGATTGTGAGAAAAGGGTTGTTAGGCTCCTAACCCAGCTCAGTAATACTTTGGAAATTTCTTGTAATCCCTCGTATGCGGTTATGCTTAGTTATCTTGAGTCGCTAGATGCCTCTGTTGAAAATTTGCAATCAGTTAGAGTGGTCCGGGAATATCCGGATGTCTTCGAAGAGGTGAAGGGCTTGCCTCCAAAGCGGGAAATAGACTTCCGCATATATCTTGTAGATAATGCAAAGCCCGTTGCGTTGCCCGTTAGACACATGGCTCCACGAGAAAGAAAAGAGCTCAGTAAACAGATTAAAGAGTTTCTAGAGAAGGGGTTCATTAGGAGGAGCATTTCAGAATGGGGCGCTCCAGTGGTGTTCGCTACAAAGGCGGATGGTTCACTCCGTCTATGTGTTGATTATAGGGAGCTCAACAAGCTAACGAAAAAGAATAGGCACCCTCTCCCTAGAATTGACGATTTATTTGACCAGCTTGTAGGAGCGTCTGTTTTCTCCCAACTCGATTTAGCAACCGGTTTTCATCAGCTAAGGGTGGCTGAAGATAGCATCGATAAAACGGCGTTCAGAACCCCAGACGGCTTCTTTGAATGGCTTGTCATGCCTTTCGGCTTGACAAATGCACCTGCTTACTTCGTGGACCTGATGAGTAGGGTATTTAGAGATTTCCTCAACAAATTCGTAGTGGTCTTCGTAGATGATATCCTTATCTTCTCAAAGAGTGAAGAGGAACATACTCAGCACTTAAGGGCAATCATGGAAACTTTGCGAGTCCATCAACTAAAAGCCAAATTCTCCAAATGCCACTTTTGGAGAGAAGAGGTGAGGTTCCTTGGGCACATAGTATCCAAACAAGGGTTAGCAGTGGACCCTGCTAAGGTAGTGGCGGTACAGGATTGGAAGACACCAAGGAATGCAACTGAGGTCCGAAGCTTTCTAGGACTAGCAGGTTTCTATCGAAAATTCATAAGGGATTTTGCGAAAATCTCAGCTCCGCTCACGAAGTTGACAATTGTTTATTTTCAAGAGATAATTCATCTATGTGAGATACCTTCTAGTAAGTAAACAAGATCCAAGATTCACTAGTGAATTTTGGAGAGCTTGCATGGAACCATGAGTACGCAGTTATGCTTGAGCCAAGTATACTAGAAGGAGAATAAGTGAAAGAGGAACAAGAGGCAACAGTGACATAGGTTCCAACTCATATTTTGGAAACAAGAATTAAGAAGCTACGAAATTGTGAAGTTAAAAACGGACAAAGCATAATGGAGTTAAGCTCAAGAAAATGCGACTTAGAAGATTGAAGACTAGATTCGTGCATCATATCTCTTCTTAAGAGTATATCCTTGATCCCTCTCTTCCTGTAAAGCTCACTTGCATGCTATCTTTTGTGTATATCCTCTCGGTCCTATTCTTAATCCAATTTCTATTGCAAACCCCATAGGGAGTATGACTCATCTGTTAGTAACACATGTTGGGGCTTGAGGGTGTTTGTTGGATTGACCAAACTTTTTGGGTTTAATAAGATACGGGTTGGTCTTAGGAAGGGACTCCCTTGTGACCTAAAAGGAGTCCATCATGCTTAGTTTCCTAGAATCATATATGGTGGTTGGGTTGAGTAATTCTTTGGGTGTCAGTCTGATGTTGATTTCGGTCTTCGGGGCTGATGCTTAGAGAGTTCTTCTCCTAATCAATATATATGTGGCATAGATTTCCAGTTTTGACATTGCCTGATGGGCACAAAGTTTTTACTTTCTTCTATCATTCGACTATACCTTTAGGTAGAATCATTTCCTATCATTGAGAAAATTTGGAAAATGACCTATAGATTAGAGCTACCCGAAAAATTGGCTGGAGTCCACAATGTTTTTCACGTTTCACATCTCCGAAAATGTCTACATGAGTACGCTGAAGTGGTAGAGCCGAATATACTCGAAGAGGCCGAAGTGGAACGCGAAGCAACCATAAGGAAGGTTCCAACCCGCATACTAGGAACGGAAGTGAAGAAGCTACGCAACCGCGAAGTCAAACTCGTCAAAGTCCAGTGGAGCGACGCCGAGGGAGACGCGACTTGGGAAACTGAAGCTAGAATACGTACTGCCTACCCTTTTCTGTTCGAGGGTACATTCTTGATCTTTCTTTTTCCTTAAGTTGCGCTTTTATCTATCTTTTTAGGGTATATTTCCTCGACCTTATCTTTTAGGTAGAAACCCTTTTGGATGAAAACATGTAATTGAAACATGTTATGTATGATGGTTGCAAGTGGTTGCAAGTGATTGCTAGTAGATGCTCGTGGCTGCATATACACACACAATCTAGGTTTTAGATCGGCTCAGTCACTTCATATTGCATATGCATATATGTTTGCACTCGTATATGGTTGAATTGTAATGTGTTGTCATATGGATGTTGCATTTGTATGAAAGATTGTGCACCCATGTAGAATCATGAATAGGAAAAATCTGCATACATAATGGATACATGGCACTTACATGATTCGCATTAAGGAGGTCAACTGAATCAGTAGACCGCCTGATTTTGCATTAGATAAGTTCATGAACACACACACTTCGCATATGATCATGAAGCATTAGAAGTCTTTTAAGGACAATGGATGCTCGTGTTTGATGGATGAGTAGATGGATGATTGAATGTTAGGATTTACATTCTTCCTAAACTTGAAGATTTCGGGGACGAAATCCTTTTAAGTGGGGGAGAATGTAACACCCCGGATTTTTCCGTTAACAGTAAATTAACAAATTAAAGTATAATTAAATTGTAACAGAAAAATTAAGGGAAACGGACATCACCATTGCGTTCGTCTCGGAATTCTGCTTGAGATAGAGTCCGAGTTTGCGCAAAACGGATAACGTATGAAGAAGATATCTTTAATTTAAATATTACAGCAAAACATGAAAAAGAGAAGTAAGGAGAGGACAATAATTATTATTATTCTAAGACTTATTAACAAAAGCCTCTGTAGCTCAGTTGGTTAAGGCATTGGATTTGTAGCATGGAGGTCGGGGGTTCGAACCCTGGCGGCGACATAATTTTTATCTCTGTTTTAGAGAGGGCCAACTGAGCATGCAAATACATGTACGTATACAAATTCAAATTTTGAAAGGATAAGAACGTACATGTAAGGAAAAAAAAAGAAAATATATGTATATATATGAGAATATATATATATATGCAAAAATATATGTATACAATAGATAAAATTCAAACAGACTAAAACAGCTCAATTTAAAGTTTAATTTTTGAAAATCGAACCCAGTCCCTCATGGCTGGCCTGGTCTGTGTTTGGTCGAATTTCTGTGGGTTGCTTTGTCATTAGGGCTAGGTGGCAAGTTTTAATTGGTCTCTCTATCGAATGAATGGCTACGATCTAACCTAGCAACATCAATGGTCCTAATCAATTCCTAACCTCTATATAAACAACCCTAGACTAAACCCTAATCTATTCATTCAAATTAAGAACATAGCCGCCATGTTGCTGAGGAATGACTAAGAGTAGCCGCCATCTAGAGGGAGAGGATTAGGGAGAAAGTTCTAAAGCCTAAAGCAATTCAAGCAACCTAAAGCTAATCAATTCAACAAAGGAATCATATCTCTTAATTAGAGAATTTGCCGCAACCATTGTAAGTAGAGTATTACTTTGGGATGAACAAATGATTGTGTAGATATGTATGCTTGAATTGTGGCAATAAAATTCATATTTGTGCGTTCTTATCAATTTATATACCGTTGGATATTCTGAATTATGTCATTCAATTATAAAGAACTACATGCGGTAGTTCTATGCAAATATACGTTTGGAATATTCGCAAATTATGTGACCTATGTTGAAGCTACATGTAAGTAGTTGATTGGAATTTCATGCAAGTTTGGGGCTTTGTTATTATGCCACCATGATGTCTATTTTTGTGCATAAATCATTTTGCAAGTAATTGAGACAAGTTTGGTTGTTATAGTTCATATGAAACTATGTTGGAATTTTGACACCATAATCCATGTATTAAGTCATGCTTTTGCAAAACTTGTGAATATGGCTAGGCTATGAATGATATTTGGCATAATTGAAATCCATGATTAAGTCTATATTGTTTAAAAGAACTATATGATGACATATGTGAGACATGGCTAGGTTAGACTCAAAAATCCCTTTTTGCAAGTTTAAAGCAAACACCATGATTAGGAATATTTATGCATAAGTATATTTATTCCATCACTATGTGATTAGACTTAAATCATGATTAAGTTGAACTATGCTTTTGTGTCAGCAACAAAGTATCCCCTTTGTAAACATGTAGAAACCTTATGAACAAATTTAACTATACTTATGCCATGCTTATGTTTGACATTATGCCATGTTTATGCTAGAAGTATTTATGCCATGTTTATGTTTGACATTATGCCATGTTTATGCTAGAAGTATTTATGCCATGCTTATGTTTGACATTATGCCATGTTTATGCTAGAAGTATTTATGCCATGTTTATGTTTGACATTATGCCATGTTTACGCTAGAAGTATTTATGCCATGCTTATGTTTGACATTATGCCATGTTTATGCTAGATGTATTTATGCCATGTTTATGTTTGACATTATGCCATGTTTATGCTAGAAGTATTTATGCCATGCTTATGTTTGACATTATGCCATGTTTATGCTAGAAGTATTTATGCCATGTTTATGTTTGACATTATGCCATGTTTATGCTAGAAGTATTTATGCCATGCTTATGTTTGACATTATGCCATGTTTATGCTAGAAGTATTTATGCCATGTTTATGTTTGACATTATGCCATGTTTATGCTAGAAGTATTTATGCCATGCTTATGTTTGACATTATGCCATGTTTATTGTAACACCCCATGAATTCTATAACAGTGAAATTCGTAAATTAAAGTATAATTAATTTCAAATCAAAGAATTAAGGGAAACGGGATACGCCATTGCGTTCGTCTCGGAAAAATACGCGAAATAGAGTCCGAGTTTTCGAAAAACGGAATCCGTATGAAGAAGATATGGTCTTCGGAAGTTTTTAAAAATTAAATTTTATTCGAACAGCTCAGAAAACAATTAAAAATTAAAAATCGGGCCCAATGGGCCAGGGCGGGAAGATCCCCGCCTAAGCCACCCAGGTCGACAGGGCTGTCGACCTGGGCTAGCCATGTCGACAGGGCTGTCGACAGCCCTGTCGACAGGGGTGTCGACCTGGTCGAGAGCCAGGTCGAACCCAGTCCAACCTGGCTGGCCAGGTCTGTGTTTGGCCGATTTTCTGTGGTCTGCTTTGTCACTAGGGCTAGGTGGCGACACGGGATTGGCTTCCTCTTCAAACGAACGTCTATGATTGAATCAAGCTCCATCGACGGTTTAAAACATCTTGCAAACATTATAAAAAGGACCTAAGACCTAGCCTAACATCATACTATTTCATTCTAGCCTTAGGCCGCCGCTATTAAACCTAGAGCTCTAAATTAAAAATACAAAGAATAAAATTATAGAAGAAGGAGGATGATTCTTGAAGGCTACAGCTAGAAGCTACAACAACTACGACGCTTTAGGCAACGAATTTGGAGACTATTTGGTTTAGGATTCTTAATTGGGTTATTTGCTTCATAATTGTAAGTTCTATGTTACTTTTTAGGCAAAAACGCTAAAACAAGATGGACATGCGATGAATTGAAACTAAATTTATGTATTATTGCCAATTCATGTTTATACTATTTATCGTTGAATTATAATTTGGGATATTGCTATGGCAACGTTGCAAGTTAAACTTGCCATGATTTTTGATGTTGTTATGAATCATTTGGGCTTGATTGTTCGGCAAGTTGGACTAATTCATGTCCATAAAATCGCTATGAAATCTTTATGTTGATGAAACCATGCTTATGGTGCTAATTAAATTATGCCTATAATGTTATTATACCCATCATGAACTATTAATGAAAATTGGGTATTGCTAGGTTAATTATGTTAAAGACGCTAAATCGTCTATCATGTTAATTATGTTAAAGATGCTAAATTATCTATCATGTTAATTAAGCTAAATTGTCAATCATGCTAATTATGTTAAAAACGATAAATTGGAATCATTATGTCTATCATGTTGATTTAGAATCATTAAATTGGAATCATTATGTCTATGAGAATTATTGTGTTAAAATGCTAAATTGGAATTCACTATGCCTATTAGGATTACTATGCCTTTAATGCTTCATGTTTATGATAAAAAAAAATATTATGATGCCACAATGGTTATTATGCCTATGATGGAAAGTTTAAATCATCATGTTAAATTAAGTTGGATTCATTACTATGCCAAGTTATCATCATTGCAACTATGTGATATGTTATAGTATGTTTATTATGCAAGTAATGTTGGAATTATCATATATGCCTATCACATGTTTGGTGTTATTCCCCTTTATCTCTTGAATTGTTTATGCTTATAAACGAAGTGCGTTTATATACGTTGGGGATACGATTGGGTAGAATAGGCAAAACTTGAATTAATTATAGGAATAAACTGTGAAATTTGGCATAAGTAGAACATGAAATATGGCACGAAAACCTGGCTTGAACATGCCATAACTTGACTTTAAACATGCCTTAGTTGGGCACGAAGTTGACACATGAACATGATATCGAAATTGATAAGAACATGGGCATGACTTTAGAGAACAAGAAAGTGGCCAACTCGAGGTTGGGTTGAGTTTGTAGTGTAAATCTGCCCGGAACAGCCCGGCAAATCCAGTTGCTACAAACAATAGGATCCAATGTGGGTAGTTGGTCACATCGCGCTTGAAACCCGAGGTTGGGTTGAGTTCGTAGCGTAAACCTGCCCGGAACCGCCCGGCAAATCCAGTGGCTACAAACAACAGGATCCAATGTGAGTGGTTCGGTGCATTAACGAATCAATTAATGCCAATTAGGGTTAAGTCATGAACTGAAATGACATACTTAACCATCTTGACATGACTAGACTGGAAAAGGGTTAAGTCACGAATTACATGACTTGATCTGTTAGGCGGTTAGGTCACGAATTACATGACCTAATCTATTAGGCGAAACCCTAGACACGACCCCTTTCAGCAGTAACCCTCTAGAAGTATCAAGGTACCCTGGGGCTAGGCCGGGTGGGGGCACGATTACTGGGCTGATTGTAAGAGGTGAACGGCGGCAGTGGGGTACGCCAGTGTAGGTTCGGCGGACTACGATCGTGCACGTATCCGGGGCAGACACTGGGTATCCGTAGATTTATCTGTGCATCTTGAATCGTGTCAGGGGTTGACACCTTCGGGCTGATACACCCGAAGGTGGACCCAGCACAGGTGACTACATTCGTGATTAGCCGTATGACACGGACACTTGACGAGCTAGAACTTGTAGGGAGCCGATCGACTAGATAATCGCTCCGTAGGACCCCGTACTTGGGTCAGACCCCGTTTCAGGGTCATTTCATGATATTGGGCCGTGGGATTTATTTCGTGATTAACTTGTGACACGGGCTTAGTATACTAGTGAAGTTGATGCAACGGATCTCGAACATGTGATGCTTTACTTGACTTGTCTTGACTTATCCTGATCACCTTAGTCTATCTTGTTCACCTTGACACTATTCTTAAGTCTAGTTCCAGTTCATACATGACAGGTTGTTTTAACCGTTTTTACACTGAAAGTCACTAGAACTTACTCAGTCTTTATGACTGACCCTTTTCCTTTCGCCTCTTTTTTTTTGTTCCCCCCCAGGTTCTCAGGGAGGAATAACTAGCTCTTAGCTTGGATATCACTTGCTTTGGCTCAGCATGTACGGTTTGCTATGGCTGCTTCTTTTGACTGCACTTGGGGAATAAGCTGTTTTACTGTTTTTAAATTACTGCTTCTTTGGCTATTATTACAAGACAGTTGTAATGAGATTACTTGAAATGTTTGTAAAAGACATGGTTTAATTTGGAATGAAATGAAGTTCTGTTTTGCTCAGAAATTCTTCCGCTGTTTACTTAATTATTTATTTATGTTCTGTCTTGTGATAATTCTGTGATGTTATCTCGATAATACCTCTCCAAAACTAGGGCATTCCCTTTGTGAGTGACCCTAGCGGAGGTGGGGTGTTACACTTGGTATCAGAGCAGAAGGTTACCAAGACTGGGCAAAAGTTTTGAAAACCTTTTGAATTTTTTTTTTTCAAAACCATTTACAAAGAAGCATTTTCCAAGAAAAAGTTTTTAAAGGCTATTCCCCAAAAGCCATTAGCACTATCCTTTGTTTCCTTGTTTGAATCTCTTGTCCTTCGTTTTGAATCTATCCTTCTTGTTTCAGCATCATGTCCGAAGAACTTAACTTGCCAGAGGGCGTACCAATACCTGGTTGGTTCAGACGATTCTTAGAAGCAAGGGCCACCCAGCCAGGTCCTACCATTCCTCCTCCCCCAGTTGCAGGAAATCATCCAGCTGCAGCAACACCTCTTCCTCCACCTCCTCCACGGGGAAACACTTTTGCTAAGATATGTAAAGATTTTAAGGCTATGGGAGGAAAGGACTTTCACGGAACTGAGTCCTTTGTGGCAGCTAGAAATTGGCTAAAAGAAACCGAAGACTTATTCGTCATCTTTGAAGTAGAAGATAGGCAGAAAGTACAACTAGCAGTGTGGTTACTAAAAGGTGAGGCTTCCTACTGGTGGGAAGTCACTAATGCAGAAAGACCAGTGGAAACATGGGAGGACTTTAGGGCGAGGTTTGAGGCTAAATTTCTCTCAGATGCGGAAAGAAGTTTGCAGTTGGAAAAATTCTTATTTCTTAAGCAAGGAGACAAGACTGTCAGAGAGTATGTGAATCAGTTCGATGAGCTGGCTAGGTTCGGACTAGACCTAGTCAACACCCCGCACAAAAAGGCCCTCCGCTTTGTCAAAGGATTGAATGAGCCACTACACAGTCTGGCCATGACCCATATACCCATGGGAGCTACGTACGAAAGGTTGGTGCAGATGGCATTGCTGAACGAGGAAGATAAGGGCAAGAAGGAGACAGAGGCAGAAAACTCTCAAGGGAAGAAAGAGGTCAAGCCTAACGATTCTAAGAATAAGAAGGTAGACTCCGAGAAGGGAGGCAAGAACAACGACTCACGCGATAAAAGGAAATGCAATTACTGTGGTACGGAAGGGCACATAGCCAAGGATTGTAGAAAGAGGAAGAGAAAGCACGGTGAATGTTTTCATTGTGGGAAGACTGGACACATCAGCAAAGACTGCCCTGAGAAGCAGACCGGACCTTCTGGCGGTACATCGTTAACCTATTCTAGATGCTCTGTTTTATCTTATTTCTCTCCTCGATCCTATCTTGAGAACCATAGTTAGAATCTTTTTGGATGTAAACATGTAATTGAAACATGTTATGATTGCGAAATGGTTGCAAGTGGTCGCAAGTGGTTGCTCGTGGATGCATGAATACACATTAGGCACTAGATCGGCTCAGGCACATTTTCATATTGCATATGCATGAGTGTTTATTTTGGAAGCTTGGTTGTGCTATCATTTGGTTGTTGCATATGATTGAATGTTTGAGCACTCATGTAGAAATTATGAATTATAATAGGAAAAATTTGCATACATATTGGATTCATTTCACTAAACATATTTTGCATTTAGAAGATCAATCAGGCCTGATCATTAGCATTAGCTAAGGAACATACACACACACTTCGCATATGATCATAAAGCATTAGAAGTCTTTTAAGGACAATGGATACTCGTGTTTGATGGATGAGTAGATGGATGTTTGGATGTTAGGATATACATTCCTCCTAACTTGAAGATTTCGGGGACGAAATCCTTTTAAGTGGGGGAGAATGTAACACCCCATGAATTCTATAACAGTGAAATTCGTAAATTAAAGTATAATTAATTTCAAATCAAAGAATTAAGGGAAATGGGATACGCCATTGCGTTCGTCTCGGAAAAATACGCGAAATAGAGTCCGAGTTTTCGAAAAACGGAATCCGTATGAAGAAGATATGGTCTTCGGAAGTTTTTAAAAATTAAATTTTATTCGAACAGCTCAGAAAACAATTAAAAATTAAAAATCGGGCCCAATGGGCCAGGGCGGGAAGATCCCCGCCTAAGCCACCCAGGTCGACAGGGCTGTCGACCTGGGCTAGCCATGTCGACAGGGCTGTCGACAGCCCTGTCGACAGGGGTGTCGACCTGGTCGAGAGCCAGGTCGAACCCAGTCCAACCTGGCTGGCCAGGTCTGTGTTTGGCCGATTTTCTGTGGTCTGCTTTGTCACTAGGGCTAGGTGGCGACACGGGATTGGCTTCCTCTTCAAACGAACGTCTATGATTGAATCAAGCTCCATCGACGGTTTAAAACATCTTGCAAACATTATAAAAAGGACCTAAGACCTAGCCTAACATCATACTATTTCATTCTAGCCTTAGGCCGCCGCTATTAAACCTAGAGCTCTAAATTAAAAATACAAAGAATAAAATTATAGAAGAAGGAGGATGATTCTTGAAGGCTACAGCTAGAAGCTACAACAACTACGACGCTTTAGGCAACGAATTTGGAGACTATTTGGTTTAGGATTCTTAATTGGGTTATTTGCTTCATAATTGTAAGTTCTATGTTACTTTTTAGGCAAAAACGCTAAAACAAGATGGACATGCGATGAATTGAAACTAAATTTATGTATTATTGCCAATTCATGTTTATACTATTTATCGTTGAATTATAATTTGGGATATTGCTATGGCAACGTTGCAAGTTAAACTTGCCATGATTTTTGATGTTGTTATGAATCATTTGGGCTTGATTGTTTGGCAAGTTGGACTAATTCATGTCCATAAAATCGCTATGAAATCTTTATGTTGATGAAACCATGCTTATGGTGCTAATTAAATTATGCCTATAATGTTATTATACCCATCATGAACTATTAATGAAAATTGGGTATTGCTAGGTTAATTATGTTAAAGACGCTAAATCGTCTATCATGTTAATTATGTTAAAGATGCTAAATTATCTATCATGTTAATTAAGCTAAATTGTCAATCATGCTAATTATGTTAAAAACGATAAATTGGAATCATTATGTCTATCATGTTGATTTAGAATCATTAAATTGGAATCATTATGTCTATGAGAATTATTGTGTTAAAATGCTAAATTGGAATTCACTATGCCTATTAGGATTACTATGCCTTTAATGCTTCATGTTTATGATAAAACAAATTATTATGATGCCACAATGGTTATTATGCCTATGATGCAAAGTTTAAATCATCATGTTAAATTAAGTTGGATTCATTACTATGCCAAGTTATCATCATTGCAACTATGTGATATGTTATAGTATGTTTATTATGCAAGTAATGTTGGAATTATCATATATGCCTATCACATGTTTGGTGTTATTCCCCTTTATCTCTTGAATTGTTTATGCTTATAAACGAAGTGCGTTTATATACGTTGGGGATACGATTGGGTAGAATAGGCAAAACTTGAATTAATTATAGGAATAAACTGTGAAATTTGGCATAAGTAGAACATGAAATATGGCACGAAAACCTGGCTTGAACATGCCATAACTTGACTTTAAACATGCCTTAGTTGGGCACGAAGTTGACACATGAACATGATATCGAAATTGATAAGAACATGGGCATGACTTTAGAGAACAAGAAAGTGGCCAACTCGAGGTTGGGTTGAGTTTGTAGTGTAAATCTGCCCGGAACCGCCCGGCAAATCCAGTTGCTACAAACAATAGGATCCAATGTGGGTAGTTGGTCACATCGCGCTTGAAACCCGAGGTTGGGTTGAGTTCGTAGCGTAAACCTGCCCGGAACCGCCCGGCAAATCCAGTGGCTACAAACAACAGGATCCAATGTGAGTGGTTCGGTGCATTAACGAATCAATTAATGCCAATTAGGGTTAAGTCATGAACATGAAAAGACAACTTAACCAACTTGAACACGATTTGTAGGGCTAAGTCATGAACTTGAAAAACGACAACACTTAGCCAACTTGACATGACACGTAGGCGGGTTAAGTCGCGAACTGAAATGACATACTTAACCATCTTGACATGACTAGACTGGAAAAGGGTTAAGTCACGAATTACATGACTTGATCTGTTAGGCGGTTAGGTCACGAATTACATGACCTAATCTATTAGGCGAAACCCTAGACACGACCCCTTTCAGCAGTAACCCTCTAGAAGTATCAAGGTACCCTGGGGCTAGGCCGGGTGGGGGCACGATTACTGGGCTGATTGTAAGAGGTGAACGGCGGCAGTGGGGTACGCCAGTGTAGGTTCGGCGGACTACGATCGTGCACGTATCCGGGGCAGACACTGGGTATCCGTAGATTTATCTGTGCATCTTGAATCGTGTCAGGGGTTGACACCTTCGGGCTGATACACCCGAAGGTGGACCCAGCACAGGTGACTACATTCGTGATTAGCCGTATGACACGGACACTTGACGAGCTAGAACTTGTAGGGAGCCGATCGACTAGATAATCGCTCCGTAGGACCCCGTACTTGGGTCAGACCCCGTTTCAGGGTCATTTCATGATATTGGGCCGTGGGATTTATTTCGTGATTAACTTGTGACACGGGCTTAGTATACTAGTGAAGTTGATGCAACGGATCTCGAACATGTGATGCTTTACTTGACTTGTCTTGACTTATCCTGATCACCTTAGTCTATCTTGTTCACCTTGACACTATTCTTAAGTCTAGTTCCAGTTCATACATGACAGGTTGTTTTAACCGTTTTTACACTGAAAGTCACTAGAACTTACTCAGTCTTTATGACTGACCCTTTTCCTTTCGCCTCTTTTTCTTTCGTTCCCCCCCCCCCAAGGTTCTCAGGGAGGAATAACTAGCTCTTAGCTTGGATATCACTTGCTTTGGCTCAGCATGTACGGTTTGCTATGGCTGCTTCTTTTGACTGCACTTGGGGAATAAGCTGTTTTACTGTTTTTAAATTACTGCTTCTTTGGCTATTATTACAAGACAGTTGTAATGAGATTACTTGAAATGTTTGTAAAAGACATGGTTTAATTTGGAATGAAATGAAGTTCTGTTTTGCTCAGAAATTCTTCCGCTGTTTACTTAATTATTTATTTATGTTCTGTCTTGTGATAATTCTGTGATGTTATCTCGATAATACCTCTCCAAACCTAGGGCATTCCCTTTGTGAGTGACCCTAGCGGAGGTGGGGTGTTACACTTATGCTAGAAGTATTTATGCCATGCTTATGTTTGACATTATGCCATGTTTATGCTAGAAGTATTTATGCCATGTTTATGTTTGACATTATGCCATGTTTATGCTAGAAGTATTTATGCCATGTTTATGTTTGACATTATGCCATGTTTATGCTAGAAGTATTTATGCCATGCTTATGTTTGACATTATGTCATGTTTATGCTAGAAGTATTTATGCCATGCTTATGTTTGACATTATGCCATGTTTATGCTAAAAGTATTTATGCCATGCTTATGTTTGACATTATGCCTAAGTAAAAATATAGGTTCATGGGTCAATAATGATATCTCAATTACAAGTTCACATGCTTTGATTCATGTCACCTATGTTACCACTATGCAAGTACACCAGTTTCTATTATGTATTTCCAATGTCATATGCAAGTTCATGCGCTCACCTTCCCCTCTTTGTGTATGTAATCACGCTTTAAGCCTCCCCTTTTCACATGGCTAAATTGGGCTTTAAAAGGCTAAGCCCAATATATATAAACGGACGTGTAAAACGGGGGAAAATAACGTTGGGTTAAAATTACTAATGAATGAAAACTAAAGTAGAAGGGCCCAAATTCAAGTATGGGTTGGGCCCATGATTGGTGTAACCTTTACACCATTAACTTAATAATGGGCCGCAAATATTTACATATAAGAAATAAAGAAGAATGACAAGATATATAAATGTAGAAAATACGATATGTTTAACCCGAGGTTGGATTGAGTTGTGATGTAAACCTGCCCGGAACCGCCCGGCTGTCCAGTAGTCACAACAATACCTATCCAATGTGGGAGGTTAAACATGGAGCCCAATAAGGACCCGAGGTTAGACTGAGTTGTGGCGTAAGACTGCCCGGAACCAACCGGCAACAGGCAGCCACAGCAATACCTGTCTAATGTGAGAGGTTAGGGCCTTAATAAGACAATTAAGGCTGAATCAGGATTGTTAGGATTAAGTGGACTAAGACTTAATCAAAATGGAACATGCTAAACTAAACGGACTGGTGGGGTTAGGTTAGAAAACACTTAACCAACTTAGCATGTTGGCTAGAGATAGAAAACCTAGTAACGGGGGACCCTTTTCAGCAGTAACCCTACACGGTGTATCATGATACCCTGAAACAAGGCAGGGTGGGGCACGATTACTGGGCTGATTGTAAGAGGTCAAAAATCGACGGCGGTGGTGTAGCAGTGTAGGTTCTAACGGAGTGCGGGCGTGCACACACTCCGGCGCAGAAAAATAAGGCACTGGACACCAGTAGCATACCTGTGCACTCTAAGGTTGTGTCGGGTTGCCACTATGGGACTTGATACACCCCATGGTGGGACCAGCATAGGTAACTACGACATCGGGGGCCGTAAGACACATGTAACTATGCGAGTAGGAGCCGATCATCATAGAATGGATCACATCACCCTGATTAGGGGTGCCAGTTGGAAACTAGTTTATATGGGTTCAGAGAGTAACATGGGGTACGACAGTATATTCGACCCTAGACAACTTAACCAAGTTTATAGTGCATGCCCACTTCTTGTTTATACTTATCATACCCAGTTCTTTATTCATAGACAAAATAGTACTAGACTTACTCAGGCTTTATGTCTGACTCTACTTTTCTTTCGTCTTCTTTCTTCCGTTTCCCCCCCCCAGGTCCTCAGGGAGGGAACACAGCAGCTTGACCTACCTCAACATCCAGCTTGAAGAAGAGAAATGTATTGCTTGGACTTTCCTGTTTTGAACTATGGCTTTGGACAATCCACTATGGGGCTTTTGCAGTTTATCTATGTTTTATTTATGCTTCTTTAAATAATGTACTCAAGACAGATTATGAAAGTGTTATGTTATGTTTTTTTTGGAAAGGATGTTGTTGTAACACGTATTTGACTTTATGAAATAAAGTTTGTTGTTCTTCCGCTGTTTACAAATATGTGTTCTTATATCTGTCTTGTATATCTGTGACTTGTACTTATAAACCTCCACCAAAATTAGGGCATTCCCTTTGAGAGTGACCCTAACGGAGGTGGGGTGTTTCACTTGGTATCAGAGCATAGGTTTACCAGATAAGATAAAAAGTTTTGAAAAATTATTTTCAAAAAGGAAATTTAAAGAAGCATTTTTAAAAGATAAAAATATTATTTTATTTTAAAAGGCAAAGTCCACTCCCCAAAGCCATAGGTACTATCTCTTATCCTTCGTTTTGAATCTATCCTTTCGGTTTCAGCATGTCTGGAGACCTTACTCCCCAGCTGCTGACGCTTTCACTCCTCCTCCTCCACGTGAACCAGCAAGCGGAAGAGTCCCCGAGTAGGAAGACGAATAATAGTCAAACAAGAAAGGATCGTAACAGTAATAATAAGAAACGAGAAAAAAGGAAATGTAATTTTTGTGGTACGGAAGGGCACATAGCCAAGGATTGTAGAAAAAGGAAAAGAAAGAAAGGGGAATGTTTTCATTGTGGGGAGACTGGACACATCAGCAAAGACTGCCCTGAGAAGACAGACTTTGAGAAGGGCGGGAAAGACAACAAGTCCCGAGAGAAGAGGGAGTGTAAATTCTGTGGCAAAGTGGGGCACTTAGTAAAGGACTGCCGGAAAAAGAAGGCCAAGGAGAATGGTGGGTGCTTTTCTTGCGGTGAGACATGCCACGTGGCTAAGGACTGCCCAAAGAAACGAGGGCAGGGGCAGGGGTCTGGATCCACTCCAGGGGCACAGGTTCATGTGCTGGAAGCGCCACCTTTGCAACAGCGAGGTACAAACACTTCTGTAGAAAGTGTAGTTTATCTTTATGATCACCCCGTTCGCACTTTATTTGATTCTGGCGCATCACACTCCTTTATCTCGTCTGCTTTAGTAGAATCTCTGCACCTAAAAACTAGTATGGTAGAGGACCTCTTAATTGTTTCAAACCCAATTGGGGGCCCAGCTCATTTGTCTATGATCTGTTTGGATTTGAAAATTTCTATTCTAAGTGTAGAATTTGAATGTAGTGCCTTTGTTTTGGGCTTTTCGGGGTATGGTTTGATTTTGGGTATGGATTGGCTATCCAGTAATGGGGCCATCCTTGATTGTGAGAAAAGGGTTGTTAGGCTCCTAACCCAGCTCGGTAATACTTTGGAAATTTCTTGTAATCCCTCGTATGCGGTTATGCTTAGTTATCTTGAGTCGCTAGATGCCTCTGTTGAAAATTTGCAATCAGTTAGAGTGGTCCGGGAATATCCGGATGTCTTCGAAGAGGTGAAGGGCTTGCCTCCGAAGCGGGAAATAGACTTCCGCATATATCTTGTAGATAATGCAAAGCCCGTTGCGTTGCCCGTTAGACACATGGCTCCACGAGAAAGAAAAGAGCTCAGTAAACAGATTAAAGAGCTTCTAGAGAAGGGGTTCATTAGGAGGAGCATTTCAGAATGGGGCGCTCCAGTGGTGTTCGCTACAAAGGCGGATGGTTCACTCCGTCTATGTGTTGACTATAGGGAGCTCAACAAGCTAACGAAAAAGAATAGGCACCCTCTCCCTAGAATGATGATTTATTTGACCAGCTTGTAGGAGCGTCTGTTTTCTCCCAACTCGATTTAGCAACCGGTTTTCATCAGCTAAGGGTGGCTGAAGATAGCATCGATAAAACGGCGTTCAGAACCCCAGACGGCTTCTTTGAATGGCTTGTCATGCCTTTCGGCTTGACAAATGCACCTGCTTACTTCGTGGACCTGATGAGTAGGGTATTTAGTGATTTCCTCAACAAATTCGTAGTGGTCTTCGTAGATGATATCCTTATCTTCTCAAAGAGTGAAGAGGAACATACTCAGCACTTAAGGGCAATCATGGAAACTTTGCGAGTCCATCAACTAAAAGCCAAATTCTCCAAATGCCACTTTTGGAGAGAAGAGGTGAGGTTCCTTGGGCACATAGTATCCAAACAAGGGTTAGCAGTGGACCCTGCTAAGGTAGTGGCGGTACAGGATTGGAAGACACCAAGGAATGCAACTGAGGTCCGAAGCTTTCTAGGACTAGCAGGTTTCTATCGAAAATTCATAAGGGATTTTGCGAAAATCTCAGCTCCGCTCACGAAGTTGACAATTGTTTATTTTCAAGAGATAATTCATCTATGTGAGATACCTTCTAGTAAGTAAACAAGATCCAAGATTCACTAGTGAATTTTGGAGAGCTTGCATGGAACCATGAGTACGCAGTTATGCTTGAGCCAAGTATACTAGAAGGAGAATAAGTGAAAGAGGAACAAGAGGCAACAGTGACATAGGTTCCAACTCATATTTTGGAAACAAGAATTAAGAAGCTACGAAATTGTGAAGTTAAAAACGGACAAAGCATAATGGAGTTAAGCTCAAGAAAATGCGACTTAGAAGATTGAAGACTAGATTCGTGCATCATATCTCTTCTTAAGAGTATATCCTTGATCCCTCTCTTCCTGTAAAGCTCACTTGCATGCTATCTTTTGTGTATATCCTCTCGGTCCTATTCTTAATCCAATTTCTATTGCAAACCCCATAGGGAGTATGACTCATCTGTTAGTAACACATGTTGGGGCTTGAGGGTGTTTGTTGGATTGACCAAACTTTTTGGGTTTAATAAGATACGGGTTGGTCTTAGGAAGGGACTCCCTTGTGACCTAAAAGGAGTCCATCATGCTTAGTTTCCTAGAATCATATATGGTGGTTGGGTTGAGTAATTCTTTGGGTGTCAGTCTGATGTTGATTTCGGTCTTCGGGGCTGATGCTTAGAGAGTTCTTCTCCTAATCAATATATATGTGGCATAGATTTCCAGTTTTGACATTGCCTGATGGGCACAAAGTTTTTACTTTCTTCTATCATTCGACTATACCTTTAGGTAGAATCATTTCCTATCATTGAGAAAATTTGGAAAATGACCTATAGATTAGAGCTACCCGAAAAATTGGCTGGAGTCCACAATGTTTTTCACGTTTCACATCTCCGAAAATGTCTACATGAGTCCGCTGAAGTGGTAGAGCCGAATATACTCGAAGAGGCCGAAGTGGAACGCGAAGCAACCATAAGGAAGGTTCCAACCCGCATACTAGGAACGGAAGTGAAGAAGCTACGCAACCGCGAAGTCAAACTCGTCAAAGTCCAGTGGAGCGACGCCGAGGGAGACGCGACTTGGGAAACTGAAGCTAGAATACGTACTGCCTACCCTTTTCTGTTCGAGGGTACATTCTTGATCTTTCTTTTTCCTTAAGTTGCGCTTTTATCTATCTTTTTAGGGTATATTTCCTCGACCTTATCTTTTAGGTAGAAACCCTTTTGGATGAAAACATGTAATTGAAACATGTTATGTATGATGGTTGCAAGTGGTTGCAAGTGATTGCTAGTAGTTGCTCGTGGCTGCATATACACACACAATCTAGGTTTTAGATCGGCTCAGTCACTTCATATTGCATATGCATATATGTTTGCACTCGTATATGGTTGAATTGTAATGTGTTGTCATATGGATGTTGCATTTGTATGAAAGATTGTGCACCCATGTAGAATCATGAATAGGAAAAATCTGCATACATAATGGATACATGGCACTTACATGATTCGCATTAAGGAGGTCAACTGAATCAGTAGACCGCCTGATTTTGCATTAGATAAGTTCATGAACACACACACTTCGCATATGATCATGAAGCATTAGAAGTCTTTTAAGGACAATGGATGCTCGTGTTTGATGGATGAGTAGATGGATGATTGAATGTTAGGATTTACATTCTTCCTAAACTTGAAGATTTCGGGGACGAAATCCTTTTAAGTGGGGGAGAATGTAACACCCCGGATTTTTCCGTTAACAGTAAATTAACAAATTAAAGTATAATTAAATTGTAACAGAAAAATTAAGGGAAACGGACATCACCATTGCGTTCGTCTCGGAATTCTGCTTGAGATAGAGTCCGAGTTTGCGCAAAACGGATAACGTATGAAGAAGATATCTTTAATTTAAATATTACAGCAAAACATGAAAAAGAGAAGTAAGGAGAGGACAATAATTATTATTATTCTAAGACTTATTAACAAAAGCCTCTGTAGCTCAGTTGGTTAAGGCATTGGATTTGTAGCATGGAGGTTGGGGGTTCGAACCCCGGCGGCGACATAATTTTTATCTCTGTTTTAGAGAGGGCCAACTGAGCATGCAAATACATGTACGTATACAAATTCAAATTTTGAAAGGATAAGAACGTACATATAAGGAAAAAAAAGAAAATATATGTATATATATGAGAATATATATATATATATATATATGCAAAAATATATGTATACAATAGATAAAATTCAAACAGACTAAAACAGCTCAATTTAAAGTTTAATTTTTGAAAATCGAACCCAGTCCCTCCTGGCTGGCCTGGTCTGTGTTTGGTCGAATTTCTGTGGGTTGCTTTGTCATTAGGGCTAGGTGGCAAGTTTTAATTGGTCTCTCTATCGAATGAATGGCTACGATCTAACCTAGCAACATCAATGGTCCTAATCAATTCCTAACCTCTATATAAACAACCCTAGACTAAACCCTAATCTATTCATTCAAATTAAGAACATAGCCGCCATGTTGCTGAGGAATGACTAAGAGTAGCCGCCATCTAGAGGGAGAGGATTAGGGAGAAAGTTCTAAAGCCTAAAGCAATTCAAGCAACCTAAAGCTAATCAATTCAACAAAGGAATCATATCTCTTAATTAGAGAATTTGCCGCAACCATTGTAAGTAGAGTATTACTTTGGGATGAACAAATGATTGTGTAGATATGTATGCTTGAATTGTGGCAATAAAATTCATATTTGTGCGTTCTTATCAATTTATATACGTTTGGATATTCTGAATTATGTCATTCAATTATAAAGAACTACATGCGGTAGTTCTATGCACATATACGTTTGGAATATTCGCAAATTATGTGACCTATGTTGAAGCTACATGTAAGTAGTTGATTGGAATTTCATGCAAGTTTGGGGCTTTGTTATTATGCCACCATGATGTCTATTTTTGTGCATAAATCATTTTGCAAGTAATTGAGACAAGTTTGGTTGTTATAGTTCATATGAAACTATGTTGGAATTTTGACACCATAATCCATGTATTAAGTCATGCTTTTGCAAAACTTGTGAATATGGCTAGGCTATGAATGATATTTGGCATAATTGAAATCCATGATTAAGTCTATATTGTTTAAAAGAACTATATGATGACATATGTGAGACATGGCTAGGTTAGACTCAAAAATCCCTTTTTGCAAGTTTAAAGCAAACACCATGATTAGGAATATTTATACATAAGTATATTTATTCCATCACTATGTGATTAGACTTAAATCATGATTAAGTTGAACTATGCTTTTGTGTCAGCAACAAAGTATCCCCTTTGTAAACATGTAGAAACCTTATGAACAAATTTAACTATACTTATGCCATGCTTATGTTTGACATTATGCCATGTTTATGCTAGAAGTATTTATGCCATGTTTATGTTTGACATTATGCCATGTTTATGCTAGAAGTATTTATGCCATGCTTATGTTTGACATTATGCCATGTTTATGCTAGAAGTATTTATGCCATGTTTATGTTTGACATTATGCCATGTTTATGCTAGAAGTATTTATGCCATGCTTATGTTTGACATTATGCCATGTTTATGCTAGAAGTATTTATGCCATGCTTATGTTTGACATTATGCCATGTTTATGCTAGAAGTATTTATGCCATGTTTATGTTTGACATTATGCCATGTTTATGCTAGAAGTATTTATGCCATGCTTATGTTTGACATTATTCTATGCCATGCTTATGTTTGACATTATGCCATGTTTATGCTAGAAGTATTTATGCCATGCTTATGTTTGACATTATGCCATGTTTATGCTAGAAGTATTTATGCCATGTTTATGTTTGACATTATGCCATGTTTATGCTAGAAGTATTTATGCCATGCTTATGTTTGACATTATGCCATGTTTATGCTAGAAGTATTTATGCCATGCTTATGTTTGACATTATGCCATGTTTATGCTAGAAGTATTTATGCCATGTTTATGTTTGACATTATGCCATGTTTATGCTAGAAGTATTTATGCCATGCTTATGTTTGACATTATGCCATGTTTGTGCTAGAAGTATTTATGCCATGCTTATGTTTGACATTATGCCATGTTTATGCTAAAAGTATTTATGCCATGCTTATGTTTGACATTATGCCTAAGTAAAAATATAGGTTCATGGGTCAATAATGATATCTCAATTACAAGTTCACATGCTTTGATTCATGTCACCTATGTTACCACTATGCAAGTACACCAGTTTCTATTATGTATTTCCAACGTCATATGCAAGTTCATGCGCTCACCTTCCCCTCTTTGTGTATGTAATCACGCTTTAAGCCTCCCCTTTTCGCATGGCTAAATTGGGCTTTAAAAGGCTAAGCCCAATATATATAAACGGACGTGTAAAACGGGGGAAAATAACGTTGGGTTAAAATTACTAATGAATGAAAACTAAAGTAGAAGGGCCCAAATTCAAGTATGGGTTGGGCCCATGATTGGTGTAACCTTTACACCATTAACTTAATAATGGGCCGCAAATATTTACATATAAGAAATAAAGAAGAATGACAAGATATATAAATGTAGAAAATACGATATGTTTAACCCGAGGTTGGATTGAGTTGTGATGTAAACCTGCCCGGAACCGCCCGGCTGTCCAGTAGTCACAACAATACCTATCCAATGTGGGAGGTTAAACATGGAGCCCAATAAGGACCCGAGGTTAGACTGAGTTGTGGCGTAAGACTGCCCGGAACCAACCGGCAACAGGCAGCCACAGCAATACCTGTCTAATGTGAGAGGTTAGGGCCTTAATAAGACAATTAAGGCTGAATCAGGATTGTTAGGATTAAGTGGACTAAGACTTAATCAAAATGGAACATGCTAAACTAAACGGACTGGTGGGGTTAGGTTAGAAAACACTTAACCAACTTAGCATGTTGGCTAGAGATAGAAAACCTAGTAACGGGGGACCCTTTTCAGCAGTAACCCTACACGGTGTATCATGATACCCTGAAACTAGGCAGGGTGGGGCACGATTACTGGGCTGATTGTAAGAGGTCAAAAATCGACGGCGGTGGTGTAGCAGTGTAGGTTCTAACGGAGTGCGGGCGTGCACACACTCCGACGCAGAAAAATAAGGCACTGGACACCAGTAGCATACCTGTGCACTCTAAGGTTGTGTCGGGTTGCCACTATGGGACTTGATACACCCCATGGTGGGACCAGCATAGGTAACTACGACATCGGGGGCCGTAAGACACATGTAACTATGCGAGTAGGAGCCGATCATCATAGAATGGATCACATCACCCTGATTAGGGGTGCCAGTTGGAAACTAGTTTATATGGGTTCAGAGAGTAACATGGGGTACGACAGTATATTCGACCCTAGACAACTTAACCAAGTTTATAGTGCATGCCCACTTCTTGTTTATACTTATCATACCCAGTTCTTTATTCATAGACAAATTAGTACTAGACTTACTCAGGCTTTATGTCTGACTCTACTTTTCTTTCATCTTCTTTCTTCTGTTTCCCCCCCCCCCCCCAGGTCCTCAGGGAGGGAACACAGCAGCTTGACCTACCTCAACATCCAGCTTGAAGAAGAGAAATGTATTGCTTGGACTTTCCTGTTTTGAACTATGGCTTTGGACAATCCACTATGGGGCTTTTGCAGTTTATCTATGTTTTATTTATGCTTCTTTAAATAATGTACTCAAGACAGATTATGAAAGTGTTATGTTATGTTTTTTTTGGAAAGGATGTTGTTGTAACACGTATTTGACTTTATGAAATAAATTTTGTTGTTCTTCCGCTGTTTACAAATATGTGTTCTTATATCTGTCTTGTATATCTGTGACTTGTACTTATAAACCTCCACCAAAATTAGGGCATTCCCTTTGAGAGTGACCCTAACGGAGGTGGGGTGTTTCAACTCCCTTCTCTGAGACGTACGAGCTCAGGGGTTATATATTGGTGGATATCAAACGCATGGAGTGAATTGCCTGTGTGGCATGCCTAAGTGGCAATATGATCATGGCTTCTGTTGAAAATCAGAGTCTTGTGGTTGATAATCAAAGCATGGCCTGTGTGGCATAGCTTTGTGTAGCGTAGATTCGCGAGCCTCACACCCCGGTTATGAACCAGTAACGGGAGAAGGATCCACGGAGGGCATCCGTTTCTTTCTAGCTAGTGGTGGTGTCAGTTCTTAAACTGGCTGACATTTATATACTTTTCACCTGTGTGGTTGTTGCTGTTGCGAAGCGCCTCAGATATATCGGTCGATCCGGGACCGATGGAGTCATTGGACTCATTTACGCCCCAAAGGGCGGGGAAACACAGTGTTCAGGCATTTTAATCCACATCGGTGGACCGGCCCTGTGGCTCCTAAGGCTTGACAGAGTACTTTCCTGAGGCTCGGGCTAGAAAGTCTCGAATTCGGTAGAGGACTATCTTTTGCCTTGGTTCACAAATGGAAATCCAACTTCCAATACGTGACCTTGCGGTTTTGGTTGTAGAGCCTAGTATGGCGACATAGTGGTATGGAGCACTTATGCCGTCTATGATTGATACTTATGATTTGAAGTTGTTATATACACTATGCACTTATAATAGTATCAAATGATTTGTTTTAAACGTATCAAGCATTCTTGGCTATTATAAGGTAAAAACCTTATCCTCTGGCTTGTGTTGCATTGTGTGATGGGGCCTGGGTCTTATAATAGCTTCATTTTTCTTTATTTAGCATTGCGTTGTTGTTTTATGCACTGGTGTTCTTGGGAGGAAACCCATTCTGTGTTATACGGCGTTGTCCTTTGATTTACCTAACTTTGAAAATAAAGATAAATAACTGTTTTAGTTCTCACAACAGTCACATGACTGACCTGGAGTTTATTGTTTTAACCTAAACTCTGGGTGCCCTTATTTTGACACAAGCAGCTAGTAGTTTTAGTTTTGCAGATTTATATTCACAGGAACCTGGTTTACAGCTGGAATGATATCCGGAAAGCTCTGTATCCGTATATCTCTTCTAGTTGCGTATTGTATTATTTTCCGCTGCTATGAAATTTATTGTAATTTTTGATATTTGGTAAATGTGTAATATTGATTTATACTCTATATATTCTTGTATTCTGATGGAGTTGTTGTAATATACAATGAAATGTTCTTCCGTCTGCGTTCTATTTTGTCGTGTTCTCAAAGTATCCGCTCTTTCCCTTACCGGGGAAGTCACGGGTCCTTTCAGTTGGTATTAGAGCTTTGGTTTACAAAGCTCAGAGAATAAGGCACCTTAGAACCATATGAAAGAAATCATCAGATATTGGATTAGTAATATCCAATGGGAATGACTCGTTAGAGATGGGATCAGTAGTATCCTAGAACGAGTGTGAAGAGTATATTTTTGAAAATTAAAACAAATCTTGTTTTGTGTAACAACCCGGAAAATACGAGCCAATTAAAAAAATTTAAATTGGTTATTTCAAAGGAATTTGAACAATTGAAATAGAATATTTCAATAAAATAGTAAATTAGAAATAGTGTGTCGGTTTGAAAATTTGAATTCAAACTTTGACTGACTACACCGGGTGCAAAATATAACGGATTTTGGTGAAACCAAAAATATTTAAATCTGTTAGTGAATACCTTTCTAACGAATCCGAAAAATCGAAGTTTCATAGCGGGAATCAAAAGTTATGGCTAAAAGAATTTTCAGAAAGGTCGCTATATAGAATATATAGCCCTTGAAAATAGACATTTTGCAAACGACCTCGGAATTCGACGAAACCACTTTTGTTGGGTCCAGGATGTCAAACTATTGCTAGGTTTCAAATTTCATAATTTTTGAAGCTAGTATGTGAGCGTGGCAAAAGAAAATGTGTTTGGTCAATTTCTGTTAAATTGGATCGACCAGAAAAGAGCCATTTTTCAAACGATCTCAGAATTCGACGAAACTAGTTTTTTTGGGACCGTAGCGTCAAAACATTGCTAGATTTATTTTTCTGGAATTTTTCGAATCAGTTTGTGGCCCTGGCAAATTGAAATGTACGTTCAAATTGAATATAAAATGTTTTATACTTTAATTTGAGAAATAACTGACTGTAATAGTCGAATTAGCCTACGAAACATATCCCATTGTGTCCGGGATGGGGGTATTTAGCTAGGAGCGACAGTCGTTGGTTTAAATTGGGATTCGTAAGTGAAAACCCTAATTTTTTGAATAATATATATATCGGCGAATCAGAAAATTCCATTCATAAATTAAAAATAAATAAAAAATGCTTAGAAACCCTTGTTCTCTCTTGACATCGACGGCGACGCGAGCTCCAACCTTCCCAAGCGATTCCCGACCGCCTCAGCCCCCTGCCGACCTCGCCACCACCTGCAGTCGATGGCACCGCCTCCCCTCTACAAATCCGACCCACTTTCACCTTCCCCCTCCTCTCCATCGTCGAGCACGACCTCTCCAAAGTCCGACACTTCCCACCAACGCCCCGACCAGATCTGAGACGACCCCAAACCCCGTACTGACGGCGGCAAGGGTAATCCGTGGAATACAACACATAAACAGATATTAGTAGAACAGAATTAAATAAATACACCAGATAATGAATAATGGAATATACTGGATAAAAGTAATCATCAGAGTTACACAGTTTACAGGATCACACTTAGTAAAAATACAGTTCAGCTATACATAAATGTCTACAGCGGAAAACAAACATAATATGTACAATAGGAGCTGAACAGCATAAAAAGAGATAAATGATAGAATCCATCTTCAGCTCCAGCTATCCAGAAAGAACCAGCTAAACCTGAATACAAGGTTGCCCGTGTAGAAAAAGGGGCACCCGAGTTTGAAAGTGAAACAAACTACGAGTCAGTCATGGGACTGGTATGAGAAATCTACTCAACACATATATAATTTGGGTAATCACAGGACCACGCCACTTTCGTGGAACGGGTTTACTCCATTGGATTGCTAGTGCTTTAAAACAAATCATTCTTTCAAACAACGCAATGCTTTTTATAAAAATGAAGCCATTATAAGACCCAGTTCCCATCACACAATGCAACGCAAACCTGAGGATAGAGTTTTACCTTATAATGGCTAAAATATGGTTGATACGAATAAAGCAAAAGCATTTGATATTATTACTAGTGTTTATATGTTTCAAAAACAATTTGAATCATAACTATCAATCATAGACGGCATGGGTACCATATATCATGTCGCCATATATATATACAATCAAATCTGCACGATGTCGTATTAGGAAATTGGATTTCCGTCATGAACCAAGGCAAAAGATAGTCGTTACCGAATTCGAGACTGCCTAGCCCGAGTCTCAGGATCATAGCTCGAGTGACCCTAGGAGCGACAGGGCCGGTCCACCGATGTGGATTAAAATTCCTGAACAATGCGTTTCCCCGCCCTTTGAGGCGTAAACGAGCCAACGAATGACTCCATCGGACCCGGCTCGTCCGATCAAACCGAGGCGCCTCGCAACAGCAACAACCACATAGGTGAAAAGTATATAAATGTCAGGGCTGGTAGGTCACTGACACCACCCTAGCTAGGAAGAAACGCATGTCCTCCCTGAGGTCCTTCCTCCCGTTTCTGGTTCATACCGGGGTGTGAGGCTCGCGAATTCACGTTATACACAAAGCTACGCCACACAGGCGGTGCTTTGATCATCACCACAAGACTTTGCTTTTCAACAGAAGTCCTGATCATATGCCACTTAGGCATGCCACACTAGCAATTCACGCCATGCGACTGATGTCCATCGATATACAACCTCTGAGCTCATGCGTTTCAGAGAAGGGCGTTAAGCAAAAGAATAAATTCTCCGCCGCCAAACAGATGTATATTTAATAGAGATCAATCAACACAGAATAAAATCCAATGTCAGACACACAGTCCATTTACAAGTCCGTTCTGGGTCTGAACGAAACCGGAGGCACTAAATACCTCGAAAACCCATCGATCACCACGTACGTCTGGACGATCACCACTCATTATCTATATTTCGGGATGCCTCCCAATCAGGACCTCGGTTACCATCCAAATGAGGTGAAGATCTCCGGTCTTCGACCACCGTCTTCATCTTCGAATTTCAATCGTCGGTCAATTATTCGAAATGAGAATTAACTCGGCCTTTTCAAATAATTCACGTATATTTAGAATTTCAAATCAATTTATTTCAATGGTTAAATCATTCGACAACACCAATTTTGTTCTTTAATGTAATTTTCATACCAAACACATTCAACCATCAAATACCACATAAATCGAGCAAATTCAGTTTATTTCCATTCCATATCGTTTATGATATTTAATAACGATTTATCGCTATTTTTATTTATTTTAAAATAGCCCATTTAATTAAAGCGACGCTTCGGGCCATAACGCGGCCGCGGCGCTGTTTTTCTTTAGATTTGAATTACACATATCTGAAAATCTAACCGTTGGATCTTCTCAAAGTTTACATCATTAGAAAGATCTTTTCAAAACGAATCCAAAGGTTCCAGTTTTGGGAAAATTCGACGGTCGGATCTCCCGGTACAATCGTTTGAAGTTTCGATTTCAAAATACGAACTACAGCGTCGTTATTCGATTAAATATAATTATATTTATATATATATATAATCGATTCTGGCGCTGTTTTTCTTCAGATTTGAATTAAACATTCCAGACAATCCAACCGTTGGATTTTTACAAAGTTGGTGCCGTTGGAAAGATTTTTCCAAGGCGAACCCAACGGTTGCGATTTCAGGAAAATCCGATGGTCGGATCTCCCGCACTAGTTGTTTGAAATCACGGTTTCAAATCACGAACTGCACGACCACGTTTCGTTTTAATTTTATTTATATTTATATAATTATATAAATATAGTTCATTCAATAATTTCAATATCGTTTTCACTTCAAATATTTCACTAACGCCTTAATATTTCAAAAAAAATTCGCCATAACCTCCTTTGTACGGGGAGGGGTTTGGAAATTTATTGGGCCGCGTTAGGTACCCAATAAATCCTAAAAAGCATTCACATATTTATAGTGATATATTCTGGTGTTTACGGAGGAGCATGTATAGATAATCACTCCAGAGAATAAATTCTGTCACCCCGTTTCCGTGTGGAAATAAATAGTCCATGTGCCGTATCTAGTAACTAGAGAGACGTGATTATTGTCAACTCCAGACCCGTGTGGGGTTTTTATTAATCTGGCAATTTATCGTTATATTTTATAGAGTCCATATCAGTCATCAGTTCAACCTATAGTATATAATCATCGCCATACAAGCCTCTCGCTCGTATGGTAAATCTTCCACCTCATCACACAAGCTCCAATTGCTTATGTGGAATATGATGAAGTATGCCTATCATCAAGAAGTATGCCATGTAGCGTAGTTCAAATTTAATTGGCACTATCCTATGGCGATATTTATTATTTCACACAGAATAACCGGCACTCCGCATCCAATGGCATTCACAAGAGTTGATATAAAAATAAAATTGCGCAGCCAACTCATCAAGGCTTACCTATTTGTCGGGCTTGCAAATAATTTCGTTACTCTATAGCTAATCCATTTTTCCTATTCAACACATGTATATATATGCAGAACAAAGCCAATAATAATATTTCTAGCAAACTATTATTTATTTCAACACGTGTGTATTTTTATCAAAGCGTATACATGATAAAAGAAATATTTTTATAATCAAAAATTATTTATTCAACACGTGAATGTTTTTAACACTTCATATTCACAATAAAAATGTAGTTTTTATTGTCTATTCATTTTATTTTAAAATACGATAACATTCAACACATGAATTTCAACTCGACGAACGAATTTCAATTCAACACATGAATATTCTCTATAGTTTGTATATATATAAAAATGTGATTTTTATCGCTAAAATTATTTGTTTAAATTCAAATAATATTCAACACACGAATTTCAACTCAACGAATGAATTGCAACTCAACACATGAATATTCTCTCAACATATGTAATTTATTTCAACGAATGAAAATTATTCTAACACATGTATATTTCAGAAAATTTCGGCAGCATAACGGCAGGGTAGTTAAAACCGGGACCGTCCCTAGTACGGCTCCTCGCTCTACCTTAAAACCTCGTGGTTTTTGACAATGGGCATCATGCATCTAGTTCGCACGCAGGCGGCATGTATATATTTATTTCATTTCCACAAACTAATCCTATGTGGTTTCAACCAAATATTTCTTAACCACAAACGGGTATTTTTCAATCACAATCAATCAATATCAACCACAAACGATCCCAAACAACCATTCGCTATCAATCAATTTTTATCGTCCATGGTTTGTGGACGAGGGGCGTGTGTATATATATATATATATATATATATATATATATATATATAGCAATTCACTTTTATTTCAACACATATATAATATTTACAACGCATATATAACTTATACATCGAACATACAACTTATACAACGCTTATACAAGAGGTGTACAACGCTTATATAACTCATACATCGACTATATAATTTATACATCGTCGTTTTCCATATCATTTATAAATTAGAAATCTCACATTGGGTTCCACTCCACCAAAAATAGCAGAAGGCTCAGAAAAATATGCGGTCTCTTCTAAAATGTAGAAGACGTCCACACGGTCATGATGTTTCCTGTTTCATCGAATTTCGTTAACGAATGAAAAAGATACGATTTTTCAAAGTTTTGCAACGCTTTAAAGTGTGAAAATCAGTTGAAAATAAACAAGCCGTATACCTCGTTTGAATGTTCAAAACTAGGTCGCCAATTTTCAGCAAATCCGGGAAGCGATAGGACGATCGGTTTATATGGTGTCGAAGAGGGAGGCGAGGCCTTTCCGGCGCCGGTGGTGGGGTCCCCTGCGATGGCTTCTAGCGGTGGTGGCGGCTGTCCAAAGGCAGCGCCTTTGGAGTGTAGTAACCCGGATTTTGGGCGACTTTGGTTATCGACGTAAGCACGACGTCGATAACCAAACCATCGAAAAATCCCGGTTGTTAATGAAAGAAGACAGAGGGTGAGGATAGATAAGGTAGAACTTATAGAATAGAAGAAGAAGAAGAACATCATCATCAGAGTAAACACGAATCTCACAGCGGAACGAATAAAATATAACATAACATATCTTTCAAATAACATCAGTATATGTATACAATAACACTTATCAGAGTACAGCACTTACAACAACAGCGGAAATAATAATTATAGAATCTTGAAGCCTCCTGCTCCAAGCTCTCCAAGTGTATCTGTAAAATCCTGACTACTTGACTACCCATACAAATTTAGGCACCCAAGAGTTTAGGGAAAACAACAAAGTAAACTCCGGGTCAGTCATGGGACTGGTATGAGTAAAACTATTTAATACTTGATTTAATAAAGGATATCTCACAAGACCACGCCGCATAACGGAACGGGTTTTTCCCTTATGAGAATCGAAACAACTTTGTAAAGTAGTATCATTCTGATATTATAGTAATGTCTAAATACAAATAGATGTCAATCTAGCAGAAACGCTTGCATCTCACGCTCTACATATATAATGTAAAATCATAAACCGTAGGCGCTTATTGGATGATTGGATTTCCAACTATGACAAGGTATGGAACCACCTTCCGATCAGTGTACTCTAGGAACGATACACTGGAGTTCAACAAGAACATCTTGCAACTCAGCCACACATGACCGACCACTCATTTCGCTTGAGTGTATCGAATGTACATCACCAACGGTTGGGATCAGCAACCGTTCCCGCATATATATATGGGACAGCATTGATAGATTAAAGAAGCAAATGAATATTCTCTAGATAGGTGATAATACACCCTACTTCGGTGCGACCGACTTAGCCATGCTGCCTGCCCGATTTCTGTCATTTACCGGATGTGAGGCTAGAAGCTACGCTTATCTTTTCACATGTCATATCTTCATTCACTTAGAATGTCACATCGTCATACCTTTTAAATCACAAATTGATTTCCTCAAAAATACCACGGGTATAAGCTAAGAGAAACGAATTCCTCCGCCACCAACGTAAATACGTTTGAAACGATCAACTTACGCGATCTCTCAGATATACTCTGTCAGATCTTCGTCCATACAAGTTGTCCTAGGACTGGACAAACCGAAGGCACTATTCAGTACATCCATCTTAGGCAATGTTATCTAAGATTTATACAATAGCCCTTGCATTTTACTCCGTCTTCAATTATCTTTGGCATATATGATTCGCGACGCTTATGCCAATACAGAGTGGTTCTTTGGATAATAATCCAACCGGTCTCTCCATATTAACGACGTTAAAATGGTCAAAACTTCGATAGTCTGTGATTTAACCATCAAAGAAAAACAAGTGTGCACACAACGATATTATTTCCAGATGGAAATTATATCGAACAAACATCATTAAACATTAATCTCTTTAGTTCATTTATTTACTTATCTCCTGTTTCCCTATATTCAGTATTTCTTATTTTCTAAGTTTAGAAAATATATTTATTACCACTGGAAAACATTTCCATTCCTTGTTTTCTATACTAGAAAACAATTTTGATACTTCTTTGGAAAACATTTCGAAAACTCAAACATTGGACTTAGACAGATGGTTAAACAAACCATCGTGATACCAACTTAAACCATTATGTTTATTAACTAAGTCCACTTAACTATTTCACTTTCGAACCGTAACCATTTCTTAACTAAAAACGAAGCCAATCAAGTTGGGGTAGAACTACCTCTCAAACCTTAACTGAACAACACTTCTAACCTTGAAATAGGAAAAGTTCACTTTATATTTCTTCGACTAACTTCCTTACTTAACTTTTCTTTCGAATAACTATATTCGATAACTCCTTTCGAATAACTAGATTCGATAACTCTTCTCGAATAAACTATATTCGATTACTCTTCTCTTCGAATACACTATATTTGATAACTCTACTTCGAATAAGTGATATTCGATAACTCCACTCGATTGACTCTATTTGAATAACTCTAACTGGTCAACTCTAACTCTAACTGGTTAACTCTAACTCTAACTGGTCAACCCTATCTATTTAACTCCTTTGGGTTACTCTAACTATTCATCTCTAACTGATTAACTCACTTGGGTTAACTCTAACTGATCAACTCTAACTGGTCAACCCTAACTGATTTACTCTAACAGGTTAACTTGACTTACTTAACCCGACTGGTTAACCCGACTGGTTTACTCCTATCGAATAACTAATATTCGATTTATCTCCATTCGCTTGACTCTAGATCGCAGCGATCACAATGGTTTCGCCTGATTCCCTCAGGAAACATCCGACCGCCGTAGGCTATCTGCAGCCCTGCGAATTACGCTAGCAGTCGTGCTAAATGGCACTTATCCTGATTAACTTTTTTTGTTCTAACTCTATCTCGAATAACTATATTCGACTAACTCGACTCGACTAATTCGACTTGATAATCTTGACTCGACTAACTCTATTGGTTTAACTCTAATCGATTAGTTCTATGGTTTAACCCTAATCGATTAATTCTATTTGACTAACCCTATTCGGCTAACTCGACTAACTTGGTTCGACTGACCAGGTTTGACTAACCTGACCCATTTGGTTTGACTGACCAGGTTTGGCTAACCTGACCCATTTGGTTTGACTGACCAGGTTTGGCTAACATGACCCATTTGGTTTGACTGACCATGTTTTGCTAACCTGACCCATTTGGTTTGACCACTGGGCTTGACTACTTGGTTCGACAACTTGGTTTGACCATTTGGTTCGAATACCATATTCGACTAACTCCTCTCGATTCATTAAAACCGATTAACTCATCTCGATTGACTAAATCAATTAACTCCTATCGATTAACTCAAACGATAAACTCCTTCCGATTAACTAAGTTTGATTTACTCGACTCGACTGACCAGGTTCGACTAACTTGACCAGCTTGGTTGTACTGACCAGGTTCGACTAACTTGACCAGCTTGACTCGATTGGTTCGACTCAACCAGCTCGACTCGGTTGGTTTGACTCTACCATCTTGACTCAATTGGTTCGACTCGGCCATTTGGCTCGATTTGGTTCGACTCGACCATTTTGACTCGGTTTGGTTCGACTAGCTTGACTAGTTTGGTTCGACTAGCTTGGTTTGACCACTTAACTAACTTGATTCGAATATTTATATCCGACTAACTAACTTTTCTTTTATTTCTATTTATTTTAACTTCTATTTATTTCCTAAATAGATTTCCTTTTGTATAATCTATTTATTTTCCTAAATAGATTTTCCTTTATAACTCTAATTATTTAATCCCTAATTAAATATCCTTTATTCTATTTATTTAATCTAAATAAATATTCCTTTATTTTATTCAATTATTTCTAAATAAATATCCTTTTATAAAATCCTTCGATTTTATAAATAGATTCATTTTCAATATAAATATTGAAAATCCCTTTTTCTACATTTTCAGTGTTTTCTATTGTTTTTAAACAACCAACTGTCAATGATCAATATCATCCAAACATATACAATCAACAACAGATTATATATCATAGTATATATCACAATATACAAATAACAGTAAAATAAATGTTGAGGAATCCAGTCGGATTCCTCCAACCTGTTTCCCTGCATCCACCGATGTTAAACAACGTATATAACATCACTTGCATTTCTAATGAAATACACTGATAACAAAATCACCGTTTAATAACGATATATATATATATACATATATATATATATATATGTAGATATATATATATCCATACTGTTTTCAATCAATTATTTAACAGTCCAATCTACAGTCCAATTTAACAATACAACTTAACAGTCCAAATTTACAGTACATAACTAGCAGTCAAATACAGAAATAAAATACAATTTATATTAAAATATAAATTGAGGAGAGTTAGTGAGTTTTTACTCACATTTGCAGTTCATCGTTAAAGAACGATAAACTGTTGTTTGATCTGAATCAAACAGTTTATTTCTCCATAAATTCATATGAGCACCAATCCCCTTTCAGTCAGCTTCACTGTGAAACTCTCGTCCATACGGTCCCAACGCAACTTACGGTCCGTAAAACTGATCACATATGGATATGATACCGCATTAACAACTTAAATCACTATTTTAAAATAAACTAAACTTAAAACATTTATTTTATAAAAGGGCCTCACCCCTTTTCTATTTTCTTGGCCCAACTTCATTCCACTAAGGCCCATACCCGGTTGAATTCCTTCTTCCCCAATCCTTTAATAAATATCGTGGCACCTGCTACTCCACAAGACCACGACCGACTTCCATCCTTCCACCCTTTCTCGAAATCAAACACAGAAAATGGCGTTTCTCCCCTAATCACACGCTCGATCACCCGTACCCATTTTCGTCGAGCTTGAATAGCTCCTGGACGATGCGATTCCGACCAGAGAAAGGCCAGGTCCGACATGAAAGTGAACCGGAATCCACCAAACTCCACGAACAGATGCTAAATCCCATGGCAAACTCGAATACGATTTCAAATCCCACTTCGATGCTCCCCAAAACCACAGTACTCGAAACCGTACTTTCAGCAGTACACGCTGATAAATTTCCCAGCGGAAAAAAAGGTTTCGAACTGCTTAATATTGATGCCAAAACGTAAGGGAGCATAGCAGGGATTCAAAAACATATTACCCTTGATTTTAATGATTTGATTTGAATTATCCAGATTTTTTCCAACACGAGTTGCTCACGTTTTTGGTTTTTAGAAAAAAAACACTGACGGCGGAAGAGAAAGTGAATTTAGGGTTTAGGAAAGTTAAATGGGGTATTTATAGGCAACAAAATATCTAGATATTTTTTTATTAATATTTTAATATTTTATTTCAATTCTTTATATTCGTTTCTGACTTTTAAAAATCCGTGTGATCACACACGATGCCGAAAAATCATGAAAATTGACTTGTAGCTAGAGTTCGACATTACGGTCCCAACGAAACAGGTTTCGTTGAATTCCGACTCCGTATGCTCACACAGCGTATTTTTGACTGTCAAAATACTGACTATTTTACACTCTAAAAATCCGTACGGCCACCTAATGACTCTAAAAATCACGAAACTGGAAATCTAACAACTATTTGATATTGCGGATCCAACAAAACTGGTTTCGTCGAATTCCGACTTCGTTTGCAAAAGTGGCTATTTTTAACGCTCTAAATAGCCTATTTAAATATATAAATATATTTAAATATTATTAAATTAAATATAAATAATTTTATATTATCGTATATCTTCAAATATGATATCGTCCAGCTCCAGAATATCATATCAGAATTTATAGCTTGATATTTCAGATTTTAGATTTATCGATATTCAGTTTAAATCTAAAACCCTTTTATAACGTATATACAGCATCGCAAATTATAAAGGAATTCTACAGCGACTTTTCTGAAATTTGATTTGGACATATCTCAAAATCTACACGATGAAATCCCGATTTTTGTCTTCCACTAGAAAGATATACTCTACCAGCTCCGCACGTTTCTTGTTTCACAGAAATCCGATTTAAAACGAACCATGTATATTCAGTTGAATTTCAAATCGCCAAATAGCGAACTGCAGCGCCATTTCGAGCTCGTTTATAAATATATTATAAATTATACGTTCAACTGTCGTCGATTGAATATATTCGTTATTTATATTTCGATTATAAACCCAACCAATCCTCTGATACTATCCAATTCACAGTATATCGTGAATTTCACTATTTTGACCATTCCGGGCTTATAATATATAATTATTATATTATAATTATTAATTAAATATTCATTTTTATTTAATTTCGGTCATCGATATCGCCACATCGATAATTAATAATTAAATTAATTAATTATTCAACAGCTAAAAATGCGGGTCACTACAATCTTCCCCCCTTAATAAAATTTCGTCCTCGAAATTGCTAAGCTAGGGGACGACCCTATCTTCTGGGTAAAAATTTATCTATTTACCTCTTATCTCTGGTTTCAACTGAACCAATTAATATCGACTAAAATATTAATTTATTCCGACTAACTAAATTTTCAAAAATTTTGAAAATTTTCTAACACCTTAACTTTTCGAAATTTTTTCGCCAGCACCGCCTTTGTACTGGTCAATATCTCAAACTCCAGCTCGCCTCTCTGGGCCTTCTCCAACCCAAAAGAAAATCAAACAGCCAAGCGGCTTGCCAAATTGGCTCATAATTCCAAACTCATATATAATATAAACTGGTACCTTTTTGTCGGGCACATCAACTCTATCACTTCCATATGCTATCAACTCAGCATATACCAGTGTTATCTCAATCAAATTCCAAATCAGTTCATATCCTCAAATCCAAATCGAATTTCATTCGAACCCCAATATCAAATTCCAAATTATTGACTTATCAATTTGGTTCCATTCTAGATTATCTCTAACCCATTCAATTTTATTTAACTCAGTTCAAGTTAATTTCAATTTATTTTTCTCAATTTTTACCATCTCAATCTCTTTAACTTCATAGGTTAAATTTATATTCCAGAATTTAAATTTCTGGGTTTATTTCAAATCAATTTGAAATCATAATACCAATTTAAAACCTTTGAATTTCTAAACACTTGTTTTCAAAAAATATTTCAAAAACAAAACCTTTGGTAGTAATCCGTCACTTAGAACTCGAAAATGAACACTGATGATGTCGCGATTCATCATCAGAATCTATTTTACAGCTATCGAAGTGAGTTCAATACTATGTCACCTTCAGTTTGAAAAACGTTTTCAAAATCTCCCAGGAACTTAAAATTTCCTTATTTTAATTCCAATCTGATTTAAATTCAGATTTTCTTCATTTTATTTCATATACTTTACTTATATGAATTCTGATTAGTCATTTACAATCATTTCACCTTTTTATAATCTTACTCGATTATAATAACAATCAACACAACCAATTATACTATGCTAAATTTAAAACATATCATGTTGGTTCATCGTATTCAAGTGTTTAGTAACCCCTATCGATACAGTGGATCAAACTGATCGACCAGAATTCATAAATTACTCAACCAATAAATCTCCACAATATAAAATCATTTTATATTAAATAACAAATACGTTCACTCGTATATATACATTCAAATTCAGTCTAGGATATTACTAATCCCATCTCTACTGAGTTACGCCACAGAGCCAAGGTAATTCACTTAACCTCGCTCTGATACCAACTGTAGTAACCCGGATTTTGAGCGACTTTGGTTATCGACGTAAGCACGACGTCGATAACCAAACCATCGAAAAATCCCGGTTGTTAATGAAAGAAGACAGAGGGTGAGGATAGATAAGATAGAACTTATAGAATAGAAGAAGAAGAAGAACATCATCATCAGAGTAAACACGAATCTCACAGCGGAACGAATAAAATATAACATAACATATCTTTGATATAACATCAGTATATGTATACAATACACTTATCAGAGTACAGCACTCACAACAACAGCAGAAATAATAACTATAGAATCTTGAAGCCTCCTGCTCCAAGCTCTCCAAGTGTATCTGTAAAATCCCGACTACTTGACTGCCCGTACAAATTTAGGCACCCAAGAGTTTAGGGAAAACAACAAAGTAAACTCCGGGTCAGTCATGGGACTGGTATGAGTAAAACAATTTAATACTTGATTTAATAAAGGATATCTCACAAGACCACGCCGCATAACGGAACGGGTTTTTCCCTTATGAGAATCCAAACAACTTTGTAAAGTAGTATCATTCTGATATTATAATAATGTCTAAATACAAATAGATATCAATCTAGCAGAAACGCTTGCATCTCACGCTCTACATATATAATGTAAAATCATAAACCGTAGGCGCTTATTGGATGATTGGATTTCCAACTATGACAAGGTATGGAACCACCTTCCGATCAGTGTACTCTAGGAACGATACACTGGAGTTCAACAAGAACATCTTGCAACTCAGCCACACATAACCGACCACTCATTCTGCTTGAGTGTATCGAATGTACATCACCAACGGTTGGGATCAGCAACCGTTCCCGTATATATATATATATATATGGGACAGCATTGATAGATTAAAGAAGCAAATGAATATTCTCTAGATAGGTGATAATACACCCTACTTCGGTGCGACCGACTTAGCCATGCTGCCTGCCCGATTTCTATCATTTACCGGATGTGAGGCTAGAAGCTACGCTTATCTTTTCACATGTCATATCTTCATTCACTTAGAATGTCACATCGTCATACCTTTTAAATCACAAATTGATTTCCTCAAAAATACCACGGGTATAAGCTAAGAGAAACGAATTTCTCCGCCACCAACGTAAATACGTTTGAAACGATTAACTTACGCGATCTATCAGATATACTCTGTCAGACCTTCGTCCATACAAGTTGTCCTGGGACTGGACAAACCGAAGGCACTATTCAGTACATCCATCTTAGGCAATGTTATCTAAGATTTATACAATAGCCCTTGCATTTTACTCCGTCTTCAATTATCTTTGGCATATATGATTCGCGACACTTATGCCAATACAGAGTGGTTCTTTGGATAATAATCCAACCGGTCTCTCCATATTAACAACGTTAAAATGGTCAAAACTTCGATAGTCTGTGATTTAACCATCAAAGAAAAACAAGTGTGCACACAACGATATTATTTCCAGATGGAAATTATATCGAACAAACATCATTAAACATTAATCTCTTTAGTTCATTTATTTACTTATCTCATGTTTCCCTATATTCAGTATTTCTTATTTTCTATGTTTAGAAAATATATTTATTACCACTGGAAAACATTTCCATTCCTTGTTTTCTATACTAGAAAACAATTCTGATACTTCTTTAGAAAACATTTCCAAAACTCAAACATTGGACTTAGACAGATGGTTAAACAAACCATCGTGATACCAACTTAAACCATTATGTTTATTAACTAAGTCCACTTAACTATTTCACTTTCGATGCGTAACCATTTCTTAATTAAAAACGAAGCCAATCAAGTTGGGGTAGAACTACCTCTCAAACCTTAACTGAACAACACTTCTAACCTTGAAATAGGAAAAGTTCACTTTATATTTCTTCGACTAACTTCCTTACTTAACTTTTCTTTTGAATAACTATATTCGATAACTCCTTTCGAATAACTAGATTCGATAACTCTTCTCGAATAAACTATATTCGATTACTCTTCTCTTCGAATACACTATATTTGATAACTCTACTTCGAATAAGTGATATTCGATAACTCCACTCGATTGACTCTATTTGATTAACTCTAACTGGTCAACTCTAACTCTAACTGGTTAACTCTAACTCTAAGTGGTCAACCCTATCTGTTTAACTCCTTTGGGTTACTCTAACTGTTCATCTCTAATTGATTAACTCACTTGGGTTAACTCTAACTGGTCAACCCTAACTGATTTACTCTAACAGGTTAACTTGACTTACTTAACCCGACTGGTTAACCCGACTGGTTTACTCCTATCGAATAACTAATATTCGGTTTAACTCCATTTGCTTGACTCTAGATCGCAGCGATCACAATGGTTTCGCCTGATTCCCTCAGGAAACATCCGACCGCCGTAGGCTATCTGCAGCCCTGCGAATTACGCTAGCAGTCGTGCTAAATGGCACTTATCCTGATTAACTTTGTTTGTTCTAACTCTATCTCGAATAACTATATTCGACTAACTCGACTCGACTAATTCGACTCGATTAACTTAACTCGACTAACTCTATTGGTTTAACTCTAATCGATTAGTTCTATGGTTTAACCCTAATCGATTAATTCTATTTGACTAACCCTATTCGGCTAACTCGACTAACTTGGTTCGACTGACCAGGTTTGACTAACCTGACCCATTTGGTTTGATTGACCAAGTTTGGCTAACCTGAACCATTTGGTTTGACTGACCAGGTCTGGCTAACCTGACCCATTTGGTTTGACTGACCATGTTTGGCTAACCTGACCCATTTGGTTTGACCACTGGGCTTGACTACTTGGTTCGACCACTTGGTTTGACCATTTGGTTCGAATACCATATTCGACTAACTCCTCTCGATTCATTAAAACCGATTAACTCATCTCGATTGACTAAATCAATTAACTCCTATCGATTAACTAAAACGATAAACTCCTTTCGATTAACTAAGTTTGATTTACTCGACTCGACAGACCAGGTTCGACTAACTTGACCAGCTTGGTTGTACTGACCAGGTTCGACTAACTTGACCAGCTTGACTCGATTGGTTCGACTCGACCAGCTCGACTCGGTTGGTTTGACTCGACCATCTTGACTCAATTGGTTCGACTCGACCATTTGGCTCGATTTGGTTCGACTCGACCATTTTGACTCGGTTGGGTTCGACTAGCTTGACTAGTTTGGTTCGACTAGCTTGGTTTGACTACTTAACTAACTTGATTCGAATATTTATATCCGACTAACTAACTTTTCTTTTATTTCTATTTATTTTAACTTCTATTTATTTCCTAAATAGATTTCCTTTTGTATAATCTATTTATTTTCCTAAATAGATTTTCCTTTATAACTCTAATTATATAATCCCTAATTAAATATCCTTTATTCTATTTATTTAATCTAAATAAATATTCCTTTATTTTATTTATTTATTTCTAAATAAATATCCTTTTATAAAATCCTTCGAATTTATAAATAGATTCATTTTCAATATAAATATTGAAAATCCCCTTTTCTACATTTTCACTGTTTTCTATTGTTTTTAAACAACCAACTGTCAATGATCAATATCATCCAAACATATACAATCAACAACAGATTATATATCACAGTATATATCACAATATACAAATAACAGTAAAATAAATGTTGAGGAATCCAGTCGGATTCCTCCAACCTGTTTCCCTGCATCCACCGATGTTAAACAACGTATATAACATCACTTGCATTTCTATTGAAATACACTGCTAACAAAATCACCGTTTAATAACGATATATATATATATATGTAGATATATATATATATATATATATATCCATACTGTTTTCAATCAATTATTTAACCGTCTAATCTACAGTCCAATTTAACAATACAACTTAACAGTCCAAATTTACAGTACATAACTAGCAGTCAAATACAGAAATAAAATACAATTTATATTAAAATATAAATTAAGGAGAGTTAGTGAGTTTTTACTCACATTTGCAGTTCATCGTTAAAGAACGATAAACTATTGTTTGATCTGAATCAAACAGTTTATTTCGCCATAAATTCATATGAGCACCAATCCCCTTTCAGTCAGCTTCACTGTGAAACTCTCGTCCATACGGTCCCAACGCAACTTACGGTCCGTAAAACTGATCACATATGGATATGATACCGCATTAACAAGTTAAATCACTATTTTAAAATAAACTAAACTTAAAACATTTATTTTATAAAAGGGCCTCACCCCTTTTCTATTTTCTTGGCCCAACTTCATTCCACCAAGGCCCATACCCGGTTGAATTCCTTCTTCCCCAATCCTCTAATAAAAATCGTGGCACCTGCTACTCCACAAGACCACGACCGACTTCCATCCTTCCACCCTTTCTCGAAATCAAACACAGAAAATGGCGTTGCTCCCCTCATCACACGCTCGATCACCCGTACCCATTTTCGTCGAGCTTGAATAGCTCCTGGATGATGCGACTTCGACCAGAGAAAGGCCAGGTCCGACATGAAAGTGAACCGGAATCCACCAAACTCCACGAACATATGCTAAATCCCGTGGCAAACTCGAATACGATTTCAAATCCCACTTCGATGCACCCCAAAACCACAGTACTCGAAACCCTACTTTCAGCAGTACACGCTGATAAATTTCCCAGCGGAAAAAAAAGGTTTCGAACTGCTTAATATTGATGCCAAAACATAAGGGAGCATAGCAGGGATTCAAAAACATATTACCCTTGATTTTAGTGATTTGATTTGAATTATACAGATTTTTTCCAACATGAGTTGCTCACGTTTTGGGTTTTTAGAAAAAAACACTGACGGCGGAAGAGAAAGTGAATTTAGGTTTTAGGAAAGTTAAATAGGGTATTTATAGGCAACAAAATATCTAGATATTTTTTTTATTAATATTTTAATATTTTATTTTAATTCTTTATATTCGTTTCTGACTTCTAAAAATCCGTGTGATCACACATGATGCCGAAAAATCATGAAAATTGACATGTAGCTAGAGTTCGACATTACGGTCCCAACGAAACTGGTTTCGTCGAATTCCGACTCCGTATGCTCACACAGCGTATTTTTAACTGTCAAAATACTGACTATTTTACACTCTAAAAATCCGTACTGCCACCCAATGACTCTAAAAATCACGAAACTGGAAATCTAACAACTATTTAATATTGCGGATCCAACAAAACTGGTTTCATCGAATTCCGACTTCGTTTGCAAAAGTGGCTATTTTTAACGCTCTAAATAGCCTATTTAAATATATAAATATATTTAAATATTATTAAATTAAATATAAATAATTTTATATTATCGTATATCTTCACATATGATATCGTCCAGCTCCTGAATATCATATCAGAATTTATAGCTTGATATTTCAGATTTTAGATTTATCGATATTCAGTTTATATCTAAAACCCTTTTATAACGTATATACAACATCGCAAATTATAAAGGAATTCTACAGCGACTTTTCTGAAATTTGATTTGGACATATCTCAAAATCTACACGATGAAATCCCGATTTTTGTCTTCCACTAGAAAGATTTACTCTACCAGCTCCGCACGTTTCTTGTTTCACAGAAATCCGATTTAAAACGAACCATGTATATTCAGTTGAAGTTCAAATCGCCAAATAGCGAACTGCAGCGCCATTTCGAGCACGTTTATAAATATATTATAAATTATACGTTCAACTGTCGTCGATTGAATATATTCGTTATTTATATTTCGATTATAAACCCAACCAATCCTCTGATACTATCCAATTCACAGTATATCGTGAATTTCACTATTTTGACCATTCCGGGCTTATAATATATAATTATTATATTATAATTATTAATTAAATATTCATTTTTATTTAATTTCGGTCATCGATATCGCCACATCGATAATTAATAATTAAATTTATTAATTATTCAACAGCTAAAAATGCGGGTCACTACATGGAGGCTCGATTCACGCTGTACGGTCGACGAGGGGGGTCGGGGCGGGTATGGATGTGACGAGGGGGAGGAGGGCTGTCAAGATCTGGCGGTGGCGCGGCGTGGAAGTGGCTGTGGCGGTGGGAAACGAGGAGAGAAGGTGGCGGCTATGTTTCCGTCGAGGGCGCCTGGATAACGGAGGGGTTTTTTTGATTTTTTTTTATTTTTAAATTAATGAAAGAAAAAATTCTATTGGCCGATGGTTTATTTAATTTTAAAATAGTGTTTTCGCAAACGAACTCCTTTTCAAACCCAACGACTGTCGCCCCCAGCTAATTACCCCCATCCCGGTCACAATGGGATATGTTTCGTAAGCCATTTTGATTGTTACAGTCATTTATTCTTCAAATTAAAATATAAAACATTCAATATTTAATTTGAACGTGCATTTCAATTTACCAGGGCCACAAATTGATTTGAAAAATTCCAGAAAAATTAATCTAGCTATGTTTTGACGATACGGTCCCAACAAAACTAGTATCGTCGAATTCTGAGACCGTTTGCAAAAAGGCCATTTTTGGTCCATCCAATTTAATTGTAATTGACCAAAACACATTTTCCTTTGCCACGCTCACATATTAGCTTCAAAAATTATGAAATTTGAAACCTAGCAATAACTTCACATCCCGGATCCAACAAAAGTGGTTTTGTCGAATTCCGAGATGATATGCAAAATGGCCATTTTCACGGGCTATATAAATTCCATATCGACCCTTCTGAAAATTCATTTGGCCATAACTTTTGCTTTCCGCTATGAAAATTCGATTTTTTAGATTCGTTAGAAAGGTATTCACTAACAGATTTAAATATTTTTGGTTTCACTAAAATCCGTTTTGTTTTGCACCCGGTACAGTCCGACAAAGTTTGAATTCAATTTTTGAAACTACAGCGCCATTTCAGGCCTTGTTTATAATTATAATTAATTATATTCGCTTTAAATTGTCGATTCAAACTCCCTTTCCATTGCCATTATTTAAAATATTTATTTTAAATATTTAAAATCCATTATTTTAGCCAATTTAAAAATTTTAAATTGGTTTAGATTTTCTGGGTCGTTACAATCTCCCCCACTTAAAACTTTTCGTCCCCGAAAAGGAACAAAGTCGAAAGTGGTTTGATAAATCTACAATCACACAACACAACCAATAATCAAATCGTTTTAACCTTTCAAAAATATACTGATCAACTTCTATACTCCTTTAAAATCATTCAGACTATAGAATTTAAAAGTTCACATCCATGGAAAGAAAATAAAAACAGAGTAGAGAATCAAATGGTAATGCAAAGTAGGATAAATGTACCTTGCACCAGAGTCAATCAGAGATATCCACTCGGCATCTAGGATAAGCTTTCTGAATGCTCTCCTCAGTTTCCCAAGTACAATCTTGCGGATCTCCACTCCATTGCACTTTGACTAAGTGAACCTTCTTGTTCCTCAGCTCTTTGGTTTCTTTACCGATAATCTTTAGCGGTTCTCTTCTCAGATTTTTCCTCTTTGGGTCTTTAATCAGATGAGGAGAAAAGTGAGAAAGTTCGTTGAATTTCTTATGATATTCTGGGATGGTCATATCTCCTTGTATCAAATACGAAAATTCATCACATAGTCGCTCAATTGCTTCTGGAGGAGTAAATCTTTCCAAGAAAATAACTTTGAATTTATCCCAGTTGATATCACCTTCTGGATTATCCTTAACAACAGAATCCCACCAGAATAAAGCTTCGTCTTTGAGTGCCCAAGAGGCCAGTAATCTTTTCTGGTCATCCCTCAGCTTTAATCCTTCGAAGATTTTCTCAGCCGAACGAATCCATGCTTGTGCTCTCATAATAGATTCTTCGCCCGAGAATGGCTTTCCACCCAGATTTCTATACTTCATATATAGGGCTTCAATATCCGGGTCAGTATTACTTCTTCTGTTTCTGGCACTCATTTTCTAGTTCTTCTGCAAATTGCAGATCAAGTGTCAGGACAATAGGAAAGATATTTCAAAATATAGAGACAAATACTTGAATGTAAATGTGTCTATCTAGGTGTTATTTCATTCTGCTACTCATACTAGGATATTACTGATCCTATTTGTATAGATTTACCCGTCCTAGAACACTACTGGTTCTATTTCTGACGAGTTCGTTAATATGTTATATTCCATAACTAAGCTTAACCAAAGCTCTGATACCAAATGAGACGACCCCAAACCCCGTAATGACGGCGGCAAGGGTAATCCGTGGAATACAACACATAAACAGATATTAGCAGAACGGAATTAAATAAATACACCAGATAATGAACAATGGAATATACTGGATAAAAGTAATCTTCAGAGTTACACAGTATACAGGATCACACTTAGTAAAAATACAGTTCAGCTATACATAAATGTCTACAGCGGAAAACAAACATAATATGTACAATAGGAGCTGAACAGCATAAAAAGAGATAAATGATAGAATCCGTCTTCAGCTCCAGCTATTCAGAAAGTACCAGCTAAACCTGAATACAAGGCTGCCCATGTAGAAAAAGGGGCACCCGAGTTTGAAAGTGAAACAAACTACGAGTCAGTCATGGGACTGGTATGCGAAATCTACTCAACACATATATAATTTGGCTAATCACACGACCACGCCACTTTCGTGGAACGGGTTTACTCCATTGGATTGCCAGTGCTTTAAAACAAATCATTCTTTCAAACAACGCAATGCTTTTTATAAAAATGAAGCCATAATAAGACTCAGTTCCCATCACACAATGCAACGCAAACCGGAGGATATAGTTTTACCTTATAATGGCCAAAATATGGTTGATATGAATAAAGCAAAAGCATTTGATATTATTACTAGTGTTTATATGTTTCAAAAACAATTTGAATCATAACTATCAATCATAGACGGCATCGGTACCATATATCAGGTCACCATATATATATACAATCAAATCTGCACGATGTCGTATTTGGAAATTGGATTTCCGTCATGAACCAAGGCAAAAGATAGTCCTTACCGAATTCGAGACTGCCTAGCCCGAGTCTCAGGATCAGAGCTCGAGTGACCCTAGGAGCGACAGGGCCGGTCCACCGATGTGGATTAAAATTCCTGAACAATGCGTTTCCCCGCCCTTTGGGGCGTAAACGAGCCAACGAATGACTCCATTTGACTCGGATCGTCCGATCAAACCGAGGCGCCTCACAACAGCAACAACCACATAGGTGAAAGTTATATAAATGTCAGGGCTGGTAGGTCACTGACACCACCCTAGCTAGGAAGAAACGCATGTCCTCCCTGAGGTCCTTCCTCCCGTTTCTGGTTCATACCGGGGTGTGCGGCTCGCGAATTCACGTTATACACAAAGCTACGCCACACAGGCGGTGCTTTGATCATCACCACAAGACTTTGCTTTTCAACAGAAGTCCTGATCATTTGCCACTTAGGCATGCCACACTAGCAATTCACGCCATGCGACTGATGTCCATCGATATACAACCTCTGAGCTCGTGCGTTTCAGAGAAGGGCGTTGAGCAAAAGATTAAATTCTCCGCCGCCAAACAGATGTATATTTAATAGAGATCAATCAACACAAAATAAAATCCAATGTCAGACACACAGTCCATTTACAAGTCCGTTCTGGGTCTGAACGAAACCGGAGGCACTAAATACCTCGCAAACCCATCGATCACCACGTACGTCTGGACGATCACCACTCATTATCAATATTTCGGGATGCCTCCCAATCAGGACCTCGGTTACCATCCAAACGAGGTGAAGATCTCCGATCTTCGACCACCGTCTTCATCTTCGAATTTCAATCGTCGGTCAATTATTCGAAATGAGAATTAACTCGGCCTTTTCAAATAATTCACGTATATTTAGAATTTCAAATCAATTTATTTCAATGGTTAAATCATTCGACAGAACCAATTTTATTCTTTAATGTAATTTTCACACCAAACACATTCAACCATCAAATACCACATAAATCGAGCAAATTCAGTTTATTTCCATTCCATATCATTTATGATATTTTATAATGATTTATCGCTATTTTTATTTATTTTAAAATAGCCCATTTAATTAAAACGACGCTTCGGGCCATAACGTGGCCGTGGCGCTGTTTTTCTTCAGATTTGAATTACACATATCTGAAAATCTAACCGTTGGATCTTCTCAAAATTTACATCATTAGAAAGATCTTTTCAAAACGAATCCAACGGTTCCAGTTTCGGGAAAATCCGATGGTCGGATCTCCCGGTACAATCGTTTGAAGTTTCGATTTCAAAATACGAACTGCAGCGTCGTTATTCGATTAAATATATTTATATTTGTATATATATATATATAATCGATTCTGGCGCTATTTTTCTTCAGATTTGAATTAAACATTCCAGACAATCCAACCGTTGGATTTTTACAAAGTTGGTGCCGTTGGAAAGATTTTTCCAAGGCGAACCCAACGGTTGCGATTTTAGGAAAATCCGATGGTCGGATCTCCCGCACTAGTTGTTTGAAATCACGGTTTCAAATCACGAACTGCACGGCCACGTTTCGTTTTAATTTTATTTATATTTATATAATTATATAAATATAGTTCATTCAACAATTTCAATATCGTTTTCACTTCAAATATTTCACTAACGCCTTAATATTTCAAAAAAAATTCGCCATAACCTCCTTTGTACGGGGAGGGGTTTGGAAATTTATTGGGCCGCATTAGGTACCCAATAAATCCTAAAAAGCATTCACATATTTATAGTGATATATTCTGGTGTTTACGGGGGAGCATGTATAGATAATCACTCCAGAGAATAAATTCTCGTCACCCCGTTTCCGTGTGGAAATAAATAGTCCATGTGCCGTATCTAGTAACTAGAGAGACGTGATTATTGTCAACTCCAGACCCGTGTGGTTTTTTTTATTAATCTGGCAATTTATCGTTATATTTTATAGAGTCCATATCAGTCATCAGTTCAACCTGTAGTATATAATCATCGCCATACAAGCCTCTCGCTCGTATGGTAAATCTTCCACCTCGTCACACAAGCTCCAATTGCTTATGTGGAATATGATGAAGTATGCCTATCGTCAAGAAGTATGCCATGTAGCGTAGTTCAAATTTAATTGTTACTATCCTATGGCGATATTTATTATTTTACACAGAATAACCAGCACTCCGCATCCAATGGCATTCACAGGAGTTGATATAAAAATAAAATTGCGCAGCCAACTCATCAAGGTTTACCTATTTGTCGGGCACACAAATAATTTCTTTACTCTACAGCTAATCCATTTTTCCTGTTCAACACATGTATATATATGCAGAACAAAGCCAATAATAATATTTCTAGCAAACTATTATTTATTTCAACACGTGTGTATTTTTATCAAAGCGTATACATGATAAAAGAAATATTTTTATCATCAAAAATTATTTATTCAACACGTGAATGTTTTTAACACTTCATATTCACAATAAAAATGTAGTTTTTATTGTCTATTCATTTTATTTTAAAATACGATAACATTCAACACATGTATTTCAACTCGACGAACGAAATTCAATTCAACACATGAATATTCTCTATAGTTTGTATATATATAAAAATGTGATTTTTATCGCTAAAATTATTTGTTTAAATTCAAATAATATTCAACACATGAATTTCAACTCAATGAATGAATTGCAACTCAACACATGAATATTCTCTCAACATATGTAATTTATTTCAACGAATGAAAATTATTCTAACACATGTATATTTCAGAAAATTTCGGCAGCATAACGGCAGGGTAGTTAAAACCGGGACCGTCCCTAGTACGGCTCCTCGCTCTACCTTAAAACCTCGCGGTTTTTGACAATGGGGATCATGCATCTAGTTCGCACGCAGGCGGCATGTATATATTTATTTCATTTCCACAAACTAATCCTATGTGGTTTCAACCAAATATTTCTCAACCACAAACGGGTATTTTTCAATCACAATCAATCAATATCAACCACAAACGATCCCAAACAACCATTCGCTATCAATCAATTTTTATCGTCCATGGTTTGTGGACGAGGGGCGTATATATATATATATATATATATATATATATATATATATATATATATGTATGTATGTATGTATATATATATATATAGCAATTCACTTTTATTTCAACACATATATAATATATACAACGCATATATAACTTATACATCGAACATACAACTTATACAACGCTTATACAAGAGGTGTGCAACGCTTATATAACTCATACAGTGACTATATAATTTATACATCGTCGTTTTCCGTATTGTTTATAAATTAGAAATCTCACATTGGGTTCCACTCCACCAAAAATAGCAGAAGGCTCAGAAAAATATGCGGTCTCTTCTAAAATGTAGAAGACGTCCACACGGTCATGATGTTTCCTGTTTCAAAGAATTTCGTTAACGAATGAAAAAGATACGATTTTTCAAAGTTTTGCAACGCTTTAAAGTGTGAAAATCAGTTGAAAATAAACAAGCCGTATACCTCGTTTGAATGTTCAAAACTAGGTCGCCAATTTTCAGCAAATCCGGGAAGCGATAGGACGATCGGTTTATATGGTGTCGAAGAGGGAGGCGAGGCCTTTTCGGCGCCGGTGGTGGGGTCCCCTGCGATGGCTTCTAGCGGTGGTGGCGGCTATCCAAAGGTGGCGCCTTTGGAGGCTCGATTCACGCTGTACGGTCGACGAGGGGGGTCGGGGCGGGTTTGGATGTGACGAGGGGGAGGAGGGCTGTCGAGATCTGGCGGTGGCGCGGCGTGGAAGTGGCAGTGGGAAACGAGGAGAGAAGGTGGCGGCTTGGTTTCCGTCGAGGGCGCCTGGATAACGAAGGGTTTTTTGATTTTTTTTAAATTTTTAAATTAATGAAAGAAAAATTTCTATTGGCCGATGGTTTATTTAATTTTAAAATAGTGTTTTCGCAAATGAACTCCTTTTCAAACCCAACGACTGTCGCCCCTAGCTTATTACCCCCATCCCGGACACAATGGGATATGTTTCGTAAGCCATTTTGATTGTTACAGTCATTTATTCTTCAAATTAAAATATAAAACATTCAATATTTAATTTGAACGTGCATTTCAATTTACCAGGCCCACAAATTGATTCGAAAAATTCCAGAAAAAATAATCTAGCTAAGTTTTGACGATACGGTCCCAACAAAACTAGTTTCGTCGAATTCTGAGACCGTTTGCAAAAAGGCCATTTTTGGTCGATCCAATTTAACTATAATTGACCAAAACACATTTTCGTTTGCCACACTCACATATTAGCTTCAAAAATTATGAAATTTGAAACCTAGCAATAACTTCACTTCCCGGATCCAACAAAAGTGGTTTCGTCGAATTCCGAGATCATATGCAAAATGGCCATTTTCACGGGCTATATAAATTCCATATCGACCCTTCTGAAAATTCATTTGGCCATAACTTTTGCTTTCCGCTATGAAAATTCGATTTTTCAGATTCGTTAGAAAGGTATTCACTAACAGATTTAAATATTTTTGGTTTCACTAAAATCCGTTTTGTTTTGCACCCGGTACAGTCCGACAAAGTTTGAATTCAATTTTTGAAACTATAGCGCCATTTCAGGCCTTGTTTATAATTATAATTAATTATATTCGCTTTCAATTGTCGATTCAAACTCACTTTCCATTGCCATTATTTAAAATATTTAGTTTAAATATTTAAAATCCATTATTTTGGACAATTTAAAAAATTTAAATTGGTTCAGATTTTCTGGGTCGTTACAAGATCCGACCACCGAACTGCCTCCAACCACCACTGACCGACTCGCCTCTCTTCCCTCTTCCATGCTGTACCCTCCGATCATCGTATCGTGCCTCGGTTTTCGCGAAAACTGAAAATCTAGTTTTGAACCATCGTGAAAGGTGAGACCTTTATTATATTTGAACTATGAAAAATCATATCTTTATGGTGTGTTGACGAAAATCGATGAAACAGGAAACATCAGGACCGCAAGGAGGCTCTCTACCACATAGAAGAGACCGCGGATTTTTCTGAGCCATCTACGATTTTTGGAACTCCGAAAACCAATGTGAGATTTCTAAACTAATATGAAATTGATTGGAAAATGTCATGTATAAATTATATAAGCGAAATATAAATTATACACGTGTTGTGTACCTCATGTACATGCGTTGTGTGAGCTATATGAGCGAAGTATGAATTATACAGGCATAGTATAAATGATATGTGTGTTGAAAGGCAAGTGAAATATAGAAATAATATATATATATATATATGTATATATATATATATACACACTCCCCTCGTCTACAAACCATGGACGATATTTATTGTTGTGAAATATTGGATGAAAAATGCGAATGGTTGAATAATTGTTTGTGGTTGATATTGATTGGTTGTGGTTCAAAAATACCCATTGGTGATTGAAACAAATTGGAAATAATTGTGGAAATGAAAATAGAACATGCCGCCTGCGTGCGAATTAGATGCATGAATCCCCATTGTCAAAAACCGCGAGGTTTTAAGTCAGAGCGAGGAGCCGTACTCGAGACGGTGCCGGTTTAAACTACCCTGCCATTATGCTGCCGAAATTTTGAATAATATTCATGTGTTAGAATTATTTTCATATGTTGAAATTATTTTCATGCGAAGAAACTAAAGTCATGTGTTGATACTATATCCATATGTGGAAATGCTCATGTGTTGAGAAGTGATGTGTGAAAATTAAATTCATGTGTGAATGAATAAAGTGTTTAAACAATATAAATCACATTTTTATAATATATATGAAGTATGTAAAATATTCGCCTTATACAAATAAATAGTTTCAACAATAAAAATTTCATCTTTCTTATATGAACAAACTATATAAAATATCCATGTGTGGAAATGCTCATGTGTTGAGAAGTGTGTGTTGGAAAGGTTCATGTGTTGAATAAAAGATTGAACAATAAAAATTACATTTTTATTGAAATTATGATGTGTTAAAAACATTCATGTGTGGAATAAGTATTTTAGATGATAAAAATACCATTTTTATCAAATATGTGATTTGCTAAAAATATGCGAGCGTTGAAATAAATATTTGTGAAAGAAATATTATTTTTAACATGCATAGGAACTAAATAAAATAGTCATGTGTTGAAATATATTTTAGTTCGCCAAAATTATCATTTTTGAAATGAAGGTTAAAAATAACCACCTGTTCGAATAAATATGCATGAGTTGAAATATTCATTAATTAGCTAATGATACGATTTTTGCTTGTATATGCAACATGTGAAAGAATGGTGTCTTTAAACAAAATTGAATCAAATATGAAGTTGAATGGAAAATGATAAGTGATAAAAATTGCACATATGTACATGCATATTTATTGAACAGGTCATAGCAAAGAGGCTAGAGAAGAGGATTAAAATTGTTTGCCCGACAAATAGGTATATGTTTACTGTTTTGCTTGGGTGATGATTTTATGAGCCTATTGGCTAGCCGCTTGGCTTTTTCTTTTTCTTTTTGAGATGAGACGCCCATGTGGCTATTTGGAAATTTTCCCAGCCCCTCCCATACAAAGGAGGTTATGGCGAAATTTCCAAAATTTAAAGGCGTTAGTGAAATATTTGAAGTGAAAACAATATAGGAATTTTCGAATGAACTATATTTATATAAATATATAAATCTAAATAAAATTAAAACGAATCGTGGGCGTGCAGTTCGTGTTTTGAAACCATGATTTCAAATGACTAGTACGGGAAATCCGACCATCGGATTTTCCCGAAACCGCAACCATTGGGTTCGCCTTGGAAATATCTTTCCAACGGCACCAACCTTCTAAAGATCCGACGGTTGGATTCTATGGAATGTTTAATTCAAATCTGAAGAAAAACAGCGCCAGAATCGATTATATTTATAAATAAATATAAATATAATTAAATTAAATCAAATAACGACGCTGCAGTTCGTAATTTGAAATCATAACTTCAAACGACTAGTGCGGGAGATCCGACCGTTGGATTTTCCCAAAACTGAAACCATGGGATTCGTTTTGAAATGATATTCCTAATGATATAAAATTTGTGAAGATCCAACAGTTAGATTTTCAGACATGTGTAAAACAAATTTAGTGAAAAACATCGCTAGTGTCTCGGCACGAACTGAAACGTCATTTAATTAAATATAGCCATTTTTAAATAAATAAAAATGGCGATATATCGTTATAAAGTATTATAGACGATATAGATTGGAAATAAACCAATTTTGTTGTGTTTGCTTGATATGTGATGGTTGAATGTATTTAACATGAAAATTATACTAAAGAACTGAAATGTGAATGTTGAGTAATTTAACCATGTGAATAATTGATTTGAAAACCTAAATATACGTGGATTATTTGAAAAGGCCGAGTTAATTCTCATTTCAAATAATCGATCGACGGTGAGAAGTCGAAATGATGAAGATGTTCAAGAACGACGATCTTCACATTGGATCGATGGGCGCTACTGATGCTCGTGATTGTAGTAGCTACCTTGAAGGAGCTGAAGTAGTAGCCGTCCGGACGTATTGTTGATTGTGCGGATATGCGAGGAATTTGGTGCCTCCGGTTTCGTTCAAACCCAGAATGAACTTGTAAATGGACTGTGTGTCTTACATTGGATTGTGTTCTGTGTTGATTGATCTCCGTTAAATATATATATATATATATTTGGCGGCGGAGAATTTATTCTCTTGCTTAACGCCCTTCTCTGAGACGTGCGAGCTCAGAGGTTATATATTGATAGAAATCAGTCGCATGGAGTGGATTGCCTGTGTGGCACGCCTAAGTGGCATATGATCAAGGCTTCTGTTGCAAAGCAAAGTCTTGTCGTTGAAGGTCAAAGCATGGTCTGTGTGATGTAGCTTTGTGTATAACGTGAATTCGCGAGCCTTACACCCCGGTATGAGTCAAAAACGGGAGAAGGACCCAAGGAGTGCACGACGTTTCTTTCTAGCTATGGTGGTGTCAGTGACCTACCAACCCTGTCATTTATATCTACTTTTCACCTGTGTGGTTGTTGGAATGCGAGGCGCCTCGATTATAGGTCCGCAAGGACCGGGAAATGTGTGTTCAGGAATTGCTAATCCTCAAAAGTAAGAGAGGACCGGCCTTGGAGGATCCAGGGATTGCTGTGTGCAGTCCCGAGGCATTTGCTAGAGTGTCTCGAACGGAGAGGAGCTTGCCCCTTGCCTTGACTCATGATGGAATCCAATTTCCGATAAGAAATTGCGGATGTGATTGTATTACTAGTATGGCGACATAGTAGATGGTAGCTATGCTGCCTAGGATTGATATTTATGATTGAATTTGCTTTTGAAAACATATATGCACTAGTAATAATATCAAACACTTTTGTTTTATACATATGAAGCATTTTTGGTCATTATAAGGTAAAACTCTATCCTCCGGCTTGCGTTGCATTGTGTGATGGGACCTGAGTATTATAATGGCTTCGTTTTTATAAAAAGCATTGCGATGATTTAATCATTTACTTTATTTCATGCACTAGCACTCATTAGAGTAAACCCGTTCCGCAAAAGTGGCGTGGTCCTTTGATTTGCCTTATTATTGTTATTTATTAAGTTAAGTAGATTTCTCATACCAGTCCCATGACTGACTCGTAGTTTGTTTTACCTTGCAAACTCGGGTGCCCTCATTTTCACACGGGCAACCTAGTTACAGGTAGCCGATATATTTTGGCTTGGCACCGCAGTAGAGGTGCACTTTTGGACTCATAGCGAGGCTTGACTACACTGTGCTGACTATGAATTTTTCCGCCATTATTGTATATGTATTATGATTCCGCCTCCGGCGATGTAGACTGATGTTTAGTTTATGTACTCTCTATGTATGATTCCGCTTCCGGCGATGTTGACTGATTACGTACTGTTATACATAAGTAGTATCCTGCACTGTGCTCTCTGATGTGGTGATATATATATGATTCCGCTGTCACATTTGTGTAAATTATTCTATTTCTTGTTTATGCTATTATTTGTGATCTGCTAATGATGATTAATGTGCTATATTCCAATGATTATCCTTAACACCGTGTCACGGGGTTTTGGGATCGTCACATTTTGAAATTTAAATCAATTATTCATATTTGATTATTTATTTTGTATTGGATTTGGACAGTCCAGTATATAAACATTTTGTGTATATGTCTGAACCATGTGTATTTGAAATTTTAATATACTGGATAGATATAGAATTACACTCTAATCGCCCGGAGATGATTTTGATGATGGAGCTCCATCATTAGAATTTATGTTCGAGTGACGAAAGTGAGGTTTCTATATATTTCCAATTGACTGGTGTGAGAACCAAAATTAGATAGGGCCTATTGTTGTGATTTGGCATCAAAAATCTGATTTTTTGACTATGTATCAAAGCTATGAATTTGAAAAGCTAATCAACTAATTGATTGCTTATTGTTTTGTTTGATTATTGGTTGATTAATTAAAATTTGAACCATTTAGACAAATTGAATCAAATAGTGAATTGTGTTGAAAAATTTTCGCATTTGCATGCATGTACATGTACTTACATTGAACAGGTCATTGCAAGGAGGCTAGAGCAGAGAATAAAATTGTTTGCCCGACAAATAGGTACATGTTTACCATAATTTACTGTTTTGTTTGGGTGATGATGATTTTATGAACCGATTGGCTTTTTCTTTTTCTTTTGGATTGAAGAAGGCCATCGGAGGCTATATGAAATATCACGAAGTCCCCTGTGCAGGGGAGGTTATGGAGAAATTTTTCGAAAATTTAGGGTGTTAGCAAATTTTTTGAAAAATTTGAAAAGTTCTTAGAAACTGAAAAGTTGAAGAACTTAAGCCGTAAAGAAAAGAATGAAAGTTTAGTTGATTTATGAATCAACTTTCGGCTTCGTTCCTTTTCGGGGACAAAAAGTTTTAAGTGGGGGAGATTGTAATAACCCGGAAATCTGAGCCAATTTAAAATTTTTATTTTGGCAATTTTAGCGGATTTTGATTATTTAAAATGAATTATTTTAAATAATAACGACGAGAAATTTATTTTGAATATAATTCGAACGTATATATTTATTCGAATCGTCGTTAGAATATAAATATTTTATTTATAATTATAAAAGGAATTGAAAATGGAACGGTAGTTCGATAATTCGATTTCAAAATTCAAATGAATGTATCGGGTGCAAAATAAACCGGATTTTAGCGAAACCAAAAATATTCGAATCTAATTGAGAATATCTTTCCAACGAACTCGAAAAATTGAAATTTCATAGCGGGAATCAAAAGATATGTCCAGTTGAAAATTCAGAATAGTCGCTATGGAATTCTGGCCCTTAAAAATGGGAATTTTGCAAACGACCTCGGTTTTCGACGAAACCACTTTCGTTGGAGCCGCGATGCCAAATTATTCCTAGGTTTCAAATTTCATAATTTTTTGAATCAATATGTGAGCGTGGCAAATGAAAACGCATTTTACCAGTTTTTGTTGAGTTTAATCGACTGGAAAATGGCCATTTTTCTAACGGTCTCAGAATTTGACGAAATTAGTTTTGTTAGGACCGTATCGTCAATACGAAGCTAGAAAATATTTTTTGGGAATTTTTAGAGTCCGTATGTGGCCCCGGTAAATTGAAATGCTCGTTCAAATTCAATATTTAGAGTTATATTTTGATTTTGACAAAAATCGATCAAAACGATCGAATCAGCCTGCGATACATATCCCATTGTGTTCGGAATGGGGGTAATTAGCTATGGGCGACAGTCATCAGGCCTCGTTTCAAGGTCAAAAATAAAAGTTGCTTTTTATAAAATTAAATAATAATATAATATAATAAATATTATAAAACCTTTCTCTCTCCCCTTACCCTCCCCATTCCCGTCGTTCGTTCCAAATAGAATAAAAGAAGGAAAAAAATACAAAACCATCGCACCGCCGCTTAGCCCCTCCAGGCCTGCCACCACCCGCCGCCGCCCACGTGGGTCCACCGCTCTCCCCCTACACGGCGCCTCCACCCTCGATACGCTCCATCGTCGTCAGCCCTCCCTCCTTCCCCAAACCGAACACAACCACCGCCCCTGGATCCCACAGCTCTGCCAGGCCGCGGCCACCTGAAGCCCCTCTCCAGCGACGACCACCAACTCCATCCCCTCCCACCTTGTACGCTGTAAGTTTTAATTCGATTCCTTTTTTTATTTATTCATGTGAATGAAAAGAATTAGATTTCTTTAATGAAGAAAAGGATAGGTTTTTACTTATGAAAAATATGATTTTTGTATGTAGAGAAGAATAGATTTTTACTAATGAAAGTTTGAATTTTTAAAAATAGGAAAAAGATTACATTTTTGTTAGAAAGAAAAAGATCAGATTTTTCTATAATTGAATGAAAGAAAAAGATCGGATTTTTCTATATTTGAATGAAGTAAAAAAGATCGGATTTTTCTATGTTTGAATGAAGTAAGAAATCGGATTTTACTATACGTGAATAATGTAAAGATAGATTTTTAGAAATGTACAGATACGATTTTTAGTTATGTAAAAATACAATTTCTCTCATATATATGAAGTGATATTTACATACATAACAACAATATAAAAATATGAATTTTAATATCAACTGCGTGAAACAGAGGGCGATGGAATGGGTTGAAATCAAAAAGGAATTCAAGCGGTTCAGAAATTCAAAAATGAAAAGGAGGAGTGGAACTCCACGGTGAGAACTCCTAACCTTTAATTTATTTCTAATTTGAAATATATACTAGGATGCAGATGGTGTTTAGTAGCACCCAACACCCGTCGTCCACAGACCATGGACGGCTTGTATGCTTGTTTGTTTGATTTTAATGTGTAGTTGATTGTGTAATGTGATGTGAAATGAAATAAAATATTTATATAGTTAAAAATATTTATAGTTAAAAATAGAATTTTTAACGTATATATGAAATGAAATAAATTAATATAAACAAATCGAACGATTTGTTTATATACACACATTTGACTGATGTTGAGTGGGACGATAAATTTTACACATCGCCCAAATGCACAAATAAAATCTGTGTTTGATTGTTTGAAACCCCACACGGGTATTCGGGTGATATATGACATACACTAATCCCAATAATTAGTTGTATGTCGATCGATTGATTGACAGACTATTATAAGCGTTGAATATTTATATTTGATGCTTATATAGTGTAGAATGCACTTTGGATGATGGTTGATTATTTGTCATTGTGGATATATACATGCGTTGTATGGAAATCCATAGAAATAAAATCTATGGTAATTGATTGGGCCTCATTCCAGTTTTGAATAGAAATATTTGAAAAAGAAATATTTGAAATAGAATATTTGAAAATAGAAATATATGAAGTTGTGTTGATTAGATTGATGCCATTTTGACGCAAACGATATTTATATCGATTATATTGGTTTTTTGTAATGAATATTGAAAAGTGATTTCAAAATCGAATATTTTGAAAATGAATTCGAATCGAATTGAAATTGAATGGAAATCAATTTGAAATGAAATTGAATTGAAATTGAATAGAATTGGATTCGAATTGAAAATGAATTCGAATTGAAATTGAATAGAAATGAATTCGAATTGAAATTAAATAGAAATGAATTCGAATTGAAATTGAATCAAATTGAAAACGAACTGAAATTGAATTAAAAATCGATTTGAATTGAAATCAATTTGAAATGAATTTAAAACGAATTTATAAGGAAAAATTCAATTTTGATTTGAATTTGAAAAGAAGATGAAATCGTTTTGAAAACGATTTAAACGATTTATATAATACGTTTGAAAAGGAAATCGACGAAGTATATTTTATATATATTATATATATAATACAATGGCCAAAATAGAACGCGCCGCGCTGCGGTAGTTCGTGAATTTCGACCATTGACTTCGAATGGATATTGCGGGAGATCCGACCATCGGATTCTCCTAAAACCGGAACCGCTGGGTTCGTATCGAAAAGGGCTTTATAACGAATATTATAAATTAGAAATATAATGGTTGGATTTGGAATTATGTCAAAATCAAGTTTGGAAAAGGTCGCTGTAAGTGTAGTTCGATGGCCGTTGATGGAAATCGACTGTACGGGCCTTGATAAAATTATTAAAAATAGTAATAATTTGTGTAAAATCATAAGAAATGATTTAGGTAAATTTGGGATGAAAAACTCCATATTTGAAAAGATAAAAATAGTTTTTTATCGAAATGAACTAGTTTTGAACTAGAATGATAGTTCTATTTATTTTTAAATAAATAAATTGAAATTGAAAAGGGTTTTAAAAGTAACTAGAATTTCCAAAAATTGAATTGGAATGGATTTGAATCGAAATTGTCTTTGGAATATTTCGATGTGGGATTTCGTGATGATACGTGTATTGTTATGGGAATTTGAAAGATATATTTATATCGTTATTTCCAATACGATATTTGTTGGTCGTAGAATTTGATATTGAATATAAGCCGATATATTTTCTATTCAGAGCCTTGTATTTAATATCAAATGTGATTTGGGTTTGTCGTGAATGGTGTCTTCATTAACATTGTTCTTAAGCCCAGTTGAGAAAAAGATTAAATCTTTCTATTTAGATTTAATGAAGTGTACCAATTAAATGATAATTAATTGGAATTGAATTTGAAAGTGATTTTGGGTTTATAGTGAATCGTGTTTTTAAATGACATTGATTCTTTAACCCGGTTAAAGATTAAAACTAAGTGGAGCTTTAATGAATCTTTAATTAGATTGAAATGGTCGAGAATGGAGTATCACCAGTTTTACTCCAGGCGACAGTTAAATTTTTAATTAGATTTGAACGTGAAATGGTAATTGAATTTACCGATAACACTGTGGTGTTAGATATGAAGTATTACCAGTTTCACTTCATGGGATAAATAGGTTAGGATTGGGAAATAAAGTAAATAATTACTTCCGTATGGTTCACTAATCCCGACTAGTTTGAAGTGATATTCAAAGGAAGATAAAAGAATAAATTTAAAGAATTTATCTTTGATAAAATTAGTGGGAACCTTTCCCAAAGTGTAAGAATATTTGAATAAAAGAATATTCTGAATTGGAATGAGGCGTATGTTGTGTTTGTGTAACACTTATTTATTATATACGCGAGTTATTCATAAAGACTGGGTTTATCCCATTCTGAATAACTGATTTGACGTGGTGTCAAGGATGAAGACGGTGGTCGAAGACCGGAGGTCTTCACATCGTTTGGGTGATTACTGATGATCTTGATTGGGCTGTACACCCAAGAGGAGGGAATCAGTTAGTGATCGTCCAGACGTACTTGGAGATCGATGGATATGCGAGGTACAAGGTGCCTCCGGTTTCGTTCAGACCCAGAACGAACTTGTAAATGGACTGTGTGTCTGACATTGGATTTTATTCTATGTGATTGATTTCTATTAAATATATATCTGCTTGGCGGCGGATTACTTATTCTCTTGCTTAACGCCCTTCTCTGAGACGTACGAGCTCAGGGGTTATATATTGATGGATATCAAACACATGGAGTGAATTGCCTGTGTGGCATGCCTAAGTGGCAATATGATCAAGGCTTCTGTTGAAAAGCAGAGTCTTGTGGTTGGTGATCAAAGCACGGCCTGTGTGGCATAGCTTTGTGTAGCGTAGATTCGCGTGCCTCACACCCTGGTTATGAACCAGAAACGGGAGAAGGATCCAGGGAGGGCATGCGTTTCTTTCTAGCTAGTGGTGGTGTCAGCGCTTAAACTGGCTGACATTTATATAATTTTCACCTGTGTGGTTGTTGCTGTTGCGAGGCGCCTTGGATATATCGGTCGATTCGGGACCGATGGAGTCATTGGACTCATTTACGCCCCAAAGGGTGGGGAAACACAGTGTTCAAGCATTTTAATCCACATCGGTGGACCGTCCCTGTGGCTCCTAAGGCTTGACAGAGTACTTGCCTGAGGCTCGGGCTAGAGAGTCTCGAATTCGGTAGAGGACTATCTTTTGCCTCGGTTCACAGATGGAAATCCAACTTCCAATATGTGACCTTGCGGTTTTGGTTGTAGAGCCTAGTATGGCGACATAGTTGTATGGGGCACTTATGCCGTCTATGATTGATACTTATGATTTGAAGTTGTTTTATACACTATGAACTTATAATAGTATCAAATGATTTGTTTTAAACGTATCAAGCATTCCTGGCAATTATAAGGTAAAAACCCTATCCTCCGGCTTGTGTTGCATTGTGTGATGGGACCTGGGTCTTATAATAGCTTCATTTTTCTTTATTTAGCATTGCGTTTTTGTTTTATGCACTGGTGTTCTTGGGAGGAAACCTGTTCCGTGTTATACGGCGTGGTCCCTTGATTTACCCAACTTTGAAAATAACGATAAATAACTGTTTTAGTTCTCACACCAGTCACATGACTGACCTGGAGTTTATTGTTTTAACCTAAACTCTAGGTGCCCTTATTTTGACATGGGCAGCTAGTAGTTTTGGTTTTGCAGATTTATATTCACAGGAACCTGGTTTACAGCTGGAATGATATCCGGAAAGCTCTGTATCCGTATATCTTTTCTAGTTGTAAATTGTATTATTTTCCGCTGCTATGAAATTTATTGTAATCTCTGATATTTGGTAAATGTGTAATATTTATTTATACTCTGTATATTCTTGTATTCTGACGGAATTGTTGTAATATACAATGAAATGTTCTTCTGTCTGCGTTCTATTTTGTTGTGTTCTCAAAGTATCCGCTCTTTCCCTTACCGGGGAAGTCACGGGTCCTTTCCAAAAACTTATTTCCTTCAAACTTTAGAAAAACAGCTTTAACAAATGTAGTCCTTAAACAAAATGTCATCAAATACCATATTGTCATATTGAATTTTCAAGATATTTGCATTTTAAATTTAATTAGTTGGGGAGGACTAATTATGAAATATCCTGATTAATTAATTCGAACTTAGCCTTTAAATCGTTTCCTAAGCTACTTGGATTGCTTATGTAAATTACAAATTTACGTAGATGTATTTTAATCAACTGAGAAATTCCGATCACAGGATGTCCGTGCTCAAGTTTTAAATTTTCAAATATTTTCAAAGATCTTTTTCCTTTATATTAAAAATATATTCTTTCAAAATCAATTCCAAAGTAACTGCCAATTCTTACTCAAAATTTTGATTTGAGTTTTCAAATTATACGTCTTTTCAAAACCTTTATATACATATGTATGTATGTATGTATGTATGTATGTATATCACAAATGCACTTTCTCATATACTCTTTATTGGCTTATCCTTATTACAGGTTTACCTGATATAATATAACAACTTATCAAATTTTCACTTTTCTATTTAAGTTCATATCAATTTACCAAACAATTTCAAACACTTATCTAAATTGGTTTAAGTATATATTGATATTTTAATCAGAATCATATAGTCATCCCATTTTTGAAACTCGAAAATACATAATGATGATGCTGCAGTCATCAACAGAATCATTTTCAAGTGACCAGAGTGTGATTCTATATCTATCTAGTATACTTAAGGCTTCGTATATACGATGATAAGATGTATATGCAAAATCTTCTTATACTTGATAGTCCAACCTCAACATCAAATAAAATACTCAAATTCTAATTTTTAATTTCTAACCATATTGATTAGTTACCTTAACAAATTTGACCCAAGTTAATCGATATTTCGAAATGTTACCCAATAGTGAAATTAAATCCAAAATGCATTTGTACTTGGATCATTTTCCTGATCAGTGGAAGGGGCTTAATTACCATGCCATAATAACTATTTTATGTGTAATTATAATCGCAAAATGTAAACTTAACCTTAATCATTTGATTAAGTATCCAGGTTATAATTAACAATATATTTCCAAAATAAGTTTCTTTCTTAAAATATAAGGTAGTGTTTGGTTTACCATTTTAAGTTTTGGGTTTTCGTCCATACAAAAATGTGCACAACGCATGTAAATCATGGAAAACAACAATTTTAGAAAACAAAGTTAACACACAAAATAAAAACAACTTTTATCCATTTTTCATCTTTTGAGAAATATGGAGACCAAATCCCCATTTCATGATTGCTACATCCCCTCCGCGGTCCTCTCCATCTTGCTTTCATTCTACCATTCCTCCTTCTACACCTTTAAAGTTTTGTAATTAATTTTGAAAACTAAAAACCCAAAACTTTTCAAAACTCATTTCATATTTTCAAATACGCTCTCTCAAATATAATACTCAAAAATCTCATTCTAGGGCATTACTAACCCTATCTCTAATGAGATATATAACTTTGATGGGTCTTCACTTTTGCTCAAATGTGTCGTACCCATTGCTTTGTATAAACCAAAGCTCTGATACCCAAAATGTAATGACCCGGCTTTTTGCTCGGTTTTCGTGGGTAATTAAACCAACTTAAATCGTTCATAAAGACGGATTGTTAAGGGCACTTACACATTTGCACAAAATAAAAACAACTTTTTCATTATCATTAAAATAATATTTGTAATAACCTGGAAATCCAAGCCAGTTTAAAATTTTTATTTTGGCTATTTTAATGAATTTTGATTATTTAAAATGAATTATTTCAAATAATAACGACGAAAAATTTATTTCAACAAAGTTAAAACGAATAAATTTATTTTAATTATATAACTTTTCTTAAATGGCGCGGTAGTTTGAAATTTCGATTTCGAATTTCAAATGAATATACATAATTCATTTTAAGTCGGAATTGGACGAAACCAGAAATATCTAAATCTGTTTGACGATATCTTTCTAATGGATGTAAGAAACTGAGATTTCACTTTAGAAGTTGAAAGATATGTCTAGTTTAAAATTCAAAAAGTCGCTGTGGAATTTATATATATATTAATATATATAAAGGCCTTTAAAAATAGCCATTTTTCTAACGACCTCTGTTTTCGATGAAACCACTTTTGTTGGAACTGGAATGTCATATTATCGCTAGGTTTCAAAATTCATAATTTTTGAAGTCAATATGTGAGCGTGGCGAAGTAAAACGCATTTGACCAGTTTAAGTTGATTTCAATCGACTGGAAAATGGCCATTTTTCAAATGATCTCAGAATTTGACGAAATTAGTTTTGTTAGGACCGTATCGTCAAGACGAAGTTAGAAAATATTTTTCGGGAATTTTTAGAGTCCGTATGTGGCCCCAGTAAATTTAATTTAATTTAAAGCAAGACTGATTGTAACGGCCAAATTGGCTTACCAGACATATCCTATTGTGTTCGGAATAGGGGTATTTAGCTAGGGGCGATAATCATTGGGTTTGATTTAGGGTTCAGATGGATAAACTAGTACAAGTGGAATACAATAATAATAATATAAATTATTAAACCCTAGAAATTAGTCAAACCTTCACAAAAGTCTCCACCGGGGTCAACGCTCCCCACAACAGCCGATCCACGCGATTAAGGGGCGAAAACGCTCGAAATTTCAAACCCAAAATCCTCCACATCCACACTATGAAATTCGAAGTTTATTGAGTCAAATTAAAGAGCTTTACACGCCCTTCAAATCAATACCAAGAAGACCGATTTTCATTAGGAATCCTGTTCGAATTTGAGGCTCAAACTACCGGAGTTCAGGCGCGATTTCTGATTGGAGGAGGCCTCCGAATTGGCTGCGCAACCTGGCGCTGGTGGAGCTCGTGATGGTCTTCAACATGACAATGAATGATCGACGGCTAGCGGCCTCTGGCAGGAGCGGCGATGGAAGAAGCAAGTCGAGGGTTGGGTTTTGGGTTCCATGGGTCTTCAACAGTGAAGAAGACATGCAGTGTAAATTTTAAACCCTATGATTAATTAAATTACAAAGAAAAAAATCTTATTTTTATTACATTTAAAATTGATTTAAAAGACTGATTTTTAGTATAAATAACATCGAGAAAATTTTGATTGTCAAAATAAATTTCATCATGTTAAAAATATGATTTATATATATAGAGTTGAATTAAAAATATGATTTTTTTTATTTAAAAAGCATTGTTTTAAAAAAAAAGATTATATTTTTGAATATGAAAAGATTATATTTTTTGAATATGAAACGATTATATTTCTGAATATGAAAAGATTATATTTTTTAAATATGAAAAGATTATATTTTTTGAATATGAAAAGATTATATTTTTTAATATGAAAAGATTATATTTTTGAATATGAAAAGATTATATTTTTATATATGAGGTAGCGGTAATAAAAAAATGATTTTTATATAATAGAGAATAAAAAATATTATTATTATATAAGTAGCGTATTATAAACATGATTTTTATTATATATGAAGCGATAAAATTAATGGGATTTTAAAAGTATAAGCGTTGAAGTAAAAATATGGTTTTTAATATGTAAACATCATATTAAAAATGTGATTTTTATTATGAACAGCGTGAAAAGGATTGCGTTGGAATTTCGAAAAAAATCGAATGGTTCAGAAATTCAGAATTGAAATGGAGTAGTGGATCCCCAAGGTGAGAACTCCTCACTTTTATCTTTATTTCTAGTTTGAAATATATACTAGGATGCAGACGGTGCTTAGCAGCACCCGACACCCGTCGTCCACAGACCATGGATGACTTATTTGTTTGATTGCTGTGTTGTGAAATTATGTTGTGTGATATGGAATGAAATGAAATATTTTATAGTTAAAAATATATTTTTTTAACGTGTATATAAAATAAATATTTATAAACGAATCGGACGATTTGTTTATATACACTGATTTGACTATTATTGATTGGGACGATATATTTTACACATTGCCCAACTGCACAAATAAATTCTGTGTTTGATTGATTGAAACCCCACACGGGTGTTGGGATGAGATTTGACGTACACTAATCCCAATAATTAGTTGTATGTCGATCGATTGATTGACAGGCTGTTATAAGCGTTAAATATTTATATTTAATGCTTATGTAGTTGTGTGGTGCACTCTGGATGATGGTTGATTATTTATCGTTGCTATTATATACGTGTGTTGTAGAAAATCCATATAATTAACATTATACGGTAATTGATTGGGCCTCATTCCAATTTAGAAAATAAATTCATGTGTTGAATAGAAAATAATTTCATATGTTGAATAAAAGCCGTGTTGATTAGATTGATGCCATTTTGACGTGAACGATATTTATATCGATTTTATTCATTTTATAATGAATATCGAAAGTGATTTCAAAATCTGATATTTTGAAATGAATTGAAATTCGAATTAGATTGAAATAGAATTGAAATCATTTTGAATTGAATTTAAAACGTATTGAAATTGAACTGAAATCAATTTGAATTGAAATCGAGTTGAAATGAATTTAAAACGAATTTATATTGGAAAGATTCAATTTTGATTTGAATTTGTGATGGAAGTTGAAAACGAATTTAAAACGATTTATAAAATATGTTTTAAAAGGAAATCGACGAAATATATATAATATATATATATTATATATATATAATGGCCTGAATAGAACGCGCCGCGCCGTGGCAGTTCGCGAATTTCGACCATTGACTTCGAATGGATATTACGGGAGATCCGACCGTCGAATTCTCCTAAAACTGGAACCATTGGGTTCGTATCGAAAAGATCTTTCTAACGAATATTAGAAATTCGAAATATAACAGTTGAATTTGGAATTATGTCCAAATCAAATTTGGAAAAGGTCGTTGTAAGTGCAGTTCGATGGCCGTTGATGGAAATCGACAGTACGGGCCTTGATAAAATTATTAAAAATAGTAATAATTTATGTAAAATCATAAGAAATGATTTGTGAAGAATTGGGGTGAGAAACCCCATATTTGAAGAGATAAAAATAGATTTTTATTGAAACAAACTAGTTTGGAACTAGAATATTAATTTGTTTATTTTTAAAATAAATAAATTGGATTTGAAATGGTTTTGAAAATAACCAGGATGTCCAATAATTTAATTGGAATGGATTTGAATCGAAATCATCTTCAGAATAGTTCGATGTTGGATTTCGTGATTATACAGATGTTGTTATGAAAATTTGAAAGATATATATATATATATATATATATATATATATATCGTTATTCCCAATACGATATTTGTTGGTCGTAGAATTTGATATTGAATATAAGCCGATATATTTTCTATTCAGCGCCTTGTATTTAATATCAAATGTGATTTGGGTTTGTCGTGAATGGTGTCTTCATTAACACTGTTCTTAAGCCCAATGGAGAAAAAGATTAAATCTTTTTATTTGGATTTAATGAAGTATACCAATTAAATAACATTTAATTGGAATTGAATTGGTATTGATTTTTGGGTTTATCGTGAACAGTGTTTTAAATAACACTTGTTCTTTAACCTAATAATTAATGGAATGTGATTTTGGGTTGTCGTGAACGGTATCTTCAATAATACTGTTCTTAGACCCAAAGGAGTTAAGAAAATCAGAAACTAACTGGAGATTAGTTAAGTTGATTGGTTTCTTGGGTATTGATCTGATGTTGGTTTCGTCCTTCGGGGTTAGTACTTAGGGAATTGTTCACTTGCTAATTTACGGTTAAAGGCTGATAGAATGGAATGTGATTTTGGGTTTATAGTGAACCGTGTTTTAAATGACATCGGTTCTTTAACCCAGTTAAAGATTAAAACTAAGTGGAGTTTTAATGAATCTTTAATTAGATTGAAAAGATCGAGAATGGAGTATCACCAGTTTTGATCCAGGCGATGTTAAATCTTTAATTATATTTGAACGTGAAATGGTAATTGAATTTATCGATAACACCGTGGTGTTAGATATGAAGTATGACAAGTTTTACTTCTTGGGATGAATAGGTTGGGATTGGGAAATAAAATAAATGATTACTTCGGTGTGGTTCACTAAACTCGACTAGTTGAATCGATATTCAAAAGAAAACTAAAGAATAAATTTAAAGAATTTATCTTTGATAAAATTAATGGGAACCTTTCTCTAAGAATGTGAAATTTAGAAACTAACTGTAGGTTAGCTAAGAAGGATGGTTTCCTGGGTATTGATCTGATGTTGGTTTCGGCCTTCGGGGTTAATATTCGGGGAATTGTTCTCTTGCTAATTTACGGTTAGTGACTGATGAATTGGAATGAAACGTATGTTGCGTTTGTGTAACACTTGTTTATTATATACGCGAGTTATTCGGAAAGACTAGGTTTATCCCATTCTGAATAACTGATTCGACGATGAGTCGAAGATGAAGACCGTGGTTGAAGACCGGAGGTCTTCACTTCGTTTTGATAATTACTGATGATCTTGATTGGGCCGTACACCCAAGAGGAGGGAATCAGTTAGTGATCGTCCAGACGTACTTGGAGATTGATGGATATGCAAGGTACAAGGTGCCTCCGGTTTCGTTCAGACCAAGAATGGACTTGTGGACTGTGTGTTTGACATTGGATATCATTCTGTGTGATTAATGAATATCGGTTGCATGGAGTGGTTTGCCTGTGTGGCATGCTAAGATGCAATTGATCAAGGCTTCTGTTGAAAAGCAAAGTCTTGTGGTAGATGATCAAAGCACGGCCTGTGTAGCATAGCTTTGTGTAATGTTGATTCGCGAGCCTCACACCCTGGTAGTGAACCAAAAACAGGAGAAGGACCTCAGGGAGGACATGCGTTTCTTTCTAGCTAGAAGTGGCGTCAGTGGTTTTACACGCCCTACCGAGTTTGACTTATGTGGTTGTTGCTTTTACGAGGCGCCTCGGATATATCGGTGACTACGTGAAGCCGATGGAGTCATTCGTTGGCTCATTTACGCTCCAAAGGGTGGGGAAACGCAGTGTTCAGGCATTTTAATCCACATCGGTGGACCGGCCCTATCGCTCCAAAGGTCACTCGAGCTCTGACCTGAGGCACGGGCTAGACAGTCTGGAATTGGTAGAGGACTATCTTTTGCGTCGGTTCATAGATGGAAATCCAATTTCCAAATAAGATATGTGCGATTTTGATTGTAAACCTATATATGGCGACATAGTGGGATGGGGCACTCATGCCGTATATGATTGATATTTATGATTGTATATAAAATCAGAAACTAACTGGAAACGAGCTAAGATGGGTGGTTTCCTGGGTATTTGTCTGATGTTGATTTTGGCCTTCGGGGTTAATACTTATGGAATCGTTCTCTTACTAATTTATGGTTGGAGTCTGATTAAGAATCAAAAGATGAAATTTAGCGTATCAAGCATTCTTTGGCTATTATAAGGTAAAAACCCTATCCTCCGGCTTGCGTTGCATTGTGTGATGGGACCTAGGTCTTATAACAGATTCATTTTCTTTATTTAGCATTGCGCTGTTGTTTTATGCATTGGTATCCCTGTAAGGAAACCCGTTACGTGATATACAGCGTGGTCCCTTGATTTACCTAACTTTAAAAATAAAGATTAATAACTGTTTCAGTTCTCACACCAGTCACATGACTGACCTGGAGTTTATTGTTTTAACCTAAACTCTGGGTGCCCTTATTTTAACATGGGCAGCTAGTAGTTTTGGTTTTGCAGATTTATATTCACAGGATCCTGATTTACAGCTGGAAGGATACTCGGAAAGCTCTATATCCGTGTATTACTTCTAGTTGTGTATTGTATTTTTTTACGCTGCTATGTAATGTATTGTAATCTCTGATATTTATCAAATGTATTTTATTCATTCATACTCTGTATATTCTTGTATTCTAATGAATTGTTGTAATATACAATGAAATGTTCTTCTGTCTACGTTCTGATTCGTCTTGTCCTCACAGTAATTCATTCTTTCTCTTGTCTTCAAAGACCGGGGAAGTTCGGGTCACTTCAATATTACATCAGAATAACAAGAGGTACATCAGAGTACATTGATTACACAATGGAAAAGATACTAAACTCAGCGGAGGAATGCGAACCAAACTACTAGGTTGCCCATGTAAAAATTATGGGCACCCAGAGTTTAGGTGAGGGAACAATAAACTCCAGGTCACTCGTGGGACTGGTGTGAGAACTCAAAACAATTTTTTTTAGGGTTTATTTTAAAGTTAGGTACATGTGTAACGGGTTTACTCCATGTGGATACCAGTGCATAGAAATCCACAATGACTTTTTGAAAAATGAAGCTATCATAAGCTCGTCCCAAATCACACAATGAAGCGCACACCAGATGGGCGAGTTTTGCCTTATGATAACCAAAAATGCATTCATATGTGAAAATCCTCTTGTACTATTATATATAGTTTGTAATACCTTTTCGCAGATAAATGTATTAATCCTAGCCAGCATAATTCCTCATCCCAATATTCCGATAGTCCTACTGGTAACCAACAGGCTATACAATCAAAACCATACGGGCTCGCAGTGGAGATTGGGTTTCGAACATGATGGTTCCTTGTACGAAAGATCATTTGTGGGCTCACAAACTTTCTTGCGCGCATCATCCCAGTACTCATGGATAACGTCCAAACTCGGACTCCGTTATACTTACCCACCATACATGAATCAGAGTACCCAACAAATAGCGTCCCAAACTGGGGACTTCATAGTACATCTTCATCATCACATCCCGGTGCACCGAACATACGAAGCGAACAAAAAAAATCTGACCCCCAGTTTACCATGAATCCGAGGTGTGAGGTTCTGAGACGACTCGAACTTCCCCGTGGAGGAAAGCCTAGATTGACTTTGAGGACAAGACGAATCAGAACACAAATAGAAGAACATTTCATTGCTTATTACAACAATTTCATCAGAATACAAGAATATACAGAGTATGAATAAATATTACACATTTACTAAATATTAGAGATTTACAAGTTACAATGCAGCGGAAAATAATACAAAACATAACTGAAAAGAATTTGCGGGTACGGAGCTTTCCGAATATCATTCCAGCTGTAAACCGGGATCCTGTGAATATAAATCTGCAAAATCAAAACTACTAGCTGCCCGTGCGGAAAATAGGGGCACCCAGATTTTAGGTTAAAACAATAAACTCCAGGTCAGTCATGTGACAGATGTGAGAACTAAAACAGTTATTTAAAACTTTACTTTAAATCAGATATTTCAAGGGACCACGCCGTATAACACGGAACGGGTTTCCTACCAAGAATACCAGTGCATAAAACAAAACAGCGCAATGCTTTATGGAAAAATGAAGCTAATATAAGACCCATGTCCTATCACACAATGCATCCCAAGCCGAGGGATAGGGTTTTCCCTTATAATAGCCAAACATGCTTGGTACGTTAAAACAAATCATTTGATACTATTATAAGTGCATAGTGTATAAAACACTTCAAATATAAATGTATCAATCCTAGGCGGCATGGGTACCATATATCATGTCACCAATACTAGGCCCTACAATCAAAACTGCTAATGTCACGTATTTGGAAGTTGGATTTCCATCTGTGAACCAAGGCAAGGGATCGTCCTTACCGCTTCGAGACTGTCTAGCCAAGTCTCAGGAATAGCCGCAACTGCCCCATGGGTCGTCAAGGCCGGTCCACCCAATGTGGATTATAATGCCTGAACACTGCATTTCCCCGCCCTATGGGACGTAAATGAGCCAAATGACTCCATCCATCCCGGATCGACCGATATAACCGAGGCGCCTCGCTATCTATCATCCACATAAGTAAAATGCTAGGGCGTGCAAAATGCTGACACCACTCCTAGCTAGAAGGAAACACATGCCTTCCCTTTCGTCCTCTCCCGTTTCTGGTTCACACCGGGGTATGAGGCTCGCAAATTAATGCTATACAAAGCTACGCTGCATTAAAGCTGTGCTTTTATTATCAAACACAAGACTTCGCTTTTCAACAGAAGCCTTGATCCCTTGCATCTCAGCATGCCACACAGGAAATTCACGCTATGCAACCGATGTTTATCGATCACACAGAATGAAATCCGATGTCAGACACACATCCATTTACAGGTCCTTTCTGGGTCTGAACGAAACCGGAGGTACCTTATTCCTCCGCCATATGTCCAATACAGGGGAGAGGCCCTCGCATATCCGCCGATAACCAAGTACATCTGGACGATCACCACTTATTACCTAGCCTTGGGTGTACAGCCCAATCAAGACATCAGTAGTCATCCAAACGATGTGAAGACCTCCGGTCTTTGACCACCGTCTTCATCCTTAACATATCGTTGAATCAGTTATTCCGAATGGGATAAACCAGGTCTTTCTGAATATCTCGCGTATATAATAAACAAGTGCTATAAAAACACCACATACGCCTCATTCCAATCCAGAATATTCCTTTATTCAAATATTCTTATACTTTGGGAAAGGTTCCCATTAATTTTATCAAAGATAAATTCTTTAAATTTATTCTTTAATCTTCCTTTGGATATCATTTCAATCTAATTAAAGATTCATTATAACACCACTTGGTTTTAATCTTCCCAAAATTCAATATTAACAATTGTTTAACTTGGGAAATCATATCCTGTCCTCAACTGGGTTAAAGAACCAATGTCATTTAAAACATGGTTCACGATAAACCCAAAATCACATTCCATTACATCAGCCTTTAACCGTAAAATAGCAAGTGAACAATGCCCTAAGTATTAACCCCGAAGGCCGAAACCAACATCAGATCAATACCACGGAAACCATTCAACTTAACTAATCCCTAGTTAGTTTCTGTTTTTTCTTATCTCCGTTGGGTCTAAGAATAGTATTACTAAAGATACCATTAACGACAATCCAAATCACATCCCATTAATTATGGAATCTTCACGGAAAAACAAATCAATATATAATCGATATCAATTTCCATATTAGACCGATAATATAAATGGAGTAACGACAACGCCTCTTAAATTCCATATGTATTAACAGTCCTCCTCCACAGAAGTTCACTTCGATTATTATCAAATCGAATTCCATTCAATTTCAATTTAATATATTAAATTGGAAAAGGTTACCTTGGAAAATTCCCGTTAAATCTAAATAAAAAGATTGATAAATCCCAAATCACATTTCACTGTAAATCGGGTCAAAGAATGAATGTCGTTAAAAACACAGTTCATAATAAACCGAATTCACATTAGCCTCTAACCGTAAATTAGTAAGAGAACAATCCCCTAAGTATTAACCCCGAAGGCCGAAACCAACATCAGATCAATACCCAGGAAACCATTCAACATAACTAATCTCTAGTTGGTTTCTAATTTTCTTAACTCCATTCGGTTCAAGAACAGCATTATTAAAGATACAATTCACGACCCAAAATCCAATTTGATATTCAATACAAGGCTCTGAATAGAAAATATATCGCCTTATATTTAATATCAAATTCTGAAATCAACAAATATCGTATTGGAAATAATGATATATATATCTTTCAAATTTCCATAACCATATCTGTATAATCACGAAATTCAACATCGAAATATTCCGAAGACAATTTCGATTCAAGTCCATTTCCAATTTATATATTGGAAATTCTGGTTATTTTTAAAACCATTTCAAATCCAATTTATTTAATTTAAAAATATTTGGATAATAATTCTAGTTCATAACTAGTTCATTTCGATAAAAATCTATTTTTATCTTTTCAAATATGGAATTTTTCATCCCAATTCTTTCCAATTCATTTCTTATGATTTTACACTAATTATTGATACTTTTAATGATTTTATCAAGGACCATACAGTCGATTTCCATAAATGGCCATCGAAGTGCACTTACAGCAACCTTTTCCAAATTAGAATTGGACATAATTCCAAATCCAATTGTTAGATTTCAAATCTCTAATATTATTTGGAAGCTTCTTTCGATACGAACCAAATGGTTCCGGTTTTAGGAGGATCCGACTGTCGGATCTCCCGTAATGTTCGTTCGAAGTCAATGGTCGAAATTCGCGAACTACCGCAACGCGGCGCGTTCTATTCAGGCCATTATATTATATATATATATATAAGATATATAATATATATTTCGTCGATTTCCATTTAAAACATATTTTATAAATCATTTTAAATTCGTTTTCAAAACAATTGCAACTTCATATTCAATTTCTAATCAAAATTGAATATTCCATATCATCGAAATATGAATGATAATAATTTCAAAACATTATATTTTGAAATCAATTCCTTTTCAATGTTTATTATAAAAATGAATAAAATCGATACAAATATCGTTCATATCGAAATGGCGTTAATCTAACCAACATGGCTTTATATATTCAAACATATTTGTGTCCATCCCAAATTGGAAATCAAAATAGAATTTTGATCTTTTACTGAATATTATTTTAAAATACTCGTTACTTTAAAATAATCGTTATTTTAAAATATTCATTCTTTCTGAACTGGAATCAGACACATTCAATAACCATATAATGTTATTTATATGGATTTCATATAACACATGTGTACAACAACAATCAAATACAGTCAACCATCATCCAAAGTGCATTCTACACTGCATAAGCATCAAATATAAATATTCAATGCTTATAACTGTCTGTCAATCAATCGATCGACATACAACTAATTATTGGGACTATAGTATGTCATATATCATCCCAATACCCGTGTGGGGCTTCGATCAACAAATAACGAATTTTATTTGTGCAGTTGGGCGATGTGAAAAATTTATCGCCCCAATCAATATTAGTCAAATGGGTGCCCATAAACAAATCGTCCGATTTGTTTATAAAAATAAATACACGTTAAAAATTATATTTTTAACTGTAAAATATTTTCAACCGTAAAATATTTTATTCCATTCCACATCACACAATCAATTTTCACAACATAACCAAACAAACAAACAAGTCGTCCATGGCCTGTGGACAATGGGTGTCGGGTGCTGCTAAGCACCATCTGCATCCTAGTATATATTTTAACTAGAAAATAAATAAAAAGTGAGGAGTTCTCACCAACAAGCTTAACCAAACGCCGCGACTCTTCTTATGTAGAAAATCTTCGTCGTGTTAATCTGAAAATCATATTTTTATCGAATTAAAAGTTATCCGATAACACGACTATTTTATTAATAGTGTACATAGGCTAAAAATCCTACTTTTACCTTTCTCAAAATATTTTCAAGTCGTACTCTAGTTGAATATCATATTTTTAACTTACTAAATTTTTTTCCCTAATACGATAAACATCCTATTTTTGTATTGTTATTCATATCATAAAAATCATATTTTTATTTCGCTACTTCATATATAAAAATTATATTTTTAAAACGCTACTCTCTATATAAAGATTATATTTTTATTCTACTACTTAGATAAAAAAGATTATATTTTTATTCTCTTTTCATAAATAAAAACCCCTCCTTGATAGCTATAAAAATCAGGACTTTATTGTTTTAAAAAAATCGAGTCTTTATAGTTTTAAAAAAAAATCAAGTTTTTACATTATAAAAATCTAAGCTTTAACATTATACAAAATATTACCTTTTCTTGATAGAAAAAATATAATATTTTCATTAATAAAAATCATAGCTTTTGTTAAATAAAAATAAAATCTTTTCAAATAAAAATTTCAGTCTATTCGTATTAAAAAAATATAAGCTTTTTCTAATGTTAAAGATCCAATCTTTCATGAATCAAAAATCATAACTTTCGCTATTACATATAATAAAAATCAAATTTTTATTTGTTTAAAAATCATATCTTTTTAGTGTCAAAATTCAAATCCTTTTATGAATAAATTCATATATTTGTACTATGTAATTTATATAAAAATTAAATTTTTAATTCATGTAATCTATATAAAAAAATCGTATTTCTAATTCAAGGTTATTTCCTTTTAAAAAAGACCCTAACTCTAATTAAATTTAGATAAATAAAAACAAAATAAAAAGTAAAATAAAATATACAAAACTTACAGCGGAATAGGGGTAGAGTTGGCGGCGTCGGAGAGGAGGGGGAGCAGGCGGCCGCAGGCGATGGGGGGTCTGGTCTGGTGGTGGCGCAGACAGAGCAGTGTGGTTCGATTTGGATGGAGGGGGTTCTACGGGTTGGGGATCTCGTGATGGAGAGGGGAGTCGGAGACGAGGTGGGGTTGGACGGAGGGGAGGCGCGCTACTGGGGCAGTGGCCGGTCTGGTCATTGGCGACAGCGAATCATGGTGAGGGAGGGAGCGATTTTTCGATTTGGGGGAGATTATCTAGGGAATGAACGAAGAAAACGTGGGGGTGGGGTTTATATGCAAAAGGGTTTTTATATTTAATTATTATTATAATTTTTTTTTTCTACATACAAGTTGACTTTTCATACGTGCTCTGAATCAAGTCCAATGACTGTCGTCCTTAGCGTAATACCCCCGTTCCGAACACAATGAGATATGTTTCGTAATCCAGTTTGGCTGTTACGATCAGTTTCCACTAAATTTAAAATATAAATCATTATATATTAAATTCAAACGTACATTTTAATTTACCGGGGCCACACACTGACTCTAAGAATTCTAGAAAAATCATTTCCAGCTTTGTGTTAATGATATGGTCCTAACAAAACTAATTCCATCGAATTTGAAGACTGTTTGAAAAATGGCCATTTTCTGGTCGATCCAAATTGACTGAAACTGTTCAAACACGTTTTCCTTTACCACGCTCACATATTCATCCCAAAAATTCTATGTTTTGGAATCTAGCAATAATTTGACATCTCGGATCCAACGAAAATGGTTTCGTCGAAAACGGAGGTCGTTTGCAAAATTTCCATTTTTAAGGGCCAAAATTCCATAGCGACTATTCTGAAATTTCAACTAGGCATAACTTTTTATCCCCACAATGAAATTTTGATTTTTCGGATTCTTTGGAAAGCTATTCTCAAATAGATTCTAATATTTTCGGTTTTACTAAAATCCGGTATATTTTGAATCCCGTACATTCATTTGAAATTTGAAATCGAATTTTCGAACTACCGCACCATTTTCAATTCGTTTTATAATTAAAAATAAATATTTATTTCTAATGTTGATTCAAATAAATATATACATTCTAATTCTATTCAAAATAAATTTCTCATCGTTATTATTTAAAATAAATCATTTTAAATATTCAAAATTCATCAAAAATGCCAAAATAATTTTTTTTTAATTGGTTCAGATTTCCGAGTTGTTACAATCTCCCCTACATAAAATCTTTTCATCCTCGAAAAGGAAAGGAGCTAAAAGTTGTTTAACTAACCGACTCAACTTTCATTATTTTCATTATGGCTTAAGTTCCTTAACTTTTCAGTTTCTAAGAACTTTTCAAATTTTTCAAAAATTTGGCTAACACCCTAAATTTTCGAAATTTTTTACCATAACCTCCCCTGTACGGGAGCACTGGGAAAATCCCGAAATCGCCAAACAGGCCTTTCCAACCCAAAAAGAAAAAGAAACAACCAAGTGGCTAGCCAATCGGCTCATAAAATCATCAAAAACCGCAAGAAATACAATAAACATGTACCTATTTGTCGGGCAAACAATTTTATTCTTCTACTTAGCTTACCCGCAATGACCAGTTCAATGTATACACATGTATATGCATACAATTCCAAACAATTTTCGATACAGTCCAATATTTGGATCAATTTGGCCTAAATTTGCGGTTCATTTACATGTTGATTTAAATAAATAATCACCCAACACAATCATCAATCAATTAGTTGATTATCATTTCTAATTCATAACTTTGGTACATAGTCAAAAAATAACATTTTTATGCCAATTCACAATAATAGACCCTATCTAGTTTTTTTTCTCACACCAGTCAATTGGAAATATATAGAAATCGCACTTTCGAAACTCGAACATAAATACTGATGATGGTGCACCGATCATCAGAATCATTCCCGTGCGACTAGAGTATGATTCTATATCTATCCATTGTATTAAAACTTCGAATACACGTGGATCAGATATATATGCAAAATCTTTATATACTTGATTGTCCAAATCAATATAAAAATAATATTCAAAAACGAATAATAAAGTTTAAATTTTCAAAAACAAAACTTGTTTTCAATTTTATTTTAAAAGCATCAATCTTCACACTCATTCTAGGATACTACTGATCCTATCTCTAACGAGTCATTCTCATTGGATATTATTAATCTAATCTCTGATGAATTCTTTCGTTTGGTTCTAACGTGTCTTGTTCTCCGAGCTCTGTAAACCAAAGCTCTGATACCAAACTGAGACGACATGAACTTCCCCGTGAAGGAAAGCCTGGATTGACTTTGAGGACAAGAAGAATCAGAACACAAACAGAAGAACATTTCATTGCTTATTACAACAATTTCAACAGAATACAAGAATATACAGAGTATGAATAAATATTACACATTTACTAAATATCATAGATTTACAAGTTACAATGCGGTGGAAAATAATACAAAACACAACTGAAAAGAATATGCGGGTACAGAGCTTTCCAAATATCATTCCAGCTGTAAACCGGGATCCTATGAATATAAATCTGCAAAACCAAAACTACTAGCTGCCCGTGCAGAAAATAGGGGCACCCAGAGTTTAGGATAAAACAATAAACTCCAGGTCAGTCATGTGATTGGTGTAAGAACTAAAACAGTTATTTAAAACTTTACTTTAAATCAGATATATCAAGGGACCACGCCGTATAACGCGGAACGGGTTTCCTCCCAAGAATACCAGTGCATATAACAAAACAGCACAATGTTTTTTGGAAAAATGAAGCTATTATAAGACCCAGGTCCTATCACACTATGCATCCCAAGCCGAGGGATAGGGTTTTCCCTTATAATAGCCAAACATGCTTTGTATGTTAAAATAAATCATTTGATACTATTATAAGTGCATAGTGCATAAAACAACTTTAAATATAAATGTATCAATCCTTGGCGGCATTGGTACCCTATATCATGTCACCAATACTAGGCTCTACAATCAAAACTGCAAATGTCACGTTTTTGGCAGATGGATTTCCGTCCGTGAACCAAGGCAAGGGATCGTCCTTACCGCTTCGAGACAGTCTAGCCCGAGCCTCAGGAACAGCCGCAATTGTCTCATGGATCATCAGGGTCGGTCCACCCGATGTGGATTAATGCCTAAACACTATGTTTCCCCACCCTATTGGGCGTAAATGAACCAAATGTAACACCCCGTGATTCTGTAACGCTAGGATATTCACAAATCAAGGCAGAATTAAAAGTTAAAATCAAAATCAAGGGAAACTGGCTGCGCCATTGCGTTCGTCTCGGAAAAATAAGCGAAATAGAGTCCGAGTTTTCGAAAATCGGAGTCCGTATGACCAAGATATGGCCCGTCAAAGTTTTCAGAAAATTCCAAGTTCAAAATAGTTTAAAATATAGTTAAATTTGAAATTCAAACGCGCAGGGGGCAGGGCGGGAAAATTCCCGCCCAGGTCAAGTCGACAGGGGTGTCGACTGCGCAGTCGACACCACCACCCCCTCCCGTGTCGACTGCCCAGTCGACACCCCGCCCCCCCGTGTCGACTGCCCAGTCGACACGGGTGTCGACCTGCCTGCTTTTTCCAGCTTTCTGTAGCTGGTTCGTTCTGCTATATTTGGTCACGTTTTCTGACCAGATTCATCCGCCTAGCACTATATAAGCAGCCCTGGTCTTCTTCTCTATTCACAATTCTTTTTCTACCCTTATGCTGTGAAGATTCTAGTTAGACATAGCTTCTTCTCCTCCTCTAAAATAAATAAATAAATAATATATATAAAATAAAACAAGATGAGGAGATGCTGCTCAAAAGACTTTCAAGAAGAAAAGATTCAAGCTAGGATTCAGAAGGAGGTTCAAACGACTTCAACGAATGATCTTCTACGAATCATAGCAGGGCCTCCTTTCTATTCTAATCTAATCTCTGTAAGTCAGTTATTTTTAGATTTGAACGTTTTGCTTTTATTCGCGACATGAAATTAAAGGGATAAAAGACTATGCCTAATATTTCTTCTTGAATCAGTGCTTGTAGCTTTGGACCTAATTAAGAACTGTTGTGATTCGATGACCAATAAGACTGTGACGGTGAAACTATGGACTTTGGAACAATATGCCTTGGAACTATGAACATAAGCCTTTGATTTTGGGACATAAAATATTGCCTATGACTATGAATATTTCCTATGACTATGAACGTTGCCTATGACTATGAACATCGTCTAAGACTGTGATTCATTGAACTGTGAGGACTATTGCCTATGAGTATGAACATCGCCAAAGACTGTGATTCATTGAACTGTGAGGACTATTGCCTATGATTATGAACATCGCCTAAGACTGTGATTCATTGAACTGTGAGGATTATTGCCTATGACTATGAATATAAGATTATTATTTATGCCCATGACATTGTAGTTATAAAACCATGTTGTTTATTTTGGATCTAGGCCTGACTTTCTATTCAGTTTATTTTTGGTTATCTTTGGTTTTAGACCTTGGGAATTTACCTATTAAGTTAGGTCTACCCATGTTCTTGAACCTCTGTCTCTATTCTGTCTATTCTTGGATTTAGACCTTGGGAATTTACCTATTTAGTTAGGTCTACCCATGTTCTTGAACCTACGTCGTTATTCAAAACCATTTTATGCCAGTTGTTATATCTATCCTTTTCATAGCAATCTTTGGTTCATTCCCTATTTGCTACGAATCTAGAATCTAGATTGAAACACGATTTTACGAACGGTGGGAATGCGATTTGGGGCAAAATATGAAATTTACTAAAATGTAGTTTAACTTGGAAATTGGCATAAATTGGGAACATGTATTATGGCATGTTCATAGAAATGCAAATTGGATAAATTTGACACGAATTATAAGATGTGTAATTTGAATCTTTTATTGACGTGTAAATCTAGCATTTACATGAATAGTAAACTAGAGTAATAAGTCTAGTTTGACGTGAATTAGAATATTAATCAGAATTGGATTAGCTAATTTAGCTCGATAAGTATATTGGCATAAACTTGAAATTGGCCATAATTGGGGGTAATTGTCAGATTTAGCAGAATCATGGTTAGTGACACTTCATTTGGGTATGGTTTACATACCAAAAAGCATAAACATGATATAGAGGGGAAAATGGGCCGTAAGAATAAATGTTGACAATTTACATTAAAAGGGTAATTGGGAAATAAGTAAATTAGGGTTAATTTACTTATAGAATTTGTCCTAAATGAGGAAATGTTAATTTAGACAAATTAAAGGTTTGTTAACGACATCTCTTTTAATAATAAACCAGAAAGTTCTCGGGTGACAGAGAGGATAGTGTCTAGGCTTGGGTTTGGAAAATACAAGTTTCCTGCTCTCCCTGGCTATCCCTAACTGATCCGACGGACGGGATGGTTATTTTCAAAACCTAATTTGAAAATTAATCAAAACCCTTTGAACTAGAAAACATGAATAGGCCTAACCCGAGGTTAGACTGAGTTGCGATGTAAACCTGCCCGGAACCAACCGACACATCCAGTAATCGCAACAATATCTGTCTAGTGTGAGTGGTCGTGGCTTTAATTTATTTAGTTAAAGCTAGAACAAGAATGTTGTGGTTAAGTTAACTAAGACACTTAATCAACTCAACATGATAACAAGACTGGTAGGTGGGGTTAGGTTCATACAGTTAAGCTAGAATGGGAGGGTTAAGTCCATAGGAACACTTAACCAACTTAACATAGTTAAGCTAGAAAGGGAGGGTTAAGTCCATAAGAACACTTAACCCACTTAACACAGTTAAGCTAGAATGGGAGGGCTAAGTCCATAGAGACACTTAACCAAACTCAAGGTAGCAAAACGAGACTTGTAGGGGTTATGTAAAGTTAATACACTTAGCCAAATTTACATGTTAACTAGGCTAGGGGTCGGGGTGAAGTAAGATTTAATACACTTAGCCAATTTGATATGTTAGCTGGGCTAGACCGTAGGGTTAAGTAAACTTGAACACTTAACCATCAGATTTTGATAAAGGAATAGGGTTAAGTCTAAAACATGAAGGGATAATACTTAACTGTTAATAACAGGTTAGTTAAAACAGATGGGCAAGGTTAAGTTAAAATGGAACACTGAATCAATACAGGGTGAATGGGTAAGGTTAAGTAATAAGAAATACTTAACCAATATAACTTGGTTTGTGGTGGGGTTAAGTCAACATGAATTACTGATAACACTTAACCAGTATAACAGGATGAATGAAGAGGGTTAAGTTGGCATGAATTGACTAATGACACTTAACCAATCCAAATTGACGGGAAAGGGAACTAAGTAGTAATTCTTAGTATAACACGGGAAGGAGCAAATGTCCGTCTAAATAGAGAGAAGGCTCCAACGAATTGGGTTACGAAGCCCAAGGCTTCGAGGGGACGTGAGGGTACTCTTGGTATCCCTCTGTGAGGCTGCAGATGATCTGCCTGGGCCTATAGAGGTTAAGGTCTGCGTAGAAGAACCAGGGGTATGCCTTGGTTGCAATACATGGCAACCTAAAGACTAGGATGGACCGACGTGCTTCGGCGAGCAAACGGTAGCCCTGTGATAGCAACTCGTCGTCTACCATCCATCTTGAGTCAGTCGAGATACGTGAAGCGGAAAGGCGGAGAACTCCAAAAGACCGTATACTTGCTATCTAGTTATGGTTGCGGATGGCCATAGGATAGTGGGGCACCGGGGGCCGGCGTATAGTTCTCATTTCACAAAGTATGCCTTTCATTAGTTGAGGGAGGGGTCAAGTGGGACCATAGCCACTGGAATAAAAACAGACCTTAGCATCTGCATCGGCAGATATCTGAAAGCTCCCGACCGAGTTCTGTATTCCTTGATTTGCCCTGACACAGGACTCGGGTCGCACATTACAGGACATGTGCATCTAGACAAGCGATAACGATTCGCGATGCATGCGTGGGGAAGTATAGGAACATATACCACTCTTGGTAGTGTGTCCTAGACTTGGGGGCATCGTTCGAGAGGTAGCGTAATCCCTAGTTGGACTAGGTGGCATAAACCCTGAACTCGAAAAACATAAAACTCTAGTTAAATCTAGCAAGCATTTGATAGAAAAACCTAGATTTGATCTAGGAAATAAATAATGAATGTATGCCGGAAGGCAACGGAAAATACAAGGATTGGGATCACGTTAATCATTACTAGTTGGGAGACTAGATAGGTGGTGCAGAGATAAAGAAACCAGTATGACAAGAAAATAGCGAAGCGGCGAAAGTATCAGAGCATATCCAGTTTATCTTAGCTTAGCATATCTTGTGTTAGTCTTGTCGAATCTTGCCAACCCTATCATCATGGTGTTATCTTGTATTCAGTTAATTCATGTCATTCTGTTTTTCCATGTTTACATGCTAGAAGTAACTGAACTTACTCAGGCTTTATGTCTGACTCTGTTTTTCTTTCGTCTTCTTTTCTTCCGTTCACCCCCCAGGTAGTAGAGGAGGGAATAGTATAGCTCAGGTTAAGTTGGAATGTCACTCTTTCCCATCTTGAAGATTTGTCGATGTTTGCTTGGATTCTCTTTTCAGATGCTATGGCTGGTTCTTGCTACATTGGGGAATATAAATGTATTTTTATGCTTCTTTATTTTGTAAGACAGATGACACTCTGATATTGTAAAGAAATCTTTGTACAAACTATTTTATCAATAAAGCAAAGTTTTATTTTCCGCTGTTTAATTTCTGTCCGTCTTGTAATTTATCTGCATCTTTTACCCTAAATGCTCCACAGAACTTAGTGCATTCCCTTTGTGAGTGACACTAAAGGATGTGGGGTGTTAGACGTGGTATCAGAGCTGAAGGTTACCGGATCAGATAAAAGATTAGAAAAATTATTTTCAAAACGGTTTTGAAAGAAGCATTTTCAAGAGAAAAGATTTGTTTTAAAAAGGCATATTCCCCAAAGCCATACGCACTATCTTTTGATTCTCTGTTTGAATTCTTGTCTCCTTCTTTCTTGAGTCTCTGGGGCTCCTGGCTTTCTGGGAGGTAACCTCATCGAAGGGCAAAGTAGTACCCGACTTCCATCTAGGGTTGTGGTTGTTTCACTTACGGCCAGTTTTCTTTCAAGCTTATAGGGTTTTCTGTACGATGGAAGCAGCTTTCGAGAGATTTGTCAACATGATTACACACGGAAGAGGATGAGGAGTTTGGCTAAGGAGCATAACCCAAAGATGAGGAATTATAAAACTTAAGACAAGAGGAAGTATCTTTACTAGGGTATAATAGGGCATATAATTAAGGACAAGGGAAAGAATGAGGAACAAGATTTTCAGAAGGGCAAGTACATACTTTCACCACCAAGCGTACCTAGGAGAAAGGTAGTAAATTTCTGTTGGCAGAGTCTAGTTGTGTTGTTCGTACTCTTTCCTTTGGATTTAGCACTTCGCATTTGTTTATATCCACTTCCCTTGTTGAGTGTCTGCACCATAGTACTTGTATAGTAGAAAGATGCCACTAGAGTCTCAAATCCAATTGGTGGTCGACCAGTCTATTTTTAGGGATTTGAGGATAGCTATCGAGTTTGCTTATATCATCTCACGTAGGTCGTCTAAATTCGGAGGCGATATTCCTTGGATGCTTGTCTGATATTGGTTTAGGCCTTTGGGGCTTGTACTTGAGGAATGTCGAGTTCGACTAGGGTGGTTTGCATGAGAAATGAATAGTTGTGGCAGGCGCTCTAAATAGAAAAAAAAAGACTAAACTTAAGAGAGGTAAAAAGTACGTAGTGACCTTTTGACCCTCATAGTTATGGCATGATGGATAATCTAGGAGGAGAGATCTCTGATCATCCTAGTACATACACTTGGTATCATAGTTGACATCTGCTTACTTTGGAGATGGAGGTCAGAAACTTCACAATCGTGAAGTTAAATTAGTTAAGATACAGTGGAGTAAAGCTCAAGAAGGCTATATACTAGCATCATACTCTTTTTCCTTGGGTGCATCCTTGATTTCTTTTGTTTGTAGGAGCTTTACGCATAATAGTTTCTCCCTTTCCAAAGTATATCCCCTAGGACGTATCATCGATCCTTAGTTAGAAGCCTATGGATGTAAACATGTATTTGAGACATGTTATGATTGAATGGTTGCAAGTGGTTGCAAATGGTTGCTCGTGAATGCATATGCATACGTATTAGGCATTAGATCAAGTTCAGACGCTTTCATATTGCATTTACAGATATGTATTTGTTTGTAAGTTGAACTTGGTATGTTATCATATGGATGTTGCATATGGAGGAATGGCTGTGCACGCATGTAGTATTTACATCACTAGGGATGCCTGCATACATGATTGGACGCATGGCACTGACATGATTTGCATTAAGGAGGTCAACTGAATCAGTAGACCGCCTGATTTTGCATTAGATAAAGACATATACACACACTATGCATATGAACATGAAAGCATTAGAAAACTTTTAAGGACAATGGATGCCTGTGATTGAATGGTTGAGTAGATGGGTGATTGGATGGTAGGACACATTCTTCCTAACTTGAAGATTTCGGGGGTGAAATCTTTTTAAGTGGGGGAGAATGTAACACCCCGTGATTCTGTAACGCTACGATTCACAAATCAAGGCAGAATTAAAAGTTAAATTCAAAATCAAGGGAAACGGGCTGCGCCATTGCGTTCGTCTCGGAAAAATACGCGAAATAGAGTCCGAGTTTTCAAAAATCCGAGTCCGTATGACCAAGATATGGCCCGTCAAAGTTTTCAGAAAATTCCAAGTTCAAAACAGTTTAAAATATAGTTAAATTCGAAATTCAAACGCGCAGGGGGCAGGGTGGGAAAATTCCCGCCCAGGTCAAGTCGACAGGGGTGTCGACTGCGCAGTCGACACCCCCCACCCCGTGTCGACTGCCCAGTCGACACGGGTGTCGACCTGCCTGCTTTTTCCAGCTTTCTGTAGCTGGTTCATTCTGCTGTATTTGCTCACGTTTTCTGACCAGGTTCATCCGCCTAGCACTATATAAGCAGCCCTGGTCTTCTTCTCTATTCACAATTCTTTTTCTACCCTTATGCTGCGAAGATTCTAGTTAGACATGGCTTCTTCTCCTCCTCTAAAATATATAAATAAATAAATAATATATATAAAATAAAACAAGACGAGGAGATGCTGCTCAAAAGACTTTCAAGTAGAAAAGATTCAAGCTAGGATTCAAAAGGAGGTTCAAACGACTTCAACGAATGATCTTCTACGAATCATAGCAGGGCCTCCTTTCTATTCTAATCTAATCTCTGTAAGTCAGTTATTTTTAGATTTGAACGTTTTGCTTTTATTCGCGACATGAAATTAAAGGGATAAAAGACTATGCCTAATCTTTCTTCTTGAATCAGTGCTTGTACCTTTGGACCTAATTAAGAACTGTTGTGATTCGATGACCAATAAGACTGTGACGGTGAAACTATGGACTTTGGAACCACATGCCTTGGAACTATGAACATAAGCCTTTGATTTTGGGACATAAAATATTGCCTATGACTATGAATTTTCCTATGACTATGAATGTTGCCTATGACTATGAACATCGCCTAAGACTGTGATTCATTGAACTGTGAGGACTATTGCCTATGACTATGAACATCGCCTAAGACTGTGATTCATTGAACTGTGAGGACTATTGCCTATGACTATGAACATCGCCTAAGACTGTGATTCATTGAACTATGAGGATTATTGCCTATGACTATGAATATAAGATTATTATTTATGCCCATGACATTGTAGTTATAAAACCATGTTGTTTATTTTGGATCTAGGCCTGACTTTCTATTCAGTTTATTTTTGGTTATCTTTGGTTTTAGACCTTGGGAATTTACCTATTAAGTTATGTCTACCCATGTTCTTAATCCTCTGTCTCTATTCTGTCTATTCTTGGTTTTAGACCTTGGGAATTTACCTATTTAGTTAGGTCTACCCATGTTCTTGAACCTACGTCGTTATTCAAAACCATTTTATGCCAGTTGTTATATCTATCCTTTTCATAGCAATCTTTGGTTCATTCCCTATTTGCTACAAATCTAGAATCTAGATTGAAACACGATTTTACGAACGGTGGGAATGCGAATTAGGGCAAAATATGAAATTTACTAAAACGTAGTTTAACTTGGAAATTGGCATAAATTGGGAACATGTATTATGGCATGTTCATAGAAATGCAAATTGGATAAATTTGACATGAATTATAAGATGTGTAATTTGAATCTTGTATTGACGTGTAAATCTAGCATTTACATGAATAGTAAACTAGAGTAATAAGTCTAGTTTGACGTGAATTAGAATATTAATCAGAATTGGAATAGCTAATTTGGCTCGATAAGTATATTGGCATAAACTTGAAATTGGCCATAATTGGGGGTAATTGTCAGATTTAGCAGAATCATGGTTAGTGACACTTCATTTGGTATGGTTTACATACCAAAAAGCATAAACATGATATAGAGGGGAAAATGGGCAATAAGAATAAATGTTGACAATTTACATTAAAAGAGTAATTGGGAAATAAGTAAATTAGGATTAATTTACTTATAGAATTTGTCCTAAATGAGGAAATGTTAATTTAGACAAATTAAAGGTTTGTTAACGACATCTCTTTTAATAATAAACAAGAAAGTTCTATGGTGACAGGGTGGATAGTGTCTAGGCTTGGGTTTGGAAAATACAAGTTTCCTGCTCTCCCTGGCTATCCCTAACTGATCCGACGGACGGGATGGTTATTTTCATAACCTGATTTGAAAATTAATCAAAACCCTTTGAACTAGAAAACACGAATAGGCCTAACCCGAGGTTAGACTGAGTTGCGATGTAAACCTGCCCGGAACCAACCGACACATCCAGTAATCGCAACAATATCTGTCTAGTGTGAGTGGTCGTGGCTATAATTTATTTAGTTAAAGCTAGAACAAGAATGTTATGGTTAAGTTAACTAAGACACTTAATCAACTCAACATGATAACAAGACTGGTAGGTGGGGTTAGGTTCATACAGTTAAGCTAGAATGGGAGGGTTAAGTCCATAGGAACACTTAACCAACTTGACACAGTTAAGCTAGAAAGGGAGGGTTAAGTCCATAAGAACACTTAACCAACTTAACACAGTTAAGCTAGAATGGGAGGGCTAAGTCCATAGAGACACTTAACCAAACTCAAGCTAGCAAAATGAGACTTGTAGGGGTTAAGTAAAGTTAATACACTTAGCCAAATTTATATGTTAACTAGGCTAGAGGTTGGGGTTAAGTAAGATTTAATACACTTAGCCAATTTGATATGTTAGCTGGGCTAGACCGTAGGGTTAAGAAAACTTGAACACTTAACCATCAGATTTTGATAAAGGAATAAGGTTAAGTCTAAAACATGAAGGGATAATACTTAACCGTTAATAACAGGATAGTTAAAACAGACGGGCAAGGTTAAGTTAAAAAGGAACACTGAATCAATACAGGGTGAATGGGTAAGGTTAGGTAATAAGAAATACTTAACCAATATAACTTGGTTTGTGGTGGGGTTAAGTCAACATGAATTACTGATAACACTTAACCAGTATAACAGGATGAATGAAGAGGGTTAAGTTGGCTTGAATTGACTAATGACACTTAACCAATCCAAATTGACGGGAAAGGGAACTAAGTAGTAATTCTTAGTATAACACGGGAAGGAGCGAATGTCCGTCTGAATAGAGTGAAGGCTCCAACGAATTGGGTTACGAAGCCCGAGGCTTCGAGGGGACGTGAGTGTACTCTTGGTATCCCTCTGTGAGGCTGCAGATGATCCGCCTGGGCCCATAGAGGTTAAGGTCTGCGAAGAAGAACCAGGGGTATGCCTTGGTTGCAATACATGGCAACCTAAAGACTAGGATGGACCGACGTGATTCGGCGAGCAAACGGTAGCCCTGTGATAGCAACTCGTCGTCTACCATCCATCTTGAGTCAGTCGAGATACGTGAAGCGGAAAGGCGGAGAACACCAAAAGACCATATACTTGCTATATAGTTATGGTTGCGGATGGTCATAGGATAGTGGGGCACCGGGGGCCGACGTATAGTTCTCATTTTACAAAGTATGCCTTTCATTAGTTGAGGGAGGGGTCAAGTGGGACCATAGCCACTGGAATAAAAACAGACCTTAGCATCTGCATCGGCAGATATCTGAAAGCTCCTGACCGAGTTCTGTATTCCTTGATTTTCCCTGACACAGGACTCGGGTCGCACATTACAGGACATGTGCATCTAGACAAGCGATAACGATTCGCGATACATGCGTGGGGAAGTATAGGAACATATACCACTCTAGGTAGTGTGTCCTAGACTTGGGGGCATCGTTCGACAGGTAGCGTAATCCCTAGTTGGACTAGGTGGCATAAACCCTGAACTCGAAAAACGTAAAACTCTAGTTAAATCTAGCAAGCATTTGATAGAAAACCCTAGATTTGATCTAGGTAATAAATAATGAATGTATGCCGGAAGGCAACGGAAAATACAAGGATTGGGATCACGTTAATCGTTACTAGTTGGGAGACTAGATAGGTGGTGCAGAGATATTGAAACCAGTATGACAAGAAAATAGCGAAGCGGCGAAAGTATCAGAGCATATCCAGTTTATCTTAGCTTAGCATATCTTGTGTTAGTCTTGTCGAATCTTGCCAACCCTATCATCATGGTGTTATCTTGTATTCAGTTAATTCATGTCGTTCTGTTTTTCCATGTTCACATGCTAGAAGTTATTGAACTTACTCAGGCTTTATGTCTGACTCTGTTTTTCTTTCGTCTTCTTTTCTTCCGTTCCCCCCCCCCCCCAAGAAGTAGAGGAGGGAATAGTATAGCTCAGGTTAAGTTGGAATGTCACTCTTTCCCAGCTTGAAGATTTGTCGATGTTTGCTTGGATTCTCTTTTAAGATGCTATGGCTGGTTCTTGATACATTGAGGAATATAAATGTATTTTTATGCTTCTTTATTTTGTAAGACAGATGACACTCTGATATTGTAAAGAAATCTTTGTACAAACTATTTTATCAATAAAGCAAAGTTTTAGTTTCCACTGTTTAATTTCTGTCTATCTTGTAATTTATCAGCATCTTTTACCCTAAATGCTCCATAGAACTTAGTGCATTCCCTTTGTGAGTGACACTAAAGGATGTGGGGTGTTACACCAAATGACTGCATCGGTCCTGGATCGACCGATATAGCCAGGGCATGCAAAACGCTGATACCACTCCTAGCTAGAAGGAAACTCATGCCCTCCCTGAGGTCCTCTCCCGTTTTTGGTTCACATCGGGGTGTGAGCTTGCGAATTAACGCTACACAAAGCTACAATGTATTAAAGTCGTGCTTTGATCATCAACCAGAAGACTTTGCGTTTCAACAGAAGCCTTGATCCCTTGCATCTCAGCCTGCCACACAGGCAATTCACGTTATGCAACCTATGTATATCAATCACATAGAATGAAATCCGATGTCAGACACACATCCATTTACAAGTCCGTTCTAGGTCTGAACGAAACCGAAGGCACCTCTTTCCTCCCCATATTTCCAATACAGGGGAGAGGCCCTCGCTTATCCGTCGATCTCCAAGTACGTCTGGACGATCTTCCCTTATTACCTTGCCTTGGGTGTACAGCCCAATCAAGACATCAGTAATCATCCAAACGATGTGAAGACCTCCAGTCTTCGACCACCGTCTTTATCCTCGACATATCATCGAATCATTTATTTAGAATGGGATAAACCTGGTCTTTCTGAAAAACCTGCGTACATAAAAAACAAGTGCTATAAAAACACAACAAACGGCCCATTCCAATCCAAAATATTCCTTTATTCTAATATTCTTATACTTTGGGAAAGGTTCCCATTAATTTTATCAAAGATAAATTCTTTAAATTTATTCTTTAATCTTCCTTTGGATATCATTTCAATCTAATTAATGATTCATTAAAACTCCACTTTGTTTTAATCTTCCCAAAAATCAATATTAAAGATTGTTTAACTTGGGAAATCATATCCTATCCTCAACTGGGTTAAAGAACCAATGTCATTTAAAACACGGTTCAGGATAAACCCAAAATCACATTCCATTCCATCAGCCTTTAACCGCAAATTAGCAAGTGAACAATCCCCTAAGTATTAACCCCGAAGGCCGAAACCAACATCATATCAATACCCTGGAAACCATTCAACTTAACTAATCCCCAGTTAGTTTCTGATTTTTTTATCTCCGTTGGGTCAAAGAATAGTATTATTAAAGATACCATTCACGGCAACCCAAATCACATTCCATTAATTATGGAATCTTCACGGGAAAACAAGTCAATATATAATCGATATCAATTTCCATATCCGACCGATAATATAAATGGAATAACGGCACCGGCTCTTAAATTCCATATGTGTTAACAGTCCTCCTCCATAGAAGTTCACTTCGATTATTATCAAATCGAATTCCATTCAATTCCAATTTAATATATTAAATTGGAAAACGTTACCTTGGAAAATTCCCGTTAAATCTAAATAAAAAGATTTATAAATCCCAAATCACATTTCACTGTAAACCGGATTAAAGAATGAATGTTGTTAAAAACATAGTTAACAATAAACCTAATTCACATTAGCCTCTAACCGTAAATTAGTAAGAGAACAATCCCCTAATTATTAACCCCGAAGGCCGAAACCAACATCGGATCAATACCCGGGAAACCATTCAACTTAACTAATCTTCAGTCAGTTTCTAATTTTCTTAAATCCATTCGGTTCAAGAACAGTATTATTAAATATACCATTCACGACGAACCCAAAATCGAATTTGATATTCAATACAAGGCTCTGAATAGAAAATATATCGGCTTATATTCAATATCAAATTCTGAAATCAACAAATATCGTATTGGAAATAACGATATATATATTTATACCTTTCAAATTTCCATAGCCATATCTGTATAATCACGAAATCCAACATCGAAATATTCCGAAGACAATGTCGATTCAAATCCATTCCCAATTTATATATTGGAAATTCTGGTTATTTTTAAAACCATTTCAAATCCAATTTGTTTAATTTAAAAATATTTGGATTATAATTCTAGTACATAACTAGTTCGTTTTGATAAAAATCTATTTTTATCTTTTCAAATATGGAATTTTTCATCCCAATTCTTTCCTAATCACTTCTTATGATTTTACACTAATTATTGATATTTTTAATGATTTTATCAACGCCCGTATTGTCGATTTTCATAAACGGCCATCGAACTACACTTACAGCGACCTTTTCCAAACTTGAATTGGACATAATTCCAAATCCAACCATTTGATTTCAAATCTCTAATATTCTTTGGAAAGTTCTTGTCGATACAAACCCAACGTCTCCGGTTTTAGGAGGATCAGACTGTCGGATCTCCCGTAATGTCCGTTCGAAGTCAATGGTCGAAATTCGCGAACTACCGCAGCTCGACGCGTTCTATTCTGGCCATTATATATATATATATATATTAGATATATTACGTTGATTTCCATTTAAAACGTATTTTATAAATCATTTTAAATTCGTTTTCAAAACGATTTCAACTTCATATTCAATTTCTAATCAAAATTGATTATTCCATATCATCGAAATATGAATGATAATATTTTCAAAACATTACATTTTGAAATCTATTCCTTTTCGATATTCATTCTAAAAATGAATAAAACCGATATAAATATCATTCACGTTGAAATGGCGTTAATCTAACTAACACGGCTTTATATATTTAAATATATTCGTATCCATCCCAAATCGGACATCAAAATCATATTTTGATCTTTTACTGAATATTATTTGAAAATATTCGTTATTTTAAAATAATCATTATTTTATAATATTCACTCTTTCTGAACTGGAATCAGACACCGTCAATTACCATATAATGTTATTTATATGGATTTCATACAACACATGTGTACAACAACAATCAAGTACAGTCAACCATCATCCAAAGTACATTCTACACTGTATAAGCATCAAATATAAATATTCAATGCTTATAACAGTCTGTCAATCAATGGATCGACACACAACTAATTATTGGGACTAGTGTGTGTCACATATCATCCCAATACCCGTGTGGTGTTTCAATCAACAAATAACAAATTTTATTTCTGCAGTTGGGCGATGTGTAAAATTTATCGTCCCAATCTATATTAGTCAAATGTGTGCACATAAACAAATCGTCCGATTTGTTTATAAATATTTATTTTATTCATATACAAGTTAAAAATTATATTTCTTAACTATAAAATATTTTTAACAATAAAATATTTTATTCCATTCCACATCACACAATCAATTTTCACAACATAACCAAACAAACAAACAAGTCGTCCATGGTCTGTGGACAACGGGTGCCAGTTGCTACTAAGCACCGTCTGCATCCTAGTATATATTTCAACTAGAAAATAAATAAAAAGTGAGGAGTTCTTACCTATAAGCTTAACCAAACGCCGCGGCTCTTCTTATATAGAAAATCTTTGTTGTGTTTTATTCATTGCATATATAATCTAAAAATCATATATTTATCGAATTAAAAGTTATCCCATAACATGACTATTTTATTAATAGCGTACATAGGCTAAAAATCCTATTTTTACCTTTCTCAGAATATTTTCATGTCATACTCTAGTTGAAAATCATATTTTTAACTTACTAAAAATATTTCCTTTATATGATAAAAATCCTATTTTTATACCGTTATTCATATCATAAAAATCATATTTTTATTTCGCTACTTCATATATAAAAATTATATTTTTAAAACACTACTCTCTATATAAAGATTATATTTTTATTCTGCTACTTAGATAATCAAGGTTATATTTTTATTCTCTTTACATAAATAAAAATGCCACCTTGATAGCTTTAAAAATCGAGTCTTTATAGTTTTAAAAAAATGGAGTCTTTATAGTTTTAAAAAAAATCGAGTCTTTACATTATAAAAATCTAAGTTTTTACATTATAAAAATATTACGTTTTCTTCATAGAAAAAAAATAAGCTTTTTGTTAAAAAAAATCATTGCTTTTGTTAAATAAAAATCAAACCTTTTCAAATAAAAATTTCAATCTGTCATATTATAAAAATATAAGCTTTTTCTAATGTCAAAGATCCAATCTTTCATGAATCAAAAATCATAACTTTCGCTATTACATATAATAAAAATAAAATTTTTATTTGTTTAAAAATCATATCTTTTTAGTGTCAAAATTCAAATCCTTTTATAAATAAGATTCATATTTTTATACTATGTAATTTATATAAAAAACAAATTTTTAATTCATGTAATCTATATAAAAAAATCATATTAATAATTCAAGGTTAGTTCCTTTTAAAAAAGATCCTAACTCTAATTACATTTAGATAAATAAAAACAAAATAAAAAGGAAAATAAAATAAATAAAACTTACAGTGGAATAGGGGTGGAGTTGGCAGCGTTGGAGAGGAGAGGGAACAGGCGGCCGCAGGCGATGGGGGGGTCCGGACTGGTGGTGGCGCAGGCAGAGCAGTGGGGTTCGATTTGGGCTGGAGGGGTTTCTACGGGTTGGGGATCTCGTGATGGAGAGGGGTGGTCAACGAGGTGGGGTTGGACGGAGGGGAAGCGCGCGACCGGGGCGGTGGCCGGTCTGGTGAGTGGCGACGGCGAATCGTAGTGAGGGAGGGAGCGGTTTTTTGATTTGGGGGAGATTATCTGGGGAATGAACAAAGAAAACATAGGGGGTTTATATGTAAAAGGTTTTTTATATTTAATTATTATTATAATTTTTTTCTACACACAAGTTGACTTTTCATACTTGCTCTGAATCAAGTCCAAGGACTATCGCCCCTAACGTATTGCCCTCATTCTGAACGCATTGAGACATGTTTCATAATCCAATTTGGTTGTTACGATCAGTTTTCGCTAAATTTAAAATATAAATCATTATATTTTAAATTCAAACGCACATTTTAATTTACCGGGGTCACACGTTGATTCTAAAAATTCTAGAAAAATTATTTCTAGCTTCGTATTGAAGATACGGTCCTAACAAAACTAATTTCGTCAAATTTGAAGACCATTTGAAAATAGCCATTTTCTGTTCGATCCAGATTGACTAAAACTGTTCAAACACGTTTTCCTTTACCACGCTCACATGTTCATCACAAAAATTCTGAATTTTGGAATCCAGCAATAATTTGACATCCCGGATCCAACAAAAGTGGTTTCGTCGAAAACGAAGGTCGTTTGCAAACTTTTCATTTTTAAGGGCTAAAATTCCATAGCGACTAATCTGAAATTTCAACTGGGCATAACTTTTTGTCCCCACTATGAAATTTTGATTTTTTGGATTAGTTGGAAGGATATTCTCAAATAGATTCTAATATTTTTGGTTTCGCTAAAATCTGGTTTATTTTGAATCCCGTACATTCATTTGAAATTTGAAATCGAATTTTCGAACTACCGCGCCATTTTCAGTTCCTTTTATAATTTAAAATAAATATTTATATTCTAATGTCGATTCGAATAAATATATACATTCTATTCTATTCAAAATAAATTTCTTATCATTATCATTTAAAATAAATCATTTTAAATATTCAAAATTCATCAAAATTTCCAAAATAAATTTTTTAAATTGGTTCAGATTTCCGGGTTGTTACAGGTTCATCGAGGTCAAGATATACACAGAGCTACGCTGAAATAAGACATGCTTTGATCGTCAATAGCTCATCACATAACTTAAGTATGCGACATTGTCCATTCACTACGCATCACTGATTTTCATCAATATATAACCTCTGAGCTCATACGTCTTAGAGAAAGGTGTTAAGTAAGAGAATAAATTCTCCGCTACCAAGCAGAAATATATTTAACAAAGATCAGTGCTACGCAGTCAATTACAATGTCAGACACACAATCCATACAAGTTCGTTCTGGGTATAAACGAAACCACAATACGGAATTCCTTCACATACGTTTGGGCTTCTTGCCACTTAACTGATATAAAATCCATCTGCAAATGGTAGCGACCCATTCGAGACATTCAGCAAGTCGTCCTTACGACATGAAGGGTCCCGGTCTTCATTGTCGTCTCCAATGTCTTCAATTGCTCCACAACATCGTATTATTACTTGGAATGGTTTTCATACATACATCTGATCCCGGTCTTTACAAATAATAGGCGCAATTTAAAAAAAAACACAATTATAGAACACATATGTAAGGTCCCGCATTTTTACCGGTTCGTAATTGAATATTTAAATCAGTTTAAATATTGAATTAATAGTATAAGTGAATTTATATATTAATTAAACGGAGTTGAACATATAAAAATATATATTCAATATAATCGAGCTCATAACGACGTTGCAGTTCGTATTTTAACGTTCTGAACTTCAACTGAGTATACAAAACTCGTTATAAACCGGATTTCTACGAAACAAGAAACGTTGGAATCTGTTGAATTGTATCTTTCTGACAGAAGTGAAATATTGAGATTTCGTCATATAGATTGCAAGATATGTCAAAATCAAATATTCAGAAAGTCGCTATGAAATCGTATATCGACCATAACGGTTTATTTGAAATAACTTCTTATCGGTTTCGAATTTAGACAAGGTTCTTTTGAGACGTAGTGATAATTTAATTTTTAGAATTTTACTGTAATTTTTAATTAATTAAATATGCAACTTTTTATTTGGAGTATTTTGCACCCTTAATCAATATTTTGGGGTTTCAAAATATGAGTTAACCTACCGGTATTATTATATTTTTGGGATCGTGATATTTCGCTGGACACAGTCGTATCATTATTTCTGTCCGTAGTAGTTCGGGCATGAACGGGAAAAAATCATGTACTCAACGTAACACCACCTTTACACCGTTTTAGTTTATAAATTACAACAGACTTATCGTGCCTTACCGAGTAGGACGTTCAGCATAAAATATGAAGATTTTATTTAAATTAAATACATGTGTGATACTTCATCTCCAAGTATCGTACAATGACTACATGACCTAAGGAGAAATTAGACAGACCTATATCTTTCTACTCTCTTGAGCTTAAGTTTCACGTGTCCTATGTCTTCACATCTGTAGACCAAAACCTGCAAAGCTAAATCACATCCCATCCTAAACTTGCCTAAGACGACTCAGTAACAAATCAACAGCAACCTAGTTCTACCCTAGTATGTACACGCCAAAGAACAGAGAGCACATGCCAAGCATTTTATTTAACAGCTACCCTATAATCCTACTCATCACTATTACTTGGCACCCACGGATCCTTGTAGCTATAAATAGAGAAGTCTTCCCATTCTCTCAATCATCTTCCAGGAACAAAAAGCTTTAATGGCGATAAGCAAAATATAAAACACAATATTCTTCTCCACAAAATCCTATGGGACGCCCCAATCGTTTTGATTCGGTCTCGGCTGTTTTGTTGAAGGTGGTGAAGACTGGACGTGATGTGTGCGGATGGGGACGTGCATGAAAATGACATGGTGGAAGGAAATACTGGGTTTGGTGAAGAGGGCAGAAGACGTTGGTGTTAGGAAAGGAAGAAGGGTGTTGGCTGCAAGGAAGGAAGGGAAGGCACATGAATGGATGAAAGGGATGGAGACTGTTGCGCTCAAAACCATGGTGAAAAGGGAGTGGAGATGTGGTATTTTCAGTGGAGTGGAGTTGGACGTGAAGCAGTAGGATGGTTTGTTAAGTAAGGTCCACGGTCTATATAAAAAGAAAATAAAATAGTAGAAAAGGGAACCCATTCATTTTGAGTGCACACGCTTGGGAACAAGAATCTATACAAGCCAAAGAAGAAATGTTAACAAGAAGCAGTGTCGCATTTTCAAGAGATCATTGTATAATGGTCTGGGCGTATTATGCTTGGGAAGGATCACCGGTATTAAGGGTAATTAAAAACAAGTTACTTTTAAAAAGGAGCGTCGATTTAAACGGTTGTTTCTTTATAACTTCCAAGGGTTTGCAAAGCTTTGAACATCCTTTTACTGAAGTGAAGAAGTACTGCTGTTTTGGGGAGGGAAGCAACTAACGCAAATCAGTATTGGATGGGCCGACAACTTCAAGGTATATTCAGAACCTATTTGATACATATTTACGGTAAAGAATTATAAAGAAAGTTAGTATATATACACAAAAGTGAGAGAAAGGAGAACAGTAGATGAAAGGGATGTGTAATCGCTAGGTAAAGAGTGGTGGGCGGGTTCAAAATGTTAAAGGATGTAGAGGGGTTAAAAGCGGAAATTAAGAAATTAAGTGAAGTTGGTTATATTAATGATTTATTAGTAAATTAATCTAATTTGAGTTATACTTTGTAACGTCAATATACATGAACAGAATTTCACGGAGTCAGCTACAAGCCTATGAAATTTGGGATGATTGGAAACCCGTTTGAATTTTAAGCAGAATAAAAACGTCTGATCTGAATCAACCGACGCTGATCGTTACTTAACGGTTAACGAGCCAAGGTGAGTAAATTCATTAACTCTCTTTTTATTTAAAATATTTTAATCATATTTTAAATAATGATTGAATGCTGTGTGATTAAATTGATTGAAATATTATACATCGTTGCATATGTACACAGCACCGGTTGGATACTGATTCCACCGATTATAAATTTCCCTAATATGGAATCAGTGTTAATTGTTTGACTAACATCTGTGGATGCGGAAACCGGTTGGAGGAATTCAACCGGATTCCTAAATATTCATATGGACTGTTTGTGCACCGCTTGAACCGTGTTGAATGGAAATTCAACGTTATGTTGATTTAATAAATAAATGATATCGATCTAGAAAGTGACAACAGTCAACCATAAACACATCGTTTGTGAGAAGTTGTTTGGCCGTCAGGTAATCAACGAAGTTGATTATAATAAAATTAGAATTTTATAATCAAAGCGAAGCTTTAAACTGTAGTAGAAATTCTGTTATAAACTGGTACTTTATAGTTCACTTTATTAAGTAAAATATTAGTTAATTATTTAATTAAATAATTGTTCCTTAAGTGGGCCGCATTTAAAGTGTTATTGAATTAGAGATGTCAAGATTTTATATCAGAAAGTGCCGAGATTGTGAAATGGTTTGATGGATGTTTATTTTCAAAACACCGACTATCAAGATTTTTGTAACGAAAAGAGATATCAAGATTTTTGTAATGAAAAGAGATGTCAAGAATTTGTAACGGAAAAAGGTGTTGAGATTAATTGTACAGTGGAATATAGTAGCATATTGTAAGCCTCAGAACTATAGCAGTAAAGTAACGCTGTTGACTAGGCTTAAGCGTGACTGTTATGTCAAGATTAGTTATAAAGGGATATAGCAGCGTATAGCAAATTTGCACTGTAACGATAAATGAAACGCTGTTAACCAAACGTAAGCGTGATGTTTATATACAGTAGCACTTCCTAGGGAAGGAAAACAGTTTGTTTTGAAATTCACTTATTCAAAAATAATAAGTAATGACGTTTGTCCAAAGAAATGTAAGAACGAATGTTAAATAAAAAGTGCCTGTGATTTGTGTGATATTGGTTGTACATTGAATGGATGTTGTTTTTACTTCGATAGTTAAATAACCGACTATCGAAGTGTTTTGACCATCGTTGTCAATACGGGGAGACCGGTTGGATATATTATCCGAGAACCACTCCGTATAGGCATAAGCGCTGCAAATTATGCTGAAGAAAATTGAAGGCGGAGGGAAGTGCAAGAGTCGTCCTGTTCAGAATGGTGTTTTCTGTTTGTCCAGACCCAGGACAACTTGTATGGACGAATGTCTGACAGAGTATTCCTAAGGGTCACAGAAGACGATCTTTTCAAGGTATTACGTCTGGTGGCGGAGAAATTCGTTTCTCTTAGCTTTTATACCCGTGATATTTTTGGGAAGATCAACTAGTGATTTGACGGGTTTGACGATGTGGCATTCAAAGTGAATGGTGGCCAGATGTTCTAAAAGGTAAACGTAGCCTCAAGCTTCACAGCCGGGAAATGACAAAAATCGGGCAGGCAGCATGGCTATGTGGGTCGCTCCCATTAGGTTGTATAATCACCTATCTAGAGAAATTCCTTTTGTTTCTAAATCTATCGATTCTGCCCATTCGGGAACGGTGGTTTGAGTCCAACCGTTGGTGATATACATTCGATACACTCAAGCGAAATGAGTGGTCGGTCATGTGTGGGCCGGGTTGCAAGACGTTCTTGTTGAACCCAGGTGTATTCGCCTCTAGAGATACATCATCGGAAGGTGGTCCCATACCTTGTCATAGTTGGAATCCAATCTCCAATAAGCGCCATGCGGGTTTTGATTTTATACTATATATGTAGAGCGTGAGATGCAAGCGTTCTACTATTTGGTTATTTACTTGATTAGACATTATTATAATATCACTGGATTTTGATATCAATAAATGATTTGGGTTATAGTAAGGTAAAAACCGTCCATGTTTATGTGTGGGCTGGTCTTACTATTATCCTTTTTGTTTCGAAAAGGATTTTCAAAGTTAAGCCATATGGTTGGAATTTACTCACACCAGTCCCATGACTGACCCAGAGTTTATTTTGTTTGTTTTTCCCTAAACTCTTGGGTGCCCAAATTTGTACGGACAGTCAAGTGTTTCAGGCTTTACAGATACACTTGGAGGAGCTTGAAGACGAAGTTTCCACTATTGATTATTTAGAGTTATTTCCGCTGCATCAAATGTTATGTTGTACTCTGATATGGTATGTATACACAAAACAGATTTGTATTTCAAAGTTATGTTATATAATATATTTTATTCGTTCCGCTGTGAGATTCGTGTTTACTCTGATTCTGCTCAGTTGTGTTCTTCTTCTTCTTCTATTCTATTAGTTCTATCTTATCTTTCTCATCCTCTAACTTCTTTCTATTAATGGTCCGGTATTTTCGATGTCTGAACAGTCGACGCTGGGTTTTGTGTCGATTTTTCGGAGTCGAAAATTTCGGGGTCGTTACAGTGGTATCAGAGCTGGTTGCTTAATTGGTACGGATGATAGGGGGTTCTCGCTTCGCGTTAGGTGGCGAACGGGAGACTCTTACCCCTACATCTCCCGACAATGTGGGTTGGTCGAGTCGAGAGGCTGGCCGTAAAAGCAGTTCTGAGGTATCTCTGTAAGCCACGCTGGGAGGTTAGCCCAGTGCCGAGGGAGGAAAGGATGGTTGAAAAGCCTACTCGAATCCCGGGGTCTTTACAGTGGTATCAGAGCTGAAGGTTAAGTGATTACCTTGGCTCTGTGGCGTGACTCAATAGAGATAGGGGATAGTATTACCCTAGATTGAGTTTGAGTGTATACATATGAGCGCGTATTTGTAAATTGATATAAAAAGCATTTTATATTGTGTTGATTGATCTGGTGAGTGGTATATAAATTCCAGATCGACGCGTTTAGCCGACGAGGTCGATAGGGATTTATAAACGCTTGGATAGAGAATTTCGACATAGTATTGTTTTGAAAGAGAGTAAATGAGATAATTTTACTCGAAATATATTTTGATATAAAGAAAACATATATATTGGGATTATCTAGTATATATTGAATGTGTTGGGTGAACTTATGATCGAATAAGATTTATAATTGAATTGGTTATATAAATAACCAATCGAAATATTTTATAAATATAATATGTAAATCAGATGAACTGAATCTAAAATTTAAACCAGAATTGGAATAAAAAATTCTGATACATGAAAATGTTTGAAATGAAATTTGAATTAAATATATGGAATTTTAAGATCCTGGGGAAATTTTGAAATATTATCCAAGTTTCGAAAAGATATTTTTGAAGTAATTTCAAATGAAAGTATTTGAATATGAGTTTTGAAAGTGATATAGTATTGAACTCATTTTGATCGCTGGAGAATAAATTCCGATGGTGATCCGGACATCATCGGTGTTCATTTTCGAGTTCTAAGTGACGGATTACTACCAAAGATTTTGTTTTGAATTGTTTTGAGAAAACGAGTTGTTAAAAATTCAAATGTTTTGAATTGCTATGTTATGAATATATATATAGGTATATTTTTCCAAACTAATTTGAAATGAAAACCCTAGGAATTTGAATTTTGAATTTTTAAATTTAAAATTTACTTATGAAGTAAATAAACAGAGAATTTAACTAAGTCAAATAAAAGTGGAGTTGAATCAAAGCCAAGTAAGGGGAAAACGTACTAGAATAAGGATTTTGACTTGGCAAAATAGTTGAGTTGTGAATTGAGATTAGGAATGGAACCGAACTTGGTTTGGAAATTTGATTAATTGGAATTGGAATTGAACTGGAGTTTGAAAAGGAAATTTGAGTTGGGATGTAAGAGGATTGTTGATTGAGAATAAACTGACTGGAGATCAGTTGGAGATGCATTTGGGCATGCTGAATGGATTGAAAATGGAAGCGAGATAATTGGATGCCCAATGAAGGGAGAAGGTCCAGAGTGGCGTGTGGTAATAGTACCAAATGAACCGTGCAGCAGAGAGACTGATGAAATTCTCCGTAAATTAAAGTGTTAGAAAATTTTCAGAATTTTGAAAATTTTCGTTACAAAGAAGGGAATTAATATTTTGATCAGTTCAGTTGGAACTGAAATTATGAAGTAAACCAAAAGAATTTTTAACATGTTTACAACAGAAATTGTAGCATTTTTCCTACCTTAGCAATTTCGAGGACGAAATTATTTTAAGGGGGAAGGAATGTAAGGTCCCGCATTTTTACCGGTTCGTAATTGAATATTTAAATCAGTTTAAATATTGAATTAATAGTATAAGTGAATTTATATATTAATTAAATGGAGTTGAACATATAAAAATATATATTCAATATAATCGAGCTCATAACGACGTTGCAGTTCGTATTTTAACGTTCTGAACTTCAACTGAGTATACAAAACTCGTTATAAACCGGATTTCTACGAAACAAGAAACGTTGGAATCTGTTGAATTGTATCTTTCTGACAGAAGTGAAATATTGAGATTTCGTCATATAGATTGCAAGATATGTCAAAATCAAATATTCAGAAAGTCGCTATGAAATCGTATATCGACCATAACGGTTTATTTGAAATAACTTCTTATCGGTTTCGAATTTAGACAAGGTTCTTTTGAGACGTAGTGATAATTTAATTTTTAGAATTTTACTGTAATTTTTAATTAATTAAATATGCAACTTTTTATTTGGAGTATTTTGCACCCTTAATCAATATTTTGGGGTTTCAAAATATGAGTTAACCTACCGGTATTATTATATTTTTGGGATCGTGATATTTCGCTGGACACAGTCGTATCATTATTTCTGTCCGTAGTAGTTCGGGCATGAACGGGAAAAAATCATGTACTCAACGTAACACCACCTTTACACCGTTTTAGTTTATAAATTACAACAGACTTATCGTGCCTTACCGAGTAGGACGTTCAGCATAAAATATGAAGATTTTATTTAAATTAAATACATGTGTGATACTTCATCTCCAAGTATCGTACAATGACTACATGACCTAAGGAGAAATTAGACAGACCTATATCTTTCTACTCTCTTGAGCTTAAGTTTCACGTGTCCTATGTCTTCACATCTGTAGACCAAAACCTGCAAAGCTAAATCACATCCCATCCTAAACTTGCCTAAGACGACTCAGTAACAAATCAACAGCAACCTAGTTCTACCCTAGTATGTACACGCCAAAGAACAGAGAGCACATGCCAAGCATTTTATTTAACAGCTACCCTATAATCCTACTCATCACTATTACTTGGCACCCACGGATCCTTGTAGCTATAAATAGAGAAGTCTTCCCATTCTCTCAATCATCTTCCAGGAACAAAAAGCTTTAATGGCGATAAGCAAAATATAAAACACAATATTCTTCTCCACAAAATCCTATGGGACGCCCCAATCGTTTTGATTCGGTCTCGGCTGTTTTGTTGAAGGTGGTGAAGACTGGACGTGATGTGTGCGGATGGGGACGTGCATGAAAATGACATGGTGGAAGGAAATACTGGGTTTGGTGAAGAGGGCAGAAGACGTTGGTGTTAGGAAAGGAAGAAGGGTGTTGGCTGCAAGGAAGGAAGGGAAGGCACATGAATGGATGAAAGGGATGGAGACTGTTGCGCTCAAAACCATGGTGAAAAGGGAGTGGAGATGTGGTATTTTCAGTGGAGTGGAGTTGGACGTGAAGCAGTAGGATGGTTTGTTAAGTAAGGTCCACGGTCTATATAAAAAGAAAATAAAATAGTAGAAAAGGGAACCCGTTCATTTTGAGTGCACACGCTTGGGAACAAGAATCTATACAAGCCAAAGAAGAAATGTTAACAAGAAGCAGTGTCGCATTTTCAAGAGATCATTGTATAATGGTCTGGGCGTATTATGCTTGGGAAGGATCACCGGTATTAAGGGTAATTAAAAACAAGTTACTTTTAAAAAGGAGCGTCGATTTAAACGGTTGTTTCTTCATAACTTCCAAGGGTTTGCAAAGCTTTGAACATCCTTTTACTGAAGTGAAGAAGTACTGCTGTTTTGGGGAGGGAAGCAACTAACGCAAATCAGTATTGGATGGGCCGACAACTTCAAGGTATATTCAGAACCTATTTGATACATATTTACGGTAAAGAATTATAAAGAAAGTTAGTATATATACACAAAAGTGAGAGAAAGGAGAACAGTAGATGAAAGGGATGTGTAATCGCTAGGTAAAGAGTGGTGGGCGGGTTCAAAATGTTAAAGGATGTAGAGGGGTTAAAAGCGGAAATTAAGAAATTAAGTGAAGTTGGTTATATTAATGATTTATTAGTAAATTAATCTAATTTCAGTTATACTTTGTAACGTCAATATACATGAACAGAATTTCACGGAGTCAGCTACAAGCCTATGAAATTTGGGATGATTGGAAACCCGTTTGAATTTTAAGCAGAATAAAAACGTCTGATCTGAATCAACCGACGCTGATCGTTACTTAACGGTTAACGCGCCAAGGTGAGTAAATTCATTAACTCTCTTTTTATTTAAAATATTTTAATCATATTTTAAATAATGATTGAATGCTGTGTGATTAAATTGATTGAAATATTATACATCGTTGCATATGTACACAGCACCGGTTGGATACTGATTCCACCGATTATAAATTTCCCTAATATGGAATCAGTGTTAATTGTTTGACTAACATCTGTGGATGCGGAAACCGGTTGGAGGAATTCAACCGGATTCCTAAATATTCATATGGACTGTTTGTGCACCGCTTGAACCGTGTTGAATGGAACTTCAACGTTATGTTGATTTAATAAATAAATGATATCGATCTAGAAAGTGACAACAGTCAACCATAAACACATCGTTTGTGAGAAGTTGTTTGGCCGTCAGGTAATCAACGAAGTTGATTATAATAAAATTAGATTTTTATAATCAAAGCGAAGCTTTAAACTGTAGTAGAAATTCTGTTATAAACTGGTACTTTATAGTTCACTTTATTAAGTAAAATATTAGTTAATTATTTAATTAAATAATTGTTCCTTAAGTGGGCCGCATTTAAAGTGTTATTGAATTAGAGATGTCAAGATTTTATATCAGAAAGTGCCGAGATTGTGAAATGGTTTGATGGATGTTTATTTTCAAAACACCGACTATCAAGATTTTTGTAACGAAAAGAGATATCAAGATTTTTGTAATGAAAAGAGATGTCAAGAATTTGTAACGGAAAAAGGTGTTGAGATTAATTGTACAGTGGAATATAGTAGCATATTGTAAGCCTCAGAACTATAGCAGTAAAGTAACGCTATTGACTAGGCTTAAGCGTGACTGTTATGTCAAGATTAGTTATAAAGGGATATAGCAGCGTATAGCAAATTTGCACTGTAACGATAAATGAAACGCTGTTAACCAAACGTAAGCGTGATGTTTATATACAGTAGCACTTCCTAGGGAAGGAAAACAGTTTGTTTTGAAATTCACTTATTCAAAAATAATAAGTAATGATGTTTGTCCAAAGAAATGTAAGAACGAATGTTAAATAAAAAGTGCCTGTGATTTGTGTGATATTGGTTGTACATTGAATGGATGTTGTTTTTACTTCGATAGTTAAATAACCGACTATCGAAGTGTTTTGACCATCGTTGTCAATACGGGGAGACCGGTTGGATATATTATCCGAGAACCACTCCGTATAGGCATAAGCGCTGCAAATTATGCTGAAGAAAATTGAAGGCGGAGGGAAGTGCAAGAGTCGTCCTGTTCAGAATGGTGTTTTCTGTTTGTCCAGACCCAGGACAACTTGTATGGACGAATGTCTGACAGAGTATTCCTAAGGGTCACAGAAGACGATCTTTTCAAGGTATTACGTCTGGTGGCGGAGAAATTCATTTCTCTTAGCTTTTATACCCGTGATATTTTTGGGAAGATCAACTAGTGATTTGACGGGTTTGACGATGTGGCATTCAAAGTGAATGGTGGCCAGATGTTCTAAAAGGTAAACGTAGCCTCAAGCTTCACAACCGGGAAATGACAAAAATCGGGCAGGCAGCATGGCTATGTGGGTCGCTCCCATTAGGGTGTATAATCACCTATCTAGAGAAATTCCTTTTGTTTCTAAATCTATCGATTCTGCCCATTCGGGAACGGTGGTTTGAGTCCAACCGTTGGTGATATACATTCGATACACTCAAGCGAAATGAGTGGTCGGTCATGTGTGGGCCGGGTTGCAAGACGTTCTTGTTGAACCCAGGTGTATTCGCCTCTAGAGATACATCATCGGAAGGTGGTCCCATACCTTGTCATAGTTGGAATCCAATCTCCAATAAGCGCCATGCGGGTTTTGATTTTATACTATATATGTAGAGCGTGAGATGCAAGCGTTCTACTATTTGGTTATTTACTTGATTAGACATTATTATAATATCACTGGATTTTGATATCAATAAATGATTTGGGTTATAGTAAGGTAAAAACCGTCCATGTTTATGTGTGGGCTGGTCTTACTATTATCCTTTTTGTTTCGAAAAGGATTTTCAAAGTTAAGCCATATGGTTGGAATTTACTCACACCAGTCCCATGACTGACCCAGAGTTTATTTTGTTTGTTTTTCCCTAAACTCTTGGGTGCCCAAATTTGTACGGGCAGTCAAGTGTTTCAGGCTTTACAGATACACTTGGAGGAGCTTGAAGACGAAGTTTCCACTATTGATTATTTAGAGTTATTTCCGCTGCATCAAATGTTATGTTGTACTCTGATATGGTATGTATACACAAAACAGATTTGTATTTCAAAGTTATGTTATATAATATATTTTATTCGTTCCGCTGTGAGATTCGTGTTTACTCTGATTCTGCTCAGTTGTGTTCTTCTTCTTCTTCTATTCTATTAGTTCTATCTTATCTTTCTCATCCTCTAACTTCTTTCTATTAATGGTCCGGTATTTTCGATGTCTGAACAGTCGACGCTGGGTTTTGTGTCGATTTTTCGGAGTCGAAAATTTCGGGGTCGTTACAGTGGTATCAGAGCTGGTTGCTTAATTGGTACGGATGATAGGGGGTTCTCGCTTCGCGTTAGGTGGCGAACGGGAGACTCTTACCCCTACATCTCCCGACAATGTGGGTTGGTCGAGTCGAGAGGCTGGCCGTAAAAGCAGTTCTGAGGTATCTCTGTAAGCCACGCTGGGAGGTTAGCCCAGTGCCGAGGGAGGAAAGGATGGTTGAAAAGCCTACTCGAATCCCGGAGTCTTTACAACATAGGCTTTCTACCAATCTCCATCCGTCTTGAATTTTGTCAAAATTAAACTTCTTTAAACCCATTCTCAAATTATTACAAAATTCATATTTAACCTTTCTCTTTTAAAACACATCCCTTAAATCAAAGATGATTTAGCTTTAAAGCCTTAATTAATTTTTCGTTTGATAACTCGTTATCAAAATCCAGTTTCCTTTGAAAATCCTTAATCCACATTTCAAACATAGTTTCCAATTAAATTGATTTTCCGACGTTCCATTCTTTAATCTTGACTAAAAGATTATACTTTCTTTCCAATTCCTCACTTTTAATTTCCTCAAATCAAAGGTCTGATTAAATCCTCAAATTACTATATGAATTTCCATAACTCAATCTCATGGGGTTTCAAGAATGATATTATAGAAGATATGATTCACGACAAAACCCAAATCAATTGATATTGAACATAAGTTACGCAGAAATTTTATCTACTTATATTCGATATCAATTCTCATAATCAACGAATACTATAAGTGGAGTAACGATATAATAATATCTTCCAAATTCCTCAAATATCATACATTTACGCCACAGAATTTCATATCAAATATCTGAAGATTATTTCTATCCAACTTATCCTAGTCAACTTAGGAAACTCGTATCTTAATTAAAAGATTTATCCAACTCTTTGACATTAGATCTGGATAGAAATACCATCAACTTATACTTAATATTAATCTCGATATCCAACTCACATTATAAGCGGAATAATGGTGAACTGCCTTTTAAATTACTCAAATAATAAGAATAATCATCTCCCGGATTAATATCAAACATCCGAAGATTTATCTCCAACCATATCCAATTATTTAAAATTGAAACCATATTAATATCAATTTAAATTCCATATAAATTATTTATAATACTTTTAAACCTTTAAAATATTCCACAACTCATTACTTATAGTTCGGAAAATAGTTTACGGTTTAAAACTTCAAAATAGATTGTTTTCGAAGGAAGCGTTACAATAGCATTTGAAAAGTGTTACAAAAGCATTATCTTAACTATTTTGATCAAAATATCGTTTATCTTAGCCAAAACTTAAACTTTACAATTAAAAATACTTTTTCATAATTTGTAATGATTTTACAAACTTTTTCCATATTTTAGAACAATTAAAAATAGTTTTTTTTATAGTTATGGTCAACAATTATTCTTGCATCAATCTTTTCCAAAACGGTTTCAAACATAACTTGAAAATTATAACTCGAATTTAAAATCTGTTTTCACTCATTTGAAAGTTCTTGTTAATGGAAATCAAACATTTTTCATTTTATGGAAATCCGATTTAGATTGACAAAGTTATAAGCGTTTAAAATTTGCATCTAAATTACATAAATTGTCGTTATGCGACAAGCTCTATTTTGACCATAATAACCATTATTCTACGATACTTCAAAATATCTTAGAAAACAATTATATCCTTATATAACCCTTTTAAAATCATTTAAATTTACTTTCCAAATTATTTTGGATCTAAAATTCAACTTTCGTAAATTCCAATTCATTTCTAAATTCAAATAACTTCAAATTAACATTCTATTTCGTCGGATCAGTTAGGTATAGCCAGGGAGAGCAGGAAACTTCATTTCCAATCCCAAGTCTAGACACTATCCTCTCTGTCATCCTAGAATGTTCCGGTATTTATTTATTCATTTAAAGGACTTTAATAATATATATGAATTCATACATATGGTCTTTTCCAATTATTAACCTTCAATTTCAATAATGATATTGCTTTTAATAATGAAGGAGATTTTTTCGGTCACCAATGTGATATCATAATTGTAGTGTCATAATGTGTGCAAAACAACATCAACAACCATTTAAATATCCATAGCAACCATCATCAACATGATTCAATAAATCATAATTGTGCACAAGCGTTATAACACTAACACTTAATAGTGTGTGTTCTAAACTTCGCATCCATCATCCATCATTACAAGTATCAATCATTATGAACCAATAATAATTCATTACTATATTTAAATTAGTCTAGCTACTAGTTAAATATATAAACCGTGGTTAAAAAGTTCTCACCTAACAGCTTCCCAAATCTTCACGGTAGGCGAGCCTAGCTAAGCAAACCATCGGACACTATTTCAGCGCAGCGTCTTCTTCACCAAAATATATATAATATAATATACACTAATCTCTCCTTATATTATAAGAGGTGGAGAATGACGAACTTTGGCCAGGTGGTGGTGGAAAAGAGGAAGACTTATGCCATGGAAATCATGGCCATAAGCTTTAAGGAGAAGGTGGAAAGAAGTAAATGGAATGGAATGGTAAGAAAATGGAGAAAAGAGCCTCCTTATATAGGAAAGGAGGAGTAAGGAGGTAAAGACACATAATGGGGCAAGCGGAATCATACATGAAAGGGAGCATGCATAAAGACATGTGTCTTAACACTTGTCTTAAGGAGAAAACAGAACTTTTGGTAGCACTTTCTTTTAAATGTTATGAAAACTAAAGGCAACACTTAATTCTAACGCTACTAATTCGTTTTATGGTTTGACAAATCTGATCGAACGACAAATAGTATCAATAAATCCTGTGACGTCCCCAAATTCCGTACCGACGGAGACAAGGGTAATCTTTGGAATATAACACATAAACAGATAATAGCAGAACAGAATTAAATAAATACACCAGATAATGCACAAATAATTCACTGGATAATCGTAATCATCAGAGTTACACAGTATATAGGTTCATACTTAGTACAAATACAGTTCAGCTATACATAAATGTCTACAGTGGAAAACAAACATAATATGTACAATAGGAGCTGAACAGCATAAAAAGAGATAAATGATAGAATCCATCTTCAGCTCCAACTATCCAGAAAGAGCCTGCTAAAACCTGAACACAAGGCTGCCCATGTAGAAAAAGGGGCACCCGGGTTTGCAAGTGAAACAAACTACGAGTCAGTCATGGGACTGGTATGAGAAATCTACTTAACATATTTTATACTATGGCTAATCACAGTACCACGCCGCTTTCGCGGAACGGGTTTACTCCATTGGATTGCCAGTGCTTTAAAACAAGTAAATCTTTTAAAATATCGCAATGCTTTTTATAAAAAAGATGCCATTATAAGACCCAGTTCCCATCACACAATGCAACGCAAACCGGAGGATAGAGTTTTTACCTTATAATGGCCAAAAATATGCTTGATACGAATAAAACAAAATCTTTTGATATTATTACTAGTGTTTATATGTTTCAAAAACAATTTCAAATCATAAGTACCAATCATAGACGACATTAATGCCCCATACACTATGTCGCCATATATAGGTATACAATCAAAACCGCACAGTCACGTATTTGGAAATTGGATTTCTGGCGTGAACCAAGGCAAAGGATAGTCCTTACTGACTTCGAGACAATCTAGCCCATGTCTCCGGAACAGCCGCAACTGCCCCTTAGATCGTCAGGTCCGGTCCACACGGAGTGGATTATAGTGCCTGATCAATACGTGTCCCTGCCCTTTGGGGCGTAAATGAGCCAACGAATGACTCCATCGGTCCCGGATCGACCGATATATCCGAGGCGCCTCGCAACAACAACAACCACTTCGGTGAAAATAATATAAATGTCAGCCAGTTCAAGCACTGACACCACCTCTAGCTAGAAGGAAACGCATGCCCTCCCTGAGGTCCTCTCCCGTTTCTGGTTCATACCGGGATGTAAGGCTCGCGAATTCACATTATACACAAAGCTACGCCACACAAGCGGTGCTTTGATCATCAACCACAAGTCTTTTCTTTTCAACAGAAGCCTTGATCACTGCACCTCAGCATGCCACACAGGCAATTCACACCATGCAACTGATGGCTATCAATCACATAGAATGAATTCCAATGTCAGACACATGGTCCATTTACAAGTCCGTTCTGGGTCTGAACGAAACCGGAGGCACTATATACCTCGCATACCCATTGATCTCCACGTATGTCTAGACGATCACCACTCATTATCCACATTTCGGGATGCCTCCCAATCAGGACATCAGTTACCATCCAAACGAGGTGAAGATCTCCGGTCTTTAACCACCGTCTTCATCTTCGACTTCTTATCGTCGATTCAGTTATTAAGAATGGGATAAACCCAGTCTTTCTAAGCAACTCGCGTATATAGTAAACAAGTGCTACACAAACACAACATACGCCTTATTCCAATTCATTAGTCACTAGCCGTCAATCCGTAAGAGAACGATTTCCCAAATATTAACCCCGAAGGCCGAAACGAACATCATATCAAAACCCAGGAAACCATTCGACTCAGCTAACCTTCGGTTAATTTCTAAATTTCACATTCCATACCGTTTATAATATTTTATAACGATTTATCGCTATTTTTCTTTATTTAAAAACAACCAATTTATTTGAACGACGCTTCAGGCTATAACGTAGCCGTGGCGCTGTTTTTCTTCAGATTTGATTTACACATATCTGAAAATATAACCGTTGGATCTTCACAAATTTTATATCATTAGAAAGATCTTTTCAAAACGTATCCAACAGTTTCAGTTTTGGGAAAATCCGACGGTCGGATCTCCCAGTATAATCTTTTGAAGTTTCGATTTCAAAATACGAACTGCAGCGTTGTTATTCGATTTAATTTAATTATATTTTTATATATATAAATATAATCGATTCTTGCGCTGTTTTTCCTCAGATATGAATTAAACATTCCACACAATCCAACCGTTGGATCTTTACAAAGTTGGTGTCGTTGGAAAGATATTTCCAAAGCGAACCCAGCGGTTTCGATTTCGGGAAAATCCGATGGTCGGATCTCCCGCACTAATCGTTTGAAATCACGGTTTCAAAACACGAACTTCGGCTTTGTTATTCGATATATTTTGATTATATATATATATATATAATCATTTCTTCTATTTCAAAACCATATTCTATTCATATATTTGATAAAAATGATATTTTTATCCAACAGACGTTTATCCCGACACTTCACTATTTTTAACGATTCATGTAAATAGTAAAAATGTGATTTTTATTGCAAAACAATTTATTTTAAAACACGACTAGTTTATATAGTTCATATAGGTGATAAAAATAGGATTTTTACGTTTAAAACAATTTCTTTCAAAACACGACTATTTTATATAGTTCATATAGATGATAATAATAGGATTTTTATAATAAAACAATTTATTTAAAACACGAATACCATTCAACACATGAATTTCTATTCAACGAATGAATTTCTATTCAACACATGAAGGTTTTCTATAGTTCGTATATATGTAATAAAAATGTGATTTTTATTGTTAAAGCAATTTATTTAAAATACGAATACCATTCAATACATGAATTTCTATTCAACGAATGAATTTCTATTCAACAAATGAATGATTTCTATTCAACACACGAGTATAGTTTCAACACATGAAAATAATTCTAACACATCAATATTATTCAATATTTCGGCAGCATAACAGCAGAGTAGTTAAAACCGGGGCCGTCCCTAGTACGGCTCCTCGCTCTACCTTAAAGCCTCGCAGCTTTTGACAATGGGGATTTCATGCATCTAGTTCGCACGTAGGCGGCATGTATATTTTTTTTTCATTTCCACAAACTAATCTTATATGGTTTCAACCAAATAATTCTCAACCACAAACGGGTATTTTTCTACCACAATCAATCAATTTCCGCCACAAACAATTCTAATCAACCAATTTTCACACCAATCACAACCAATAAATATCGTTCATGGTTTGTGGACGAGGGGCGTATATATATATATATATATATATATATATATATATATATATATATATATGTATGTATATGTATGTATGTATGTATGTATTATATAAGTAAATTTCACTTCTATTCAACACATATATATTTTTTACAATGCATTTATAACTTATACATCAACCATACAACTTATACAACGCTTATACATGAGGTGTACAACGCTTATATAACTCATACATCGACTATATAATTTATACATCGCCGTTTTCCATATCGTTTATAGTTTAGAAATCTCACATTGGGTTCCACTCCACCAGAAATAGCAGAAGGCTTAGAAAAATATGCGGTCTCTTCTAGAATGTAGAAGGCGTCCACACGAGTCTACTGTCTCTTGTTTCACTGAATTTCGTCAACAAACGAAAAAGATATGATTTTTTCAGTGAAATCAAAAACCGCAGCGCTTTAAACTGCTATAATATAGTTTAAAATAATTCAAATCGTACCTCAGCTGTTTCGTTCAAAACTAGGTTTCGATTTTACTCGAAATCCGTGAAGCTTGAAGAGGATTGTGCTACGCAGTGTTGAAGGGGGAGGAGAGGCGCTTAGGTGCCGGGGGAAGTGGGCCCACTCGGTGGTGGCAGCAGTCGGCGGTTCAAAGGGCTCGACTTTCGAGCTCGAATTCTCCCCCAATTCTGAAAGAAAAAATCCAAACTATATATGGATTTGAAGATCTTCTTGAGCTCTTCAAAATCTTCAACTGGAGGAGGGGCTAATTTTGCCTGGTTTGGTCGGAAAGTGGATAGGAACGGAGGGAAGCAGTTCCGCCGTGCGATTAATCGGGGAGAGAGAATGTCGGGGGGGGGGGGGAGATCTGATGTGGACCAATCGTTTTTTATTTATTTATAAAGTTTTAAAAATCCAAAAATACCCCTTGCCTCCTACGAACTCCAATCAAAACCCAACGACTATTGTCCCTAGCTAAATACCCCCATTACGAACACAATGGGATATGTTTCGCAGGCCCATTCGATTGATTCAGTCAGTTTTTCCCAAATTAGAATATAAAACATTCAATATTCGAATTGAACGTACATTTCAATTTGCCAAGGCTACAAACAGATTCAAAAAATTCTAGAAAAATAAAACTAGCTATGTTTTGACGATACGGTCCCAATAAAACTAGTTACGTCGAATTCTGAGACCGTTTGAAAAATGGCACTTTTCTGGTCGATCCATTTTAACAGAAATCGACCAAACACATTTTCCTTTGCCACACTCACATACTAGCTTCAAAAATTATGAAATTTGAAACCTAGCAATAATTTAACATCCCGGATCCAACAAAAGTGGTTTCGTCGAATTTCGAGGTTGTTTGCAAAATGGCAATTTTCACGGGCTATATAAACTATATAGCGACCTTTCTGAAAATTCGTTTGGCCATAACTTTTGCTTCTAGCTATAAAACTTCGATTTTTCATATTCGTTAGAAAGATATTCACTAACAGATTTAAATATTTTTGGTTTCACTCAAATCCGTTTTGTTTTGCACCCGTTACAGTCAGTCAAAGTTTGAATTCAAATTTTGAAACTACCGCGCCATTTCAGGCCTTGTTTATAATTGGAATTAATTATATTTATTTTCAAACGTCGATTCAAACTTACTTTTCATCGTTATGATTTAAAATATTCATTTTAAATATTTAAATTCCACTAAAATAGCCAATTTAAAAATTTTAAATTGGTTCAGATTTTCCGGGTCGTTACAATCTCCCCCACTTAAAACTTTTCATCCCCGAAAAGGAACAAAGTCGAAAGTGGTTTTATTAATCAACTCTACTTCCAATTTGCTTCCATTCTCTAACTTTTCAGTTTCTGAGTATTTTCAAATTCTTCAAAAATTTGGCTAACACCCGTAATTTTCGAAAAATTTAGCCATAACCTCCTTTGTACGGGGAGGGGTGTGGAAATTTATTGGGCCGTATTAGGTACCCAATAAATCCTATAAAGCATACACATATTTATAGTGTTATATTCTGGTGTTTACAGGGGTGCGTGTATAGATAATAACTCCAGAGAATAAATTCTCGTCACCCTGTCCAAGCCTGGGGGAGTGTGTATTTTTAATTACTCCAGGGAATAAATTCTCGTCACCTCGTCCCGTGTGGGAAATAAATAATCAATGTGCCGTATCTAATAACTAGAGAGACGTGATTATTGTCAACTCCAGACCCGTGTGGGTTTTTTTATTAATCTGGCAATTTACTGTTACAATTTTATATGGTCCATATCAGTCATTTGTTCAACCTGTAATATATAGTCATCGCCATACAAGCCTCTCGCTCGTATGGTAAATCTTCAACCTCGTCACACAAGCTCCAAATGCTTATGTGGTATATGATGAAGTATGCCTATCTTCCCGAAGTATGCCATGTAATGTAGTTCTAAAATTAATTGATACTATTCTATGGCAACGTTTATTATTACACACAGAACAACCAGCACTTCGCATCCAATGGCATTCACAGGAGGTGATATAATAACAAAATTGCGCATCCAACTCATTAAAGTTTACCTATTTGTCGGGCACGCAAATAAAATCTTTACTCAACAGCCAATCCATTTACCTGTTCAAACATATATATAATGCACATGTATATAGTTCTATCTATTTTTAACTCAGTTCAATGTGTGATTTAATTGAATAAATTCTACCATTCATTCTCTTATTGATTAAATTAACTATAGTTCTAATAATTTAATTAATCAAAGCCACCATCACACAACACAAACAACAAGCAATTTGTTTTTAACTTTTCAAATCATACAAATTAATTCATACACTCTTTTTAAATTAATCAGACTATAGAATTAAAAGTGCACATCCATGGAAAGAAAATAACAACAAAGTAGAGAACTAAATGGTAATGCAAAGTATGGTAAATGTACCTTGCACCGGAGTCAATCAGAGATATCCACTCGACACTTAGGATAGGCTTTCTGAATGCTTTCCTCAGTTTCCCAAGTACAATCTCGCGGATCTCCACTCCATTGCACTTTGACTAAGTGAACCTTCTTGTTCCTCAGTTCTTTGGTTTCTTTGCCAATGATCTTTAGCGGCTCTCTTCTCACAGCCAATTCTGGAGTAATTTCAATATCCTGTTGCGTGGCTTCTTCCACGATCAAGTCTGGATCATGAACGTGCTTTCGAAGTTGAGATATGTGGAATACATCATGCATTCCAGGCAACCATTCAGGCAATTGAATTCAATAGGCCAGAGTTCCAATCCGTTCAAGAATAGGGAATGGATCAATAAATCTGGGCGCCAACTTCCCAGTTTTGCCAAATCGAATCACTCCTCTCATCGGAGAAACCCTTAGATACACATAATCACCAACAGAAAAAGCCAAATCTCTTCTTCTCGAATCAGCATAGCTCTTCTGTCGGCTTTGAGTGGCGAGTAATCGTTTCTTAACTAAATCGACTTTGTCTGCGGCTTCACGGATCATATCAGGTCCCAATACAAGCCTATTACCAGGTTCGACCCAACAAGTAGGAGAACGACACGGTCTACCATACAATGCTTCGAATGGTGACATTGTCAGGCTCGCCTGGTAGCTGTTGTTGTAAGAGAATTCAGCTAAATGAAAATGGTCTTCCCATGATCCACCAAAGTCAAGAACACAAGCCCGCAATAGATCTTCTAAAATATGATTCACCCTCTCAGTTTGACCATCTGTTTGAGGATGATAGGCGGTGCTTATATTCAACTTTGTTCCCAGCTCTACTTGAAATGCCTCCCAGAATTTGCTAGTGAATATTGGATCTCTATCACTAACTATACTGAGCGGCACTCCATGTAGCCTAACAATTTCCTTGAAATATATCTGCGCCAGACTCTGAGCAGTTCTGTTCGATCTGACAGGTATGAAATGGGTGGTCTTCGTGAAGCGATCTACGATCACCCAAATACTGTCATTTCCTTTCCTGGTTCTGGGCAAACCATCTATGAAGTCCATGGAAATATGTTCCCACTTACAACCTGGAACATCCAGCGGTTGCAACAATCCAGCCAGTTTCTGTTGGTCGCTTTTGACTAGCTGGCAAGTAGGGCATCGGCTAACATATATTGAAACGTCCCTTTTCATAGCCTTCCACCAGAATGTTCGCTTGAAATCGTTATACATTTTGGCCACACCTGGATGGATACTCAGCTTGGACTTGTGACACTCGTTCAACACTTCCCTTTTTAACTCGGGGATGTCGGGAACACAAATCCTTCCTCTCAATCTAAGAGTCCCATCGTTATCTATTTGAAAACACGAGGGTTTGCCTTTCTGAATCCTTTTGATCATATCCTTAATAAAATTATCATCCTTCTGAAGAATAGATATTTTATCAATCTAGGAAGTCGAAATAATAAAACTGGCGATCATTACATTTTTTCGACTAAGCGCATCGGCCACGACATTGGCTTTCCTTGGAGTGTACAAAATCTCAAAATCATATGCTACAAGGAACTCTAGCCACCGTTGTTTCCTCAGATTCAAGTCTTTCTGGGTAAACAGATACTTTAGCGACTGATGATCTGTAAACAGTTCGAATTTTTCACCCAGAAGATAGTGTCTCCAGATTTTCAAAGCGAATACGATAGCCAACAACTCAAGATCATGAGTAACGTAATTCTTTTCATGTGGCTTCAGCTGACGGCTAGCGTAAGCAATCACTTAACCTCTTTGCATTAATACTGCACCTAGGTCTTCTCTAGAGGCATCTGTCCATACTTTCAATTCTTGATTGCCATCGATTATCGTTAACACTGGAGCCGTTGTTAATCTTAACTTTAGCTCCTCAAAAGCCTCCTCACATTCTGGAGTCCACTTGAATTTTGAGTGCTTCTTTGTAAGCTTCGTTAAGTGACTAGATATCTTTGAAAAATCTTTAAGGAACTTCCAGTAATAACTAGCCAATCCAAGAAAACTTCGGACTTCTGTGGGATTACTAGGCTGTTTCCAATTTTGAATAGCGGTGATTTTACTTGGATCTATAGTAGTTCCCTCTTTTGATACGACATGGCCAATAAATTTCACTTCATCTTTCCAGAATATACATTTGGACAATTTAGCTTTCAATACATTCCTTCTCAGAATTTCTAGAACTTGTTCCAAATGTTTTTCATGTTTGGCTTTTGACTTAGAGAAGATTAGAATATAGTCAATAAAGACCAGAACAAACTTATTCAAGACCCCTCTGAACACTCGATTCATCAAATCGACGAAGTACGCTGGAGCGTTACATAAGCCGAACGACATTACTAACCACTCATAGAATAAGTCTGGACCTATGAATGCTATCATAGGAACACACTCTTCAGTAATACGAAGCTGATGGAAGCCTGTAGCTAGGTCCATCCTTGAAACTACTTGTGCTCCATTCAGACGATCCAATAAATCATCGATTCGCGGCAATGGATATTTATTCTTTATTGTCTGCTTATTCAAGTCATGATAATCCACACATAGTCGTAGAGTACCGTCAGACTTTGGGACAAACACCACTGATGCTTCCCAATCAGAGAAACTAGGCCTGATCAGACCCTCCCATACAAGCTGTCGAGTTTGATTGCCTAGTTCTTCTTTCTCCTTTAGAGTCATTCTACGAATGGCGTGCACTACTGGCCTTGCGTTCGGAATTAAAGCGATTTTAAAATCAATTTCTCTCTGCGGAGGTAAGCTGACAACTTCTTCGAACACATCCGCAAAATTCTTTACTACAGGAATATCTTTTATGAGATCCTGTATATTCTCTGTGACTACAGTGATATTTTCTATTTGAATAGGAGAAACATCCAAAGCTGCCCAGAAGTCCTTTCTATTAGAATTCTGACCTTCACAGGGAATGGTTATATAATCATCTATTTTAATCTTCGCCTGACGACTCTGTCGGCGCATTTAACCTCAGCTTCATATTTGGTCAACCAGTCTAACGCCAAGATAAGATCAAATTCTATAAAATTCATGACGACCGCGATGGTAGGGAACCGATAACGAGAAAAAGAAACCGACACCCTACAAACCCAACTGAGATCGAGGGAACCCCCAACCGGATTATGGACAGTCGTTGGTTCTTTGAGCTTCTTCAAATTCAAAACCAGTTTCTTAACTGCATTCTTTGCAACAAAGCATCCGACGCGCCGGTGTCAAACAGTACTTAACTGGGATATCTTTGACAGTTAGCGTGCCTTCTAAAACATTTGGCCTTCCCTGACTAGCTGAGGGTGCTGTGGTTTCTGCCACTTCATTTACCTGAGCCTCCTTGGTTGCTTTTAGCAGCCGGCAATCTTGCTTTACATGGCCAAACCGATGGCAAATACTGCATTCTCTGGTCTCTTGAAGCTTTTTATTAAGCTTAGATCCTTCCTTTCTTTGCTTCTTTAAAGATCTGCAATTTCCTTGCAAATGCCCTTGCTTATGGCAGTTATTGCATATGGCAGTCGTTACTGGTTCTTTCTCAGGTCTTGCCCTTTTCCGATTGACTTTGGGCTTCTTACTGACCTCAGAGATCGTACTGGCCTCAGGACGATCAGTTTCAGACTCACCTTTATTACTAGAACTGACTTCCTCTTCGTAACGCAACATACCTTTCTTGTCGAGATCCTCATAATGGTAAGCCATGTATATCACTTCAGAAAAAGGAAGCTTTACATTCCTCATTACACTATTCTAATATTTTCTTTGCAGGCCATGAATAAACCTCAGATTCTTCCTCTTCGGATCTTTAATCAGATGCGGGGCAAAATGAGAAAGTTCATTGAATTTCTTATGATATTCGGGAATGGTCATATCTCCTTGTATCAGATAAGAGATGAAACACCCCACCCTCCATTAAGGTCACTCACAAGGGACTGCCTTAACTTTGGTGGAGGTTTGTAAGTAAAAGTCACAGATAAAACACAAGATAGATATAAACACATATGTATATAAGCAGCGGAAAACATTAGACTTTTATTTCATAAAATACTTGTTCATACAACACATTTTCATAATTGTCTCATAACAACTTCCAAAACATTACAACATCATTTTTGTCTTGCTTTTTAAATAAAGAAGCATAAAACGTGATTAAAGCTGCATAAATCCCCATAGAGTGTGACCAACAACCATTGCCAAGGAAAGAGACTCCAAACCGTACATCAACTATCTTGAAGCTTTTAGAGAATCTAACTAAGCTGAGTTATTTCCTCCCTGTGGACCTGGGGGGAACGGAAGAAAAGAAGACGAAAGAAAATAGGGTCAGACATAAAGCCTGGTAAGTCTAGTGACTCTTCAGTATGAAAATAAGAATAAGGGCATGATAGGTATAAACTGGAGCATGAAAGTATCATAAACTAAGATGAAGTAGTTTTGAACGAATATACTATCCCACCCCCACACTATATCTCTGCACCTACTTGTATTATCTTAACTGTCACCCCATGCTGGAGGTAAAGTGATCCCCTTTTCTAAAGATCGGCTCCTACTCACATAATCATCTGTGTCTTACGGCCCCCAAAGAATGTAGATACCTATGCTGGCCCCACCATGGGGTGTATCAAGTCCCATGGTGGCGACCCGACACAAACCTTAGAATGCATAGGTTATACTACTGGTGCCCCCAGTTCCCTATTTGTCTGCTCCGAAGTGTGTGCACGCCCGCACTCCGTTAGAACCCACACTGTTGCACCCACCGTTGTCGCTTTGACCGCTTACAATCATCCCAGTAATCGTGCCCCACCCTGCCTAGTTTCAGGGTACCATGATACCATATTGGGTTACAGCTGAAATGGGTCCCCATTACTAGGGTTTTCTAATCAAACATGTTAAGTGGTTAAGTGTCTGTATTTACCTAACCCCACCCATCAATTTCATTAACATGTTGAATTGGTTAAGTGTTTTAGTTAACTTAACCATACCATCCTGACTTGTCTGTCCTTAGCCTTTTAAAGCTCCGACCACTCACATTAGACAGATATTGTTACGATTACTGGATGTGCCGGTCGGTTCCGGGCAGATTTACACCGTAACTAAGTCTAACCTCTGGTCCTTATTGGGCTCAATGCTTATCCACCCACATTGGATAGGTATTGTTGTGACTACTGGACAGCCGGGCGGGTACGGGCAGATTTACATCACAGCTCAATCCAACCTCGTGTTAAGCATATTCGTCTTTTCTAAATTTACATATATGTCTTTATTACTGAATATATGTAAATTTGTCAACAATTAAATGATATGGCCCACATTCCAAGTTTAACCTTTTTGGTATAATAATTTATACCTGTTGGCTCGCTTTCTGACCAAGCCATCCGGGATCATTCATGAAAGGAAATCAGGAAACTAAGTCCCCCAAGAAAGTGGAAGAATGGATCGCACGCCATCGTCTCGCCCAGGAATGGATCGCATGCCGTCGTCTCGCCCAGGAACGGATCGCTCCCATCTCGTCGACGAATGTCACCTCCAGGCGATCTGATCCCTTGTAACGAACCGAACCCCCTGACCCGTTCAATCACGAGCTGGTCTTCAGCGATCCGAATCGCTCGGATCTGACGACACCTGTTCACAACGGCTAGTTTGACTGTTTCTTCGATGGTGGCGATGCGATCCGCAAATCTCGGGATTCGTGCCACGTGTCTGCGATCCGCCTGACAAAATCAGCTATAAATAGCCCAGAGTTTGGCATTTTTTGGGGAGCCCTTTTGGCAATAGTGAATACTGAGTCCGCCATTGTTGTCAAACTACCGAAAGATCGAGAGAAATCTCTGTTGTACTAGCTTTTAAAGCATAATCAATAAGATATAAAGTGGACGTAGGCTCGTTAACGCCGAACCACTATAAATTCTGAGTGTTATTTTCTTTTGAATTGTTCCTCATTTAGAATTCTCTACGTTTCATAACAAGTTGGGAGTTAGGTCCAAATTTCGATCTAACATTTTTGGTGCTTTCACTGAGAAACTCAGCCTTAAAGTTTCGTCATTCGTTTTCTTGAAGACCCCAGCGATTCGGATATCATGGCTGGAAAAAGATCTAAAGTTTCGCAGATCAACGAAACGATCGAGGAGAATGTGCACGAACTGGGCAACGAAGAGACTCTGGATCGCGGAGCGCAGGGGGCGATCCGATCCGATGAAAACACCTCATTCCGAGTCGACGAGAACGAGACGATCCACGCTACTGAAGGAGTTGTTACTCGATCCCGGGGCAACACCTCGCAGCCTCCGCGCACCATGACCACGAGTCGATCCCAGGGGGGCGCAGCGAACCGCCCTCCACGAACCGAAGCTGCCCGAACTGATGGTCAGAACACGGCTCGACCTGGAAAGGAACCCATGACCCACTCCTATCGTCCTGGAACCTCTGCTCGACCCGGTCCGAGCACTATGCCCATAAGAGAGGGTGATGATGGCCATTATGATCCTGCTGCTCCTGTTACTGGGGGGGACCTTTCCCGTTTTGTCGAAATGTGGGATAGGTTATTTGATGAGTTAGCCGCCCAAAGGCAGGAAAGTTCTATCCTACGGCAAAACCTGACGGCTATGGATAGAAGACTCGATGAGCTAACAAGGCAAAGATCATCGCCAGTTCGTCCACTCACCCCAGCATATTCCTCTTCATCTGAAGAATCGCCGAGAACTCCGCGGCGACCGTATGAGAGAGCCGAAAACATAGAACAGCTTCGGTTCGGGACCCTGCCCTCACAGGAAGAAGAAGAACTAGGGGCAGAACCCACGAACCGTAATATGAATGGTCAAGCAACGGCTCACAGGACTCGAGATGTGAACAGTCCTGTGCACGACAGACCACCTCAGCCCCGTCGCCGCACGCATACTTATGATAACAGGGGGCAGCGAAGCCCCATCCGAGCCCCAGATGTTGTGGCTGCTCCCCGAAGAGAGATCAGAGAACCTCGTCGGGCCAGAGGCACTGACCCTGAACCTCCTCTGACTAGTGCAAACGTTGCAGCCATGGTTCACCAGATTTTGGCCGACAGCCGTGGACAGCGGAACGAGGATTGGGGGATCGACCGTAGTCATACTCCTTTCACTAACGATATTTTGGATGCAACTTTTCCAAGGCGTTTCAATATGCCACAAATGAACCGATACACAGGGAGGTCTGATCCTGTTCAGCACCTAATGAGATACTCTTGGTCGATGACTGCGGCCGCCGCTTCTGACGCGGTTAAGTGTAAAGCGTTTCCCATATTCCTGGAAGACGTGGCTTTTCTATGGTTTACTCGCCTGCCGGCAAGATCGATCTCCAGCTTCAGGGAACTAAGCGAGAAGTTCGTAGAGCAATTCCGTATCTACGCACAGAAGACGAAAAGCGTGATCGATCTATTTCTTGTTAAACAGCGACCAGGCGAAAGTCTAAAGACGTACCTGGATCGTTTCAACTTGGCCGCCACTGAGGTCAAAGATCCTCATGAGCCGACCATTGTCGCAGCACTAATTGATGGAGTGGATAAGGACACTGAATTCGGGAGGTACTTGGCAGGCAAACCACCCCACACCAGAGAATTATTCTATGAGAAAGCCAATGTACATCTACGCCGGGAAGAGGTGTACGCGAACCGAAAGCTTAAGACAACTGATAAGGAAGAAGTTCAGAGCAATGTCGCCATCAAACAGACTGGAGACAACTCGGGGAAAGTTGAGGCTAACGTCGGAAATCAGAACCAGGGTGGTCACCGACCGGGTAACAACAATAACAATGCTAATGGCAACAGCCGGAAGAGGGGCCGAGGGAACGACTCCCTGAGAAGGACTCGTCCTAGGGCCTTTGAAAGTTATACACCCATAAATGATACTCTGGAGAATATCTTCATGGATGCGTATGAAGTCCTCCAGAATAAGAGGCCACCTCCTAGAGAGTCGACAGAAAAAGAGCGCGAGACAGGGAAGTTTTGCCTCTTTCATCAAATTCACGGCCATTCGACGAATGAATGCCGTCACCTGAGGGACGTAGTCAAAAGGTTGCTTCGAGAAGGGAAGCTAGACGAATACAGAGTAGCGCCTAGGGACAAGGGGCAAGCGGTGCAGGCCCCGAATCAGAATCAAAATCAACTTGTTGCTAGGCCAACTGCTCAGCAAAAGGGAAAGAATATTGTGATCAACACCGTGACCGGTGGACTTTACCTTGCTGGGCACAGTTCCAAAGCTTTAGATCAATATGTCAACACAGCCAAACAACACCTCGAAGTAGGGGAATGTAGCAACCCCGAGGACAGTGTTCCGGTGAAGCAGCAAAAGATGATGACTGATGATGTTGTTTTCCGAGAGCGAGAAAGCATTGGGGTCCACGCTCCAACTGAAGATCCACTTGTAATCACAATACCCATTGGGCCAGCCACTGTTCATAAGGTACTAGTAGACAACGGGAGTTCCGTTAATATCCTTTTCAAAAAAGCCTTTGACCAGATGAATCTTGAGATAAAAGACTTGAAGTCCTGCCAAGGATGGATTCGTGGATTCAACGGAGCATCCACCGCACCTATGGGTTACGTAGAATTACCAATTACACTTGGGGAAGGAGAACGCCAGAGAGTGAGAATCCTTCCCTTTGTGGTTTTGGATGTCGAATCGCCATACAATGCCTTCTTGGGCCGGCCGACCCTCGCAAAATTCAGAGCTTGTATAGCCCCCTGGTGCTTGCTATTGAAGTTCCCCACAGAAGCCGGAGTTGGTATCGTCAGAGGGGACCAAGTTGCTGCGCGAGCATGTTACGTTGCCGAATTAAAGTTGCTTCGCAACGGCGGGGATATTGGAACTAAAGGCACTCCTCCCCTTTTGGGGGCAGAAACCTTATAGCAATCAAAGAGGATAATTGTTGGAGAGTTGCCTAGAGTGATGCCCGAGGACATAGATCCCAGAGAGGATCAGGAACCCGGGGGCAGAACGGCAACTCCCAACGAAGCAACTGTGGATGTGCCAATCGATGACAGTGATCCGGAGAAGGTCCTTAAGATTGGATCCCAGTTAAGTCCGACCCTTGCCGAAGAATTGACGACTTTCTTAAAGAACAACTTGGATGTATTCGCTTGGACCCATGCGGACATGTGCGGGATATCCCCATCAATCATGAGCCATTCTTTGAGCATTAACCCCAAACATCCTCCAGTGAAGCAAAAAAGGCGAGTGCTGGGCCCAGAGAGGTCCGCTGCCTTGAAAGAAGAGGTTGGGAAGCTAAAGAGTAATGGATTTATCAGAGATTCAACTTACCCGGATTGGATTTCGAACCCGGTCCTGGTAAAGAAGGCCAACGGGAAGTGGCGAACGTGTATCGACTTCTCGGATTTAAACAAAGCTTGTCCCAAAGATAGTTTCCCATTACCTCGAATTGACCAGTTGGTAGATTCGACAGCGGGTCATGAGCTTCTCTCATTCATGGATGCTTATTCGGGATACAATCAGATTCCGATGCATGTTCCGGACCAAGAACATACTAGCTTTATCACTGATCTGGGATTATATTGTTACGTAGTAATGCCCTTTGGTTTGAAGAATGCAGGTGCTACGTACCAACATTTGGTCAACAGAATGTTTTATGACCAAATCGGGAAAACGATGGAGGTATACGTCGACGACATGTTGGTTAAATCCAAGCAATCCTTTCAACACACTATTGACTTGGCAGAGATGTTCGGCATTCTTCGAAAGTATGGGATGAAACTCAATCCCACCAAATGTTCATTCGGTGTTGCTTCTGGAAAATTCTTAGGATTCATTGTCAGTTCGCGCGGTATCGAGATTAATCCGGACCAGATCACGGCAATCAGGAACATTCAGGAACCTAGGCAAATTAAGGACGTGCAGAGCCTTGCCGGAAAAGTGGCCGCACTAAGCAGATTTATCTCCAGGGCTACGGATAAGTGCATCCCATTATTCGAATTAATAAAGCGGGGAAAACGCCACTTTAAATGGACACTTGACTGCGTGGAAGCGTTCCAGGGCTTGCTCAGACACTTGGAGAAACCTCCAATTCTATCTAAACCAGTAGACCACGAGGATTTATTCGTGTATTTGGCAGTATCTCTCATGCAGTCAGCTCAGCGTTGGTTTGGGAAGAGGAAAAGGTCCAAAGACCTGTGTATTACGTGAGAAAAAAATTAACAGCGGCGGAGCGTAATTATCCACGGATAGAAAAACTGGCGTATAGTTTACTGATTGCCTCCAGAAAACTTCGGCACTACTTTCAAGCACATCCTATTATCGTATATACTGATCACCCACTCAAGCAAGTCCTACAGAGACCAGAGGCGTCTGGAAGATTACTCAAATGGAATATTGAGTTAAGTCAATTTGACTTAAACTTTCAGCCCAGACGGTCGATTCGGGGGCAAGTGATAGCTGACTTCATAGCAGAATTCACTGTTCCTGAAGAAGACGTAGCAGACGAAGAAGTGGAACCCTCAAAGTTACTTTTCGACCCTAATGTCTGGAGATTATATACTGATGGTGCTAGAAATAACGAAAGATCCGGTGCTGGAATAGTGCTTGAAACCCCCGAGAAACGATTGATAACTTATGCCATCCGAATGGAGTTTCAGGCCACTAACAACGATTCTGAATATGAAGCTCTCATAGCCGGATCAAAGATTGCAAAGGTGCTAGAAGTCACAAAACTGAACATCTTCTGCGATTCCAAGTTAGTTGTGAACCAAGTTACTGGGAGATTCCAAGCTAAAAGTGCAAGATTGATTCTATACTTAAAGAAAGTGAAAGAGCTGTTGAACGAGTTTGATCACTACAGCATATCTCATATTCCGCGGTCAGAAAATCAGCAGGCAGACAAGTTGGCAAAGATGGCTAGTTCTAACGATCCTGAGGTGATAGGGCTAGCCCCCGTTGAAGTACTTCGGTCTCCCAATATCGATCAGATGGAAATCGACCTTGTAATGGAAACGGAACCAGAAAAGGAGTCATGGATGACTCCTATAAGGAATTTCCTAATGGATGGAGCGCTTCCGGCCAGGAAAAGCGAGAGGCGTAAAGTGATTCGTAAAGCCGCCCGATACGTGCTGCAAGGCGGAATTCTTTATAGGCAGGGGTTTTCAATACCCCTCCTTCGATGTATAGCCCACGATGACATCAAACGTGTGCTGCAAGAAGTCCATGAGGGCGAATGTGGCGATCACACTGGAGGGCAAACTTTGGCGAAAAAGATATTACGGCATGGTTACTTCTGGCCCACCATAAACAAGGATGCAGTAAGATATGCACGACGATGTGATGCATGCCAGAGATTTTCAAAGATACCTAGAGCGCCTCCAAGCCAATTAAAAACAATGATGAGTCCATGGCCATTTGCTATGTGGGGAATTGATATCATAGGAAGTCTCCCCATAGCAAGGGGCGGAGCAAAGTTTGCTATTGTGGCCATAGATTATTTCACTAAGTGGGTCGAGGCAGAACCACTGACTACAATCACAACTAAACGAGTGATCAACTTCATTGTGAGAAACATCATTTGCCGATTTGGAATTCCAAAAATTGTGATAACGGACAACGGAACTCAATTTGATAGTGCTGAATTCAGAAATTTCTGCCAGAAATATCACATCGATAATCGATACACCTCCGTGGCACACCCACAATCAAACGGGCAAGTCGAAGCTGCAAATAAAGTAATTAAGTCCATTTTGAAAAGAAGAATCAAACGGGCTAGAGCCATGTGGGCTGATGAATTGCCCTTGGCACTATGGGCTTACAGAACGACATATAAATCAGCGACCAGACATACCCCGTTCTCCCTCGCTTTTGGAACAGAAGCAGTCATCCCGATTGAGATAAAGGTACCTTCTCATCGGGTGACCTATTATGATCCAATGACCAATAATGAATTGCTCCTTGAGTCCCTGGATATGATCGAAGAAAAGAGGGATGAAGCCGACCTGCGTGCTCTGAGATGCAAACAACAGGTCGCCCGGTATTACAATAAGAAGGTCCGAGCCCGAACCATGGAACCCGGAGACTTGGTTCTGAAACGTGTCTTTCCACCCCCAACTCATATGGGAGCGAAGTGGGAAGGACCGTACTCTATTCTCAGCAAGCTTGATAATGGAACCTTCAAGCTGGCAACCGTAGATGGAAAGGAAATCCCCAGAGTGTGGAATGCCCAACATCTACGGCCATATTTAACATGAGAGGCTTCAAACTTGTTCTTTTGCTTTGTTAAAAAAAACAAAACAAAACAAAACAAAACAATGTACAGGGCATGACTCACCTAGAACAGTCTGATTCTTTAAAGCAAGAGATTATAAAGTGGACGTAGGTCATGATTCGACCGAACCACTATAAAAATACTGTGTGTCATTTATCTTTACTGCATCTTTATTTATTTTGCCTATAAAACTCAGTGTGAATAATGCAAGTACCTAAAGTACGGTGCCAACAGTTCCTCTCATAAACTAATCAGAGGAACCCAAAGCCTTGGTAGATACTCTAGCTGCTTGTCCAACTGGTTTTAATCCTCGGAGCTTGGATTAAAATGTAAACCTGAGACGAGTTTGAGGAGCATGCATGATCGCAGACCGCTGAGCTCGAACTCTAACTCTCCAGAGAGAGAGAGAGTATAAAAGCGTTTCCGATTGAGCGCTGAGAAAGAGCTCCTTTCCCGCTGAAGGATCGGGGAGCGAATGAATCGCTGAGCTCGAACTCTAACTCTCCAGAGAGAGAGAGAGTATAAAAGCGTCTCCGATTGAGCGCTGAGAAAGAGCTCCTTTCCCGCTGAAGGATCGCGGAGCGAATGAATCGCTGAGCTCGAACTCTAACTCTCCAGAGAGAGAGAGAGTATAAAAGCGTCTCCGATTGAGCGCTGAGAAAGAGCTCCTTTCCCGCTGAAGGATCGGGGAGCGAATGAATCGCTGAGCTCGAACTCTAACTCTCCAGAGAGAGAGAGAGTATAAAAGCGTCTCCGATTGAGCGCTGAGAAAGAGTTCCTCCCCCGCTGAAGGATCGGGGAACGAACGAATCGCCAATTATAAAGCTCTAACAACTGATTATGGGGCATCACGCGCTCCTATGCGAACGCTAAGCTTTGATATAACAAGTGTAACATAGCATGAACATTCTTCTTCCTGTTGATTGACTAACTTATAATTATTATAGTTGGCTAACGACTAAACGTGGAAAGTTACTATGAATACAGGTACACAATGATGTTAGAAGAAACAAATCCTTGTTTATGTACTGCAAATCAGCAAGGTGAAAACAAGCTAGAAACAAAAGTGAGGGCCAGTCTCACAATTATACTTCCTGGCCAGTGGGAAGCTTAAAAGGCAAAATATCAATAAAACATCCTATTTATGCTTTGATATCTTCTCTCGCTTCTGCCTTTCCAGCCTCTCCTTGTCGGCTTCAGATGGATCCCCCTTCTTCCTTTTCCGCTTGTCCACGAGGGGAGCGTCTGACTCCTCTGAGGTTTCCTCTCCCCCATCCTTTCCTTTGCTTCTGCCGGAGAGGGAAGCTGGGAAGTCATCAGGGTTCGCGAAGTGAAGTTGCCGGCTGATGGACTTGGACTGGATTTTCATAATCATCCCAGTTTTGGGGTCGAACTCTGCAAGAGGGACCACATCCAAAGCCTCATCCCCCACCTTCTTCAAAGCCAACTCTTTCTCTTGTCTGGCTTTTCGGCTGGCCAGGGGTTCCTCATCATCGTCGTCATCGTCGGCCTTCTTGGTGCCGGTAGTATCCTCTTCGTCATCCACATGCCGACCATCCAAGTCTTTTAAAGCCTCAATAGTCTCAGCATCTTTGGGTACGTCGGCGCTAGGCACCGAGATGCTTCCTTCAACTGTTGCGGCCTCGACTCGCTCTGAAACGTCGACTTCAGCACCCGGCAGGACGGTCCCCTCCTCCACTCCTCTCTCTTTTCCAACACCCTTGTCGGCGGGCTCGCCACCTGCATTATGAAAGACACGCATTACTAATTCAATGGGTTGTTCTGTTAGACGACGGCAATTCGCAATCGCTTTAGCAAATTGTGGGGAAAAGAGAAAGGTACCTTCAGCAGATATTCCCTCTTGAGTAGATCCGGATCCTCCAACAGCCACGGGAGTTAAGCCTAAAGGGATTAGCGGATCGTCAGGGTGATACTCCTCGACTTCGGGAGTTTTAGACTTGGCGGCGGAGCTGGAACCTTCGTCAATCTTGCTTTTGCCTTTAGCCATGGTTCTCTCCTTCTCCATTTCCGCCAGAATTAAGCGACGGCCCTCTGCCAGATCCTCAGGCTCGTTGTCCCTTAGGATGCTTTTCATCAATTCATCTTCATTGATCTCTTCGACCCCCAGTCTATGTTTTTCGCCCTCCACGATGGCATCCCATAAGTTGGCCAAAGTAACATGATAATCGGGGATCCATGAGATATTGCGGGTTTTGAGCACCTGGCCAAGGAAATCGAAAATCATCTCCTCAAACCCCTCAATTTCTTTCTCTCTTTCGAGGAGTTTGTGGTTGGAGGCGGTGGCCATTTCGATGGCACTATCCACGCTCTTTTCGGCAAGAGCTGCCCGTCTCTCCGCGTCCGCCACCTGGTCATTCAAGACCACTTTTTCCGCCTCTGCCAGAGCCAACTTCTCTTTTAGACTCGCTTTTTCCGCCTCCCAAGCAGCCTTCTCAGTCTCAAAATGGCCTTGTGCCGTTACCAATTCAATGTTGGCCATTCTGAGGTCTTCAACTTCCTTTTTTAAGGCCATTTTTTCCTGGCTATTGGAATCCAGTTCTGAATGAAAACGTTGCTTGGCATTTTCTAATTCAGTTTTATAGTTAGCGGCGTCCCTCTGTGCCAAAGCAAGCTGGGCTTGAGCATCTTCCAGATCTTTTCCTAATTTTGTCCTAGCTCTTTCATTATTTTCGAGTTTTGCTTTAGACCAGTGAGCTTCAATTTCAAGTGTTCGGATGACTTCCGAAAGGTTAAGTGCGTGCTTTTTCATCGCCTCGTACTGTTTGGCCACGTGGCGGATATGCCCGATAACTTCTTTATCCCAGTTTTTAGGGACCGGTTCCAAGGCAGGAACAAAGACCATCCTATCAAAGAACATTCCTGGAAATTGTTCCCGTAGCTTTTCCAGCCTACCTTGGATTTCGGGACCATGAACGTAATCCCGTGAACCGGGGGCAGCTAGCTCTGGTTGGCTGGTGGGGACAATATCACTTCCCCCCTTTTCAGTCTCTTTGGATGATTCTCTGTCCCTATCTTTGGATTCGTGACGCCTTTTTGACGACCGGCTATGGGACGGAGCACTCTTTGGAGGAGTCAAATCCTTTGGAAGTTGTTTTCCCCCGGTCGGAATTGGCGGATGACTCGAAGGCCTGGTAGAAGTTGACTTGGGTGGAGATCGAGGTTGCGAAGAGCTCGGCCTATGAGGGGGATCGCGAGGGCGCTCGGTACCCGATCGAAGGCTGGGAGTGCCTTCGCGAAGAGAACGGTACGAATAGGATTTCCTGCGAGACATCGCTCCTGTAAAAAGAAAAGAAGAGCATATTATCACATTGAATATCTACGACATAATAGTGCATGGTCAGGCAGTGTGTGTGAGGTGTGCAACCCATATAATTCCCCCTAACAGACCCGGGCCTGGAGACAGGCTCGTCTGGCCCGTTTCGCGTCCCCTTGTTGAATCAGTCGCCTCTTCGGGAGCAGAAAAGAAGGGCTCCTCGCCGAAGTCTTTTTCCGTGTATTCAACGTCGGGCAAAGGGATTTTATTCAGCTCGTCGAATAATTGTTCTTCTGTCCAGTCGTCATCACCAACAGTTTCCATTGGAGCGGGGGTAGGGATTTCCTTGGACGCATCATCGCGGGGTTCATCCCCTCTGTATACATTCAAGTCTTCGTCGTCTTGGATGACTATCGGAGAAGGACTTTTGCGAAATTTGGTTGTCTCCACCGCTTGTGAAGTTCCTTCTCCTTCCGTCGGGGGCACATACTTATAAGGTCTGCCGCCGGTTCCAAGTCCAAACTTCCTATCCAAGAGGTGATGCTTGTGAAGGTTTTCATCCGTAATGCATTTTTTAATCCTTAAAAAGTCGGGTCTGCTTTGCAAAAGAATGGATAACCGGTTGTTGTATAATGCACCCTCTGTTTTCGGGAAGACATGATCTGTTTAAGACAAAGGAAAGAGCGGAAAAATGTTATTACTTAGACTCCCCAAGCAAGATATTCAACTAGGCGATCAAAATTTTACTTGATTTGAGCCATCTCCGTGAGCATCCAGCCTGTCTTTTTATGTAAAACCAGTTAGACTTAGGATCCCCGATGTTGCTGTACCCGTCATACAGAACTTTCCTGTTCGCCACTGATTCAAAAAAGGAAAAGTTGGGAGTTGCAGAAGAACGATGCTTGAAGAGAAAGAAGAACACCAGGTCTCTGAATTTGAGTTTGGCGTGCAAGATTTCCGCATAAGCAACATATAAAGAGTAAAGAGACGCATAGGCGTTTGGATGAAGCTGCATCGGGGCAATGCCTAATTGTCTCAGAGTTTCAATGACAATCGGAGGGAACGGAGGAATAGCTCCTACTAGGCACATTGTTCGACTGATCGACATATACCCTTCCGGTGCTAGATGGGGTCTGTCTTCGCTTCCAGGTGTTAAGACGTCGTCCCAAGGAATGCCGTGTCTTAGGCAGATTCTCTTGAGTTTTATCTCGTCGGGCTTGGACATTAAAGAGTCAGAGAGTTTATCTATCCCGACTGCGCCTGGGATTTCGTCCGGAGCTCGTTCATCAGACTCGGAGTTGCTGCTGGATGACGTGCTTTCTGTTGGATCTGATTCTGTGGCTTCATATTCAGACCCGGAATCTTCACCTTCTGGATTTATTGAGGAATTTGAGGATTATGCTGTTCAGGAGTCTCGGATTCCGTTTCGGCTACAGATCTTGAGGGAGAGTGGTCGTTCGACATTGCTGCTAGGACGAGAAAATATGAATGATAAGATCAACACTACCCGTCCCCCGTGTGTGCAAGTGCTGCTGTGTGTGTTTGTGTGTGCGCATTATAAAAAACGATAATAAAGCATGAAAGCAGTCGAGGTTATTAAAGGTCGTTAGTCGTCATATGCAGTCAAATCATGAAGTCATTTAGTCCAGAAAGATCAACGTCAAGGCTCTATCCTAACTGTCCAGAGTTTTGAAGCGACAAGGCGCTGATTAAAGACTGAAATTTCTTCGTATCACCAGCCGTGAGACGGATCGCGTAGCAGAGGGACTGCCCCCTTCGACTCGCGTGGCAGAGGGACCGCCCCCTTCAACTCGCATAGCAGAGAGTTCGCCCCTCATCGAATCGCCGGACGAAGGGAAGACTCCCTCACGAACCGTTGCAATTACCGTGATACGACCCTTAGTTGCCATCCCAATCTTTCGTCTCGCCACTCGCTTCCGTCCTCAATCATTGACCACGATCCGAGTCGGCTTTCCTTCTCCTTCTGCATCCTTCTTCTTCCTCATCTCCTTCCCGTCCTCGAGTCCTGAGCTCCACGTTCAATGGCCATGGCGACTTGGCGATTTATTCGGAAAGTAGCGGATTTATATTGTTTCTCTCTGGAATCAGCCGTAGAAATTCATGAAAGTAGTATGAGAGTGCTTTCTATAAAGTTACCTTTCTAAAAACTGAGAGAATTCTTGGATTTTCGAAAACTTAAAAGGTTGGGTTCGTTTTTCGATGGCTCACGCGAAACGATTCGGCAGAGAAAAAGAAGAAGGAGAATGAAGGAGGAGCGTCGGCTTATATAGGCAGAAAAGGTGACCGTTTGTCTCCCCTCCATTGTTTTATTCGGTCCACGAGGCGCCCCACAGGCTACGATCCAAAGATGGAATCGCAAAGAAGCCCACGGACCGCTTTGAAATGATGGCCCACGAAACTCAAGGCCCGGCACGACTCGAAGGAAGATGCGCCCCGAATCGCACAGGACCCTGGGAGCTCAGCACGAGACGAGCAGATGACCAAATCGGACCGTGTCGTCCTATGGCGACCCGACTCATGCATGTGTCAATTCGAACCTATGCGACTGTTAACTTACATCCGTTCAGGAGAGAGTCAGTAAGCATCTTCGAAGCATGTTTCATCATCAATAAAACATACTTCGAGGGGGCAAAATGTTGGCTCGCTTTCTGACCAAGCCATCCGGGATCATTCATGAAAGGAAATCAGGAAACTAAGTCCCCCAAGAAAGTGGAAGAATGGATCGCACGCCATCGTCTCGCCCAGGAATGGATCGCACGCCATCGTCTCGCCCAGGAATGGATCGCACGCCGTCGTCTCGCCCAGGAACGGATCGCTCCCATCTCGTCGACGAATGTCACCTCCAGGCGATCCGATCCCTTGTAACGAACCGAACCCCCTGACCCGTTCAATCACGAGCTCGTCTTCAGCGATCCGAATCGCTCGGATCTGACGACACCTGTTCACAACGGCTAGTTTGACTGTTTCTTCGATGGTGGCGATGCGATCCGCAAATCTCGGGATTCGTGCCACGTGTCTGCGATCCGCCTGACAAAATCAGCTATAAATAGCCCAGAGCTTGGCATTTTTTGGGGAGCCCTTTTGGCAATAGTGAATACTGAGTCCGCCATTGTTGTCAAACTACGGAAAGATCGAGAGAAATCTCTGTTGTACTAGCTTTTAAAGCATAATCAATAAGATATAAAGTGGACGTAGGCTCGTTAACGCCGAACCACTATAAATTCTGAGTGTTATTTTCTTTTAAATTGTTCCTCATTTAGAATTCTCTACGTTTCATAACAAGTTGGGAGTTAGGTCCAAATTTCGATCTAACAATACCATTTAAATGCCACCAATTTTGGCATGTGACAAACATGCCATTTTCATATATGTTTATGTCAAGTTTTACTAATATTCCCAACGTTACCCCGTTTAAACATTAGGCTAACAATCTTAGCCTAATTTTCGTTCGCATAGTCTTAACATATAATATTAGGCTTAAAACTTAGCCTAATTTAGCGCACACAAATAGGCATAAGGGAATTCATAAACATAAACATAACATAGGTGTAAACATGGCATTTTTGGCATAGTCAATATGAACATCATAGGTGTGAACTTGCAAAATAGCCAACATGAATGTCATAGATGTGAACTTGCAAAATAGCCAACATGAATGTCATAGATGTGAACTTGCAAAATTGTCAATATACATATATGTGAATTTGCAACATAGCCTAGATCAATTTACATATATTGTGAATTTGCATTGAAATAAGGGTCTAACCAAATAGGTGTCACATGAATTAGCATATGATTTAGAAAACATAAGTCTAAACTTGTTTTTGGATCTAGGCATAACATCGAACATCACTAGCACATGACAAGAATATGACATTTTCATAAATATGTATAACTTTATGACAAGGGTGTGAACTAGATCCAATCGCATATCTAATTACAACATGAAACATGTACTAAAGTGGATCTTGACATGGATCAAATTAGAAACTTGCAACTTTTGTATAAACATAGGGGCATGTATATGAACATAACCATTTAGGCATCAAGATTCGTGCATAAAGTATATACATGAGGTTCTAATCACAAACGACCTATATAATCACATAAACATGAACTATACAACTTGCTTGTGATGTTGTTGTCATTCTAAAAGTACAATAGGATCAACATCAATCTTAATTATACCACAAAAATCCCAATTTCATTTGCAACACAATCATTTCAATACATAGATATGAATTAACATCGTCGTTACATAATAGCACAATTCCACTTCCAATTTACATCGAATCAAGTCTTAGTTTTATTCTCATCGGAAAAATCACTATACTTACAACGAACGACGAACTTGGATTCTGGATTCTGAATTCTGGATTTGAAATGCTTTCCTTTGGGTAGACTAACGTTGTTTTGATTCGTGTTTTGCTTTAGTATTGCCTTGTCTCTAGGCTTTCTAACTGACGGCCACTCCTAGTTTCTTTCCGCCAGCATGACGGCTTTAGTATTCTATTATTTGTGTGAATTTAGGGTTAGACTTGAGTTGTATTAATAGAATTTCAATCTAATTAGAGCCATCGATGAAGGTAGAGTGAATCCAGACCATCCATCTCAAGAGAAGCCAATCAGAAAGTGACATGTAAGCCCTAGTGACTCAGCCAAGCCTCATAATTCGACCAGACCCTGACCAGGCCAGCCAGGGCCTGACCAACAGGTCTTTCTGGCCTGGGCGCACTTGGAAGTGCGCCAATGCTAAAATTGTACTGGCGCACTTCCCAAGTGCGCCAGTTCAATTTTGTTCTGGCGCACTTCCCAAGTGCGCCAGTGTAGTCTGACCCGTTTCTGGTTTTTCTGCCCAACTTCGTTCGTCCATATCTTCTTCATACGTTATCCGTTTTACGCAAACATGGACTCTATCTCAAGTAGAATTTCGAGACGAATGCAATGGCGTAAGCCATTTCCCTTGATTTCATCATTTAGAATTAATTATACTTTAATTTGTTAAGTTACAGTTAACGGAAAATTCGGGGTGTTACATTCTCCCCTCCTTAAAGGATTTCGTCCCCGAAATCTTCAAGTCTAGGAGAACATAAGTCCTAACATCCAATCGTCCATCTACTCAACCAATAAACACAGGCATCCATTGTCCTTAAAAGACTTCTAATGCTTTATGATTATATGCAAAGTGTGTGTATATGTCCTTAACTAATGCAAAATCAGGCGGTCTACTGATCCAGTTGACCTCCTTAATGCAAATCATGTAAGTGTCATGATTCCATTATGTATGCAAATTTGTCCTTACTCATAATTCTACATGAGTGCGCAACCATCAATACAAATGCGACATACATATGACAACATATCAAGTTTCAGCCACATACAAATATGAATACATATATGCGTATGTAGTATGAAGTGATTGAGCCGATCTAAGACCTTGGTTGTGTGTGTATATGCATCCACAAGCAACCACTTGCAACCACTTGCAGCCATCAACCATAACATGTTTCAAATACATGTTTACATCCAAAGGGGTTTCTACCTAAGGATAAAAGAGTATATCGAGGAGATATACCAAAAAAGATAGATACAAGCACAACTTAAGGAAAAAGAGAGATCAAAGATATACCCTCAAAAAGAAAAGGGTAGGCTGCGCGTATTCTATCCTCAGTTTCCCAAGTCGCGTCTTCCTCGGCGTCGCTCCACTGAACCTTAACGAGCTTCACTTTGCGGTTGCGTAGCTTTTTCACTTCAGTTCCTACGATTCGAGTTGGAACTTTCCTCATAGTTGCTTCGCGTTCCACTTCGGCTTCTTCTAGAATGCTTGGCTCCACCACTTCCATTGATTCATGTAGATATTTCCGGAGATGAGAAACATGAAAGATGTTGTGAGTTCCAGCCAATTTTTCAGGCAGATCTACTCTATAAGCCATTTTCCCAATCTTCTCGATGATAGGGAACGGTCCTACAAATCTTGGTGCTAGCTTTCCTGTGGATCCAAAGCGAACGACGTTCCTTAAAGGGGATACCTTAAGGAAAACCCTGTTCATAACCTCAAACTCAAGGTCGGTCCTTCTTTTGTCAGCGTAGGATTTCTATCTGTCTTGGGCAGTCTTCATTCTCCTTCGTATGAAGTCCACTTTTTCTGAAGTCTCTCTAATCAAGTCTGGCCCAAGTATAATCTTGTCAGTGGACTCCCACCAACAAGTTGGTGACCGACAAGGTCTTCCGTACAAAGCTTCGAAGGGCGCCATAGCGATGGTGGCATGGTAACTGTTTGTCATAGGCGAATTCCACTAAAGGAAGGTGATCCTCCCAACTTCCTCCGAAGTCAAGAACGCACAGTCTTAGAAGATCTTCAAGTACTCTATTCACCCTTTCTGTCTGACCATCAGTTTGGGGGTGATAGGCCGTGCTCAAACAAAACTATGTGTCGACAGCTTCTTGCAGACTCCGCCAAAATTCACTCGTGAAGATGGGGTCTCTGTCACTCACTATGATGTAGGGTATTCCATGGAGTCGAACTATTTCCTTGAGATAAAGAGGAGCTAGAGACGAAGCAGTTCTTCTACACTTGATAGGTATAAAGCGGGCGCTTTTAGTAAGCCTATCCACTATAACCCGAATGCTAGTATTGCCTCTTCTTGACCTAGGAAACCCGTCAATGAAGTCCATTGAAATGCTATCCCACTTCCATTGTGGGACTTCTAGAGGATGTAGTAGTCCTCCAGGTTTCATTTGTTCCGCCCTGACCTGTTGGCATGTCACACACTTAGAAACGAAATCTGCCACGTCCTTCTTCATGCCGCTCCAATAGAAAGCTCTAATTTATGTCCTTATACATCTTGTTTCCACCTGGGTGTATTGTCATCTTGGAATGATGTGCCTCCTCGAGAACCTTCTTCACAAAATCCCTAGCTTGTGGGATGCATAGTCTTCCATCTCGCCTTAGCCAACCCTTATCATCGATGGAGTACCTATTGAGGTGACTTGAAGTTTCACCCATAATTAGTTGATCAATCATATCCACAAGCTGTGGGTCTTCTCGTTATGCGGCCCCTATCTAGTTTAAAAGAGTGGGCCATACTTCTAGGGATGCCAATAAACCAGGTATAAAATCTGAGAAGGGCCAAAAGTCAAAACTGGCTATATACTCCAAGCTTTGCCTTTCTATAAAGAGAGGGCTTAGGGTCGGTTTCTTTCTACTCAACGCGTCTGCTACTACGTTTCCTTTGCCAGGAGTATAGGAAATTTCAAAGTCATACGAGGCAAGGAACTCCATCCACCTTTGCTGCCTCAAGTTAAGATCTTTCTGTGAGAAAAGAAACTTCAACGATTTATGGTCAGTATATAATAAGAACTTCTCACCTAGGAGATAATGGCGCCAAGACTTAAGCGCAAAGACGATGGCGGCCAACTCAAGATCGTGGGTTGGGTAGTTCTTTTCATGCACTTTCAATTGTCTTCCACCATAAGCTACTACCCTCCCTTCTTGCATCAGAACAGCGCCTAGCCCCGTACCATAAGCATCCGTATATACTGTGAACAATTTACTTCCATCCAGCAAAGTCAGAATTGGGGCTGTTGTGAGAGACCTTTTTAATCGTTGGAAGGCAAACTCGCAATCCAAATCCCAAGTGAACACCAGATTCTTGTTATCCTTGTGAGTGAAGCTGAGATTTTTGCGAAATTCCTGATGAACTTCCGGTAAAAACCGGCTAGCCCAAGAAAGCTTCGAACTTCGGTTGCATTTCTTGGAGTCTTCCAATCTTGCACTGCCATCACTTTCGCGGGGTCCACAGCCAACCCCTCTTTGGACACTATATGCCCCAGAAATCTTACTTTCTTTCTCCAAAAGTGGCACTTGGAGAATTTGGCTCTTAGCTGATGTGAACGAAGAGTATCCATGATCTCTTTCAGATGGTGAGCATGTTCTTCCTCATTCTTTGAGAAGATCAAGATATCATCTACGAAGACCACCACGAACTTATTGAGGAATTCTCTGAACAACCTGCTCATCAGGTTTACGAAATAAGCGGGTGCGTTCATCAAACCGAAAGGCATGACAAGCCACTCGAAGAAACCGTCTGCGGTTCTGAACGTCGTTTTATCAATGCTATCTTCAGGTACCCTTAGCTGATGGAACCCAATAGCTAAATCAAGTTGGGAGCAGACCAACGCACCTACAAGCTGATCAAACAAATCGTCTATATGGGGAAGCGGATGTCTATTCTTTTTGGTCAGCTTGTTTAGCTCCCTATAGTCCACACAAAGACACAGTGAACCGTCTACTTTGGTGGCGAACACCACTGGAGCACGCCATTACGAGATACTCCTTCTTATAAACCCCTTCTCGAGAAGCTCCTTAACTTGCTTACTGAGCTCCTTTCTCTCCTTTGGAGCCATGTGTCTAACAGGCAGAGCTACAGGCTTTGCATTATCAACAAGATATATGCAGAAGTCTATTTCCCGCTTCGGAGGTAAGCCTTTCACCTCTTCAAAGACATCCGGATATTCCCGGACTACTCTAACCGACTGCAAATTCTCAACAGAAGTGTCAAGCGACTCTAGATAACTAAGCATAACAGCATTCAAGGGATTACAAGAAATTTCTAGAGTGTTACCGAGCCGAGTCAAGAGCCTAACCACTCTTTTCTCACAATCAATAATGGCACCATTACTGGATAACCAGTCCATGCCTAAGATCAGTCCATACCCTGAAAAGCCCAAAACAAAGGCACTACATCTAAATTCAACATTTAGAATAGAGATTTTCAAATCCAAGCAAACCATCGACAAATAAGCCGAGCGCCCAATTGGATTTGAAACAACCAAGGGATCTTCTACCATACTAGTTTCTAGGTGCAGAGATTCTACTAAAGTAGATGAAATAAAGGAGTGTGATGGACCAGAATCAAAGATAGTGCGAACTGGATGATCATACAGATAAACTAAGATTTCTACAGAAATATTTCTACCTCGTTCCTTTGGAGGTGCCATCAGCGCATGAACTTGTCCGCCTGAGGTAGATCCAGCCCTCTGTCCCTGCCCCCGCTTCTTTGGGCATTCCTTAGCCAAGTGTCCAATCTCGCCCAACTGAAGCAACCACCATTCATCTTTGCCTTCTTCTTTCTACAGTCTTTTGCTATATTCCCCACAATGCCATAGAAATTGCACTTTCTCTTTTCATGGGATTTGTTATTCTTCCCGCCTTTCTTGAAGTCTGTTTTCTTAGCCTGTAAACCTTCCTTCTTTTCTTCCACCTTAGTCTCTTTCTTGCCCTTGTCTTCCTCGTGTAGCAATGCCATGTCCACTAAGCTTTCATAAGTCGCTCCCGTGGATACATGAGTCATAGCAAGGATGTGTAGAAGCTCATTCAGACCTTTGACGAAACGAAGGGCCTTCTTGTGTTGGGTGTTTACTAAATCAAGCCCAAATTTGGCCAGCTAATTAAACTGATTGACGTACTCTCTGATCGTCATACTCCCTTGCTTAAGAGTTAGGAACTTCTCAGCTTGGGAGAGGAATTTCATCTCAAACCTTGTCCTGAAGTCTTCCCATGTTTCCACTGGCCTCTCCGCATGCGTAACTTCCCACCAATAGGAAGCTTCATCCTTGAGCAACCACACTGCTAGCTGTATCTTCTGCCTGTCATCAACTTCGAAAATAACGAATAAATCTTCAGTCTCTTTCAGCCAGTTCCTTGCTACCACAAATGATTCAGTTCCATAAAAGTCCTTTCCTCCCATAGCCTTGAAGTCTCTACATGTCTTAGCGAAAGTGTTTCCACGAGGAGGAGGAGGAGGGGGAGGAGGAACTGCTGCCACCGTAGAAGGAGGAATGCCTGCTTAGCCCGTACCATTGGCCCTAGCCTCAAGGTACCTTCGGAACTAGCCGAGTACAGGTACTCCTTCCGGAAGGTTAATGTCTCCAGAGATGCTGAAACAAAAGGAAAGGTTCAAAACGAAGGATAGATAGATAGTGCATATGGCTTTTGGGGGATTATGCCTTTTAAATTATCAAAACTTTTCTTGAAAATGCTTCTTTAAACTTCTTTTTGAAAATAGTTTCAAAATTTTTTATCTAGTCTGGTAAATCTATGCTCTTATACCAAGTGAAACACCCCACCCTCCATTAAGGTCACTCACAAGGGACTGCCTTAAATTTTGTGGAGGTTTGTAGGTAAAAGTCACAAAGACAGATATAAACACATATGTATATAAACAGCGGAAAACATCAGACTTTTATTTCATAAAATACTTGTTCATACAAGACATTTCCATAATTGTCTCATAACAACTTCCAAAACATTACAACATCATTTCTGTCTTGGTTTTTAAATAAAGAAGCATACAATGTGAATAAAACTGGATAAATCCCCATAGAGTGTGACCAACAGCCATAGCCAACGAAAGAGACTCCAAACCGTACATCAACTATCTTGAAGCTTTTACAGAATCTGAATAAGCTGAGTTATTTCCTCCCTGTGGACGTGGGGTAGGAAACGGAAGAAAAGAAGATGAAAGAAAATAGGGTCAGACATAAAGCCTGGTAAGTCTAGTGACTCTTCAGTATGAAATTAAGAACAAGGGCATGATAGGTATAAACTGGAGCAGGAAAGTATCATAAACTAAGATGAAGTAGTTTTGAACGAATATACTATCGCACCCCCACACTATATCTCTGCACCTACTTGTATTATCTTAACTGTCACCCTATGCTGGAGGTAAAGTGATCCCCTTTTCTAAAGATCGGCTCCTACTCACATAATTATCTGTGTCTTATGGCCCCCAGAGATTGTAGATACCTATGCTGGCCCCACCATGGGGTGTATCAAGTCCCATGGTGGCGACCCGACACAAACCTTAGAATGCATAGGTTATACTACTGGAGCCCCCAGTGCCCTGTTTGTCTGCTCCGAAGTGTGTGCACACTCGCACTCCGTTAGAACCCACACTGTTGCACCCACCGCTGTCGCTTTGGCCGCTTACAATCAGCCCAGTAATCGTGCCCCACCCTGCCTAGTTTCAGGGTACCATGATACCTAATTGGGTTACTGCTGAAATGGGTTCCCGTTACTAGGGTTTTCTAGTCAAACATGTTAAGTGGTTAAGTGTCTGTATTTACCTAACCCCACCGATCAATTTCATTAACATGTTGAATTGGTTAAGTGTTTTAGTTAACTTAACCCTACCATCCTGACTTGTCTGTCCTTAGCCTTTTAAAGCTCTGACCACTCACATTAGACAGATATTGTTACGATTACTGGAAGTGCCGGTCGGTTCCATGCAGATTTACACCGTAACTCGGTCTAACCTCAGGTCCTTATTGGGCTCAATGCTTAACCACCCACATTGGATAGGTATTGTTGTGACTATTGGACAACCGGGTGGGTCCGGGCAGATTTACATCACAACTCAATCCAACCTCGTGTTAACCATATTCGTATTTTCTAAATTTACATATTTGTCTTTATTACTGAATATTTGTAAATTTGTCAACAATTAAATGTTATGGCCCACATTCCAAGTTTAACCTTTTTGGTATAAGAATTTATACCATTTAAATGCCACCAATTTTGGCATGTGACAAACATGCCAATTTCATATATTTTTATGTAAGGTTTTACTAATATTCCCAACGTTACCCCGTTTAAACACTAGGCTAATAATCTTAGCATAATTTTCGTTTGCATAGTCTTAACATATAATAATAAGCTAAAAATTTAGCCTAATTTAGCGCACACAAATAGGCATAAGGGAATTCATAAACATAAACATAACATAGGTGTAAACTTGGCATTTTTGGCATAGTCAATATGAACATCATAGGTGTGAACTTGCAAAATAGCCAACATGAATGTCATAGATGTGAACTGGCAAAATGGCCAACATGAATGTCATAGATGTGAACTTGCAAAATAGTTAATATACATATATGTGAATTTGCAACATAGCCTAAATCAATTTACATATATTGTGAATTTGCATTGAAATAAGGGTCAAACCAAATAGGTGTCACATGAATTAGCATATGATTTAGACAACATAAGTCTAAACTTGTTTTTGGATCTAGGCATAACATCGAACATCACTAGCACATGACAAGAATATGACATTTTCATAAATATGTATAACTTTATGACAAGGTTGTGAACTAGATCCAATCGCATATCTAATTACAACATGAAACATGTACTAAAGTGGATCTTGACATGGATCAAATTAGAAACTTGCAACTTTTGTATAAACATAGGGGCGTGTATATGAATATAACCATTTAGGCATCAAGATTCTTGCATAAAGTATATACATGAGGTTCTAATCACAAATGACCTATATAATCACATAAACATGAACTATACAACTTGCTTGTGATGTTGTTGTCATTCTAAAAGTACAATAGGATCAACATCAATCTTAATTATACCACAAACATCCCAATTTCATTCGCAACACAATCATTTCAATACATAGATATGAATAACATCGTCGTTACATAATAGCACAATTCCACTTCCAATTTACATCGAATCAAATCTTAGTTTTATTCTCATCAGAAAAATCACTATACTTACAACGAATGACGAACTTGGATTCTGGATTCTGAATTCTGGATTTGAAATGCTTTCCTTTGGGTAGACTAACATTGTTTTGATTCGTGTTTTGCTTTAGTATTGGCTTGTCTCTAGGCTTTCTAACCGACGGCCACTCCTAGTTTCTTTCCAGAAGCATGACGGCTTTAGTATTCTATTATTTTTGTGAATTTAGGGTTAGACTTGAGTTGTATTCATAGAATTTCAATCTAATTAGAGCCGTGGATGAAGCTAGAGTGAATCCAGACCATCCATCTCAAGAGAAGCCAATCAGAAAGTGACATGTAAGCCCTAGCGACTCAACCAAGCCTTAGAATTCGACCAGACCCTGACCAGGCCAGCCAGGGCCTGACCAACAGGTCTTTCTGGCATGGGCGTACTTGACAGGTGCGCCAGTGTTAAAATTGTACTGGCGCACTTCCCAAGTGCACCAGTTCAATTTTGTTCTGGCGCACTTCCCAAGTGCGCCAGTGCATTCTGACCCGTTTCTGGTTTTTTTGCCCAACTTCGTTCGTCCATATCTTCTTCATACGATATCCGTTTTACGCAAACTTGGACTCTATATCAAGAAGAATTTCGAGACGAACGCAATGGCGTAACCCATTTCCCTTGATTTCATCATTTATAATTAATTATACTTTAATTTGTTAAGATACATTTAACGGAAAATTCGGGGTGTTACAAGAGAATTCATCATGTAACCGCTCAGTTGCTTCAGGAGGAGTAAATCTTTCTAGGAAAATTGGTTTAAACCTATACCAGGTGATATCACCTTCTGGATTATCTTTAATAATCGAATCCCACCAAAACAAAGCTTCTTCTTTGAGTGCCCAAGATGCCAGTAATCTTTTCTGATCATCTCTCAGCTTTAGACCTTCAAAGATTTTCTCAACATAACGAATCCAAGCTTGTGTTTCCATAATGGACTCTTTGCCAAAGAATGGTGATCCACCCAGATTTCGAAATCTCTTGAATAGAACTTCTATATCTGATTCTGGCTACAGAAGCACAACTGGCTCATTAGCTTGTTGAGCCATACGATTACTTCTTCTGTTTCTATCACTCATTTCTAGTGCGTCTGCAATTAGCAGACAAAGTGTCAGGTCAACAGAAAAGATATTTCAAAATATAGAGACAAATACCTGAATGTAAATGTGTCTACTGGGGTATATTTCATTCTGCTTTACTCATACTAGGATATTACTGATCCTATCTGTAATGAGTTATTCATCCTAAAACACTACTGGTTCTATTTCTGACGAGTTCGTTAATATGTTATATTCTAGCACTAAGCTTAACCAAAGCTCTGATACCACGATGTGACATCTCCAAATCCCATACCGACGGAGACAATGGTGATCTTTGGAATATAACACATAAACAGATAACAGCAGAACAAAATTAAATAAATACACCAGATAATGCACAAATAGTTCACTGGATAATCGTAATCATCAGAGTTACACAGTATACAGGATCATACTTAGTACAAATACAGTTCAGCTATACATAAATGTCTACAGTGGAAAACAAATATAATATGTACAATAGGAGATGAACAACATAAAAAGAGATAAATGATAGAATCCATCTTCAGCTCAAGCTATCCAGAAAGAGCCTTCTAAAACCTGAACAAAAGGCTGCCCGTGTAGAAAAAGGGGCACCTGAGTTTGCAAGTGAAACAAACTACGAGTCAGTCATGGGACTGGTATGAGAAATCAACTTAACATATTTTATACTATGGCTAATCACAGGACCACGCCACTTTCGCGGAATGTGTTTACTCCATTGGATTGCCAGTGCTTTAAAACAAGTAAATCTTTTAAAACATCGTAATGCTTTTTATGAAAATGAAGCCATTATAAGACTCAGTTCCCATCACACAATGCAACGCAAACCGGAGGATAGAGTTTTTACCTTATAATGGCCAAAATATGCTTGATACGAATAAAACAAAAGCATTTGATATTATTAATAGTGTTTATATGTTTCAAAAACAATTTCAAATCATAAGTATCAATCATAGACCGCATTAATGCCCTATACCACTATGTCGCCATATATAGGTATACAATCAAAACCGCACAGTCACGTATTTGGAAATTGGATTTCCATCATGAACCAAGGCAAAGGATAGTCCTTACCGACTTCAAGACAATCTAGCCTATGTCTCCGGAACAGCCGCAACTGTCCCTTGGATCGTCAGGGCCGGTCCACACGGATTGAATTATAGTGCCTGAACAATACATTTCCCTGCCATTTGAGGCGTAAATGAGCTAACGAATGACTCCAACGGTCCCGGATCGACCGATATATCCAAGGCGCCTCGCAACAGCAACAACCACATAGTTGAAAATAATACAAATGTCAGCCAATTCAAGCACTGACACAACCTCTAGCTAGAAGGAAACACATGCCCTCCCTGAGGTCCTCTCACGTTTCTGGTTCATACCGGGATGTGAGGCTCGCGAATTCACGTTATACACAAAGCTACGCCACACACGCGGTGCTTTGATCATCAACCACAAGACTTTGCTTTTCAACAGAAGCCTTGATCTCTGCACCTCAGCATGCCACACATGCAATTCACACCATGCAACTGATGGCTATCAATCACACAGAATGAATTCCAATGTCTGACACACAGTCCATTTACAAGTCCGTTCTGGGTCTGAACGAAACCAGAGGCACTATATACCTCGCATACCCATCGATCTCCATGTACGTCTAGACGATCACCACTCATTATCCATATTTCGGGATGCCTCCCAATCAGGATATCAGTTACCATCCAAACGAGGTGAAGATCTCTGGTCTTCAACCACCGTCTTCATCTTCGACTTCTTATCGTCGATTCAGTTATTCAGAATAGGATAAACCCGGTCTTTCTGAGCAACTCGCATATATAGTAAACAAGTGCTACACAAACACAACATACGCCTTATTCCAATTCATTTGTCACTAGCCGTCAATTAGTAAGAGAACTATTTCCCAAATATTAACCCCAAAGGCCGAAACCAACATCAGATCAAAACCCAGGATAGCATTCGACTCAGCTAACCTTCAGTTAATTTCTAAATTTCACATTCCATACCGTTTATAATATTTTAAACGATTTATCGCTATTTTTATTTATTTAAAAACAGCCAATTTATTCAAACGGCGCTTCAGGCCATAACGCGGTCGTGGCGCTGTTTTTCTTCAAATTTGATTTACACATATCTGAAAATCTAATCGTTGGATCTTCACAAATTTTATATCATTAGAAAGATTTTCAAAACGAATCCAACGGTTCCAGTTTTGGGAAAATCCGACGGTCGGATCACCCGGTACAATCTTTTAAAGTTTCAATTTCAAAATACGAACTACGGCGTCATTATTCGATTTAATTTAATTATATATATATATATATAATCGATTCTGACGCTGTTTTTCTTTAGATTTTAATTAAACATTCCAGATAATCCAACCATTGGATCTTTACAAAGTTGGTGTCGTTGGAAAGATATTTCCAAAGCGAACCCAATGGTTTCGGTTTCGGGAAAATCCGATGGTCGGATCTCCCGCACTAATCGTTTGAAATCACGGTTTCAAAACACGAACTGCAGCTTCGTTATTAGATATATTTTAATTATATATATATATATATATAATTGATTCTTCTATTTCAAAACCATATTCTTTTCATACATTTGATAAAAATGATATTTTTATCCAATAGACATTTACCCCGACACTTCACTATTTTTAACGATTCATGTATATAGTAAAAATGTGATGGTTATTGCAAAACAATTTATTTCAAAACACGACTATTTTATATAGTTCATATAGGTGATAAAAATAGGATATTTATTATAAAACAATTTCTTTCAAAACACGACTATTTTATATAGTTCATATAGATGATAAAAATAGGATTTTTATTATAAAACAATTTATTTAAAACACGAATACCATTCAACACATGAATTTCTATTCAATGAATGAATTTCTATTCAACACATGAAGGTTTTCTATAGTTCGTATATATATAATAAAAATGTGATTTTCATTGTTAAAGCAATTTATTTAAAACATGAATACCATTCAACACATGAATTTCTATTCAACGAATGAATTTCTATTCAACACATGAATGATTTCTATTCAACACACGAATATAGTTTCAACACATGAAAATAATTCTAACACATGAATATTATTCAAAATTTTGGCAGCATAATGGCAGGGTAGTTAAAACCGGGGCCGTCCCTAGTACAACTCCTCGCTCTACCTTAAAGCCTCGCAGCTTTTGACAATGGGGATTTCATGCATCTAGTTCGCACGCAGCCGGCATGTATATTTTTTTTCATTTCCACAAACTAATCCTATGTGGTTTCAACCAAATAATTCTCAACCACAATCAATCAATTTCAACCACAAACAATTCTAATCAACCATTCGCTATCAACCAATTTTCACACCAATCACAACCAATAAATATCATCCATGGTTTGTGGACGAGGGGCGTGTATATATATATATATATATATGTGTGTGTGTGTGTGTGTGTGTGTGTGTGTGTGTATGTATGTATGTATTTATGTATTTATATAAGTAAATTTCACTTCTATTCAACACGTATATAATTTTTACAACGCATATATAACTTATACATCGACCGTACAACTTATACAACGCTTATACATGAGGTGTACAACGCTTATATAACTCATACATCGATTATATAATTTATACATCGCCGTTTTCCATATCGTTTATGGTTTAGAAATCTCACATTGGGTTCCACTCCACCAAAAATAGCAGAAGGCTCAGAAAAATATGTGGTCTCTTCTAGAATGTAGAAGGCGTCCACACGAGTCCACTGTCTCTTGTTTCACTGAATTTCATCAAAAAACGAAAAAGATATGATTTTTACAGTGAAATCAAAAACCGTAGTGCTTTAAACTGCTTTAATATAGTTTAAAATAATTTAAACCGTACCTCAACTGTTTCATTCAAAACTAGGTTTCGATTTTACTCGAAATCCGTGAAGCTTGAAGAGGATCGGGCTACGCAGTGTCGAAGGGGGAGGAGAGGCGCTCAAGCGCCGGGGGAAGTGGGCCCACTCGGTGGTGCCAGTTGTCGGCGGCGGTTCAAAGGGTTCGACTTTCGAGCTCGAATTCTCCCCCAATTCTGAACGAAAAAATCCAAACAATATATGGATTTGAAGATCTTCTCGAGCTCTTCAAAATCTTCAACTAGAGGAGGGGCTAAATTTGCCTGGTTTGGTCGGAAAGTGGATGGGAACGGAGGGAAGCAGTTCCGCCGTGTGATTGATCGGGGAGAGAGAATGTCGGCGGGGGAGATCTGATGTGGACCAATCGTTTAAAAACACAAAAATACCCCTTGCCTCCTACGAACACCAATCAAAACCCAACGACTGTCGTCCCTAGCAAAATACCCTCATTCCGAACACAATGGGATATGTTTCGTAGGCCCATTCGACTGTTTTGGTCAGTTTTTCCCCAAATTAAAATATAAAACATTCAATATTCGATTTGAACGTACATTTCAATTTGCCAGGGCCATAAACTGATTCGAAAAATTCCAAAAAATAAATCTAGCTATGTTTTGACGATACGGTCCCAACAAAACTAGTTTCATCGAATTCTGAGACTGTTTGAAAAATGGCCCTTTTCTGGTCGATCCATTTTAATAGAAATCGACCAAACACATTCTCCTTTGCCACGCTCACATACTAGCTTCAAAAATTATGAAATTTTAAACCTAACAAAAATTTAACATCCCGGATCCAACAAAAGTGGTTACGTTGAATTCCGAGGTCGTTTGCAAAATGGCCATTTTCATGGGCTATATAAACTCTATAGCGACCTTTCTGAAAATTCGTTTGGCCATAACTTTTGCTTCCAGCTATGAAACTTTGATTTTTCAGATTCGTTAGAAAGATATTCACTAAGATTTAAATATTTCTGGTTTCACTCAAATCCGTTTTGTTTTGCACCCGGTACAGTCAGTCAAAGTTTGAATTCAAATTTTGAAACTACCGCGCCATTTCATGCAATGTTTATAATTAGAATTAATTATATTTATTTTCAAATGTCGATTCAAACTTACTTTTCATCGTTATTATTTAAAATATTTATTTTAAATATTTAAAATCCACTAAAATAGCCAATTTAAGAATTTTAAATTGGTTCAGATTTTCCGAGTCGTTACAAATCCAAAATCATTAATAGTCATTCTCATTTATAATTCAAGTAAAATCTATCATATAACGTATCAAAAATATTAAATATTCTTAACCATATATATTTATGTCAAATTCAAATTCAAATTTAAATTCAAATTAAGTAATGAATATTCCAATTTTAAATTGGTTAAAAATTCTAGATCATTACAAAATAGGAATTATAATTTCTAATTATGAACTCATTATGCAAAATGGATTTAATTCAAAATAATTTTTTATATGGAAACTCAAAATTTTGGAATATCTAAACTTCAAAATATTTTTAAGTAAAACTACTATTTTAATTCTAATAAATCCTTTTGTATCATTTTGAACAATATTGGAATTACTTTAATAAAACTGTTTTCAAAATATATTTCACTATCATACCTGCTTAATTGTCAATATACATATAATCAACTTACATTATAATAAATAATTTCTCATAATTTTCTTTTCTAAATGTTCAATTAGCCATTTAGATTATATTAACCAATATTCCATTAAATTTATATTTTAACTTAATATTTATATTGAACACTTTATAATGAAACTGTGAAACTTAATTCACAAGGTATTCGATTCCAATACACTTAAACTGTCAATAAATATCCATATGTTAATAGAACATATATCAATTACTAGTAAACAATAGTCAATGCTCCTAAACTATTTGGGCATGACCAATCGAATAATAATCATAACTTAATATTATCGTTAACAAACTACAATGTAGTATATATATATAAACTATATTGTTTAGAAAAATTATTTATTTATATAAAAAAATATCTTAGGTAAAATATTTCATTCACCAGATTTACAAAAATCAATATTGTGTTTACCTTCCTTATTGAAGTGTTTATAAATCCCTATCGACCCCGTGACATCCTATGTCTCGACTAGAATCCATAAACAACTAAACAGACTAATTAACACAATATGTTTTATAACATTAACAAATACGCTCTCGTATGTATATACTCTCGGACTCGTTTCAGGGTCTCGCTTACTCAATCTTAATGAGTTACCCCTACCAGAACCAAGGTTCTCGCCTAAAGTTTAGCTCTGATAACAAATGTAATGATCCGCATTTCCATCCGTCAAAAGTCGACACCGAACATGACCCTGTATTTCGATGTTGAACATTCAATCGTCGAAAATGCAGACTGTTAGGGTAAAAAACAAGGAAAAAGAAAACAACCAAAGAAACACATAATGTCATAGTAGAATTTGACAACATATAATACTAATACTGACAGATCAACTTTCACACCCAGATTATATATATATACGTATATATATATATATATATCAAAGTTAAAAACAAATCCTATCAGCTGGACAGTTGAAAAATTCTGGCCTTACAAATGCTGATAGGTAAAATAAATACTTCAAAAATAAAATAATACGATAGGAAAACCTCCAACTCTACTCCATGAGCTCCCCATCCAACAAAGGAAAACCTAAGAACAAGCTCGTCTTACCTTAGCATTATAATGAAATAATACATGGATCAGTCTGGAGTACCAACACAAGAAAAACTCAAGTAAAAAAACATACAATAATTCTATGACCCCGCGCCGCAGATTGTAGAAAGAGTTTATACTTCACAAGAACAACATATATGAATAATCGTCAACACAAAATAAAATCGTCAAAATAACAAGAAATGAGTGGCATATATATAATTAATTTCCAACATAAAAGTAATAATAGAACAACACCCTATTTAGAAGAGCACACGACACTTCTCGATGTAAACCAAGAACACTGATCCCAAAAATTTGGATCAAAACAAGGAAAAACTTTTTTTCCCAAAATAATTGGACTGCATCACTTAATGCGGACTAGACCACTTACAACAACATCTGATTTCAACATGGATTAAACTAATTAAACATCGCAAAGGGTTTGCATCATTGTGATGCAAACTAAAATAGGAAAACTCATAAATTCAGAATCAAAGGAATAAAATGAGAAATTTTCCAACAAATAATGACTAGGAGATTACGCTACCCAAACCAAAAGTAGACCACTAGAATATATTGAGAACTCCGATGGTTCTCGGAACATCCAAGCTGGGTCCAGTACAAAATCCAAGAATCTGAGTATTTCAAAATTGCATGCGAACACAACCAAATCCAATTTAGAGTACATGTGACAATACCATAATGGGTGTAACTCCACATGGCTTGACTTCCACATCCTATTTTGGTTTATCCATTTCAAACAAAGGATAACTATGCTCAAAGAGCAACAAATCGTTTTAAGTTAACGACTCAACTCAAGAAAGATGAACCAATAGTTCTTGAATCAGCTATCAGGCATATTCAAAATGATCGTATATTGAGTTAAATCACATTCTCTTACCATTATTCGTCGGTCCCTAACTCATATCTTTTTGTTAAAAATAAAGTCGGAAAGTTTTTGAACTTCTACCTCTAATGATAAAAGTATAACCAAATATTTTCCATATAAGCGATAACATTTATGGAAAATTCTTTCCATAATCATATCGAAAAACTTTATACTTCAAAACTCAAACTTATGCTTGGTTTTCACATTTTAGATATTTAAAAGAAAACTCTTTTAGCAATATTCCATAAAATATTAGTTTTTGAGAGGTGATTATAATTCTAAGGTTAATTAAAAGAGAAGTCGAAACTAATGTTAAAGTAAAACATTGATTTCAATAAATCCCAACACACTTTACTCTTAGATTAAATTTCAAGCTATATCTTACTTAAAAAGGACATTCTTGTTTAAAACTATCATTTATAAGATTTAAACGATATAATTTGTCAAAAAAGTAATAAATTAAATTTTAATGCTATAATATACTTCATGCAAATATAAATCATCCCGAAGGACAATTTAATACGCTTTTATACCTTTAAGCCCATATTATTTTTTCTAAAGGGAAATAAATTAGGTACAAAATTTATTTAAAAAGTGCAAACAAGATTAATAATCCCTAAGATGGTTATTTACATTTATTATCCTTTAAAATAAATCAAATGGGTTAATTTTTAAAAAACATTATTTTATTTAACTAATTAGTTTAAATCTATTTATACATCAATTCAGTCGATTGTCTGCAAACCTTTCATCAATTAAGTTTAAAACCATATATGAATTAGTTAATTATTCTTAAGACTTCATATTCAATCAATTTACTCAGTTTTACCCATTTTAATAAATCAACTCAGTTTCATCTTTATAAAAGAAAATTAAACACAATAAACGGACCAAATAAATTAGATCTTATTAGTTAAAATAAGTTATTAAAACTAAAGTATTATTTAGTAAAATGATTATTTAATTTCAATTAACCATTAACTAAAATTAACTTTCAATAACTAGATTAATTAATTTAATTCAAATTTCATTGAATAGAATGTAATAACCCGAAAAATCTGAGCCAATTTAAAAATTTTATTTTGGCAATTTTGATGAATTTTGATTATTTAAAATGAATTATTTTGAATAATGACGACGAGAAATTTATTTTAAATAGAAATAGAACGTATATATTTATTCACATCGTCGTTAGAATATAAATATTTATTTTTAGTTATAAAAGGAATTGAAAATGGCGCGGTAGTTTGAAATTTCGATTTCGAATTTCAAATGAATATACAGGATTCAATATAAGTTGGAATTGAATGAAACAAGAAATAATGGAATCTGTTTAATCATATCTTTCTAACGGATGTAAGAAACTGAGATTTCACTTTATAGAGTGTAAGATATGTCCAGTTTAAAATTCAGAAAAGTCGTTGTGTAATTTATATATATTTTAATATATATAAAGGCCATTAGAAATGGAAATTTTGCAAATGACCTCAGTTTTCAACGAAACCACTTTTGTTGGATCCGGGATGTCAAGTTATTGTTATGTTTCGAAATTCATAATTTTCTAAGTCAATATGTGAGCGTGGCGAAGTTAAACGTGTTTTAACAGTTTTAGTCAATTTCGATCAACCAGAAAATGCCCATTTTTCAAATGGTCTCAGAATTTGACGAAACTAGTTTTGTTAGGACCGTATTGTCAATACGAAGCTAGAAATATTTTTCTTGAAATTTTTAGAGTTCGTATGTGGCCCTGGTAATTGAAAATGTACTTTCAAATTGAATATATACTGATTTATATTTTAATTTTAGCGGAAACTGGTCGTAACAACCGAATTGGGTTATGATACATATCCCGTTGTGTTTGGAATGGGGTAATTAGCTAAGGAAGACAGTCGTTAGACCTCGTTTGGGGTTCGGATAAAAAGTCAACATAGTAGGAAAATTAAATTAATTAAAAATTATAACTTATATTACCCCTCTTTTTATTCCCTCTTCTCTCTCTACTCGTTTCATTACAGAAAAAATTAAATAAATATAAAAAAACTCGAAGAGAGCCTTGCCGTCGCCGGGGGGTGCGCGCCCCACCACCACCGTGGTAGCGTCGATCGATGGCGCCATCCCCTCCCCGATCCACCTCAGGCGGTTTCCCCTCTCCTTCCTCCGTTGAATCCCATGCCCAAACCCCCTTTCCCATCACGTCGATGACCGCCATGGGTCCCATTCCGACGCCGCAGCCCCTAGCCGGACCCCCATCACCTTCCTGACCCCGTCAGAGCCACCCCGCACCCCCTCCTTCTCTCTCCTCCGCTGTAAACCGCGCCCTAGACCTGCTAACACCCCCTCAACCGATAACGCTCTCCCCCTTCCTCCCCAGTTCAGATCCGCACCACCACAAGTCCACGCCGTGAGCTCCGATATGATTTTTAGAGAAAATAGATTTTTCAGTTGTTTTGTTTTGTTTTTTTTTTCAGTTTAGAGAAAATAGATTTTTTAGTAAAGAAAATAGGTTTTTATTTTAAAGAAAAATATGATTTTAAATTTATATAAATTAGTTATGAATAAAGATATAATTTTTATGAATTAAAGTAAGATTTTTACTCGCATAAAAAATCGATTTTTATTATAGATAACATAGCTTAAAAATGTGATTGATTATACATGAATAAAGAATCAAAGTTATGATTTTTAATCTAGCAAAGATATGATTTTTTATTACCCAAAAGATTAGATTTTTATAAGGATAAAAATTATATTTTTATATAGTATGAAAGATACGATTTTTATATATTCATTAGCAAAGTAAAGATCTAATTTTTATATGTATAACATAAGGATAAAGATATGATTTTTATTTTTTTTATGAATGCGGAAAAGTTTGAACCTTTATATGGAAAAAAATATGATTTTTATATTATATAGGTAATAAGAATTCGATCTTTATATCATAGGAAGAATAAAAATATGATTTTTATTCATGTAGAGTAATAAAAATATAATTTTTATTATATTACTAGCAAGATAAAAATATAATTTTTATCATGGAAGTAGCGTTGTAAAGGAGTGATTTTTACATATGTGGCAATGATGTAAAAATACGATCTTTATATATAAAAATATAATTTTTATATAGAGAATAGCGTGATAAAAATATAATCTTTATTATATGAACACCGGTATAAAAATAGAATTTTTATCTATATAGTAGCGGTAGAAAAATAGAATTTTTATCCATATAGTAGTGGTGTAAAAATAGAATTTTTTATCATGTAGCGTAGTTATAAAAATGTGATTTTTATATACATAGCAACAATATATAAATGTGATTTTTATATATGTAGTGAATACGGGCAACGAAAGTGACAAAAGGCGAGAACAACAAGATTTCTACACAAGAAGAGTCGCGGTGAATTGGTTTGGCTAGCCGGTGAGAACTTCTCACTTTAAATCTCGTTTTCTAGTTAAAATTATGTACTAGGGTGCAGACGGTGCTTAGCAGCACCCGACACCCGTCGTCCACGGACCATGGACGACTTGTATGCTTATTTGATGTGTTGTGAAGTTTGTTTGTGATGTTGATGTGAAATGGATAATAAATATTCATGTGTTGAAATAAATTAGTTATTGTTAAAAATATTAATTTTGACGTGGATGTGAATAAAGAAATATTCATTTACAAACCGGACGATTTGTTTATGTACACCTGTTTGAAGGACATTGATTGGGATGATAAATTTTACACGTCGCCCAACGGCACAAATAACATTCAGTGTTTGTAGATTAAAACCCCACACGGGTGTTGGGATGATATTTGATGTACACTAATCCCAATTGTTTAGTGGTATGTCGATCGTTTGATTGACAGACTGTATGAGCGTTAATTATTTATATTTAACACTTATGCAGTTGTGTCGTGCACTTTGGATGAAGGTTGATTATTTATCGTTGCTATTATATACATGTGTCGTATGGAATCCATATAATTAACATTATATGGTGATTGATTGGGCCTCATTCCAATCGGGAAAATAAAGAATATTATAAAATAAAGACTCATGTGTTGAATAGAAAAATAGTCATGTGTTGGCGATGCTCATGTGTTGAGAATATTCATGTGTTGAAATTTATCATGTGTTGAGTAAAATATTTTAACAGTAAAATTTACATCTTTATCATATTTAAGATTAGAAACTAACTGGAAACTAGATAAGATGAGTGGTTTCCTGGGTATTGATCTGATGTTGGTTTCGGCCTTCGAGGTTAATACATAGGGAATCATTCTCTTACTACTTTACGGTTGGAGTCTGATTAAAAATCAAACGATATATACCATAATTTTATAAAATATATTAAATAATAAAAATAGGCATGTGTTGACAATGCTCATGTGTTGAGAATATTCATGTGTTGAAAGAAATATAGATTCATGTGTTGAATAGAATAAATATTCATTTGTTGAATAGAATAACGAATTTATTGAAATATAAAAAGCCGTGTTGATTAGAGGGTCGCTATTTAGACGTGAACGATATTTATATCAATTATATTCGTTTTATAATGTATATAGAAAAGGAAGTGATTTCAAAATATAACGATTTGAAAATATTATCATTTGTATATCGATGAGGTGGAATAATCAATTTTGATTCGAAATTGAATATGAAGTTGAAATCGTTTCGAAAACGAATTTAAAACGATTTATAAAATATGTTTTGAAAGGAAATCGATGAAATATATATAATATATATATATTATATTTATAATGGCCTGAATAGAATGCGCCGCGCCGTGGCAGTTCGCGAATTTCGACCATTGACTTCGAATTGACGTTGCAGGAGTACCGATCGTCGGATTCTCCTGAAACCAAAACCGTTGGGTTCGTATCGAGAAGAGATTTCCAATGAATATTAGAAATTTGAAATCTAACGGTTGGATTTGGAATTATGTCCAAATAAATTTTGGAAAAGGTCGGTGTATGTGCAGTTCGATGGCCGTTGATGGAAATCGACTGTACGGGCCTTGATAAAATTATTAAAAATATTAATAATTTGTGTAAAATCATAATATTTGAATTGGAAAGAACTGGGGTGAAAAATTCCACATTTGAAAGGATAAAAATAGATTTTATCGAAATGAACTAGTTTTGAACTAGAATTAAAATCCAATTATTTTTAAATAAAGTGGATTTGAAGTGTTTTGAAAATAATCAGGATTTCCAATATACGAATTGGAATGGATTTGAATCGAAATTATCTTCGGAATATTTCGATGTTGGATTTCGTGATTGTACAGATATGCTTGTGGAAATTTGAAAGATATTTTTATATCGTTATTTCCAATACGATATTTGTTGGTCGTAGAATTTGATATTGAATATAAGACGATATATTTTCTATTCAGAGCCTTGTATTTAACATCAAATGTGAATTGGGTATGTCGTGAATGGTGTCTTCATTAACACTGTTCTTAAACCCAGTTGAGAAAAGATTAAATCTTTCTATTTAATTTCAATAAAGTGTAACAATTAAATAATATTTAATTGGAATTGAATTTGAAAGTTATTTTGGGTTTATTGTGAATCGTGTATTAGGTGACATTGGTTCTTTAACCCAGTTAAAGACAGGATATTGATTCTTGGGAAGATTAAAACTAAGTGGAGTTTTAATGAATCTGTAATTAGATTGAAATGTGAATTGATAATTTAAATTATCAAATTTGGAAAGTGATCGAAAATGGGGTATCACCAGTTTTGCTCCAAGGCGATAGTGAAATCTTTTATTAGATTTGAACGTGAAATGGCAATTAATATTTACAGATAACACTGTGGTGTTAGATATGGAGTATTGCCAATTTTTCTCCTTGGGATGAATAGGTTGGGATTGGGAAATAAAATAAATAATTACTTCGGTGTGGTTCGCTAATCCCGACTAGTTTGGAAAACCATAATATGGTTTGAAATGATATCCAAAGTAAGATCAAAGAATAAATTTAGAAGAATTTATCTTTGAGAAAAGTAATGGGAAACTTTCCCTAAGAATGTGAAATTTTGAATAAACGAATACTCTGAACTGGAATGAGGCGTATGTTGTGTTTGTGTAACACGTGTTTATTAATACGCGGGTTATTCGGAAGGGCCGGGTTTATAGCCATTCTGACTAACCGATTCGACGATAAGTCGAAGAAGAAGACAGTGGTTGAAGACCGTAAGTCTTCACATCGTTTGGGTGATTACTGGTGATCTTGATTGGGTTGTACACCCAAGAAGAGGGAATCTGTTGGTGATCATCCTGACGTACTTGGAGATCGATGGATATGCGAGGAAAGTGCCTCCGGTTTCGTTCAGACCCAGAACGAACTTCTAAATGGACTGTGTGACTGACATTGGATTTTATTCTGTGTTGATTGAACTCTATTAAATATACATATGATTGGTGGCGGAGAATTTATTCTCTTGCTTAACGCCCTTCTCTGAGACATACGAGCTCAGAGGTTGTATATCGATGGACATCAGTCGCATGGAGTGAATTGCCTGTGTGGCACGCCTAAGTGACAGATGATCAAGGCTTCTATTGAAAAACAAAGTCTTGTGGTTGATGATCAAAGCACAACCTGTGTGGCATAGCTTTGTGTATAGCGTGAATTCGCGAGCCTCACACCTCGGTATGAGTCAAAAACGGGATAGTGACTGAAGTGAAAGCACAACGTTTCTTTCTAGCTAGTGGTGGTGTTAGTGCTTAAACTGGCTGACATTTATATACTTCTCACCTGTGTGGTGATTGGAATGCGAGGTGCCTCGGATATAGGTCTATAGGACCGGGAAATGCGTGTTCAGGAATAACTAATCCTCAAATGTAAGAGAGGTCCGGCCCTAAAGATCCAAGGATTACTGTGTGTGGTCCTGAGACATTTGCTAGAGTGTCTCGAATCGGGGAGGAGCTTGCCCCTTGCCTCGACTCATGACTGAAATCCAATTTCCAATACGAGATATTTCGGTTTTATTTGTAGAGCCTAGTATGGCGACATGATAGATGGTACCCATGCCTCCTATGATTGATATTTATGTTTTGAATTGTTTTGACACTATACACTTATAATAGTATCAAATGATTTGTTTAAACGTACCAAGCATGTTTGGCTATTATAAGGGAAAACCTTATCCTCCGGCTTGCGTTGCATTGTGTGATGGGACCTAGGTCTTATAATAGCTTCATTTTTCGAAAAAGCATTGCGTTGTTTATTCTATGCACTTGTGTTCTTGGGAGGAAACCCATTCCGTGTTATATGGCGTGGTCCCTTGAATTACTCTCTTTTAAAGTAAAGTTTTAAATAACTGTTTTAGTTCTCACACCAGTCACATGACTGACCTAGAGTTTATTGTTTTAACCTAAACTCTAGGTGCCTTTATTTTCCGCATGGGCAGCTAGTAGTTTTGGTTTTGTAGATTTATATTCACAGGATTTTGGTTTACAGCTGGAATGATACTCGAAAAGCTCTGTATCCATGTATTACTTTCAGTTGTGCTTTGTATTATTTTTTCGCTGCTATGTATTTAAATGTAATTTAAATCTCTGATATTTATCAACTGTGTAATATTTATTCACACTCTGCATATTCTTGTATTCTGATGGAATTGTTGTAATAAACAATGAAATGTTCTTCTGTTTTCATTTCGGTGTGCCTTGTCCTCAAAGCGATCCGTGCCTTTCCTTACCGGGGAAGTTACGGGTTATCACATAGAATGAGTAATCAATTCTCACTTTGTTAGTTATATTCAAAATTAGTCTCAACTATCATTTGTTAAAATAGATAATTGAATCTCATTATTATCAACTCGAATAATAAGTAAAATCATAAATATCATTAAGAAAATGATAATTTTATTCAAACATTGATTCTATGAAAACCCAAGCTTAAATAAAACAGAATGTTTAATTTACTTCAATCGGCTCATATAAAAACAATATGGGAATACACATAAATAAATGAAAGGGATAAATGAGGGTACGCAAACGAATGTAAACAGAATACAAATATAAATGAGTGGATGAATGCGAATAATATATAAACATAAACAATGGAACAATTAATTTTCTTATCAACCACACACAAGTGTGTATATTTCGGAGTGTTTCGTCACGACCAAATTCACTACGTACACTTTGCTTTTCCTTTTATATCCCCTGCAACAAAATGATTATTTATAAGCATATAGAATAGATAATATAACATAATTCATTTAAGATGAATCTTCCGCTTAAAAGCATGTAATGTCTAAAAGGTCATTTGTTCATAGATGGGTATACATATCGACAACCACCAACAAAGAAGTAAATCATCCAATCAATTAACAAACTATAAAACATATCACACAAATAAATATCAATTCAACAATAGATATTTATGCTATATGATATTATATAATAGCAATCGAGAAGGTGTGAGAGTTAACTCACCATCCATTCACATTCGACAATTTCATGTTGTTTTTAACTAATTTAAAATAGCTGTTTGCAATTAATAAAAATCTAAACTGGCTAGAATTCTACCAATCCACAAGGTATGCACAATATTCTTCGATACGAATGAAACGCATCTGACCGTCTGTGAATTTGATTTCGTGTGACTAGATAACATATTTAAAAGTTAAAACAGGATTAAACTTAATTAAATCAACTTGATTTATTTAAATTCTCACCCCACTCTCCACGCACGTTCCTCCCCCTTAATTAATTTACCCACAACTTATTTTATAATTAACTTAACATAAGGGAAATGGTCTAGGCTGCTAGCAAGGTCTAGACTTGAAAATAAACAAAACAAATAAAATAAGGCATAAGCATAGTTGTAAAAAAGCTACAACAAAGAATGGGATAGGAGAAGGAGAATTACTTATAAACAATATACAACTGGAAAGAAATAGCATAGACAGTAAATAAACTATAGTAACTTAAAGAAAAACTAAACATATAAATACTATAAATAACCGCCAACATAAAACTTGCAAATTAAAACTATTTAACCGTCTAAACTTTCCTTCTCAAATTACTAATCTTAAATTACATAAAAACTCACAGGTCTGATAATCAAAGCTTCCCTCATGGTCTTCTTCTTAGATCTAGTAGAACCTCCGCCTCTAGAAGTATTTATAAAAATAAATATTTAAAACTTAAGATGAGACGACCCCAAACCCCGTACTGACGGCGGCAAGGGTAATCCGTGGAATATAACACAGAAACAGATAATAGCAGGACAAAATTAAATAAATACACCAGATAATGAACAATACAATATACTGGATAAAAGTAATCATCAGAGTTACACAGAATACAGGATCTTACTTAGTACAAATACAGTTCAGCTATACATAAATGTCTATAGCGGAAAACAAACAAAATATGTACAATAGGAGCTGAACAGCATAAAAAGAGATAAATGATAGAATCCATCTTCAGCTCCAGCTATCCATAAAGAACCAGCTAAACCTGAATACAAGGCTGCACGTGTAGAAAAAGGGGCACCCGAGTTTAAAAGTGAAAAAAACTACGAGTCAGTCATGGTACTGGTATGAGAAATCTATTCAACACATATATAATATGGCTAATCACAGGACCACGCCACTTTCGTGGAACGGGTTTACTCCATTGGATTGCCAGTGCTTTAAAACAAATCTTTCTTTTAAACAACGCAATGCATTTTATAAAAATGAAGCCATTATAAGACTCAGTTCCCATCACATAATGCAACGCAAACCGGAGGATAGAGTTTTTACCTTATAACGGCCAAAATATGCTTGATACGAATAAAACAAAGGCATTTGATATTATTGCTAGTGTTTACATGTTTTGAAAACAATTTCAAATCATAACTATCAATCATAGGTGGCATGGGTACCATATATCATGTCGCCATATATATATATATATATATATATATATATATATATATATATATATATATATATATACAATCAAAATCGCACAGTCACGGATTTGGAAATTGTATTTCCGTCATGAACCGAGGCAAAAGATAGTCCCCACCGAATTCGTGACACTCTAGCCCGAGCCATAGGCAAGTACTCAGTCAAGCCTTTGGATCGTCAGGGCCGGTCCACCGATGTGGATTAAAATGCCTGAACACGTTTCCCCGCCCTTTGGGGCGTAAACGAGCCAACGAATGACTCCATCGGACCCGGATCGTCCGATCTAACAGAGGCGCCTCGCAACAGCAACAACCACACAGGTGAAAAGTATATAAATGTCAGGGCTGGTAGGTCACTGACACCACCCTAGCTAGAAAGAAACGCATGCCCTCCCTGAGGTCCTTCTCCCGTTTCTGGTTCATACCGGGGTGTGAGGCTCGCGAATTCACGTTATACACAAAGCTACGCCACACAGGCGGTGCTTTGATCATCACCACAAGACTTTACTTTTCAACAGAAGCCCTGATCACTGCATCTTAGCATGCCACACAGGCAATTCATGCCATGCGACTGATGTCCATCGATATACAACCTCTGAGCTCGTGCGTTTTAGAGAAGGGCGTTAAGCAAAAGAATAAATTCTCCGCCGCCAAACAAATGTATTTTTAATAGAGATCAATCAACACAAAATAAAATCCAATGTCAGATACACAGTCCATTTACAAGTCCGTTCGGGATCTAAACGAAACCGGAGGCACTAAATACCTCGCAAACCCATCGATCACCACGTACGTCTGGACGATCACCACTCATTATCCATATTTCGGGATGCCTCCCAATCAGGACCTCGGTTACCATCCAAACGAGGTGAAGATCTCCGGTCTTCGACCAGCGTCTTCATCTTCGACTTTTAATCGTCGGTCAATTATTCGAAATGAAAATTTACTCGGCCTTTTCAAATAATTCACGTATATTTAGAATTTCAAATCAATTTATTTCAATGGTTAAATCATTCGACAACACCAATTTTGTTCTTTAATGTAATTTTCACACCAAACACATTCAACCATCAAACACCACATAAATCAAGAAAATTCGGTTTATTTCCATTCCATATCGTTAATGATATTTTATAACAATTTATTGCTATTTTTATTTATTTTAAAATAGCCAATTTATACAAAACGACGCTTCGGGCCATAACGCGGCCGTGGCGCTGTTTTTCTTCAGATTTGATTTACACATATCTAAAAATCTAACTGCTGGATCTTCACAAAATTTGCATCATTAGAAAGGTCTTTTCAAAACAAATCCAACGGTTCCAGTTTCGGGAAAATCTGACGGTCGGATCTCCCGGTACAATCGTTTGAAGTTACGGTTTCAAAATACGAACTGCAGCGTCGTTATTCGATTTAATATAATTATATATATATATATAATCGTTTCTAGCGCTGTTTTTCTTCAGATTTGAACTAAACATTCCAGACAATCCAACCGTTGGATTTTTACAAAGTTGGTGCCATTGGAAAGATTTTTCCAAAGCGAACCCAACGGTTTCGATTTCAGGAAAATCCGATGGTCGGATCTCCCGGTATAATCGTTTGAAATCACGGTTTCAAAATGCGAATTGCACGGCCATGTTTCGTTTTAATTTTATTTATATTTATATATTTATATAAATATAGTTCATTCAAAAAAATTCCTATATCGTTTTCACTTCAAATATTTCACTAACGCCTTTAAATTTCGGAAAAATTCGCCATAACCTCCTTTGTACGGGAGGGGCTGGGAAAATTCCCAAATAGCCACACGGGCGTCTCATGTCGAAAAGAAAAAGAAAAAGCCAAGCGGCTAGCCAACAGGCTCATAAAATCATCACCCAAACAAAACAGTAAATGTGTACCTATTTGTCGGGCACAAAATTTTATTCCTCTTCTCTAGCCCCTTTGCTATAACCTGTTCAATAAATATGCATGTACATATATATAGTTCTTATCACTTATCATTTTCTATTCAACTTCATATTTGATTCCATTTGGTTTAAAAACACCATTCATTCTAATGTTGAATACATAGGCAAAATTCATATCATTAGCTAATTAATGAATATTTCGAATCGTGCATATTTATTTGAACGAGTTGCTATTTTTAACACTCCACATTTCAACAATTCATGTATATAATATAAATGTTATTTTTTATTGTAAAACAATTCATTTCAAAACACTATTATTTTATATAGTTTATATAGGTGATAAAAATAGGATTTTTCTTATAAAACAATTTCTTTTAAAACGAGATTATTTTACAAAGTCCAAATAGTTAATAAAAGGTGATTTTTATTATGAAACAATTCATTTCAAAATATGAATACCATTCAACACATGAATTTCTAATCAACGAATGAATATCGATTCACACATGAAGGTTTTCTATAGTTTCTATATATAGATAAAAATGTGATTTTTATATTTAAAACACGAATACCATTCAACACATGAATTTCTAATCAACGAATGAATATTGATTCAACACATGAAGGTTTTCTATAGTTTCTATATATAGATAAAAATGTGATTTTTATATTTAAAACACGAATACCATTCAACACATGAATTTCTAATCAACGAATGAATATCGATTCAACACATGAAGGTTTTCTATTCAACGAATAAATATAGTTTCAGCAAATGGAAATAATTCAAACACATGAATATTATTCAAAATTTCGGCAGCATAACGGCAGGGTAGTTAAAACCGGGACCATCCCTAGTACGGCTCCTCGCTCTACCTTAAAACCTCGCGGTTTTTGACAATGGGGATCATGCATCTAGTTCGCACGCAGGCGGCATGTATATATTTATTTCATTTCCACAAACTAATCCTATGTGGTTTCAACCAAATATTTCTCAACCACAAACGGGTATTTTTCAACCATAATCAATCAATATCAACCACGAACAATCCCAAACAACCATTCGCTATCAATCAATTTTCACACCAATCACAACCAATAAATATCGTCCATGGTTTGTGGACGAGGGGCGTATATATATATATATAGCAATTCACTTCTATTTCAACACATATATGATTTTTACAACGCATATATAACTTATACATCGAACATACAACTTATACAACGCTTATACAAGAGGTGTACAATGCTTATATAACTCATACATCGATTATATAATTTATACATCGTCGTTTTCCATATCGTTTATAAATTAGAAATCTCACATTGGGTTCCACTCCACCAAAAATAGCAGAAGGCTCAGAAAAATATGCGGTCTCTTCTAAAATGTAGAAGGCGTCCACACGGTCACGATGTTTCCTGTTTCATCGAATTTCATTAACGAACGAAAAAGATATGATTTTTACAAGGTTTGCAACGCTTAAAAGGCTAAAAATCAGTTTAAAATAGATTAGCCGTTAGTTTTCAAACCTGGTTCGAAACTAGGGTTGGATCTTTCTTCGGATTCGTAGCACGAGAGAGCGATCGGCTTCCACCACGTTGTAGAGCTTGGAGCCACGCTCCTGTGGATGGCGGTGGGACCCAGTGCGATGGAGGATCGGAGGAGGAATCGGGCTTGAGGCGGCGCAACTTCAGGGGCTCGACCTAGGCGACTGGCGAGGCGAGGCGGGGCAAAGGTGTTTCGGATTTGTAGAGGGGGAGGGGGCAGATCGGGTGGATGTGGTGGCGGCGGCTCTGGTGGCCTGTAGCGGCGGCGACGGAGGAGAGAAGGGGGAAGCCTTTATCGCCATCGATTGGGGGGGTCTGAGGGTTTTTTTCTTTTTCTTTTTTTTATTCTAAATTCTGATTGGTCGGTGGGTCTTTAAAAGGGGTTTTCTGACGCGACCACCAATCTAAACCCCACGACTATTGTTTCTAGCGTTTTACCCCCATTCCGAACACAATGGGATATGTTTCGAAGGCCGATTCGAATATTTCAGTCAGTTTTCCTTCAAATTAAAATATAAAACATTCAATATTAAATTTGAACGTACATTTCAATTTGCCAGGGCCACAAACTGATTCGAAAAATTCCAGAAAAATAAATTTGGCTATGTTTTGACGATACGGTCCCAACAAAACTAGTTTCGTCGAATTCTGAGACCGTTTGCAAAAAGGCCCATTTCTGGTCGATCCAATTTAACTATAATTGATCAAAACACGTTTTCTTTTGCCACGCTCACATACTAGCTTCAAAATTATGAAATTTGAAACCTAGCAATAACTTCGCATCCCGGATCCAACAAAAGTGGTTTCGTCGAATTCCGAGGTCGTATGCAAAATGGCCAATTTCACGGGCTATATAAATTCCATAGCGACCTTTCTGAAAATTCATTCGGCCATAACTTTTGCTTTCCACTATGAAAATTCGATTTTTCAGATTCGTTAGAAAGGTATTCACTAACAGATTTAAATATTTTTGGTTTCACTAAAATCCGTTTTGTTTTGCACCCGGTACAGTCCGACAAATTTGAATTCAATTTTTGAAACTACAGCGCCTTTTCAGGCCTTGTTTATAATTAAAATTAATTATATTCGTTTTCAATTGTCGACTCAAACTCCGTTTTCATTGCCATTATTTAAAATATTTATTTTTAAAATCCATTATTTTAGCCAATTTAAAATTTTTAAATTGGTTCAGATTTTCTGGGTCGTTACAAGCTCCCCCACTTAAAACTTTTCGTCCCAAAAAAGGAACAAAGTCGAAAGTGGTTTGATAAATCTACAATCACACAACACAACAACCAATCCAATTGTTTTCAACCTTTCAAAAACATACTAATCAATTTCTATACCCTTTTTTTTAAATCATTCAGACCATAGAATTTAAGAGTGCACATCCATGGAAAGAAAATAACAACAGAGTAGAGAATTAAATGGTAATGCAAAGTAGGGTAAATGTACCTTGCACCAGAGTCAATCGGAGATATCCACTCGGCATTTAGGATAAGCTTTCTGAATGCTCTCCTCAGTTTCCCAAGTACAATCTCGCGGATCTCAACTCCATTGCACTTTGACTAAGTGAATCTTCTTGTTCCTCAGCTCTTTGGTTTCTTTGCCGATAATCTTTAGCGACTCTCTTCTCACAGCTAGTTCTGGAGTAATTTCAATATCCTGTTGAGCTGCTTCTTCCACGATCAAGTTTGGATCATGTACGTGCTTTCGAAGTTGAGATATATGAAATACATCATGAACTCCAGGCAACCAGTCAGGCAATTTGACCCTATAAGCGAGAGTTCCGATCCGTTTCAGAATAGGAAACGGACCAATGAATTTGGGCGCCAACTTTCCAGTTTTACCGAACCGAATAACTCCTCTCATCGGCGATACTTTCAAATACACGTAGTTGCCAACAGCAAAGGATATATCTCTTCTTCTTCTATCAACATAGCTCTTTTGTCGGCTTTGAGCGACAAGTAATCGCTTCTTAATAAAATCGACTTTGTCGGCAGCTTCTCGAATCATATCGGGACCCAACACAAGTCTATTTCCAGGTTCGACCCAACAAGCAGGAGATCGGCATGGTCTACCATACAATGCTTCGAATGGCGACATTGTCAGGCTTGCCTGGTAGCTGTTGTTATAAGAGAATTCAGCCAAATGCAGATGGTCTTCCCATGATCCATCGAAATCTATAACACAAGCCCGCAATAGATCTTCTAAAATACGATTCACCCTCTCAGTCTGACCGTCTGTCTGAGGATGATAAGCGGTGCTCAAGTTCAACTTCGTTCCCAGCTCGACTTGAAATGCTTCCCAGAATTTGCTAGTGAATATCGTATCTCTATCACTGACTATACTGAGCGGCACTCCTTTCCCCATGTGGGTTCTTTTGTTTCATAGTGCGCTTATATCCACTCCTGATCTGTTTCTCTAAAGATCGGCAACTTATCGAGAGATGTCCTCGCCTATTGAAGTTATTGCATACGGCGGTCGTTACGGGTTCTTTCCCAGATTCAGCCCTTTTTCTCTTGGCACTGGGCTTCCTACCGACCTCAGATCTCGTACTGGCTTCAGGAATATCAGTTTTCGACTCTGCTTTGTCACTACAACAGACTTCTTCTTCGTCGCGCAACATCCCTTTCTTATGGAGATCTTCATACTGATAAGCCATATAAATCATTTCAGAGAAAGGAAGTTTGACATTCCTCATCACACTATTCTGATATCTCCTTTGCAGGCCATGAATAAATCTCAGATTTTTCCTCTTTGGATCTTGAATCAAATGAGGAGCAAAGTGAGCAAGTACGTTGAATTTCTTATGATATTCTGGTATGGTCTCATCACCTTGTATTAGATAAGAAAATTCATCACATAATCGCTCCGTCGCTTCAGGAGGAGTAATTCTTTCTAGGAAAATCGCTTTGAATCTGTCCCAGGTGATATCACCTTCTGGATTATCTTTTATGATTGTTTCCCACCATATTAAAGCTTCTCCATTGAGCGCCCAAGATGCTACTAATCGTTTCTGGTCATCCCTCAGCTGGATACACTCAAAGATTCTTTCGACAGAGCTCACCCAAGCTTGAGTTTGAATTATAGATTCATTGCCCGAGAACTGTGCTCCGTTCAGATTTCGATATCTCTTTAATAGAGCCTCTAGATCGGGTTCTGTATTCCTTCTGTTTCTGGCACTCATTTTTCTAGTACTTCTGCAATTAGCAGATCAAGTGTCAGGTCACAGAAAAGGTATTTTTAAAATATAGAAACACATACTTCAAATGTAAATGTGTCTATCGAGGTGTAATTTCATTCTGCTTTACTCATACTAGGATATTGCTGATCCTATCTGTATAGATTACCCGACCTAGAACACTACTGGTTCTATTTCTGACGAGTTCGTTCAAATGTTATATTCAAGAACTAAGCTTAACCAAAGCTCTGATACCAAATGAGACGACCCTAAACCCCGTACTGACGGCGGCAAGGGTAATCCGTGGAATATAACACAGAAACAGATAATAGCAGGACAAAATTAAATAAATACACCAGATAATGAACAATAAAATATACTGGATAAAAGTAATGATCAGAGTTACACAGTATATAGGATCTTACTTAGTACAAATACAGTTCATCTATACATAAATTTCTACAGCGGAAAACAAACAAAATATGTACAATAAGAGCTGAACAGCATAAAAAGAGATAAATGATAGAATAGATCTTCAGCTCCAGCTATGAAAGAACCAGCTAAACCTGAATACAAGGCTGCCCGTGTAGAAAAAGGGGCACACGAGTTTGAAAGTGAAACAAACTACGAGTCAGTCATGGGACTGGTATGAGAAATCTATTCAACACATATATAATATGGCTAATCACAGGACCACGCCACTTTCGTGGAACGGGTTCACTCCATTGGATTGCCAGTGCTTTAAACCAAATCTTTCTTTTAAACAACGCAATGCATTTTATAAAAATGAAGCCATTATAAGACTCAGTTCCCATCACACAATGCAACGCAAACCGGAGGATAGAGTTTTTACCTTATAACGGCCAAAATATGCTTGATACGAATAAAACAAAGGCATTTGATATTATTGCTAGTGTTTATATGTTTTGAAAACAATTTCAAATCATAACTATCAATCATAGGCGGCATGGGTACCATATATCATGTCGCCAAATATATATGTACAATCAAAATCGCACAGTCACGGATTTGGAAATTGGATTTCCGTCATGAACCGAGGCAAAAGATAGTCCTCACCGAATTCGTGACTCTCTAGCCCGAGCCACAGGCAAGTACTCAGTCAATCCTTTGGATCGTCAGGGCCGGTCCACCGATGTGGATTAAAATGCCTGAACAATACGTTTCCCCGCCCTTTGGGGCGTAAACGAGCCAACGAATGACTCCATCGGACCCGGATCGTCCGATCTAACCGAGGCGCCTCGCAACAGCAACAACCACACAGGTGAAAAGTATATAAATGTCAGGGCAGGTAGGTCACTGACACCACCCTAGCTAGAAAGAAACGCATTCCCTCCCTGAGGTCCTTCTCCCGTTTCTGGTTCATACCGGGGTGTGAGGCTCGCGAATTCACGTTATATACAAAGCTACGCCACACAGGCGGTGCTTTGATCATCACCACAAGACTTTTCTTTTAAACAGAATCCCTGATCACTGCATCTTAGCATGCCACACAGGCAATTCATGCCATGCGACTGATGTCCATCGATATACAACCTCTGAGCTCGTGCGTTTCAGAGAAGGGCATTAAGCAAAAGAATAAATTCTCCGCCGCCAAATAGATGTATTTTTAATAGAGATCAATCAACACAGAATAAAATCCAATGTCAGACACATTGTCCATTTACAAGTCCATTCGGGGTCTGAACAAAACCGGAGGCACTAAATACCTCGCAAACCCATCGATCACCACGTACGTCTGTACGATCACCACTCATTATCCATATTTCGGGATGCATCCCAATCAGGACCTCGGTTACCATCCAAACGAGGTGAAGATCTCCGGTCTTCGACCACCGTCTTCATCTTCAACTTTTAATCGTCGGTCAATTATTTGAAATGAGAATTTACTCGGCCTTTTCAAATAATTCACGTATATTTAGAATTTCAAATCAATTTATTTCAATGGTTCAATCATTCGACAACACCAATTTTGTTCTTTAATGTAATTTTCACACCAAACACATTCAACCATCAAACACCACATAAATCGAGCAAATTCAGTTTATTTCTGTTCCATGTCGTTTATGATATTTTATAACGATTTATCGCTATTTTTATTTATTTTAAAATAGCCAATTTATTCAAAACGACGCTTCGGGCCATAACGTGGCCGTGGCGCTGTTTTTCTTCAGATTTTATTTACACATATCTGAAAATCTAACCGTTGGATCTTCACAAAATTTACATCATTAGAAAGGTCTTTTCAAAACGAATCCAACAGTTCCAGTTTCGGGAAAATCCGACGGTCGGATCTCCCGGTACAATCGTTTGAAGTTACGGTTTCAAAATACGAACTGCAGCGTCGTTATTCGATTTAATATAATTATACTTATATATATATAAAAATATAATCGTTTCTGGCGCTGTTTTTCTTCAGATTTGAACTAAACATTCCAGACAATCCAACCGTTGGATTTTTACAAAGTTGGTGCCATTTGAAAGATTTTTCCAAAGCGAACCCAACGGGTGCAATTTCAGGAAAATCCGATGGTCGGATCTCCCGGTATAATCGTTTGAAATCATGGTTTCAAAATGCGAACTGCACGGCCACGTTTCGTTTTAATTTTATTTATATTTATATAAATATAGTTCATTCAAAAAAAATCCTATATCGTTTTCACTTCAAATATTTCACTAACGCCTTTAAATTTCGGAAAAATTCGCCATAACTTCCTTTATATGTGAGGGGCAGGGAAAATTCCCAAATAGCCACACGGGCGTCTCATGTAAGAAAAAGAAAAAGCCAAGCGGCTAGCCAAAAGGCTCATAAAATCAACACCCAAACAAAACAGTAAATGTGTACCTATTTATCGGGCACAAAATTTTATTCCTCTTCTCTAGCCCCTTTGCTATAACCTGTTCAATAAATATGCATGTACATATATATAGTTCTTATCACTTATCATTTTCTATTCAACTTCATATTTGATTCCATTTGGTTTAAAAACACCATTCATTCTAATGTTGAATACATAGGCAAAATTCATATCAGTAGCTAATTAATGAATATTTCGACTCGTGCATATTTATTTGAATGAGTTGCTATTTTTAACACTCCACATTTCAACAATTCATGTAAATAATATAAATGTGATTTTTTATTGTAAAACAATTCATTTCAAAACACTATTATTTTATATAGTTTATATAGGTGATAAAAATAGGATTTTTCTTATAAAACAATTTCTTTTAAAACGAGATTATTTTACAAAGTCCATATAGTTAATAAAAGGTGATTTTTATTGTGAAACAATTCATTTCAAAATATGAATACCATTCAACACATGAATTTCTAATCAACGAATGAATATCGATTCAACACATGAAGGTTTTCTATAGTTTCTATATATAGATAAAAATGTGATTTTTATATTTAAAACACGAATACCATTCAACACATGAATTTCTAATCAACGAATGAATATCGATTGAACACATGAAGGTTTTCTATAGTTTCTATAAATAGATAAATTGTGATTTTTATATTTAAAACACGAATACCATTCAACACATGAATTTCTAATCAACGAATGAATATCGATTCAACACATGAAGGTTTTCTATTCAACGAATAAATATAGTTTCAGCAAATGGAAATAATTCAAACACATGAATATTATTCAAAATTTTGGCAGCATAACGGCAGGGTAGTTAAAACCGGGACCGTCCCTAGTACGGCTCCTCGCTCTACCTTAAAACCTCGCAGTTTTTGACAATGGGGATCATGCATCTAGTTCGCACGCAGGCGGCATGTATATATTTATTTCATTTCCACAAACTAATCCTATGTGGTTTCAACCAAATATTTCTCAACCACAAACGGGTATTTTTCAACCACAATCAATCAATATCAACCACGAACAATCCCAAACAACCATTCGCTATCAATCAATTTTCACACCAATCACAACCAATAAATATCGTCCATGGTTTGTGGACGAGGGGCGTATATGTACATATATATATATATATATATATATATATATATATATATATATATATTGCAATTCACTTCTATTTCAACACATATATGATTTTTACAACGCATATATAACTTATACATCGAACATACAACTTATACAACGCTTATACAAGAGGTGTACAACGCTTATATAACTCATACATCGATTATATAATTTATACATCATCGTTTTCCATATCGTTTATAAATTAGAAATCTCACATTGGGTTCCACTCCACCAAAAATAGCAGAAGGCTCAGAAAAATATGCGGTCTCTTCTAAAATGTAGAAGGCGTCCACACGGTCACGATGTTTCCTGTTTCATCGAATTTCGTTAACGAACGAAAAAGATATGATTTTTACAATGTTTGCAACGCTTAAAAGTGTAAAAATCAGTTTAAAATAGATTAGCCGTTAGTTTTCAAACCTAGTTCGAAACTAGGGTTGGATCTTTCTTCGGATTCGTAGCACGAGAGAGCGATCGGCTTCCACCACGTTGTAGAGCTTGGAGCCACGCTCCTGTGGATGGCGGTGGGACCCAGTGCGATGGAGGATCGGAGGAGGAATCGGGCTTGAGGCGGCGCAACTTCAGGGGCTCGACCTAGGCGACTGGCGAGGCGAGGCGGGGCAAAGGTGGGTCGGATTTGTAGAGGGGGAGGAGGCGGATCGGGTGGATGTGGTGGCGGCGGCTCTGGTGGCCTGTAGCGGCGGCGGAGGAGGAGAGAAGGAGGGAAGCCTTTATCGTCGTCGATCGGGGGGGTCTGAGGGTTTTTTTCTTTTTTTATTCTAAATTCTAATTGGTCGGTCGGTCTTTAAAAGGGGTTTTCTGACGCGACCACCAATCTAAACCCCACGACTGTCGTCCCTAGCATTTTACCCCCATTCCGAACACAATGGGATATGTTTTGAAGGCCCATTCGAATGTTTTAGTCAGTTTTCCTTCAAATTAAAATATAAAACATTCAATATTAAATTTGAACGTACATTTCAATTTGCCAGGGCCACAAACTGATTCGAAAAATTCCAGAAAAATAAATCTGGCTATGTTTTGACGATATGGTCCCAACAAAACTAATTTCGTCGAATTCTGAGACCGTTTGCAAAAAGGTCCATTTCTGGTCGATCCAATTTAACTGTAATTGATCAAAACACGTTTGCTTTTGCCACGCTCACATACTAGCTTCAAAAATTATGAAATTTGAAACCTAGCAATAACTTCACATCCTGGATCCAACAAAAGTGGTTTCGTGGAATTCCGAGGTCATATGCAAAATGGCCAATTTCACGGGCTATATAAATTCCATAGCGACCTTTCTGAAAATTCATTCGGCCATAACTTTTCCTTTCCGCTATGAAAATTCGATTTTTCAGATTCGATAGAAAGGTATTCACTAACAGATTTAAATATTTTTGGTTTCACTGAAATCCGTTTTGTTTTGCACCCGGTACAGTCCGACAAAGTTTGAATTCAATTTTTGAAACTACAACGCCTTTTCAAGCCTTGTTTATAATTAAAATTAATTATATTCGTTTTCAATTGTCGATTCAAACTCCGTTTTCATTGCCATTATTTAAAATATTTATTTTAAATATTTAAAATCCATTATTTTAGCCAATTTAAAAATTTTAAATTGGTTCAGATTTTCTGGGTCGTTACATAAGAACTTCTTTATCCCCGTAAAAAAATAATTATTTGGCCTTTCCTAATTTCAAGGATAGGCCTGGGGAAGAAGGAAAAGAGAGAAAGAATGGATGTGTAGAAATGAGAGAGGTTCTGATAGTCTATTTATAGGGTTTACTGGATGCCCTCAATCGTTCAAATCTAAGATTAGATCTGGTCAGCCATGTCATCGAATTAATAAGAAAGCGCCACATCATCCCTTAGTTTAAAATAGGCCAATAGAACTCAGTCAAATTGTAACAACCCGTATTTTTAATAACCTGTAATGATGTAAATCGAGGCAGAATTTAATTCTAAAATCTGAATCAAGGGAAATGGGCTATGCCATTGCGTTCGTCTCGGAAAAATACGCGAAATAGAGTCCGAGTTTTCGAAAATCGGAGTCCGTATGACCCGATTAGGGCCCAACGAAGTTTTCTGAAAATTTCAAAGTAAAAACAGATTTCAAATTCAAATCTGAATTTGGAAATTGGGGTTATTGGGCCAGGCGGGAAAATTCCCGCTAGAATACCCCAAGTCGACAGCCCTGTCGACTTGGGAGTCGACTTGGTTATACCAAGTCGACAGCCCTGTCGACTGGGCTGTCGACTTGGCTCTGACGGGCTGTTTAGCTGGTGCACCATCTTGGGTTTGTGTTGAGCTTGGGGGCCAAATTCGGTTTTGAGGGCTGAGATTGGAACTAGGGTTTAATCCTATGGCCTAAAACACTTGCCTAATCTATAAATAAGACCCTAACCTACCCTAAAACATCATTATTCATTCTAGCAACTAAACTATGGCAAAATCAATCCTCTCATGGCCTCCACTCTCTTCATAAAATTCCTAAACAAATTCTTATGAGATTTTCCATGCATACAAGTGTTTTTAGACTTGTATGATCATCATTAGCTTGCATTCAAGTCAAGTTTCTACATTTGCACCATAAAGAAAGAGTTTTGATCAATTTTGCTTGCATTTTTGGGGTTTAATTGGTTGCATAAGGGTTTTCTTACATTTGCTATACTCATTTGAGTCCGCATAAGCATTGTAAGCCCTATTCCTTTCATACTTAAACTCTAAAGTTAAATGTATGATATGCAAGTTTACTATGATGTGTTATGCAAGTTTACTATGATGTGTTATGCAAGTTCACTATGATGTGTTATGCAAGTTTACTATGATGTGATATGCAAGTTCATCAAGTCATGTTATGCAAGTTTGATATGCAAGTTGTTATATGATATGCAAGCTATGTTATGTAAGTTTGGGTTGACCATTTGGCTCATGTTATCATGTTATGAAAGCTTATCTTGGGCTTATGAACATAAAGCTTCAAGCTTTATGCTAAAGGTTGCATTTTGGCAACATGTAAGTTATCATATCTCTTATGATAACTTGCATGTGAGGCTAAATGCGAACTTATGGCCATTTCTACATGTCATTTAGCACCATGTATCACTAATATGCCAAGTTTGGTTTTATGCATGCTTTTAAGGCCTAATGCAAGTATATGAACATATGTGCATTTCATATGCCACCATGTTGTACTTGTGGCTTCAACACTTTTATGTCATGATTATGCCAAGTTCCCTCTTTCTATCCTTTATGCGCTATTGCGATATGTAAGCGATGGGATTGCGTTTGGGGTTGCGTAAACTTAAAAGACATAAAAATATAAGCTTGGGAATTTACCTATTAAGTTAGGTCTACCCATTGGGAATTTACCTATTAAGTTAGGTCTACCCAATTGCTTGAAAACTTGTAATGTGTTTTGGAAACACGATGGACATGACACTTAGAAAATATAAGTGTGGCCAACTCGAGGTTGGGTTGGGTTTGTAGCGTAAACCTACCCGGAACCGACCGGCTTAACTAGTTGCTACAAACAATAGGACCCAATGTGAGAAGTTGGTCATGTTGTACCTTGAACCCGAGGTTAGACCAAGTTGTGGTGTAAAGCTACCCGGACCCGCCCGGCTTAACTAGTAACCACAACAAGGTCTCATGTGAGAGGTTAAGGCGCATTAATTAATTAATGCCTCATGATTAGGGTTAAGTCATGGACCATGTAATACTTAACCAATTTGGGCTTGGTAGATTAATCGGGGTTAAGTCGTGAACTCATCGTTACACTTAACCAAGTTAATACATGATTAGCAAAGGGGTTAAACCGTACTTAACCCACTAGAAAAATCCTAGCAATGGGGGGGTCCACTCCAGCAGTAATCCCTTGTTCGTATCATCATGACCCTAGGGACTAGGCTAGGGTGGGGGCACGATTACTGGGCTGGAGGTAAGCGACCAATAAACGACGGCAGGGTGGTACGCCGGTATAGTTCCGGGCGGACTCTGGTCGTGCACATAGTCCGTAGCCGGAGAAAACATGCACGGGTACCAGTAGATCGAGACTGTGCACTCATGTTCATGGTGTCCAGGGGTTGACACCCTAGGGCTTGATACACCCGACGGGTGGACCCGGCACAGTTCGACTACAATTATGTTTGGGCCGTATTGACACCAACATGTGACGAGTTAGGCTTATAGGGAGCCGATCCACTAGACCGTTTGGGTTGGACCTCGTGTTAGGGTCACTTCATGTTATTGGACCTCGTATGAGGGTCACTTCATGTTATTGGGCCAAAGCTTGGGCCAAGGGATCAATACTTGTTTATTCAAGTCATGTTAGTTTGCTAGTACACCTGTGGTGCAAAACCTTAATCCTGATTATGCGATGACACCATTATCTACCTTGTTAGTTAATCATCATGCTAGTATGTTGTATCCTTATGTTCATCCCTTGCTGCTCATGCCAGTTAACTTTATCAGTTTACATTGATTGTAGTAGGGCTTACTCAGTCTTTTTGACAGGCCTGTTTTCTTTCGCCTCTTTTCTTCCGTCCCCCCCTCCCAGGTTCTCAGGGAGGGAATACAGGAGCCTAGCTTGGACTTTGGATTGCTTGCTTGTGGGATTTCAGCTCATGTACGTTTTCGACATGAAGCTAGCTATGGTTCTCACTTATTTTGGGGATAGCACTTATGTATTTCAGTTTTCAGATGATGTTGTTTTATCTAGACTTGTTTATTTGGAAAATTGATATTATGTTGTACCAGACTTGTTTTGAAATGGTTTGAAAATCTTCCGCTGTTTTATCTATGTTATTTACTCTGTTTACATATATACATATGTTCTTGTTCTGCCTTGATATATCATTATGCATGTTTACCTGATTTAAACGCCCCTCCAAAGTCAGAGTGCTTGCAAGAGTCACCCTGGCGGAGGTGGGGTGTTACATTTGGTATCAGAGCCTATGGTTTACGAGAAGGAACAAAAAGGTTTTTAGAAAACTTTTGGAAAACTATTTTCAAAACCAAGTATAAAGTATTTTCCAAAGAAAAGTCTAGTTTATTTTAAAGGCTATTCCCCAAAAAGCCATTAGCAAAATCCCTTCGTTTTCTCTATTCTGAATCTGTCTTTTCTTTTTCAGCTCATTATGGCTGATAACTTTGCTATTCCGGAGGGAGTACACGTACCTGTTTGGTATAGGAGACTTTTGGAGGCTAGGGCGACCGAAGCCGGCCCCGCAGATGTCCCTCCTCCTCCTCCTCCAGTAGTTAATATTCGTCCTCCTGTCGCTAATGTTCCTCCTCCTCCTGTCGCTGAGGTTCCTCTTCCTCCTCCCCCTCAGCATCCTCAGGCTGACTTCGCAAAGACTTGCAAGGATTTCAAAGCAATGGGTGGCAAGAATTTTCAAGGCACTGAGACTTTTGTAGAGGCCAGAAATTGGTTGAAAGAGACCGAGGATTTATTTGCTATCTTTGGGTTAGACGATCAGAGGAAGCTCTTGTTGGCGGTTTGGCTTATGAAGGATGAAGCCGCTTATTGGTGGGAAGTCACCAATGGTACTAGGCCTGTTGAGACTTGGGCCGATTTCAGGGCAAGGTTCATGCATAAGTTTCTATCTTCTGCTGAGGAGAATCTGCAAATGGAAAGGTTCATAACTTTGAAGCAAGGAGATATGTCTGTCAAAGAATAAGTGAACAAGTTCAATCAGTTAGCTCGTTTTGGCTTGGATATGGTGAATACTCCTCAGAAGAAGGCTCTCCGTTTTGCTAGAGGATTGAATGAACCGTTGCAGGGATTGGCCATGTCACATATTCCCCATGGGGCCACGTTTGAGAGTTTGGTTGATATGGCGTTACTTCAGGGAGAGGTCAAGAAAAATGATACTCAAGCCAAGAAGACTGATTCCCAGGGGAAAGGAAATCAGGGTAATCCAAGTGGTCAGAGCAGTCAAGGCAATCAGAACAAGAGTCAAGGCAACAAGGGGAACAACAAGGGCAAGAACAACAAGGAGAAGTGCCATTATTGCGGTTCAGTTGGGCATCTTATCAAGGATTGTAAGAAGAGGAAAAGGAAGAATGGTGAATGCTTTTTCTGCGGTAAGACTGGACATTTCAGCAAGGATTTCCCGAAGAAGCAAGGGCAAGGCCAGGGTCAGACTCAGCGTGCTGGACCTTCAGGAGGGCAAGTTCATGCTCTCAATACCACTCCAGTTCCCGATCGAGGTAGTATTTCTGTTGAGAGCCTTGTATATATTTCTGATTTTCCAGTTCGTACCTTGTTTGATTCTGGTGCATCGCATAGCTTTATCTCATCTGATCTTGTTGATAGTTTGCACCTTAGTACTAGCTTGGTAGAGGATCTCGTCTGTGTCTCAAATCCTATTGGGGGTTTCGCCCATTTGTCTATGATATGTGGGGATTTGAGGATCTCTATACTGAGTGTAGAGTTCTTGTGCAGTGCTTATGTTCTTGGTTTCAGGGGATACGGATTGATATTGGGCATGGATTGGCTGTCCAGATATGGAGCCATCCTTGATTGTGAGCATAGGGTTGTGAGGCTCGTGACTCGCCTCGGAAACACCCTAGAGATTTCTTGTGATCCGAGAGGTCCCGTCATGTTGTGCTATCTTGAATCACTCGACTCGTCAATGGAGACTCTTCAGTCTGTGAGAGTGGTTCGAGAGTATCCGGATGTTTTTGATGAAGTTAGGGGGTTGCCCCCTAAACGAGAGATTGATTTCCGCATTTATCTGGTGGATAATGCAAAGCCGGTTTCTTTGCCCGTTCGGCACATGGCTCCGCGTGAAAGGCGGGAGCTAAGTAAGCAAGTAAAGGAGTTGCTTGAGAAGAACTTCATTAGACGAAGTATATCTGAATGGGGAGCGCCTGTGGTGTTTGCTACCAAGGCAGATGGTTCTCTCCGACTTTGTGTTGACTATCGAGAGTTGAATAAGCTGACTAAGAAGAACAGACACCCGTTACCGAGGATTGATGATCTCTTTGACCAGCTTGTGGTGCTTCTGTTTTCTCTCAGCTTGATCTTGCTACTGGATTCCATCAGCTCAGGGTAGCTGAGGATAGTATAGACAAGACTGCGTTCAGGACTCCAGATGGATTCTTCGAATGGCTTGTCATGCCGTTCGGCTTGACTAATGCACCCGCATATTTCGTGGACTTGATGAGTAGGGTGTTCAGGGAGTTCTTGAACAAGTTTGTCGTGGTCTTCGTAGATGATATTCTGATCTTCTCTAAGGATGAGGAAGAGCACGCAAGGCAACTCGTGGAGGTGATGGATACGCTTAGAGCGCATCAGTTGAAGGCCAAGTTCTCCAAGTGTCATTTTTGGAGAAGGGAAGTTAGATTCCTTGGGCATATAGTATCCAAGCAAGGCTTAGCGGTGGATCCCGCTAAGGTAGTTGCAGTTCAGGATTGGAAGACTCCAAGGAATGCAACCGAAGTGAGAAGTTTTCTAGGTCTTGCAGGCTTTTACCGGAAGTTCATCAAGGACTTCGCGAAGATTTCCGCTCCTCTCACTAAATTGACGAAGAAGAATTTAGTTTTTGCTTGGAGCATAGAACGCGAGCTTGCTTTTCAGAAGCTCAAGAGAGCTCTCACATCAGCACCTGTTCTAGCTTTGCCCGATGGAGGGAAGTTATTTACAGTATACACCGATGCATGTGGCATGGGGTTGGGAGCTGTTCTGATGCAAGAAGGAAGAGTGATATGCTTTGGCGGTAGACAACTCAAAGTTCATGAGAAGAATTATCCCACTCATGACTTAGAGTTGGCAGCAATAGTATATGCACTCAAGGCTTGGCGCCATTATCTTCTGGGAGAAAGGTTTGAGCTTTATACCGATCACAAGTCACTGAAGTATCTCTTTTCTCAGAAGGATCTGAATCTGAGGCAACAAAGATGGATGGAATTCTTGGCGTCCTATGATTTTGAGATAGCCTATACCCCTGGCAAGGGGAATGTGGTAGCAGATGCATTGAGTAGAAGAAGGTTGACCCTAAGTCCTCTATTCGTTGAGATGAAGAATTTAGAGTATGTGGCAACCTTTGATTTCTCTTTGGCGGATGAGTCGATGACCGGTTCTTTAGCATCTCTGGAACTCAGACCTACCCTTCTTGATCAAGTTGGGGCTTCGCAGAAAGAAGACCCTCAGATAGTTGAGATTATGGATAAGCTGATTCGAGGGGAGACGTCTAGTCATCTCGCTCGATATTCTATTGATGACAAGGGTTGGCTGAGGAGAGACGGACGGTTATGTGTTCCAATGGTAGAAAATCTAGTAAGAAAAGTTCTTGAGGAAGCGCATCGCTCTAAGTTGACTATACATCCAGGCGGAGACAAGATGTATAAAGATATGAAGCGCATTTTCTTTTGGCCTGGGATGAAGAAGGATGTGGCAGAGTTTGTCTCTAGATGTATCATTTGCCAGCAAGTTAAGGCCGAGTCGAAGAAGCCCGGTGGGCTATTGCATCCTCTATACGTTCCACTTTGGAAGTGGGAGAGTATTTCCATGGATTTTATCGATGGGCTACCAAGGTCAAGGAAAGGGAATACGAGCATTTGGGTTATTGTGGATAGACTTACGAAGAGTGCTCATTTCATTCCGGTGAAGAGCAAGAGAACCGCATCTTGGCTAGCGTCTGTATATCTTCGTGAGATTGTGAGACTTCATGGAGTCCCTTCTAGTATAGTCAGTGACCGTGACCCAATCTTTACAAGTCAGTTCTGGAATAGCTTGCAAGAAGCCATGGGCACGAGGTTGAATCTAAGTACTGCTTATCACCCACAGACGGACGGTCAAACCGAAAGGGTGAATAGGGTACTCGAGGATCTATTGAGGCTTTGTATTCTGGATTTTGGTGGTACTTGGGAAGACCACCTTCCTCTTGTTGAGCTTGCATATAATAACAGTTATCAGGCAAGCATAGGGATGGCACCATTCGAAGCTTTATATGGGAGGCCGTGCAAGTCCCCTACATGTTGGTGGGAGACTACAGACAAGCTTATACTTGGGCCTAATATGATCAGAGATACATCCGAGAAGGTCGAGTTGATTCGGAGACGGATGAAAGCGGCCCAAGATCGACAGAAATCCTATGCTAATAAGAGAAGAAATAATTTGGAGTTTGATGTTGGGGATATGGTTTTTGTGAAGGTTTCTCCTTTGCGGAATGTGGTCCGATTTGGAGCTGTTGGGAAGTTAGCACCGAGATTTGTTGGACCATTCCCTATTATAGAGAGGATCGGGCAGATGGCTTATAGAGTGAAGTTGCCCGAGAAGCTGGGCGGAGTACACGATGTTTTTCATGTCTCGCATCTCCGGAAGTGTTTACATGAATCAGCAGAGGTTGTTGAGCCAAGTGTTCTGAAGGATTTGGAAGTGGAGAAAGAGGCTACCTTGAGGAGAGCTCCGATTCGTATCTTGGGGACGGAGACCAAGAAGCTAAGGAATCGGGAGGTCAAGTTGGTGAAGGTTCAATGGGGTGAAGCCGAAGAAGTCGCAACTTGGTAAACCGAGGAGAAGATGCGTGGGCTTTATCCATTCCTTTTTGAGGGTACACTCTCAATCTCTTTTCTTTGTTAGCATATCTTTCTCTTTGTTATCCATGTTTATCTGGTTTATCGTGCTAATCTTGTCATGAGAACCTTAGGTAGAAACCCTTTGGATGAAACATGTGTTTGAAACATGTTATGCTTGATGGTTGCAATTGGTTGCAAGTGGTTACTCATGGATGCATTATACACGTTAGGCACTAGATCGGCTCACACACTCCTCATATTGCATATGCAAGAGTGTTTATGCTTATTCATGGATGAAAATTTTTGTGTTATCACATGGATGTTGCATATGGATGTATGTTATGTGCACACATATAGATGTTATACATTATGTTAGGAATTGCATACATATGGATTCATTTCACTAACATAATTTGCATTGATGATATTTGCATTAGATAAGGACATATACACACACCTTTGCATATGTTCATACAACATTTAGAAGCTTGTAAGGACAATGATTGCTCGTGGATGATGTTTTGAGTAGATGGATGATTGGATGGTAGGATACGTTCTTCCTAACTTGAAGATTTCGGGGACGAAATCCTTTAAGGAGGGGAGAATGTAACAACCCGTATTTTTAATAACCTGTAATGATGTAAATCGAGGCAGAAACGGGCTATGCCATTGCGTTCGTCTCGGAAAAATACGCGAAATAGAGTCTGAGTTTTCGAAAATCGGAGTCCGTATGACCCGATTAGGGCCCAACGAAGTTTTCTGAAAATTTCAAAGTAAAAACAGATTTCAAATTCAAATCTGAATTTGGAAATTGGGGTTATTGGGCCAGGCGGGAAAATTCCCGCCAGAACACCCCAAGTCGACAGCCCTGTCGACTTGGGAGTCGACTTGGTTATACCAAGTCGACAGCCCTGTCGACTGGGCTGTCGACTTGGCTCTGACGGGCTGTTTAGCCTGGTGCACCATCTTGGGTTTGTGTTGAGCTTGGGGGCCAGATTCGGTTTTGAGGGCTGAGATTGGAACTAGGGTTTAATCCTATGGCCTAAAACACTTGCCTAATCTATAAATAAGACCCTAACCTACCCTAAATCATCATTATTCATTCTAGCAACTAAACTATGGCAAAATCAATCCTCTCATGGCCTCCACTCTCTTCATAAAATTCCTAAACAAATTCTTATGAGATTTTCCATGCATACAAGTGTTTTTAGACTTGTATGATCATCATTAGCTTGCATTCAAGTCAAGTTTCTACATTTGCACCATAAAGAAAGAGTTTTGATCAATTGTGCTTGCATTTTTGGGGTTTAATTGGTTGCATAAGGGTTTTCTTACATTTGCTATACTCATTTGAGTCCGCATAAGCATTGTAAGCCCTATTCCTTTCATACTTAAACTCTAAATTTAAATGTATGATATGCAAGTTTACTATGATGTGTTATGCAAGTTTACTATGATGTGTTATGCATGTTCACTATGAATTGTTATGCTAGTTTACTATGATGTGATATGCAAGTTCATCAAGTCATGTTATGCAAGTTTGATATGCAAGTTGTTATATGATATGCAAGCTATGTTATGTAAGTTTGGGTTGATCATTTGGCTCATGTTATCATGTTATGCAAGCTTATCTTGGGCTTATGAACATAAAGCTTCAAGCTTTATGCTAAAGGTTGCATTTTGGCAACATGTAAGTTATCATATCTCTTATGATAACTTGCATGCGAGGCTAAATGCGAACTTATGGCCATTTCTACATGTCATTTAGCACCATGTATCACCAATATGCCATGTTTGGTTTTATGCATGCTTTTGAGGCCTAATGCAAGTTTATGAACATATGTACATTTCATATGCCACCATGTTGAACTTGTGGCTTCAACACTTTTATGCCATGATTATGCCAAGTTCCCTCTTTCTAAACTTTATGCGCTATTGCGATATGTAAGCGATGGGATTGCGTTTGGGGTTGGGTAAACTTAAAAGACATAAAAATATAAGCTTGGGAATTTACCTATTAAGTTAGGTCTACCCATTGGGAATTTACCTATTAAGTTAGGTCTACCCAATTGCTTGAAAACTTGTAATGTGTTTTGGAAACACGATGGACATGACACTTAGAAAATATAAGTGTGGCCAACTTGAGGTTGGGTTGAGTTTGTAGCGTAAACCTACCCGGAACCGACCGACTTAACTAGTTGCTACAAACAATTGGACCCAATGTGAGAAGTTGGTCATGTTGTACCTTGAACCCGAGGTTAGACCAAGTTGTGGTGTAAAGCTACCCGGACCCGCCCGGCTTAACTAGTAACCACAACAAGGTCTAATGTGAGAGGTTAAGGCGCATTAATTAATTAATGCCTCGTGATTAGGGTTAATTCATGGACCATGTAATACTTATCCAATTTGGGCTTGGTAGATTAATCGGGGTTAAGTCGTGAACTCATCGTTAAACTTATCCAAGTTAATCCATGATTAGTAAAGGGGTTAAACCGTACTTAACCCACTAGAAAAATCCTAGCAATGGGGGGGTCCACTCCAGCAGTAATCCCTAGTTTGTATCATCATGACCCTAGGGACTAGGCTAGGGTGGGGGCACGATTACTGGACTGGAGGTAAGCGACCAATAAACGACGGCAGGGTGGTACGCCGGTGTAGTTCCGGGGGGACTCTGGTCGTGCACATAGTCCGTAGCCGGAGAAAACATGCACGGGTACCAGTAGATCGAGACTGTGCACTCATGTTCATGGTGTCCAGGGGTTGACACCCTAGGGCTTGATACACCCGACGGGTGGACCCGGCACAGTTCGACTACAATTATGTTTGGGCCGTATTGACACCAACACGTGACGAGTTAGGCTTATAGGGAGCCGATCGACTAGACCGTTTGGGTTGGACCTCGTGTTAGGGTCACTTTATGTTATTGGACCTCGTATGAGGGTCACTTCATGTTATTGGGCCAAAGCTTGGGCCAAGGGATCAATACTTGTTTATTCAAGTCATGTTAGTTTGCTAGTACACCTGTGGTGCAAAACCTTAATCCTGATTATGCGATGACACCTTTATCTACCTTGTTAGTTAATCATCATGCTAGTATGTTGTTATCCTTATGTTCATCCCTTGCTGCTCATGCCAGTTAACTTTATCAGTTTACATTGATTGTAGTAGGGCTTACTCAGTCTTTTTGACTGACCTGTTTTCTTTCGCCTCTTTTCTTCCGTTTCCCCCCCCCCCCCAGGTTCTCAGGGAGGGAATACAGGAGCCTAGCTTGGACTTTGGATTGCTTGCTTGTGGGATTTCAGCTCATGTACGTTTTCGACATGAAGCTAGCTATGGTTCTCACTTATTTTGGGGATAGCACTTATGTGTTTCAGTTTTCAGATGATGTTGTTTTATCTAGACTTGTTTATTTGGAAAATTGATATTATGTTGTACCAGACTTGTTTTGAAATGGTTTGAAAATCTTCCGTTGTTTTATCTATGTTATTTACTCTGTTTACATATATACATATGTTCTTGTTCTGCCTTGATATATCATTATGCATGTTTACCTAATTTAAACGCCCCTCCAAAGTCAGAGTGCTAGCAAGAGTCACCCTGGCAGAGGTGGGGTGTTACACAAATCATCAAAGTAACGTTGGAAAATAATAAATGATTGCTGCCTAGCGTGCAGGCCGAGGCACAGATATCTTTCCACCTAGGTCGACCCACCTACCTACATGGATCGACACGGGGGTCAACCCACCTTGGCTTGGGTCGAGAGAGTGTCGACCCAAGTAGGTTGGGTCGCCTAGTGTCCATTTGTTCTATACATTTTTTTATTTAATTTTTTGAATCCTTCTTTAGTTCATAACTCATTCATTTTAACCCTGATTTTAGCAAACCAAGTGTCCATTTTCATCATAAAATTACAACGAAACCAATGGTGCTAGTCCCTTTGTCCAATTCTGAATATTATTCTAATTAATATCTAGGTTAATAATCTTTTAAATTTAATTGTTTTTTATTAAAATTTGGGGTTTTACATTTGCCCCTCAATAAAGGATTTCGTCCCCGAAATTTTCATGGCTAGAAGAATGTTATAAATTTGTCAACCATTATCTACGCTCATCTACTCAACCATCAACCAATGTCATCCATAGTCGTTAGATTTTATAATGCTTTTCATGAACATATGCAAAGGTGTTGTGTATATGTCCCTACGCTAATGCAAAAATCAAGCTGTCCGGTGATTCATTTGACCTACTTAATGCAATCCATGTTTGTGTCATGTATTCAATATGTATGCAAAGAAACCCTAATGATACATATAAAATTCTATATGTGTGCAATAACGGTTCATCAAAATGCAACACCCATGTGAAGATTCATCCATTTTCATCAATATAGACAAAAAAATACACATAAATCCATATGCAATCATGTAGGTGTCCTAGTTTTGCCGATCTCTAATGAGTGCCCAGTGTGTGTATATGCACCCACTGCATAATATTTGCATCCGTGTGAATCCATTCAACCATAACATGTTCTATTAAAATGCTTTAAACGATTTCCTACCATCCCTAGTCTTCTACCTAAGACTTATGATTCAAACAATAGGAAATATAGGTTCAAATTTAAAGCTTAGGAAAGGATTAAGAGTGTACACTAAAAGAGAAACAAAAAAGAAGCGTGAATCCTATCCTCGTTCCTGAGTCACGTCATCGTTGTCCCCTCCGCATTGAATCTTGAAACGCTTGATCTCTTTATTCTTTAATTTTGTCACCTTATATCCTAGTATCCGAGTAGGAGCTCTCCTGAATAGTGCCCCGTTTCTATCTCGATATCCTCTATATTACTCGCATTTACTACTACCGTAGTATCATGTAAACATTTCCTCAAGTGTGAAACATGGAATACATCATGAAATCCTTCCAGTCTCTCCGTTAGTCAAACCCTGTAGGCCATCTGACCAATCCTCTCAACTATAGGGAATAGACCTATGAACCTCGGTGCGAACTTCCCTACTATGTCGAACCGTACAATAGTCCTTAAAGTGGCACCATAAAAAAACCATATCTCCAATCTCAAATTCTAGATCTATCCTCCGTTGATATGCTTACAATTTCTGTCTATCCTAAGGTGCCATTGTCCACATATGATTCAACTCTGTCTTCTCTGAGGTCTCTCTAACCAAACTACGCCTAAGTAGAAGTATATCTTGGACTCCCACTAACATGTAAGTGATCTTTAGGTTCGTCCATATAATACCTCGAAGGTAGTCATGCCTATACTTGTCTGATAAGTGTCATTATAAGCAAACTCTACCAATGGAAGAAGCTCCTCCCAAGTCCCTTTGATGTCTAGGATAAACAGTTGTAATAAGTCCTTGAAAATCCTATTAAACCTATCTGTTTGTCCATCTATCTAAGGGTGATATGAAATGTTAAATCGTAGTTGTGTCCCAATGCCTCTTGCTGGCTCCTTCAAAACTTGTAAAGATGAGGTCTCAATCACTAACAACACTAGAGGGAACTCTATGAAGTCGGACGATCTCTCTAAGATATACAGATGCCAATCAAGCTACCGCCTACTTAATCTTGACCGGCATAAAGTGAGCACTCTTAGTCATTCTATCGACTATAACTCAAATACCGGTGTTTCCCTTCATCAATCTCAGAGACCCATCTATGAAGTCCATCAAGACGCTCTCCCACTTGCACTGTGGCACGTCTAAAGGCTAAAGTAATCCACTAGGCTTTTTCTGCTCATCGTTTACTCTTTGACAAGTCATACATCGAGTAGCATTCTCCGGCACATCCTTCTTTATCCATATCCAATGAAAAACCCTCCTCATATCTCTGTACATTTTATCACTGCCCGGATGGATGGTCTTCCGAGATTGATGAGCCTCCTATAAAACTGATCTCAACAAATCATCAACTCGAGGAATACACAATATCCTATCATGATGTATCCACCATCTCTAATCCATAGAATTTAACCTAGCGAGGTGACAAGAAGTTTCTCCTCGACTGAGTCAATCCATGATATCTGCTAACTAATGATCCTTGCACGAACTGTATCTAAAGCAATCTAAAAGAGTAGGTCGCACTTCCGAAGATGCCAATAATCCTGGTGCGTATTCCCTAGATGGTCTAAAATCAAACAATGAGATGAACTCTAAATTTTGCCACTCTACGAACAATGGACTCAAGGTCATTTTATGCCTACTCAATGCAGCTGCTACTACATTCCCCTTCCCCGAGGTATTGTAACAGCCCGTGATTTTAAATATTAAAATTTACAAATTAAAGAATACTCAATTTCAAAATATGAGACTTAAGGGAAAGGGGTTACGCCATTGCGTTCATCTCGGAGTTCTTCTTGAGATAGAGTTTGGGTTTGCGTGAATTGGACTTCGTATGAAGAAGTTATGGCCTTCCGAAGTTTCAGCAATTTTATATAAATTAAAACAGTTCAGAATAATAAATTCGAAAATTCAAACAGGGAACAGGCTGGGCAGGAATTCTCCCGCCCAAAGGCTAGGTCAACCGGGGGTCGACCTACCCATACAGGTCAACCAGGGGGTCGACTTGGGGGTTGACCTACCCTCCCCCCTCCCGGGGGCAGAACTGAAATGTGACGATGTTTTGACTCACTACTGAGTCATTAAGCCTAAGGTGGGTTTTCTCTCTTGTCTGGATGGTCTTGTTTGCTTCTAGGTTAATCTGACAGCTCTTAATTAATTAAAATTCTATATAAGCAACCTAACCCTCTGTAACACCCCGTATGTTGGATAACTTGCTATAATATAAAATAGGGCAGAATTAAATTTAAAAATCTGAATCAGGGGAAACGGGCTATGCCATTGCGTTCGTCTCGGAAAAATACGCGAAATAGAGCCCGAAATTTTGTGAATCGGAGTCCGTATGTCCGAGATATGGGCTTTAGAAGTTTCACGAAAAATCAGAAAACGAAACAGATTTCAAAAATGCAGATTATGGGCTAGGCGGGAAAATTCCCGCCAGACCCAGGGAGTCGACCTGGGGGTCGACTGGGGAGTCGACCTGCCCACCAGGTCGACTGGGGAGTCGACCCTAGTGTCGACCTGGGGGTCGACCTCCCTGGTCGTGCCCAGGTGACCTGGGTGCACCTGTTTGGCTTTTGGGCTGTGTTTTGGTGGCTAGGACGTGATCCGACGGCTCTAATCTGATTTAGGGTTAATCTAATGGCCTAAAACACCTAACTACTCTATAAATACACCCTAAGACTACCCTAACTCATACTAAAAATAGATACAATGCCGTCATGCCGTCAAAATGCAACTTGAAGGAGCCTCCATCAATCTAAAGAGGAAGATAGCTTCTCAAACCAATCTCTAATCAACTCTAGCAACTTAATCTTCTTCTTAGGAGTGCTAATCAACAAGTTGTGAGTTTTCTATAGCCTTAATGACCAATTGTTGAAATGATTATGATAGGATATAATGTGGTTATGGCTATGAATGTGGATCAATGCAAGTTATATGCTATGTGTTAATGATGTTATGCATGTTATGCAAGCTATATGCTATGTGTTTGTGATGTTATGCAAGTTATGCAAGTCATATGATACATGTTCATGATGTTATGCAAGTTATGCAAGTCATATGCTATGTGATCATGATGTTATGCAAGTTATGCAAGTCATATGTTATGTGATTATGATGTTATGCAAGTTATGCAAGTCATATGCTATGTGATTATGATGTTATGCAAGTTATGCAAGTCATATGCTATGTGATTATGACGTTATGCAAGTTATGCAAGTCATATGCTATGTGTTTGTGGTGTTATGCAAGTTATGCAAGTCATATGCTATGTGTTTATGATGTTATGAAAGATATGCAAGTCATATGAGAAACATTGATCCATTATGACACAATGATATGCAAGTTTGGTGTATGATTATATGCTAGTTCATACATGATATGTTATGCAAGTTTGGTGTTTGATTATATGCAAGTAACATGTGCAAGTTTACACCTTAGTATGATATGCATACATATGCAAGTTAACCCCTTTGTATGTCATACATACATATGCACGTTTACCCCTTTGTATGACATAAATAACTTATGCAAGTTAACCTCTTTATGACATATGTGATTCATGCAAGTTTGGGTTGATTATTTATGCTAGTTGGGTTGATGCTATATGCATGTTGACACCTTTAAAACCCATGTTGATGCTAATGTTATGCAAGTTGAACCCATTGTATTTGTGATGAATCTTCCCTTTTATGTCATGTTAGCGAATTGCGTGGGGAACGATGGGGTTAATATACATGTTAATGAAATGGTGAAGTTGGTATGATTATGCATACCATAAAGTGGATGGACATAATTGAGTCAGTTATGTACATCGTTAAAATTGGAATTAATTAGGGAAAATTAATTCGAAATATGGGGGTGATTAATTAGGTGTAATTAATCGACTAAGACACGAGGTTGGACCCTTTTGTAGCGTAAGACTACCCGGAACCGACCGGCAAATCCAGCGGCTACAAATGATTGGCCCAATGTGAGAGGTCTCAGGCACAAACTAAATACGTGACAAGTGTATAGACACGAGGTTAGACTCGGTTATGGCGTAAGGCTGCCCGGACCCGACCGGAAAATCCAGCTGCCATAAAAGATAGTCTAAGGTGAGAGGTCTTTACAACGGTTACGTTCTTAATCAATAAAAAACACTTAACCATATTAGCATGTAGAGGGACATGAGGGGTTAAGTGGGTGCCTTGGGTGGCATGTGGAAAAGTCTAGTGGTTGCCGTGGGTGGCAATAGAAAATACGACTAGAATACTTAACCAAAGTGGAACATGTAATTAAACATGATTAAAGGGTTAAGTGGGTGCCTTGGGTGGCATGAGGAAATCTAGTGGTTGCCTTGGGTAGCAATAGAAGATAATATTAAAATACTTAACCAAAGTGGAACATGTAACTAAACATGATTAAAGGGTTAAGTGGGTGCCTTGGGTGGCATGTAGAAATCTAGTGGGTGCCTTGAGTGGCAATTGAAATATGATTAGATGACTTAACCAAACCTTAACATGTAAGTGGGCATGATTATGAAAAGGGGTTAAGTGGAATGCACTAGATAAAATGACAAGCTTAAGTAGTAGCTTGTGGGGGCCTTGAGTGGCAATTGAAATATGATTAGATGACTTAACCAAACCTTAACATGTAAGTGGGCATGATTATGAAAAGGGGTTAAGTGGGATGCACTAGATAAAATGACAAGCTTAAGTAGTAGCTTGTGGGGGCCTTGAGTGGCAATTGAAATATGATTAGATGACTTAACCAAACCTTAACATGTAAGTGGGCATGATTATGAAAAGGGGTTAAATGGGATGCACTAGATAAAATGACAAGCTTAAGTAGTAGCTTGTGGGGGCCCATTTCAACTAGTAACTCATATGTATCTTATTGGGCTCGACCTATGTCGAGGACGGGACACGCGTACTGGGCTTAACTATAAGAGGCCAAAACGGGGTAGCGGTGGCAACGCGAGTCCAACGGGTTTCATATGCGTGTGTGGACCCGGGCTGGTAGGTAAGACGTTGTTGCATCGTGTAGGTATAAGCCGTGCACCATTATCGGGTTGCCACTTTAGGGAGTGATACACCCCACTGTGGGGCCAGCACGGGTATCTACGGTAGGGAGCCGATCGCTTGGGGAGTAGCAGGTACACCTAGTGGAGATAGGGGCAGACGGCACCTATGTAGTCAGCTAGGGGTACAAGAGTCTACTATTAAAATTACAAAGTTGTGGGTACACATAGTGGAGATAGGGGCAGACGGCACCTATGTAGTCAGCTAGGGTTACACGAAACTATTATTAAAAATAACTAAGTACACTTAGTGGGATCAACCTTTAAGTAGGAATTACCCTTGGGTGGGTGGATCTGGTGTGGTGTAGTGTAGGAATTACCCTTGGGTGGGTAGATCTGGGGTGGTGCAATGTAGTATTTATCCTTAGGTGGATAGGCGCGTCTTTACCGTTATCTTAGTTTATCCTAAGTCTAGTTGGCTACTTAGTGTACTCATTTATCCCCAGTCGCACCGTGCCAGGTTTATATCATACCCTAATTACTTTAATGATTGTATTGTTAAGGTTATAGGGCTCACTCAGACTTATGTCTGACCCCGTTGTTTTTATCTTTTTCCCCAACCCTCAGGTTCTCAGAGTGGGCCTAGCACTAGTGGGCTTTGATCAGATTGCTTTATCTATCTTTTGGAGCTTGGACTCTTGAAGAAAAGCTCGGTTATCTTTTCTATTATGGCTATTAATATGTAGTGGGATTATGTACTTATGTTTTAACGAGATGGATATTTTGTACTTGACTCTTGTTGGTTTTTGATATGTAACCAAACATGTTTACCTTCTGCTGCAATGAAATGATGTTTTTAAATTTCCAGTATTACTTATATCTGTCTTGTTGTGATTCTTCAGTTCTATATTCACTTAAATACTCCACCGAAGCTAAGGCATTCCCTTAGTGAGTGACCTTAGCGGGTGTGGGGTGTTACACTTGGTATCAGAGCTCAAGGTTACCAGAACAGATAAAAATTTTAGAAAACTATTTTTCTAAAAACATTTTCGGAAGAAGTATTTTCAAAAACATGTCTTTTAAGAGAAATTTTTTTGAAAGAAAAGCATAATCCCCAAATAGCCATATCTTTATCCTTCGGATTCTCCGTTTTGAATCTCTTCCTCTTTCTCTTTTTGAATTTCCCCTCCGCGTATAGAAGTCTTTTTAAGATAAATAAGGACTTCCGTATGAAGGATGGAAGAACCACTTCAAGGGACTAAGACGTTTGCCGGGCTAAGAAGTTAGTCCAAGGAGGTGGAGGGCTTATGGGTACCTTTAAGATGGACGAGAGAGGAAGGTTCAAATAGCTATTAGGTAAATAAGGAACGAAACCTCATCATGGTAAGAAGGCCACGGAAGGAGAATGTGAAGGGAAAGGCTAGTTGTTTTGGAGAAATAGGACACCTTGGGGTTGTCCAAAGAGGTAAGGACGAAGTACAGGATTTTCTGGAGGGTAGATTATTCCCTCATGACGGGTATACCTGATGGGGTAGGACCGTCTAAGTTGAAATTTGGTTCTCTCGATCATCCTGTTCGAACTTTATTCGACTCTAGGGCACCACATTCGTTTATCTCATCATCATTAGTTGAGTCACTGCACCTAGACACCAGTTTAGTAGATGATCCCGTGGTTGTTTCAAACCCAATTGGGAGCTCCACTTATTTGTCCATGATATGTTTGGGTTTGAAGATTTCTATACTTAGCGTTGAGTTTAGAGGTGATGCTTTTGTTTGGGCTTCACGGGCTATGGGTTGATTTTGGGCATGGACTGGTTATCCAGTAATGGTGTCGTTCTTGATGGTGAAAGGAGAGTTGTTAGGCATATGACCCGCTTGGGTAACACTCTCGAGATCTTTTGTAATCCCATAGATTCTGTTATGCTAAGTTATCTTGAATCGCTTGACGCTTCGGTCAAGAGTTTGCGATCTATTAGAGTGGTCCGGGAATACTCGGATGTGTTTGGGGAGGTGAAGGGCTTACCTCCGAAGCGGGAGATAGACCTCTGAATATATCTGGTAGATAATGCTAAACCAGTATCTTTGTCAGTGCGCCACATAGCTCCTCGTAAGAGGAGGGAACTCCATAAGCAAGTAGGGGAGTTGCTTGAGAAGGGGTTCATAAGACGAAGTATATCGGAGTGGGGTGCTCCAGTAGTTTTTGCCACGAAGGCGGATGGGTCCCTCAGACTTTGTGTAGACTATAGAGAACTCAACAAGCTCACAAAGAAGAATAGACACCCATTGCCGAGGATTGATGATCTTTTTGATCAGTTGGTTGGCGCCTCAGTGTTTCGCAGTGGGACTTGGCCATGGAGTTTCATCAGTTGGGAGTGACTGAGGATAGTATAGAGAAGACCGCCTTTAGGGCTCCGGATGGTTTCTATGAGTGGCTGGTGATGCCATTTGGTTTGACGAACGCCCCCGCATACTTTGTTGATTTGATGAGTGGGGTGTTCAGGGAGTACCTAAACAACTTCGTAGTGGTCTTTGTGGATGACATCTTGGTCTTTTCTAAAAGCGAAATAAGTTTTCGTGCGTGCTTAATGGGTTGAGCAAAGCCAGTTATTGATCAACGGTGGTTTTGGAGCAAGATTGGCAAGGACATCCAGAGTTGGACAAGGGCTTAATTATTTAGCCGTTTTTACTAGTATCATCTCACGTAGGTCGTCTGAATTCGAAGAAGGTGTCCCTTGGGTGTTTGTCTGATATTGGTTTAGGCCTTTGGGGCTTGCACTTGGGGGATGTCGAGTTCGACTAGGACGGTCTGCGTGAGAGATGGATAGTTGTGATGATTTTGTATGGGAGAATATCCTGGTTTTCTCCAGAAGTGGAGAAAAGCATGCCCTACATCTTAGGGAAGTGTTGGAGACTCTTCGAGCGCATAGTCTTAAGACAACAAAGGTGGATGGAATTCTTAGCATCCTATGATTTCGAGGTAGAGTGTACCCCTGGCAAGGGTAACGTTGTGGCGGACGCCTTGAGCGGAAAAAGGTTGTCCTTGAGTCCATTGTTCGTGGAACGACGAAGCTTGGAATTTATCTCGATGTTTGATTTCAGACCTTCCGTTGACTTTGTACCCGATTTGCTAGCATCTTTAGAGGTCAGACCTACTCTTTTGGGACGGATTGGCGAGGCATAGCGGGACGACCCACAGTTGGTTGAGTTAGTAGAGAAGCTCATAAGGGGGGAGTCGTCCAGCCATTCGAGTAGGTACACCCTAGTCGATAGGGGTGCTTGCGTAGAGACGGTAGACTTTGTGTACCGCAAGACGAGGGTTTAAGGAAGGCTATTCTTGATGATGCACACCGTTCTAGGATGACCATTTATCCCGGTGGGGACAAGATGTACCAGGACATGAAGCGAGTTTTCTTTTGGGCCGGTATGAAGAAAGATGTGGCCGAGTATGTCGCTAGATGCTTGGTGTGCCAACAGGTGAAAGCGGAGCAAAAGAAACCCGGTGGGTTGCTTCACCCATTGGAAGTTCCACAATGGAAGTGGGATAGCGTCTCGATGGATTTTATTGATGGGTTACCGAGATCAAGAAAGGGTAATACAGGAATTTGGGTTGTGATAGACAGACTTACTAAAAGCGCCCATTTCATACCCGTGAAGAGGAAGAGGACTGCTCCATGGCATACAGAGTGGATTTACCCGAGAGACTTAGTGGGTTACATGGCGTATTCCATGTATCACATTTGAGGAAGTGCCTACATGAGACCGCAGAGGTGGTAGAGCAGAGTTTGCTTAGAGAAGTGGAGATAGAGCATGATGCGACTATTCGACGAGCTTCTACCCGCATCCTTGGGTCAGAGATTAGGAAGTTGAGGAACAGAGAGGTGCGGCTAGTCAAAGTGCAATGGGGAGAAGATGAGAGCAATGCTACTTGGGAGACAGAAGCGAAGATGCATTCATTATACCCATTTCTTTTTGAGGGTATGTCTTTTAACTTCTCCTTTATCGTTTGTCTAGTGCTTATCTTATCTTTAGTACGTCCTCTCATTAGTACCTTTGACCTTTAGATAGGGTAAACCTATGGTTGAAACATGTGTTTGAGACATGTTATGATTGATGGATGTGAGTGGATGCAAGTGGTTGCTAGTGGTTGCTCGTGGATGCATATACACACACTCTAGGCACTAGATCGGCTCAATAACTTCATATTGCATATTGCATAAAATTGTGTGTAGGTAGTTATATTAACGGATGTATAATGGTTGCGTTATCATATGGATGATGCATTTTGGTGTATGGTTATGCACACATATAGAAATAGTATGTGTCGATAGGGATCTTTCGCATACATATTGGATGCATGGCACTATCATGGTTTGCATTAAGGAGGTCAACTAAATAAGTGGACCGCCTAATTTTGCATTAGACAGGGAACATATACACACACTCTTTGCATATGTTCATACAGCATTAGAAACTTTAAGGACAATGGATGCCAGTGTTTGATGGTTTGAGTAGATGGTTGTTTGATTGGTAGGATACGTTCTTCTTGACTTAGAGATTTCGGGGACGAAATCCTTTAAGTAAGGGAGAATGTAATACCCCGTATGTTGGATAACTTGCTATAATATAAAACAGGGCAGAATTAAATTTAAAAATCTGAATCAGGGGAAACGGGCTATGCCATTGCGTTCGTCTCGGAAAAATACGCGAAATAGAGTCCGAAATTTTGTGAATCGGAGTCCGTATGTCCGAGATATGGGCTTTAGAAGTTTCACGAAAAATCAGAAAACGAAACAGATTTCAAAAATGCAGATTATGGGCTAGGCGGGAAAATTCCCGCCAGACCCAGGGAGTCGACCTGGGGGTCGACTGGGGAGTCGACCTGCCCACCAGGTCGACTGGGGAGTCGACCCTAGTGTCGACCTGGGGGTCGACCTCCCTGGTCGAGCCCAGGTGACCTGGGTGCACCTGTTTGGCTTTTGGGCTGTGTTTTGGTGGCTAGGACGTGATCCGACGGCTCTAATCTGATTTAGGGTTAATCTAATGGCCTAAAACACCTAACTACTCTATAAATACACCCTAAGACTACCCTAACTCATACTAAAAATAGATACAATGCCGTCATGCCGTCAAAATGCAACTTGAAGGAGCCTCCATCAATCTAAAGAGGAAGATAGCTTCTTAGCTTCTCAAACCAATCTCTAATCAACTCTAGCAACTTAATCTTCTTCTTAGGAGTGCTAATCAACAAGTTGTGAGTTTTCTATAGCCTTAATGACCAATTGTTGAAATGATTATGATAGGATATAATGTGGTTATGGCTATGAATGTGGATCAATGCAAGTTATATGCTATGTGTTAATGATGTTATGCATGTTATGCAAGCTATATGCTATGTGTTTGTGATGTTATGCAAGTTATGCAAGTCATATGATACATGTTCATGATGTTATGCAAGTTATGCAAGTCATATGCTATGTGATCATGATGTTATGCAAGTTATGCAAGTCATATGCTATGTGATTATGATGTTATGCAAGTTATGCAAGTCATATGCTATGTGATTATGACGTTATGCAAGTTATGCAAGTCATATGCTATGTGTTTGTGGTGTTATGCAAGTTATGCAAGTCATATGCTATGTGTTTATGATGTTATGAAAGATATGCAAGTCATATGAGAAACATTGATCCATTATGACACCATGATATGCAAGTTTGGTGTATGATTATATGCTAGTTCATACATGATATGTTATGCAAGTTTGGTGTTTGATTATATGCAAGTAACATGTGCAAGTTTACACCTTAGTATGATATGCATACGTATGCAAGTTAACCCCTTTGTATGTCATACATACATATGCAAGTTTACCCCTTTGTATGACATAAATAACTTACGCAAGTTAACCTCTTTATGACATATGTGATTCATGCAAGTTTGGGTTGATTATTTATGCTAGTTGGGTTGATGCTATATGCATGTTGACACCTTTAAAACCCATGTTGATGCTAATGTTATGAAAGTTGAACCCATTGTATTTGTGATGAATCTTCCCTTTTATGTCATGTTAGCGAATTGCGTGGGGAACGATGGGGTTAATATATATGTTAATGAAATGGTGAAGTTGGTATGATTATGCATACCATAAAGTGGATGTACATAATTGAGTCAATTATGTACATCGTTAAAATTGGAATTAATTAGAGAAAATTAATTCGAAATATGGGGGTGATTAATTAGGTGTAATTAATCGACTAAGACACGAGGTTGGACCCTTTTGTAGCGTAAGACTGCCCGGAACCGACCGGCAAATCCAGCGGCTACAAATGATTGGCCCAATGTGAGAGGTCTCAGGCACAAACTAAATACGTGACAAGTGTATTGACACGAGGTTAGACTTGGTTATGGCGTAAGGCTGCCCGGACCCGACCGGCAAATCCAGCTGCCATAAAAGATAGTCTAATGTGAGAGGTCTTTACAACGGTTACGTTCTTAATCAATTAAGAAACACTTAACCATATTAGCATGTAGAGGGACATGAGGGGTTAAGTGGGTGCCTTGGGTGGCATGTGGAAAAGTCTAGTGGTTGCCTTGGGTGGCAATAGAAAATACGACTAGAATACTTAACCAAAGTGGAACATGTAATTAAACATGATTAAAGGGTTAAGTGGGTGCCTTGGGTGGCATGAGGAAATCTAGTGGTTGCCTTGGGTGGCAATAGAAGATAATATTAAAATACTTAACCAAAGTGGAACATGTAACTAAACATGATTAAAGGGTTAAGTGGGTGCCTTGGGTGGCATGTAGAAATCTAGTGGGTGCCTTGAGTGGCAATTGAAATATGATTAGATGACTTAACCAAACCTTAACATGTAAGTGGGCATGATTATGAAAAGGGGTTAAGTGGGATGCACTAGATAAAATGACATGCTTAAGTAGTAGCTTGTGGGGGCCTTGAGTGGCAATTGAAATATGATTAGATGACTTAACCAAACCTTAACATGTAAGTGGGCATGATTATGAAAAGGGGTTAAGTGGGATGCACTAGATAAAATGACAAGCTTAAGTAGTAGCTTGTGGGGGCCTTGAGTGGCAATTGAAATATGATTAGATGACTTAACCAAACCTTAACATGTAAGTGGGCATGATTATGAAAAGGGGTTAAGTGGGATGCACTAGATAAAATGACAAGCTTAAGTAGTAGCTTGTGGGGGCCCATTTCAACCAGTAACCCATATGTATCTTATTGGGCTCGACCTATGTCGAGGACGGGACACGCATACTGGGCTTGAGTATAAGAGGCCAAAACGGGGTAGCGGTGGCAACACGAGTCCAATGGGTTTCATATGCGTGTGTGGACCCGGGCTGGTAGGTAAGACGTTGTTGCATCGTGTAGGTATAAGCCGTGCACCATTATCGGGTTGCCACTTTGGGGAGTGATACACCCCACTGTGGGGCCAACACGGGTATCTACGGTAGGGAGCCGATCGCTTGGGGAGTAGCTGGTACACCTAGTGGAGATAGGGGCAGACGGCACCTATGTAGTCAGCTAGGGGTACAAGAGTCTACTATTAAAATTACTAAGTTGTGGGTACACCTAGTGGAGATAGGGGCAGACGGCACCTATGTAGTCAGCTAGGGGTACACGAAACTATTATTAAAAATTACTAAGTACACTTAGTGGGATCAACCTTTAAGTAGGAATTACCCTTGGGTGGGTGGATCTGGTGTGGTGCAGTGCAGGAATTACCCTTGGGTGGGTAGATCTGGGGTGGTGCAATGTAGTATTTATCCTTAGGTGGATAGGCGCGTCTTTACCGTTATCTTAGTTTATCCTAAGTCTAGTTGGCTACTTAGTGTAGTCATTTATCCCCAGTCGTACCGTGCCAGGTTTATATCATACCCTAATTACTTTAATGATTGTATTGTTAAGGTTATAGGGCTCACTCAGACTTATGTCTGACGCCGTTGTTTTTATCTTTTTCCCCAACCCTCAGGTTCTCAGAGTGGGCCTAGCACTAGTGGGCTTTGATCAGATTGCTTTATCTATCTTTTGGAGCTTGGACTCTTGAAGAAAAGCTCGGTTATCTTTTCTATTATGGCTATTAATATGTAGTGGGATTATGTACTTATGTTTTAACGAGATGGATATTTTGTACTTGACTCTTGTTGGTTTTTGATATGTAACCAAACATGTTTACCTTCTGCTGCAATGAAATGATGTTTTTAAATTTCCAGTATTACTTATATCTGTCTTGTTGTGATTCTTCAGTTCTATATTCACTTAAATACTCCACCAAAGCTAAGGCATTCCCTTAGTGAGTGACCTTAGCGGGTGTGGGGTGTTACACCCTCAACCTAAAATCACACTAATTCATACAAAGAGCCATTATGCTGTCTATGGTGAACCTAGAGTAGTCGCCGTTCTCTTTCAACTCAAAAGCAAGATAGAAGCAAGAATCAAAATCAAATCAAATCTAAATTAGAATAAGAATTAGTCTACATCAAAGGCGAGCAATTCAGTTTCATAATACAGATCCTAGAAAAACAAGATTGTTCTTTTGTTTGTGAGTATAATTTCTTTCACAAAATTATTAATAAATTAATTACGATGGGTCATGACTTGGATTATGAGAACATATATATTGAATCATGTGATGTTACTTGATTTTGTTTCTGAATATATGATTGTTTTGTTAATGTTAGATCGAAATTTGGACCTAACACCCAAATTATTATGAACAGTAGAGAATTTTGAATGAAGAACCAGGAAAAAGAAAATAACACTCAGAATTTATATTGGTTCGGCGTTAACGAGCCTACGTCCACTTTATATGTTATTGATTATGCTTTAAAAGCTAATACAACAGTGGTTTCTCTCAATATTTCAGTAGTTTGACAATAATGGTGGATTCAGTACTCAATATTGCCAAAAGATCCCGAAAAATGCCAAGCTCTGGGCTATTTATAGCTGATTTTTCCAGGCGGATCGCGGACACGTGGCACGAATCCCGAGATCATCGGATCGCATCGCCACCGTTGGAGAAACAGTCAAACTAGCCGTTATGGACAGGTGTCGTGATCTGCTTGAAAGTCGGATCGTGCAGATGGGGGAGAATTGGTCCAAGTGACAGTTAGGGAAACGCGTCGCCAGATCCGTGCGATTCGGATCACTGAAGACCAGCTCGCGCTTGAACAGGTCAGAGGGTTCGCCATGCACCAGGAGATCGGATCGGTTCGCTTTGGATAATAACATGAGTTTGGATCGGATCGCCCGGTTGCATCGTTCGCTGATGAAAAGGGGCGACCCGATATTGGGCGAGACGATGGTACGCGAATCGATCTTGGGCGAGACGATGGTACGCGAATCGATCTTGGGCGAGACGATGGTACGCGAATCGATCCCTTCATGTCCTTAAATATCGTGGTTTCTTAATCTCCTCTTACGAATGATCCTGGGTGGCTTGATCAAAAAGCGAGCCAACATTTTGCCCCCTCGAAGTATGTTTTATCGATGATGGAACATGCTTCGAAGATTCTCATTTACCTTCTCCTGAAGGGACTTAAATCAACAGTCGCATCGGTTCAAATCGACACATGTATGAATCGGATCGCCACAGGGCGACACGGTCCGATTTGGTCATCTGCTCGTCTCGTGCCGAGTACCTAGGCCTTTGTGCGAAACGGGGCGCATTTTCCTTCGAGCTGTGTCGGGCTTTGAGTTTTGTGGGCCATTGTTTCAAAGCGGTCCGTGGGCTTCTATGCGATTCCATCTTTGGATCGTGGCCTGCATGGTGCTTCGTGGACCGAATAAGACAAAGAAGGGGAGACAAACGGTCACCTTCTTTGCCTATATAAGCCGACCCCCTCCCCTTCATTCTCCTTCTTCTTTCTTTTCTACCGAATCGTTTCGCCTACATTATCCAGGAGCGAACCCAAATCTTTTGACCCTTCGAAAATCCAAGCATTCTTTCAATCCTTAGAAAGGTAACTCCACTAAAAGTATTCTTATTTGCGAACGCCGCTCTTCCACGAACTTTCTTGACTGGAAACGGTGAGAATTCGTGCTTTTCTGACGAGATCACCAAAATGCCATGGCCAAGTGACGTAGAGCTCGGAGTTCGAAGAAGGAAAGGAGAGGAGGAAAACAGAGGAGGAAGAAGAAGAAGACAGAAGGCCGTTTCGGTTCGTGGTCAAAGATGGAGGACGAACGCGAGTGGCGAGACGACAGATCGAGGTGGCCACGAAGGGACGGATCGTGGGAGTCGCAACGGTTCATGAAGGGGCGATCCCTTCATCCGGCGATTCGATGGGGGGCGATTCCTATGCTCCGCGAGTCGAAAAAGGGGGCGATCCCTATGCTCCGCGAGTCGAAAAGGGGGGCGATCCCTATGCTTTGCGATCCGTCCTACAGCTAACGATACAAAGAAATTTCAGACTTTAATCAACGTCCTGTCACCATAAAACTTTGAACAGTTAGGCTAGAACCGCGACGTTGGACTTTCTGGACTAAATGACCTCATGATTTGACTGCATATGACGACTAACGACTTCTGATAACCTTGACTGCTTTCATGCTTTATTATTATCTTTAATAATGCGCACACACAAGCACACACACCGGCACTTGCACACACGGGGGACGGGTAGTGTTAATCTTATTGTTCATATTTTCTCGTCCTAGCAGCAATGTCGAACGATCACTCTTCCTCAAGATCTGTAGTAGAAGCGGAATCCGAGACTCCTGAACAGTATAATCCTCAAATTCCTCCAATCAATCCGGGAGGTGAAGATTCTGGATCTGAGTATGAAGCCACAGAATCAGATCCGACAGAAAGTACTTCATCCAGCAACAACTCTGAGTCTGACGAGCGAGCTCCGGACGAAATCCCAGGCGCAGTCGGGATAGATAAATTCTCTGATTCTTTAGCGTCCAAGCTTGACGAGATAAAACTCAAGAGAATCTGCTTAAGACACGGCATTCCTTGGGACGATGTCCTGACACCCGGAAGCGAAGATAAACCCCATCTAGCACCGGAAGGGTATATGGCGATTAGTCGAACAATGTGTCTAGTAGGATCTATCCCTCCGTTCCCTCCGATTGCCATCGAAACTTTAAGACGACTGGGCATCGCTCCGATGCAGCTCCATCCAAACGCCTACGCATCGTTATACACCTTGTACATTGCATATGCGGAGATCTTACATGCCGAACTTAAATTTAGAGATTTGACGTTCTTCTTTCTCTTCAAGCACCGTTCTTCTGCGACTCCAAACTTTTCCTTTTTTGAATCCGTGGCGAACAGGAAAGTTCTGTACGATGGATACAGCAACATCGGGGATCCTAAGTCCGACTGGTTTTACATAAGGAAACAGGCTGGATGCTCGCGGAGATGGCTCAAATCAAGTAAACTTTGATCACCAAGTCAAATATCTTGCTTAAGGAGTCTAAGTATTAACATTCTTCCGCTTTTTCCTTTGTCTTAAACAGATCATGTCTTCCCGAAAACAGAGGGTCCTCTATACAGCAATCGGTTAGCCATTCTTTCACAAAGCAGATCCGACTTTCTAAGGATCAAAAAATGCATTACTGATGACAATCTCCATAAGCATCGCCTCCTAGACAGAAGATTTGGACTTGGCACCGGCGGCAAAACCTATAAGTACTTGCCCCCAGCAGAGGGAGAGGGAACTTCACAAGCGGTAGAAACGACTAAATTTCGCAAAAGTCCTTCTCCGATAGTCATCCAAGACGATGAAGACTTGAATATATATACAGAGGGGACGAGCCCCGTGGTGATGTGTCGAAGGAAATCCCTACCTCTGCTCCAATGGAAACTGTTGGCGATGACGACTTGACATAAGAACAGTTATTTGACGAGCTGAAGAAAATCCCTCTACCTGATATCGAATATACAGAAAAAGACTTCAGCGAGGAGCCTTTCTTTTCCACTCCCGAACAGGCGATTGCTTCAACAATGGAACGGGAAACGGGTCAGATGAGCCTGTCTCCAGGCCCGGGTCTGTTAGGGGGAATTATATGGGATGCATACCTCACACACACTACCTGACCTTGCACTATTATATCGCGAATATTCAAAGTTATAATATGCTCTTCTTTTCTTTTTACAGGAGCGATGTCCCACAGGAAATCTTACTCATATCGCTCTCTTCGTGAGGGCACACCTAGCTTCCGCCCGGATACAGAGCGCCCCCGCGGTCCTCCTCATAGGCCGAGCGCGTCGCAACCTCGATCTCCACCCAAATCAACCTCTACCAGGCCTTCGAGTCATCCGACAATTCCGACCGGGGGAAAGCAACTTCCAAAAGAGTTGACTCCTCCAAATAGTGCTCCGTCCCATAGTTGGTCGTCAAAAAGGCGTCACGAATCCAAAGATAGGGACAGAGAATCATCCAAAGAGACTGAGAAGGGGGGAAGTGATATCGTTCCCACTAGCCAACCAGAGTTAGCTGCCCCCGGGTCACGGGATCACGTTCATGGTCCCGAGATCCAAGGTAGGCTGGAAAAGCTGCGGGAACAATTTCCAGGCATATTCTTTGATAGGATGGTATTTGTTCCTGCCTTGGAACTGGTCCCTAAAAACTGGGATAGTGAAGTTATCGGGCACATTCGCCATGTGGCCAAGCAGTACGAGATGATGAAAAAGCACGCAGTTAACCTTTCGGAGGTCATCCGAACACTTGAAATAGAAGCGCACAGATCCAAAGCAAAACTCGAAAATAATGAAAGGGCTAGGACGAAATTGGATAAGGATCTGGAAGACGCTCAGGCCTAGCTTGCTCTAGCACGGAGGGACGCTGCAAATTATAAGATTGAATTGGAAAATGCCAAGCAGCGCTTTCGTTCAGAACTGGATTCCAATAGTCAAGAACAGATGGCTTTAAAAAAGGAGGTTGAAGATCTCAAGATGGCCAATATCGAGTTGACAACAGCACGAGATCATTTCGAAGCTGAGAAGGCTGCTTGGGAGGCTGAAAAAGCGAGCTTGAAAGAAAGTTTAACCCTGGCAAAGGAAGAAACGGTGATTTTGAACGACAAGGTTTCAGATGCGGAAAGGAGGGCAGCCCTAGCCGAAAAGAACGTTGAAAGTGCCCTCGAATTGGCCACTGCTTCCAACAACAAGCTCCTCGAAAGAGAGAAAGAAATCGAGGGGTTTGAGGAGATGATTTTTGATTTCCTTGGCCAGGTTCTCAAAACTCGCAATATCTCATGGATCCCGGATTACCATGTTACTTTGGCCAACTTATGGGATGCCATTGTGGAAGGCGAAAAACATAGACTGGGGGTCGAAGAGATCAATGAGGATGAATTGATGAAGAGCATCCTAAGAGACAACGAGCCTGAGGACCTGGCGGAGGGTCGTCGCCTAATCCTGGCGGAAATGGAAAAGGAGAGAACCTTGGCTAAAGGTAAAAGCAAAATTGACGAAGGTTCCAGTTCCGCCGCGAAACCTAAAACTTCCGGAGTTGAGGAGTACCATCCTGATGATCTGCTAATCCCTTTGGGCCTAACTCCCGTGGTTGTTGGAGCATCTGGAACTACTCAAGAGGGAGGATCTGCTGAAGGTATCTCTCTCCTTTCCCCGCAATTTGTTAAAGCAATTACGAATTGTCGTCGTCTGGCAGGACAACCGATTGAGTTAGTAATGTGTGTCTCTCGTAATGCAGGTGGTGAGCCCGTTGACAAGGGTGCTGAAAAAGAGAGTGAAGTGGAGAAAGAGGCTGTCTTTCCGGGTGCTGGTGTTGATGTCTCAGAGCGGGTCGAGGTCACAACAGTAGAAGGAAACATCCCGGCAGCTAGCACCGATGTACCCAAGGATGCCGAAACTATCGAAGCTTTAAAAGACAGGGATGGTCGTCATGTGGATGACGAAGAGGACGTTACCGGCACTAAAAAGGCCGATGATGATGATGATGAAGAAGAACCCCTGGCCAGCCGAAAAGCCAGACAAGAAAAAGAGTTGGCTTCAAAGAAGGTGGGAGACGAGGCTTTGGACGTAATCCCTCTCGCAGAATTCGATCCCAAAACTGGGATGATAGTGAAAATCCAATCCAAGTCCATCAGCCGGCAGCTTCACTTCGCAAACCCCGATGACTTCCCGGCTTCCCTCTCCAGTAGAAGCAAGAGAAAAGAGATGGAAGAGGAGACCTCAGAGGAGTCGGATGTTCCCCTTGTAGACAAGCGGAAGAGGAGGAAGGGGGATCCATCTGAAGCCGACAAGGAGAGGCTGGAGAGGCAGAAGCAAGAGAAGAAATCAAAGCGCAAATAGGATGTTCGTTGTTTGTTGATATTTTGCCTTTAGGTTTTCCCCTGGCCAGGAAGTGTAATTGTGAGACTGGTCCTCACTTTCTGTTTCTAGGCTTTTTTGCTTTGTCGATTCTGAGTACATAAATAAAAGTTCATCTCTTTTTGCATCCTTATGTACCTGTATTCAAATAGACTTTCCATATTTAGCCATTAACCAACTATTGACAAATTATAAATCAGTCAACCAATAGGAAGAAGAATGTTCATGCTATGTTACGTTGTTGTATCAAAGTTTATTGTTTGCGTATGAGTGCATGGTGCCTCCCAATCAGTTGTTACCATAGCATCTGACTGGGGTTTACTAGGGATTGATTAATACTGTCGGCAAGTTGCCCCCTATAGCTAAATATGGGGGCATAGGAAATTTCATGGGATAACAGCAGTTCAGTCAGCCCTTGTTCCTTTTGCAGGGAATATATTCTTTCTCAGCGCTCAATCGGAGACGCTTTTATACTCTCTCTCTCTGGAGAGTTAGAGTTCGAGCTCAGCGATTCACTCGCTTCCCGATCCTTCAGCGGGAAAGGAGCTCTTTCTCAGCGCTCAATCGGAGACGCTTTTATACTCTCTCTCTCTCTGGAGAGTTAGAGTTCGAGCTCAGCGATTCACTCGCTTCCCGATCCTTCAGCGGGAAAGGAGCTCTTTCTCAGCGCTCAATCGGAGACGCTTTTATACTCTCTCTCTCTCTGGAGAGTTAGAGTTCGAGCTCAGCGATTCACTCGCTTCCGGATCCTTCAGCGGGAAAGGAGCTCTTTCTCAGCGCTCAATCGGAGACGCTTTTATACTCTCTCTCTCTCTGGAGAGTTAGAGTTCGAGCTCAGCGATTCACTCGCTTCCCGATCCTTCAGCGGGAAAGGAGCTCTTTCTCAGCGCTCAATCAGAGACGCTTTTATACTCTCTCTCTCTCTCTCTGGAGTGTTAGAGTCACAGATCAAGCAGCCTGCAATCGTGCATTCTCATCAAACTCATCCTTGGGGCATACTTTAACCCATACTCCGTGGATTAAGGCTAGTCGGACAAGCAGTTGGAGCCTTTGCCAAAGCTTCGGGTGTTTCCGATTAGTCTACGGGAGGAACGGTTGGTACCAGACTTCGGGTACCTGGATTATTCACATTGATTTTCATAAAAATAAATGGGCAAATAAATAAAGATGCAAATAAAGGCAAATAACACACGGTATTTTTATAGTGGTTCGGTCGAATCATGACCTACGTCCACTTTATAATCTCTTGCTTTAAGGAATCAGACTATTCTAGGCAAGTCATGCCCTGTACATAGTTTTTTAACAAAGCAAAAGGATAGATTTAAAACTCTAATGTTAAATATGGCCGTAAATGTTGGGCATTCCACACTCTGGGGATTTCCCTTCCATCTACGGTTGCAAGCTTGAAGGTTCCATTATCAAGCTTGCTCAAAATAGAGTACGGTCCTTCCCAATTCGCTCCCATATGAGTTGGGGGTGGAAAAACACGTTTCAGAACCAAGTCTCCGGGTTCCCAGGTTCGGACTCGGACCTTTCTGTTGTAATATCGGGCGACCTGTTGTTTGCATCTCAGGGCACGCAGGTCTGCTTCATCCCTCTTTTCTTCGATCATATCTAGGGACTCAAGGAGCAATTCATTATTGGTCATCGGATCATAATAAGTCACCCGATGAGAGAGTACCTTTATCTCAACCGGGATGACTGCCTCTGTTCCAAAAGCAAGAGAGAACGGGGTGTGTCCTGTTGCCGATTTATATGTCGTCCTGTAAGCCCATAGTGCCAAGGGCAATTCATCAGCCCACATGGCTCTGGCCCGCTTCATTCTTCTTTTCAGAATGGACTTAATTACTTTATTTGCCGCTTCGACTTGCCCGTTCGATTGTGGGTGCGCCACGGAGGTATACCGATTCTCGATGTGGTATCTTTGGCAGAAATTTCTGAATTCAGCACTATCGAATTGAGTTCCGTTGTCTGTTATCACAATCTTTGGAATCCCAAATCGACAGATGATGTTTCTCACGATGAAGTTGATCACTCGTTTTGTTGTGATTGTAGTTAGTGGTTCTGCCTCGACCCACTTAGTGAAATAATCTACGGCCACAATAGCGAACTTTGCTCCGCCCCTTGCTATGGGGAGGCTTCCTATGATATCAATTCCCCACATAGCAAAAGGCCACGGACTCATCATTGTTTTTAACTGGCTCGGAGGCGCTCTGGGTATCTTTGAGAATCTCTGGCACGCATCACATCGTCGTGCATATCTCACTGCATCCTTGTTTATAGTAGGCCAGAAATAACCATGTCGCAACACCTTTTTTGCCAGATTTTGCCCTCCCGTGTGGTCGCCACATTCGCCTTCGTGGACTTCTTGCAGCACACGTTTGATGTCATCGTGGGCTATACACCGAAGGAGGGGCATTGAAAATCCTTGTCTATAAAGAACTCCGCCTTGCAGAACGTATCGGGCGGCTTTACGAATCACTTTACGCCTCTCGCTTTTCTTGGTCGGAAGCGTTCCATCCATTAGGAAATTCTTGATAGGGGTCATCCAGGACTCCCTTTCTGGTTCCGTCTCTAGTACTAGGTCGATTTCCATCTGATCTATGCTAGGAGACCGAAGTACTTCAACGGGAGCCAGCCCAGTTACTTCAGGATCGCTAGAACTAGCCATCTTTGCCAACTTGTCTGCCTGCTGGTTCTCTGCCCGCAGAATATGAGATATGCTATAGTGATCAAAATCATTCAGCAGTTCTTTGACTTTCTTTAAGTATAGAATCAATCTTGCACTTTTAGCTTGGAATCTTCCAGTGACTTGATTCACAACTAACTTGGAGTCACAGAAAATGTTCAGCTTTGTGACTTCTAGTTCCTTTGCAATCTTCAATCCGGCTATCAGAGCTTCATATTCGGAATCGTTGTTAGTGGCCTGAAACTCCATTCGGATGGCATAGGTTATCAATCGTTTCTCGTGGGTTTCAAGCACTATTCCAGCGCCGGATCTTTCGTCGTTCCTAGCGCCATCAGTATATAATCTCCAGGCATTAGGATCGAAAAGTAACTTTAAAGGTTCCACTTCTTCGTCTGCTATATCTTCTTCAGGAACAGTGAACTCTGCTATGAAGTCGGCTATCACTTGCCCTCGAATTGACCGTCTAGGCTGAAAGTTCAACTCAAATTGACTTAACTCAATATTCCATTTGAGTAACCTTCCGGATGCCTCCGGTCTCTGCAAAACTTGCTTGAGTGGATGATCAGTGTATATGGTGATAGGATGTGCCTGAAAGTAGTGTCGAAGTTTTCGGGAGGCAATCAGTAAACTATAAGCCAGCTTCTCTATCCGTGGATAATTACGCTCTACTGCTGTCAATTTCTTGCTCACATAATACACAGGTCTTTGGACCTTATCCTCTTCCCTTACCAACGCTGAGCTGATCGCATGGGACGACACTGCCAAATACACGAATAAATCCTCGTGATCTACTGGTTTGGATAGAATCGGAGGTTTCTCCAAGTGCCTGAGCAAATTCTGAAACACTTCTACGCAGTCAGGTGTCCATTTAAAGTGGCGTTTTCCTCGCTTTATTAATTCAAAGAATGGGATGCATTTATCCGTAGCCCTGGAGATAAATCTGCTTAGCGCGGCCACTTTTCCAGCAAGGCTCTGCACATCCCTAATCTGCCTACGTTCCTGAATGTTTCTGATTGCCGCAATTTGGTCTGGATTAATCTCAATACCGCGGGAACTGACAATGAATCCCAAGAATTTTCCAGAAGCAACACCAAACGAACATTTGGTCGGATTGAGTTTCATTCCATACTTTCGAAGAATGCCGAACATCTCTGCCAAGTCAGCAGTGTGTTGAGAAGATTGTTTGGACTTAACCAACATATCGTCAACGTATACTTCCATCGTTTTCCCGATCTGGTTATAGAACATCCTGTTGACCAAACGCTGATATGTAGCGCCCGCATTCTTCAAACCGAAGGGCATTACCACATAACAATATAACCCCAGATCGGTAATAAAACTAGTGTGCTCTTGATCCGGAACATGCATCGGAATTTGGTTGTATCCTGAATAAGCATCCATAAATGAGAGAAGCTCGTGACCTGCCGTCGAGTCTACCAACTGGTCATTTCGAGGCAATGGGAAACTATCTTTTGGACAAGCCTTGTTCAAATCCGAGAAGTCGATACACGTTCGCCACTTCCCATTGGTCTTCTTTACTAGGACTGGGTTCGAAATCCAATCTGGGTAGGTCGAATCTCTGATAAATCCATTACACTTTAGCTTTCCAACCTCTTCTTTCAAGGCAGCGGACCTCTCTGGGCCCAGCATTCGCCTTTTTTGCTTTACTGGAGGATGTTTGGGGTCAATGCTCAAAGAATGGCTGATGATTGATGGGGATATCCCGCACATGTCTGCGTGGGTCCAGGCAAATACATCCAGGTTGTTCTTTAAGAAATTCGTCATTTCTTCAGCAAGGTTCGGACTTAACTGGGATCCAATCTTAAGGACCTTCTCCGGGTCACTGTCATCGATTGGTACATCCACAGTTGCCTCGTTGGGAGTCGCCATTCTGCCCCCGGGCTCCTGATCCTCTCTGGGATCTATGTCCTCAGGCATCTCTCTGGGCAACTCTCCAACGATTGTCCTCTTTGGTTGCTATAAGGTCTCCGCCCCCGAAGGGGGAGAAGTGCCTTTAGTTTCGATATCCCCTCCATTGCGAAGTAACTTTAGTTCGGCAACATAACATGCTCTCGCAGCAACTTGATCCCCTCTGACGATACCAATGCCAGCTTCTGTGGGGAATTTCAATAACAAGCACCAAGGGGCTATACAGGCTCTGAACTTTGCGAGGGCCGGTCGGCCCAAGAAGGCATTGTATGGCGATTCAACATCCAAAACCACAAAGGGAAGGATTCTCACTCTCTGGCGTTCTCCTTCCCCAAGTGTAACTGGCAGCTCTACGTAACCCATTGGAGCAGTGGATGCTCCGTTGAATCCACGGATCCACCCCTGGCAGGGCTTCAAGTCTTTTATTTCAAGATTCATCTGGTCAAAGGCCTTTTTGAAGAGAATAATAACGGAACTCCCGTTGTCCACCAGAACCTTATGAACATTGGCTGGCCCAATGGGTATTGTAATTACAAGTGGATCTTCAGTTGGAGCATGGACTCCGATGCTTTCTCGTTCTCGGAAAACAACATCATCAGTCATCATCTTCTGCTGCTTCACCGGGATACTGTCCTCGGGGTTGCTACATTCCCCCACTTCGAGGTGTTGTTTGGCTGCATTGATGTATTGATCTAAAGCTTTGGAACTGTGCCCAGCAAGATAAAGTCCACCGATCACGGTATTGATAACAATATTCTTTCTCTTTTGCTGAGCAGTTGGCCTAGTAGCAAGTTGATTTTGATTCTGATTCGGGGCCTGCACTGCTTGCCCCATGTCCCTAGGCGCTACTCTGTATTCATCTAGCTTCCCTTCTCGAAGCAGCCTTTCGACCACGTCCCTCAGGTGACGGCATTCATTCGTCGAATGGCCGTGAATTTGATGAAAGAGACAAAACTTTCCTGTCTCACGCTCTTTTTCTGTCGATTCTCTAGGAGGTGGCCTCTTATTTTGGAGGACTTCGTACGCATCCATGAAAATATTCTCCAAAGTATCATTGATGGGTGTATAACTTTCAAAGGCCCTGGGACGAGTCCTTCTCTGGGAATCGTTCCCTCGGCCCCTCTTCCGGTTGTTGCCGTTACCATTGTTGTTGTTGTTACCCGGCTGACGACCACCCTGATTCTGATTTCCGACGTTAACTTCAACTTTCCCCGAGCTGTCTCCAGTCTGTTTGATGGCGACATTGCTCTGAATTTCCTCCTTATCAGTTGTTTTAACCTTTCGGTTTGCGTATACCTCTTCCCGGCGCAGATGTACGTTGGCTTTCTCATAGAATAACTCTCTGGTGTGGGGTGGTTTGCCTGCCAAGTACCTCCCGAATTCAGTGTCCTTATCCACTCCATCAATTAGTGCTGCGACAATGGTCGGCTCATGAGGATCTTTGACCTCAGTGGCGGCCAAATTGAAACGATCCAGGTACATCTTTAGACTCTCGCCTGGTCGCTGTTTGACCAGGAATAAATCGATCACGCTTTTCGTCTTCTGTGCGTAGATACGGAATTGTTCTACGAACTTCTCGCTCAGTTCCTTGAAGCTAGAAATCGACCTCGCCGGCAGGCGAGTAAACCATAACAAAGTCACGTCCTCCAGGAATATAGGAAACGCTTTACACTTAACCGAGTCAGAAGCGGCGGCAGCGGTCATCGACCAAGAGTATCTCATCAGGTGTTGAATAGGATCAAATCTTCCCGCATATCAATTCATTTGTGGCATGTTGAAGCGCCTTGGAAAAGTCGCATCCAAAATATCATCAGTAAAAGGAGTATGACTGCGGTCAATCCCCCAATCTTCGTTCCGCTGTCCGCGGCTGTCGGCGAGAATCTGGTGAACCATGGCTGCAACATTTGCGCTGGTCAAAGGAGGTTCAGGCTCAGTGCCTTTAGCCCGACGAGGTTCTCTGATCTCTCTTCGGGAAGCAGCCACAAAATCCGGGGCTCGGACAGGGCTTCGCTGCCCCCTGTTATCATGAGTATGCATGCGGCGACGGGGCTGAGGTGGTCTGTTATGCACAGGACTATTCACATTACGGTTTGGGGACCCCGCCCCTAGTTCCTCTTCTTGTGAGGGCAGGGTTCCGAACCGAAGTTGTTCTATGTTTTCGGCTCTCTCATATGGTCACCGCGGAGGTCTCGGCGATTCTTCAGACGAAGAAGAATATACTGGGGTGAGTGGATGAACCGGTGATGCCCTTTGCCTTGCTAGTTCGTCAAGTCTTCTATCCATAGCCGTCAAATTCTGCCACAGGATGGAACTTTCCTGCCTTTGGGCAGCCAACTCATCAAACAACCTATCCCACATTTCGGCGAAGCGAGAGAGATCCCCCTCAGTGACAGGAGCAGCAGGATCATAATGGTCATCATCACTCTCTCTTATACGCAAAGAGCTCGAACCGGGTCGAGCGGAGGTTCCGGGACGATAGGAATGGGTCATAGGTTCTTTTCCAGGTCGAGTTGTAGTCTGACCATCAGTTCGGATAGCGGCAGTTCGTGGAGAGCGATTCGCTGCGCCCCCCTGAGATCGACTCGTGGTCGTAGTACGCGGAGGTTGCGAGGTGTTGCCTCGAGATCGGGTGACAACCCCTTCAGTGGCATGGATCGTCTCATTCCCATCGACTCGGAACGAGGTGTCTTCGTCGGATCGGATCGCCCCCTGCGCTCCGCGATCCAGAATTTCTTCGTTGCCCAGTTCGTGTACACTCTCCTCAATCGTTTCGTTAGTCTGCGAAGTTTTAGATCTTTTTCCAGCCATGATATCCGAATCGCTGAAATCCTCAAAGAAGCGAATAGTGAAACTTTAGGACTGAGTTCTCAATGAAAGCACCAAAAATGTTAGATCGAAATTTGGACCTAACACCCAAATTATTATGAACAGTAGAGAATTTTGAATGAAGAACCAGGAAAAAGAAAATAACACTCAGAATTTATAGTGGTTCGGCGTTAACGAGCCTACGTCCACTTTATATGTTATTGATTATGCTTTAAAAGCTAATACAACAGTGGTTTCTCTCAATATTTCAGTAGTTTGACAATAATGGCGGATTCAGTACTCAATATTGCCAAAAGATCCCGAAAAATGCCAAGCTCTGGGCTATTTATAGCTGATTTTGCTAGGCGGATCGCGGACACGTGGCACGAATCCCGAGATCATCGGATCGCATCGCCACCGTTGGAGAAACAGTCAAACTAGCCGTTGTGGACAGGTGTCGTGATCTGCTTGAAAGTCGGATTGTGCAGATGGGGGAGAATTGGTCCAAGTGACGGTTAGGGACACGCGTCGCCAGATCCGTGCGATTCGGATCGCTGAAGACCAGCTCGCGCTTGAACAGGTCAGAGGGTTCGCCATGCACCAGGAGATCGGATCGGTTCGCTTGGGATAATAACATGAGTTTGGATCGGATCGCCCGGTTGCATCTTTCGCTGATGAAAAGGGGCGACCCGATATTGGGCGAGACGATGGTATGCGAATCGATCTTGGGCGAGACGATGGTACGCGAATCGATCTTGGGCGAGACGATGGTACGCGAATCGATCCCTTCATGTACTTAAATATCATGGTTTCTTGCTCTCCTCTTACGAATGATCCTGGGTGGCTTGATCAAAAAGCGAGCCAACAGTTAAATCATATGCTAGTTTATGAATCTTATGCAAGTTTGGGATGTTAAAACATATGTGAATCTTATGCAAGTTTGGGATGTCAAAACATATGTGAATCTTATGCAAGTTTGGGATGTTAAAACATATGTGAATCTTATGCAAGTTTGTTTCTACATATGCTAATTTGTATATGAATCTTATGAAAGTTTGGGATGTTAAATCATACGCTAGTTGTATATGAATCTTATGAAAGTTTGGGGATGTTAAATCATATGCTAGTTTATGAATCTTATGCAAGTTTGGGATGTTAAAACATATGTTAATCTTATGCAAGTTTGTTTCTACATATGCTAATTTGTATATGAATCTAATGCAAGTTTATGATGTTAAATCATATGCTAGTTGTATGTGAATCTTATGCAAGTTTGGGGATGTTAAATCATATGCTAATTTATGAATCTTATGCAAGTTTGGGATGTTAAATCATATGTGAATCTTATGCAAGTTTAGGATGTTAAAGCATATGAAAATCTTATATAAGCTTGGGATGTTAAATTATATATGAATCTTATGCAAGTCACTAGGTGGATTATACACAAGTTCATATGAGAATCAAGTATATACATATGCTAGTTTATATGCAAAACATGTGACATTAATTTACATGTTTATATACATATGCAAGTTCACATTTTCATGTTTAGATCTATATTTAGATCCATGGTAGTACATAGTTATGCAAATTTATGTTCTATATGCCCATTGCCTATGCAGGTTCTTGGCTATGCAAACTTATGTTATGATCTATTTTATGTGTTATGCAAGTTGTGATGTTGCTTTTCTTTTTATAAGTTAGACTATTTTCGGGTCTAACATATATCGTATTAAAACGTAGGACTAGCTTGGGGAAAATGGGAAAATGTTGATTTTGTCAATTTGAATTGGCATAAAATGGCTTTAAAGGCATATAATTAAAGTGGGACATTCATTGGTATAATTTACATACCTAAAAATTATGGACATAATTTAGGTGATAATTTTGGACATAGATTAATTTGGAAGTTATTGACAATTTGAAATACGGATGTTAATTCAAATTGGAGTTGAATAATAATGTGCAATAATAAACGCATAAGACACGAGGTTAGACTCATTTGTGGTATAAGATTGCCTGGACTCGCCAGGCAAATCCAACAACCACAAACGATAGTCTAATGTGAGAGGTCAAAGGCATAAATTAAATGAGTAATAAAGGCCTAAGACACGAGGTTAGACTCATTTGTGGTATAAGACTGCCTGGACTCACCTGGCAAATCCAGCAACCACAAACGGTAGTCTAATGTGAGAGGTCAAATGCATAAATTAAATGATGCTTAGACATGAGGTTAAGTCTGACTTGTGGTAGAAGTCTGCCCGGAACCGCCCGGCATATCCAGCGGCCACAAGCAATCGACTTAATGTGAGAGGTATGTGCATTAGTACTTAATTAATGCTGATCAAAGACGAATATGAATGACAAACAGAAGTTTGGTTGAGTGAGTAATTCTCTGAGTACCAATCTGATGTTGATTTCGGTCTTCGGGGTTGATACTTAGGGAGTTACTCTCTTAACCAATGTATATGTGAACCAAGATGTACTTAATCATAAATTAAGTAAAACATGATAAGTGGATAGGGTTAAGACCAGCTTAACCAATAATATATATACTAATTTGATAAGTGGATAGGGTTAAGACAAACTTAACCAATAATATATATTGATCTGATAGGGTTAAGACAAATTTAACCAATAATATATATTGATCTAATAAGTGGATAGGGTTAAGCCCAACTTAACAAATAAGATATAAGTGGATCGGGTTAAGACCAGCTTAACCAATAATATATTGATCTGATAAGCAGATAGGGTTAAGACAAGCTTCACTAATAACACATATTGATTTGATAAGTGGGTGACATGTGGGATATAATTATAAACACTTAACCAAGTTGAAACATGTAAGAAGACATGAATAAGAAAGGGTTAAGAGGGGAATCTTAGTAAGGACCAAGCATAGGTGGAAAGCTTGTGTCAAACATGGGGACCCTTTTCAAACCAGTAACCCATTAAGTATCTTTGTTAGCTCGAGTTAGATCGAGGACGGGACACGCTTACTGGGTTTGATTGTAAGAGGTCAAAACGGTTTAACGGTGGCAACGCAAGTCCAACGAGGTCATGTGCGTGCGTGGGCCCAGGCTGGTAGGTAAGACGTCGTTGCATCGTGTAGATATAAGCTGTGCATCTTTAATGGTATCGGGTTGCCACTTTGGGGAGTGATACACCCCACTGTGGGACCAGCACGGGTATCTATGAGTTAGGGAGCCGATCGTATGGGGAAGGTAGTGGCTACGACTAGAGGAGATAGGGGTAGGCGGCACCTATGACAACAGCTAGGAGTACAAGAAACTACCATATTATGAATAAATGTTGTAACTAGACTAGGGAGGGTAGTTGGTGCAATTAGTGGAGGTAGGAGCAGGCGGCACCAACGATAGCAGCTAGGAGTACATGAAACTACTATTATTATAATTATCATTATTATGATTAGTAAGAGGGATCAACATCCAGTATGGGACTAGTAATGGAGCAGTGTAATTAGCATTGCTGCAGTATATTAATTATCCTATAGTGATTAGGAGTGCAATTAACACCCGAATATTCCTCTGTTTGTTTTGTCTTGCCTACTTGTTTCATAGTCATTCCTTGTTTTACCAGTTTATGCCTTATCCTAACTACTTTAATAATTATATTGTTAAAGTTATTGTATTCGCTAGACTTTATGTCTGAACCCTTGTTTTCGCCTCTTTTCTTCCTCCCAACCCCCCTCCCCCCTTCCCGGTTCCCAGGGTGGGACTAGTACTAGTGGAGCTTAATTTAGATCTCTTTCTCTCTCTTTTGGAAGTGCTTGGATTGCTGAAAGTAAAGTTCAGCTCATCTCTTTTATGGATACTTATGTTGGGGTTATGCATTTTTTTACTTTATGTACTCCGAAAATAATTTGTCAAGATGGATATTAAGTGTACTTGGTTTATGAAGTTGTAATCAAACAATTTCTCCGCTGCAATAAAAGTTGTTTTTAATTTTTCAAGTACCAATATATGTATCTGTTTTGTTATATTCTGTTCTATACACTAATAATGCTCCATGAAAGTTAATGCATTCCCTTTGAGAGTGACATTAATGGACGTGGGGTGTTACACGTGGTATTAGAGCTGAAGGTTAACAAAACAGATAAGGGATTTTGAAAAACTATTTTTCAAAAGCATTTTTATAAAGAAAAACTTTCAAAAATATGTTTTAAGGGAAGTATTTTTCAAGAGAAAATCTTATTTTGAAAAACATAACCCCCAAGAGCTATATACCTTTCCTTCGATTCTCCGTTTTAAATCTCTTCCTCTTTCCTTTTCGAATTTCTTCCTCCACGTATAGACGCTTTTTCTAAGGTATGTAAGAACTTCCATACGATGGGCGGAAAACCGCTTCATGGGACTGGGACGTTTGTCAAAGCTAGAAGGAAGCGGAGGACTTGTTAGTACCTTTAAGATGGACGATGGGAGGAAGGTTCAATTAGCCACTTGGTTAATGAAGGACGAAACCTCATTTTTGTAGGAGGTCGCGAATGGAGAATGTGCAGGAGAGACATGGATGGTACACATGATAAGAAAGTAGATCCAAAGAAAGGCGGTAAGGATAACAAGGGGCTAAGTGAAAAGGAAGGGCCACACTTGTGAAATACATGACTACTTAAATAAAGACGTTAGATAGAAGAAGAAGACTAGTTGTTATCAATACGGAGAAACAAGACATCTTATTAGGATCATCCAAAGAAGCAAAAGGCAATGGTAAGGGAAAGTACAGGATCTTCTGGAGGGCAGATGCATTCCCTCACGGCTGGCATACCTGATAAAGGTAGAAATATCTTGGTTGGAAGTTTGGTTTTTCTTTTTTGTTGATCATCCTGTTCGAAACTTGTTTGAATTATGGTGTTTCACACTCGTTTGTATCTGCTTTGTCAGTTGAAAACATTGCACCTAAATATTAGTCTAGTTACGAATCCCATAGTAGTCTCAAATCCTATTGGTGGTTCAGCTCATCTTTCGATGATTTTTCAGGATTTGAGAGTGTCTATCTTGGGCGTTGGGTTTGAATGCAACGCCTTCGTTCTTGGCTTCTTGGGCTATGGCTTGATTACAGGTATGGATTGGCTAGTTAGATACGGTGCCATCCTAGACTGTGAATGAAGGGTAGTTAGATTGTAGACTCGTTGTGGAAAGACCTTTGATATTTCTTGTGACCCTAGACGTCCGGTAATGCTTAGCTACCTAGAATCCCTTGACGCATCCAATGATGATTTGGAAGCTGTTCGTGCGGTCTGTGAATATAGTGACGTCATTGATGAAGTTCGGGGTTTACCCCCCCCCCCCCTCGAGGCACGAGATAGACTTTCGAATATACCTAGTAGATAATGCAAAGCCAGTTGCATTACCAGTGCGCCACATGGCTCCGAGAGAGAGAAGAGAACTCAGTAAGCAAGTGAAAGATTTGCTTGAGAAGGGGTTCATAAGAAGAAGTATTTTGGAATGGGGTGCTCCAGTTATTTCTGCTACGAAGGCTGATGGTTCACTTAGACTGTGCGTGGATTATAGAGAGCTGAATAAGCTCACCTAGAAGAACAAACACCCATTACCGAGGATAAATGATTTGTCCGATCAGTTGGTGGGTGCTTCTGTTTTCTCGCAACTGGATTTGGCTATAGGATTTCATCAGCTAAGGATGGCTGAAGACAGCATAGATAAGACTGCATTTAGAACTCCTGACGGTTTCTTCGAGTGGCTCGTCATGCCTTTTGGTTTAACGAATGCACCCGCATACTTCGTTGACTTAATGAGTAGGATGTTTAGGGAGTTTCTAAACAAGTCTATAGTAGTCTTTGTGAATGATATCTTGATTTTCTCTAGAAGCGAAGAAGAATACGCCCTACATCTTAGGGAAGTCTTAGAGACCCTACGAGTGCATAAACTCAAAGCTAAGTTGTCCAAATGCCATTCTTGGAAAAAAGATGTGAGGTTCTTAGGACACGTGGTCTTCAAGGAAGGGATAGCTATGGATCCCACAAAAGGTGGTGGCAATCCAAGATTGGAAGATTCCTAAGAACACAACAGAAGTAAGAAGCTTTTTAGGGCTGGTTGGTTATTATAACAAGTTCATTAAGGACTTCGCGAAGATATCAGCCTCACTTACTCGGTTAACGAATAAGGACTTGACTTTTTGCTTGAGGACGTTGATGACAGCTCCAGTTTTAGTTTTTCCAGATGGAAGTAAGCCATTCACAGTGTATATTGGTGCTTGCTGGACAGGGCTTGGAGCATTTTTCGATGCAAGGGGAAAAGGTGATATGCAAAAAGCGGCAAGTACAAGCATCGCTTATCATCCATAGATGGATGGACGGACAGAAAGGGGTGAATATAATCCTTGAAGATCTTTTGAGGTTATGTATCCTAGACTTTGAGGGACGTGAGAAGAGGTAACAAGCTTATTGGTGTTCACGACGTGTTTCACGTATCACATTTGCAAAAGTGTTACAAGTTACTTCGGAAGTAGTGGAGCCGAACATGCTTAGAGAAGTGGAAGTAGAGGGAGATGCCACGATTAGACGAGCTCCTGCATGCATCCTTGGGTCGGAGGTATAAGAGCTATGCAACAAAGAGGTCAAGTTGGTGATCAAGGAGACGCGACTAGGGAGGCGGAAGACAAGATGCGTATGCTGTACCCTTTCCTTTTTTAGGATATGTTTTTAACTTCTCCTTTCTCTACCACTTTGTTGATACTTGTTCTATCGTTTAATATGACTTTGCGATGATATCTTCGACCTTTAGTTAGGAAAAAAACTATGGTTGTAAACATGTGTTTGAGACATGTTATGTTTGGTGGATGCAAATGGATGCAAGTGGATGCTAGTGGTTGCTCGTGGATGCATGTACACACACATTAGGCACTAGATCGGCTCAATCACTTTCATATTGCATATAAATATGTGTGCATATTTAATGGATGTATAATGGTTGTGTTATCATATGGATGCTGCATTTCGATGAATGTTTGTGCACACATGTAGAAATAATATGTATCGTTAGGATTCTTTTGCATACATAATGGATGCATGGCACTATCATGATTTGCATTAAGGAGGTCAACTGAATCAGTAGACCGCCTGATTTTGCATTAGATAAGGAATATATACACACACTTTTTGCATATGTTCATACGGCATTAGAAATCTTGTAAGGACAATGGATGCCTATGTTTGATGGTTGAGTAGATGGATAATTGGATGTTAGGATATGCATTCTCCTTAACTTGGAGATTTCGGGGTCGAAATCCCTTATGGAGGGGAGAATGTAACACCCTGTAATTTTAAATATCAAAATTTACAAATTAAAGAATACTCAATTTCAACTGTGCGAATTTAGGCAAACGGGCTACGCCATTGCGTTCGTACCAAGATCCAAACGGACTAAGATAGAGTAGTTTTGAAGGTAGACATCAGGAACAGTAGGGTTCAATCCATAGCATAGCACAGCTGAACAAGACAGCATGTACCCCAATCACCTATTGATGTGACATGGTTTATAGCACCCTAAGAGTAGCCGAGGCTATCAGTCTTGGCATGCCAAAAAAGGTGATTATGAAAAGTTCCTCTTCCAACTTCCTACAACGCGAGCTAAGCTTCACCATGTTGTAGAGAAGGGACAGCGAGCACGTATCACCCAACAGCATCCAAAATCAGTTACCAAGCTCCATTACCCAAAAAAAATCCAAACTTACACTCCAAACAACACACAACCCATAACAAACTACACTACTACGAAATAAACTCAAACAAGATGAATAAAAAGGAAAAATGATAGTAAAGAAGTAAGAAAATGCCAGATAGAGTCCTCACAAATACCCGAGACCCAAATCAACTAGCCTTCGGTCACCAAAGTAAGAAACACAGCATTAAAATTCATTGCGTAGTTGATAAATCAGTGAAGTAGGCATACCGATATAAGAAGAAGAGTCGTGAAGCATACAAGTTGCGTAACCATCAGAAAACCAAAATAACTTCACGAAAGAGTATAATCTACCTGCACCTTTGCATGTCGAACACAATCCCAAATTTGTTGAATCCCACCTTCGCATTGCAATAGGGGCACCAACAAAGCAAGGCCTTCGACACAAGAACTGTACTGGAACAACTGCGGGGTTGCCAAAAGCAGGTTGGAACACCACACAAAGGACAAGAAGGGAAGAGTGTAGCATGTTAGGTTAGGAAGTAGGAGCAAAAATAGAAGGTGGTAACAAAGCCGAAAGGGTTGGATCTGGGCAGTAGAATTTAGGGTTTGGGTAGCCATCCACACAGACGTAAACAGGCGAATAGGAAGAGAGGGCATAGGGAAGATCAGATCGATTTTAGAAGAGGGGAAAGGCGGAAGATTTAGAGTGGAAGAAGATGAAGATTGGGGAAGCTTTTCTCCTGATGCCACTAACGAATGGTTACCCAAACCGAAATACCACATATTCCTTTCTGTTCTTTACTCTAATTGTTAACTAGCTCATTTAGATAAATCTATTATCTTTCCAAAACTTGGAATATTCCATCCAAAATATTTTCAAATCATTTATTATGATTTAACATAATTTATCCATATTTTTAATAATTTTATTAAGGCCCTTACAATCGGTTTTCAATTTCTGGTCATTGAATTACAACCATAGGCCCTTTCCAAAACATATTTGGACTTATGAAAAAAATCAAACTATTGGACCTTAAAACTTCTTATTTCATTTGAAAACTTTTTTCATTACGGTCCCAATGCTTCCAGTTTCAGGAGAACCCGACGACCATATCTCCTGGTACGTCAATTCAAAGTTACGGGTCGAACTTCGCGAATTGTCGCAGCACGACACATTCTATTCAATCCCAAATCAATTTATAATTAAAACAAACTGAATGGCTTCCAAAATAATTTATAATTTATGTAAGTTATATACAACCACCATCAGGAATTATATTTCAATTATTCAAAATCAAATATTTCAATATTAACTCATTTTAATATTATTTAAATGAATAAAATAATATATTTTTTGATACTTGTTATTTTAAGCTCAAGCTTTCCAGACAGCCTTATAAAAATAATAAGGAACTTCCGAAAAGAAACTTCTTTTAAAATGATTTCTACATGGCCTAACCGAACTTCACTTTAAAAAGTTACTATTAATTTCAAAAATAAAACTTCGATAGACCAAAAGTACATGAAAATTACTTTAAAACTATTCATTCCTGTTACAAATATTCATCGATATTTTTAAATCTTCGTGTCCATCCAAAATCGGACATCAAATTCAGACTTCAATTTTTCACTGAATATTACATTATTAAAATATTCAACTTTATTTAGAATCGGAATGAGATTCAACCAATTACCATATAATTTCATTTATATGGATTTCATACATCATATGTATCCAACAATAGTTGTGAACAACCATCAACATCCAATTATCACACATACAAAGTGCAATTCACCGTATAATCCTTAAATAAATAAATAACGCTTTTGTCGGTTCGTCAATCTACCGATTGGCATACAAATCAACACTTAGGATTAGAGTTCATTATCATTCCAATGCCCGTGTGGGGTTTTCATCACATTCGTAATTAGTGATTATTATCTATACACATGGGAGACGTGTAAATAAAGTGTCATCCCAATACCCATGTGGGGTTTGCAGCACAATCTATGTGAACCTATCTACACACTTGGGAGATGTGTGGGCTAATTATCATCCCAATACCGATGTGGGGTTTTCAACCAATTAAGATCAACTATAGATTCAAACAATCAAAAATAGCTTGTTCATTTCAGGTTACTTTTATATCAAGTCAATTTGACATAAACTGGTGATCATATATACGTCGTTTGACTTATAAATGGGTGTTTAACCCTACAACAACTACCATACACATTTTAACAGTGTGCTAACATGTTCATTAACTCAATTCAACTTTTAAATCGTTTCATAGTTCAATCATCAATTCAATCACAAAACGAAACATTTTACAGTATAAACTACTACATAACCTACGATTAACTGTTTAATTACTCAAAACAAGTTAAGAAGCTCTCACTCCAATCATCCTAACACCTCGATACTTCTTAGGTAGCCCCTCAAGCTTTCCATGAAACCAAGTTTGCAACTTTTCAACCCCTAATCAATAGCTACTACACACATACACTCGTATGTAACTTAATTTGCAATTTTAAATGAAAAGCTAGGATTTTTATGTGGTTTTAGGGTTCAAGTGGGCATGGGGGATGATAGCTTGGGCTATTCAGGGGGTCCACACGTTGGTGGTGCTAATGGGGTCATAGAAATGGTAGGTAGGGCCCTTATGGGGTGTTAAGCAGAGAATTAGCTTGGAATAATGGTGAAAGGTGGTGTCTTTTGTAATTTGGAATGAAGGAAAGGGAACTCGGGGCTAAGGAGGGGCCATGGCATAAGGATTGAGGAGGTTGGTGGCTATTGGTGGTTGCGCAAGAGGAGTAAGGCACTGGAGGGACTTCCTTGTTGTAGCGTGGGGTTTAATAGGGAGAGGAAGTGGAAATGGAGGCTTAGTTCTTAAGAAATGGAGAAAACAAATAAGGAAGTGGAAGATAGAAATGAAAGGGAGGGAATGAATGTGAATTCAAGTACAATAACAAGGACAGGGTCGGAAGAAGGAGACAAGTGGCTAAGGAAGGACACGAGTTGTCTAACTTTGGCAACTTATGAAAATTAGTGTAAAAGATAATAATTATTTCCAAATTAATTAAACTAGGTGAACTTCTTTCTAGTCGTACGACCACAAACGAACTCCAAAAATTACGAATCTTGAAATCTTGCTATGTTATGCAGTTACGATTCCAATTAACCTTGTCTTCTCGAATTCAAAGACCGTTTGGAAAATCGCTTTATATCTAGCTTTTACTGAATTTCGACTATTTTTTCAACTTACGATTATATATCGTACGCTTACATATGAACTCTGTCTAACTTGAAATTTTATATCCTACCATATTTTGATGTTCCGGATCCAATTAAAGTGGTTCAATTGGATTCTAAGACTGTCTTAAAAATGGTCCTTTTACAAGTCATCAAAATAGCATTGAAACATTGATTTTCAAAATCTTCACTTTTAAAAAGATTTAAAAAGTTTAATGACCCTGCTTTAACTCAAATAAAACATACACAATGTTTAAAAAAATCATCAAATTTTCTCAAGCCCAAATTCAACATTTGATATTTTAAAATCCATTAAAATAGATTAAAATTCAAATTTTAAATTTATAAAAAATATGGCTCGTTACAATCTCCCCCACTTAAAAACCTTTCATCCTTGAAAAGAAAGACAAAACTGAAGGTCGTTTACTTAACCTACTCAGCCTTTGTTATAACTCAAGATCTTTAACATTTTAGTATCTAAGAACTTTCCAATTTCTCGAAATTGGCTAACACCTTAAATTTTCGAAAAATTTCGCCATAATCTCCTTTGTACTGATCAATCAGTACAACTACAATTTGCCTCTACAGGCTCTCATCAATCAAAAGAAAATTCAAGAGCCAAGAAGCTCACAATATTATCATACCCCATTAATACAATAAACTTGTACCTTTTTTGGCGGCCATGCAATTTTATTCCTCATCTTAACTTTCATGCAACAACCTGTCTAACCTATACACATGTCCAATCCGAACTAATTTTCAATTCGGTTCAACGTTAGATTTGATTTGGCTTAATTTACCTTCTATCTTGTAACACCCCGTATTTTCTGTGAACGCATAAGTAACAAATCAAAGGATAATTAATTTTTAAAATAAGAATCAAGGGAAACGGGTTGCGCCATTGCATTTGTCTCAGAATTCTTCTTGGAAACGAGTCCGAGTTTGCAAGAATCGGAGTCCATATGAGGGAGATATGGTCGTCCGAAGTTTCAGAAATATTCAGAACAGCTCGAAATTTGAATTCAAACACAGAAGCGGGCTGGGCGGGAAATTTCCCGCGCAGGGCCCAAGTCGACTAGGGAGTCGACTGGGAAGTCAACCCCCCAGGACCTAGGTCGACTGGGGAGTCGACTGGGTAGTCGACCCCCCCAGACCAGGTCGACTGGGCAGTCGACCTGGGGGTCGAGCCTTTGTCGAACCTGGTGCGTGTGTGTGCGATTTTAAAGGCTGTGACGTGTTTTGGCAGACCTGATGAGTTCTAGGGTTAATCTGAGGGCCTAAATGAGTTCCTACACCTATAAATACATCCTAGAACCTAGCCTCCTCTACACACAATTCTATTCTGCTCCTACTCTACCTCTGTTCTAAATAAAAATAAAAATGGCGTCGCTACTCTGTTGGAATCAAAACTAGAAGCTAACCAACATCAACCTAAGCAACTCAATTCAAATTAGAGATTAAAGCTTCTGCAATGATTCTACAACAATTAAAGTTCTTTCTTTAATCCCGCCAAGGCAAGTACAGTTATTTTCCGATATAAACGTTAATTCTGATTGTGACATGAATTGTAAATCTGAATTTGAGGTTATATCTGTTCTGTTCTGTTTTAGATCTATCTTATTCTGTATCTCTTTCCTCTTTTTTGTTCTATAGCCTGGCTACCACGAGCCTAAGCCAATCTCATAAGAGATTAACATACGCTAAAATGTTTGGGACAGTAAAATGAATGATGCATAAATTGGGCATGACCAATAGGTGACTGATTTGAGGAAAGAACATGGACTGTAGCTAGAACGTAAATCTGAGACATATGACTGGACATGTTATATTTATAACATAAAGGGTATTGAACATATGATTTGAGGACATGACATAGAAAGGTATATAATTGGACATAAATATAGACTGTATTGAACATATGACTTGAGATAAAGAGAATATAGATTAGGTATAAAGATTTACATGAAAGTAGGGTATCTATTAATGTAAATAAACACCTTAGTAAGGGATCTTTGGGATATATGACATGCATAGTAATCGATGGCTATATATGGTATTATTTATATATGGATCTTCTGTACTATGCAAGTTTAATAAAAATTGAAACATATGATATATAGTAAATTATGACCATAATCTGTGCTATGTAAATTTAATGCAAACATGGGGTATATGATCAATCATGACCATTATTTATGCATGTGAACTTAGGCCAAGTTTGTAATTAGGCAAGAGACGTTTGTGAAACTTTAAGGAATGATTAAATCTGTTATATTTGCCTAATTTGCTAGTTCTGCTATATTTGTCTAATCTGCTAGTTCTGTTATGCTGCCTAATATGCTAGTTCTGTTATCTGCTAGTTCTGCTCTACTGCCTAGTCTGCTAGATTTGTTCATCTGCCAAATTTGCCATCTGCTAAGTCTGTTGAAAATGCCAAATCTGCTAAACTAAATCTGTTGGGATGCCTAATCTGTTATCTGCTAGTTTTCTTAATCTGCTAAATCTGTTATGTCGCATAATCTAAAAAATCGGTTATCTGATATATCAATTGAGTTGATATAATTAGTCCGCTATTGACATAATCTGAATTGGCTATAGTTATGAATAATTGACATGTATATTAGGCGTGGGTATAAATGGTAAATCATTAATTAATTGGCCGCAAAGATAAACATGGCTAACTCGAGGTTAGAATGAGTTTGCGGCATAATTCAGCCTGGAACCGCCCAGCATATTCCAGTGGTCGCAAAAAATAGGTTCTAATGTGAGAAGTTAGTCATAACGTGCTTGAAACCCGAGGTTGGACTCAGTTTGCGACAGAAACCTGCCCGGAACCAACCGGCCTAACCAGTAGCCGCAAACTGTCAGTCTAATGTGAGAGGTCTGGGCATTAATATTTAATTAATGAAAATCTGAGATAAATATGATGTCTAAAACGTGTTGGGTAGGTAAGGTGGAACCAATTGGACCAATGAATCTGATAAACCCGTTTCGTGAATCTTTAGGCTCAATACAAAGTTAGACAATCTGTAACCGGTTAATCTGTAACCAGTAAATCTGTAAGTCTGTTAATCTGTGAACTAGTTGATCTAAACTCTGTATGTCTGAAACTTGTAAACAAGTTAATCTGTTAGTCTGGGGACACAAGGTTAGGAGGGGAATTACTTGTGTCATCTATTGTTTGGGACCCATACTAGTCAGTAACCCTTTCTGGTATCAAAACTTTGACCCAACAGTAGGTAGGGTTCGGGCACGCTTACTGAGCTAATTATAAGCAGTACATTCTGATAATGGCGAGGGGTGTTGATGGTGCGTTCCAACTGGGTCATGTGCGTGCATGGACCCCGGTCTTCCTCTGAGGATGTAAGACGCCGTGACATCTGTAAATAGGTCTGTGCCAATTGGTTGTTACTTTAGGGAGTGATACACCCTACTGTGTGGCCGACACAGGGTATTTATGTTTAGGGAGCCGTTCGCCTGGGGTAGGGTTTTAGGATACACTTAGTTCTGTCTGTTTCTGTTGGTACCGTCTGTTTCTGTTGGGTGGCAACATCTGTCTGTTTCTGCGTGGTACCGTCTGTTCGGGTGGTAAAGGACCAACTACTAGTGTACACCTAATTCTACATTCTGTCTCCGTACTGATCAATTTGTTTCTGCTTCTGTCTGTTTCTGTTCGGGTGGTAAAGGCCCATTACTAGCACTCTCTTCTGTGTAAATTATTCTGTACCCGTTTCTGTTTCAGTTTAGACATTAGGGTGACACCTAATCCTGTTATTCTAGTATTAGTGCAAAGAAGTGTAAAGAAATAGCTTATGTCATTCTGTTCTTCTTTTATATCCGCTACACCTGTTACAGTTATCTCTCATCCAGTTTTATGTTCATGTCATGTTATTATTATCTGTTCATAACTGAAAATCACTGGACTTGCCAGACTTTTTGTCTGACCCTTGTTGTTTCGCCTCTTTTGTTCCGTCCCCACCCCCCCCCCCCCCCCAGGTTGTAGAAGGGAATACTCTAACTTGATCCAGATCTCTTCTGCTTGAAGTGCTTAAAGTATGGCTTGTCTTCTTCTGTGGGGATTATGATTTTAAACTATGCATTCTGAAGGCTTTTGTACAAGACTGATATTTTGTACTTGAATTCTGATATTGTGATTTGAAAGGATGTAACCAAGCTTATTTCTTTTTCTGTTGAAATAAAGTTATAAATTTTTCAAGTACTATTTTATTTGTCTTGTAAGTTTCTGTTCTGTTTACTAAAATGCTCCACCAAAGTTAAGGCATTCCCTTTGGGAGTGACCTTAACGGAGGTGGGGTGTTACACTTGGTATCAGAGCTAAAGGTTACCAGATTAGATAAAAGTTTTTGAAAATTATTTTCAAAAAGGTTTTGAAAGGAAGTATTTTCAAAAATAAAGCTTATTTTGAAAAACATGATCCCCAAGAGCCATATATCTTTCCTTCAGTCCTTTTTGTATTGAATCTATCCTTTTTCGTTTCAGCATGTCTGAAGCATCTGAGATACCAGAGGGTGTTCATGTACCCGGTTGGTTTGGTCAATATCTTGAAGCTAGGACCGCCGCCGCAGGTCCAGCAAATGATCCTCCTCCTCCTCCGCCCCCTCCTTGTGCAATTGCTTTCTCAAAGATCTGTAGAGATTTTAGGGCCATGGGTGGGAAGGATTTCAAGGGAACTGAATCATTCGTACAAGCGAGGAACTGGCTCAAAGAAACTGAGGATCTATTCGTTATCTTCGAAGTGGACGATAGGCAGAAGGTACAGTTGGCGGTATGGCTGCTCAAAGACGAAGCTTCCTATTGGTGGGAAGTCACTAACGCCGAGAGGCCAGTTGAGACATGGATGGATTTCAGAACAAGGTTTGAGACAAAATTCCTCTCGCAAGTTGAACGAAGTTTACAACTGGAAAAGTTCTTATCTCTTAAGCAAGGAAGTACGACGGTCAAGGAATACGTCAACCAGTTCAACCAACTAGCTAGGTTCAGATTGGATTTAGTCAACACTCAGCATAAAAAGGCTCTCCGCTTTGTTAAAGGATTGAACGAGCCACTGCACAGCCTAGCCATGACCCATGTACCCATGGGAGCGACTTACGAGAAATTGGTGGACATGGCGCTACTGCACGAGGAAGACAAGGGCCCGAAAGAAACAAAGAAGGAAGAACCACAGAGTAAGAAAGCATGGCCCAAAAAGGAAACACAAAAGAAGGATGAGAAGTCTGAAGATAAGAAGGGGAAAAGTGCTTTACTTGTGGGAGCTCGACTCATCTGAACAAGGATTGCAGAAAAAGGAAGGGCGCTTGCTTCAACTGTGGAGAGATGGGGCACTTCACTAGGGACTGCCCGAAGAAACGAGGGCAAGGAGGGCAGGCGAACACTCTTGAGGCTAGTGGCTAGGATAGAAATAGGAAAATTCCTATAGTAGGTTTAATTTCTTTATCTGATTATGGAGTTAAGACTCTTTCTGATTCTAGTATTTTGATTTTGTAATCGATACTCTGCACTTTAATACTAGTATTGCTTTTGATTCCGTTATGACTCATCTGTTTGTGATAGATTGGGATTTGAGGGATATTTGTGTTAGGCGTCAAGTATGACGCATACATTCTAAATTTTTGTGGGGTATGATTTTATCATGCTTAGCTTCCTAAGAATCATTAGGGAACCTGATCTGTACCAGTAGTCTGTAAATATCTGAATACTTCTGATAAGATTTCCAGTTTTGACATTGTCTAAAAAAGGGTAATCCTCCGGGTGTCAATTTGATGTTGGTTTCGGTCTTCGGGGCCGATACTTAGGACCCATGTCTAATGGGAACCAAGTTTTTGTTCTATCTGTACTCGCTTCCATCATTCGACTGTATCCTATCGATCGAATCTTCGAACTTTAGGTAGAAACTAATGGGTGTAAACATGTGTTTGAGACATGTTATGTTTGGTGGTTGCAAGTGGTTGCTAGTGGTTGCTCGTGGATGCATATACACACACTAGGCACTAGATCGGCTCGAAAACACTCTCATACTGCATATGGATGTGTGAGCATTTTCAATTTTTGTGGATGCAAAATGATTGACTCAGCACATGGATGTTGCATATGACTGAATGGTTGTGCACTCATATAGAAATGATATGTATCGAGTAGGAAAATTGCATGCATGTTGGACTAACGGCACTGGCATAATTCGCATTAAGGAGGTCAACTGAATCAGTGGACCGCCTGATCTTTGCATTAGATAAGGAACATATACACACACTTTTGCATATGTTCATACAACATTAGAAGTTTCTAAGGACAATGGACGCCAGTGATTGATGATTGAGTAGATGGATGTTGGATGGTAAGACACATTCTTCTTAACTTGAAGATTTCGGGGACGAAATCCTTTAAAGAGGGGAGAATGTAACACCCCGTATTTTCTGTGAACGTATAAGTAACAAATCAAAGAATAATTAATTTTTAAAATAAGAATCAAGAGAAACGGGTTGCACCATTGCGTTCGTCTCGGAATTCTACTTGGAAACGAGTCCGAGTTTGCAAGAATCGGAGTCCGTATGAGGGAGATATGGCCCTCCGAAGTTTCAGAAATATTCAGAACAGCTTGAAATTTGAATTGAAACCCAGAAGCGGGCTGGGCGGAAAATTTCCCGCCCAGGGCCCAAGTCGACTGGGCAGTCGACCCCCAGGACCCAGGTCGACTGGGGAGTCGACTGGGCATTCGACCCCTCCAGAACAGGTCGACTGGGCAGTCGACCTGGGGGTCGAGCCTTGGTCGAACCTGGTGCGTGTGTGTGCGATTTTGAAGGCTGTGACGTGTTTTAACGGACCTGATGAGTTCTAGGGTTAATCTGAGGGCCTAAATGAGTTCCTACACCTATAAATACATCCTAGAACCTAGCCTCCTCTACACACAATTCTATTCTGCTACTACTCTACCTCTGTTCTAAATAAAAATGGCGTCGCTACTCTGTTGGAATCAAAACTAGAAGCTAACCAACATCAACCTAAGCAACTCAATTCAAATTAGAGATTAAAGCTTCTGCAACGATTCTACAACAATTAAAGTTCTTTCTTTAATCCCACCAATGCAAGTACAGTTATTTTCCGATATAAACGTTAATTCTGATTGTGACATGAATTGTAAATCTGAATCTGAATCTGAGGTGATATCTGTTCTGTTTAGATCTATCTTATTCTGTATCTCTTTCCTCTTTTTTGTTCTATAGCCAGGCTACCACGAGCCTGAGCCAATCTCATAAGAGATTTACATACGCTAAAATGTTTGGGACAGTAAAATGAATGATGCATAAATTGGGCATGACCAATAGGTGACTGATTTGAGGAAAGAACATGGACTGTAGCTAGAATGTAAATCTGAGACATATGACTGGACATGTTATATTTATAACATAAAGGGTATTGAACATATGATTTGAAGACATGACATAGAAAGGTACATAATTGGACATAAATATAGACTGTATTGAACATATGACTTGAGATAAAGAGAATATAGCTTAGGTATAAAGATTTACATGAAAGTAGGGTATCTATTAATGTAAATAAACACCTAAGTAAGGGATCTTAGGGATATATGACATGCATAGTAATCGATGGCTATATATGGTATTATTTATATATGGATCTTCTGTACTATGCAAGTTTAATAAAAATTGAAACATATGATATATAGTAAATTATGACCATAATCTGTGCTATGTAAATTTAATGCGAACATGGGGTATATGATCAATCATGACCATTATTTATGCATGTGAACTTAGGCCAAGTTTATTATTAGGCAAGAGATGTTTGTGAAACTTTAAGGAATGATTAAATCTGTTATATTTTCCTAATTTGCTAGTTCTGCTATATTTGTCTAATCTGCTAGTTCTAATATATTGCCTAATATGCTAGTTCTGATATCTGCTAGTTCTGCTCTACTGCCTAGTCTGCTAGATTTGTTCATCTGCCAAATCTGTCATCTGCTAAGTCTGTTGAAAATGCCAAATCTGCTAAACTAAATCTGCTGAGATGCCTTATCTGTTATCTGCTAGTTTGCTTAATCTACTAAATCCGTTATGTCGCCTAATCTGAAAAATCTGTTATCTTCTATATCTGTTGAGTTGATATAATTAGTCCGCTATTGACATAATCTGAATTGGCTATAGTTATGAATAATTGACATGTATATTAGGCGTGGGTATAAATGGTAAATCATTAATTAATTGGCCGCAAAGATAAACATGGCTAACTCGAGGTTAGAATGAGTTTGCGGCGTAATTCTGCCCGGAACCGCCCGGCATATTCCAGTGGCCGCAAACAATAGGTTCTAATGTGAGAAATTAGTCATAACGTGCTTGAAACCCGAGGTTAGACTCAGTTTGCGACAGAAACCTGCCCGGAACCAACCGGCCTAACCAGTAGCCGCAAATTGTCAGTCTAATGTGAGAGGTCTGGGCATTAATATTTAATTAATGAAAATCTGAGATAAATATGATGTCTAAAACGTGTTGGGTAGGTAAGGTTGAACCAATTGGACCAATGAATCTGATAAACCCGTTTCGTGAATCTGTAGGCCCAATACAAAGTTAGACAATTTGTAACTGGTTAATCTGTAACTAGTAAATCTGTAAGTCTGTTAATCTGTGAACTAGTTGATCTAAACTCTGTATGTCTGAAACTTGTAAACAAGTTAATCTGAAATCTGTTAGTCTGGGGACACAAGGTTAGGAGGGGAATAACTTGTGTCATCTGTTGTTTGGGACCCATATTAGTCAGTAACCCTTTCTGGTATCAAAACTTTGACCCAACAGTAGGTAGGGTCCGGACACGCTTACTGAGCTAATTATAAGCGGTTCATTCTGATAATGGCGAGGGGTGTTGATGGTGCGTTCCAACCGGGTCATGTGTGTAACAACCCGCAAAAATCAGAACCAATTTAAAATTTTTATTTTAGAAAATTTTAATGAATTTTGACAATATAAAATAATTTATTTAAATCATAATGATCACAAATTTGATTTAAATCAAAGTTAGAATGAATGATTTAATTTTAATTAACAAAAGAGTTAGAAATAGCGCGGTAGTTTGAAAAGTCAAACTTGAACTTTGACTAACCGTACAGGATGCAAAATTTAACGGATTTTAGTGAAACCAAAAATACTAGAATCTATTTAAAAATATCTTTCTAACAAATCTGAAAAATTGAAATTTCATAGCGGAAATCAAAAGTTATGGCCAATTCAATATTTAGAAAGGTCGCTATGAAATTTATAAAGGTCAAAATGCTACTTTTTGCATACGAAGGAATTTGAACTCGAAACCACTTCCATTGAGTTCAGAATGATGTTTCTACATTGAAAAACAGTAAACACTTATATATTTTGAGTTTCGAGATTTATTTGTTTAAAAATCTTTTTAATATTAAATATATTGGCCTTAAAAATAGTCATTTTTCAAACGACCCCGGTTTTCGACGAAATCACTTTTGTTGGAACCGGAATGTCAAATTATTGTTAGGTTTCAATTTTCAGAATTTTTTTAATTAATATGTGAGCGTGGCGAAATAAAATGTGTTTTGACTATTTCAGTTAAATTTAAACGCCTTAAAAATAGACATTTTTCGAACAGTCTCAGAATTCGACGAAAATAATTTTGTTGGATTCGTATCGTCTTAAGAAAGCTAAAAATATATTTTTTTAGAATTTTCTGAGGTCGTATGTTGCCCCGGCATATTTAAATGTACGGTAGGAATTAAATAATTAATTTAATATTGTATTTTCAATTAAAACCGAAAAAAAACGTACAGACACAAGAATTGAAGCCCGGGACATAGCCCATCGCGTTCAGAAGGCCTCAAAACGTTAAGATCGACAGTAAGCAGGCCCAAATCCAAGAAAGTCCAAAAATCCACTTTATTTCATGAAATTCGGAATAAAATATTAAAATATTATTGAATCCGAAAACCCTAACCCTAATTTGGCCAGCCGCCATGTCCAAAACCGAAGGCCAGAAATCACCCAAATTCAAACGCTAATATCTCTCAATCCGTTCAACGAAAATTGACGTATGACCTACCAAATCGAAGAGAATTCAGAGAGCTACAAATCTATACGGTTAAGATCGGGTTTTGGCGCACGGATTTTGTGGATTTTGGCTGAGAAGGTGCTGCGTTTATGGGTTATTTGTGGGTCCTAGCGGGGTGCGAGTGGGGCCCGGGTGTGTCTTGAGGTGGCCGACGAGGTGGTGGCTTCTGATCGTGGTCTGGGTGCTTGTGGTGGTGTGCGCATAGAAGGTTGGAGCATGGAGATGGGTTCGGCCGTGAGGAAGAAAGGCCGACGTGAGAGAGAAGGTCCGAACATTTTTTAATTATTATTTTATATTTAATTTGTCCGATCTTTAAAAATTCATAACTCTTTCATATGAGGTCCGATTGACGAACCGTAAATTGCGTTGGAATCACAAAATTAAGAGTTTTGCGATGGCGCAGACCGCAGCTGAAACGAAGACAGTCAAATTTCGACCAAAATTCAATGTGAGAATTCAAAATTCTTTTATTTAATTAATTATTAAATTATTTTCTCGCTTTAAAAAATAATTGCATGATGATGTTTATTCAATTCTGAAATGTCTGGTGTTGTATGAATCATTGGTTGTGATTGCAATATGTTTTGTTGTGTACGATGTGTTAGATCCGTATTAAAATTGCAGATAATATTGAATTTTATGTACGATTAGAAATGAGATCTAAAATTTGATCTAAAATATATTATATTCAGAATTACATCATGTTTATTCAGATTTAGTTATTATAATTTATTTCAGGTTATTAAATATTATTTCTATTATTCTGTAATGAATAATAGAATTTGATCGACAAATAAAAACTCATTTTTTATTTGTTGATATTATAATAAGAACTTGAACGACAATGAAAGCTTATTTTTATTTGTTGAATTTACAAAAGAAATTGAGCGATAAATCAATTCTTATTTTAATTTGTTTACATTAAAAAGAATGAAGAAATTTTTTTTATGTAAATTTGTTTACATTAAAAGGAGTGATTAAAAAGGATATATTTTAACATGAGGTTGTGTCATTAAAAAGAATGAAATTAAAAGATTACATTTTTATGTAAAAATAGTGATCTCAATAAAAAGTCATATTTTATTTGTCACTTTGATTTCAATAAAAGTTATAACATTGAAAAATCTCATTTTTAATATAATATTGGTTTCGATAAAAGAAGTAACATTAAAACTTCATTTTCATGTAATAGTGATGTCAACAAAAAGAAGCAACGTAAAAGATTTTATTTTTCATTGTTTTAAATAGAAAGATTTTACATTAAGATTAAAATAAAAAGATTATATCTTTATTTTCATTTTGTTGAAATGAAAAGTTTATAAAATAAGATTGCATTTTTATTGAAATTTTGTTCATTGAAATATAATTTGTTCTTTTTATTTGTATTCACATATACAAATAAAACATTGAACAGTAATTTGTTCTTTTTATTTGTATTCACAAATACAAATATGCACTGAAAATAAATTTGCTCTTTTAATTGCACTCACAAATGCAATTATGCATTAAAACAAAATTTGTTCTTTATTTTGCATTCACTAATGCAAATCTAACATAGGAAATAAGTTAACTTTTTATTATGATCTTCAATGTGAATGTAACATGAAATAAATAAAATTGGCCTTTTTGTTTGCATTCACAATGCGAACAAAACCTTTAAATAAAAAAAAAAAAAGATTTATATTTTGTTCGCGTTCACAATGCGAACGAAACATTAAAAAATAAGATTTACATTTTTGTTCGCATTCACAATGTGAGCAAACCATTAAAAATACATTTTTGTTTACATTCCACAATGTAAACAATACATGAAAATAAAAATTATATTTTTGTTTGCATTCTACAATGCAAACGAAACGTAGAAAATAGAAAATACATTTTTGCATCCTACCATGCAAATAAAAGAAGAAAGAAGAAAATTTACATTTTGTTTACAACTTTTGTTGCAAGCAAATAAGAAATAAAATTTGCATTTTTGGTTTGCAAATTTAGATGCAAACAAATTTATTAAAAACAAATTCTTCATTTTTGTTGCATGTTTTTAAATGCGAACAAAACATTAAAATAAAGGCTATAATTTTTATTTATTTACTTCAATTGATGTAAATAGACATAAAATAAGAAGTTGTTCTTTTATTTACATTTCTTGATGTAAATAAACTAGAAATTTAATATTACATTTTTATTTGTATTACTCAACGCAAATAAAACATGAGAATGAAAGATACATTTTCATTTGCAATTCTTAATGCAAATAAATTGTGAAATGAAAAAGTTACAATTTTTATTTACATTCCTCTATGTAAATAAACATCAAATAAAAAGGTTGAATCTTTATTTGCATTCTCTATTGCAAATAAAGCATGAAATGAATAGTTATATTTTGTGTTATTATTTATATCCCCTATTACGAATGGAATTAAAAGATTACATTTTTCTTTTCATTTATTTACAATGAAAGAAATTGAAATAAAGATTATATTTTTATCATCATTTTTGATGCGATAAAAGAATAGAAATAATGATTACATTTTTATTGACATTTTACATGCGATAAAAAAACAGGAATAAAAGAGATATTTTTATCATCGTGTTATATTGTGTATTACACTGCCATAGGCAAGTTACGTGACTTGTTTATGTGATTGGGTCGATAATTTTCACACATCGCCCAAGTGCACAAATAATTTATTATTTGTTTGCTGGTTGAAACCCCACACGGGTGTTGGGATGAAAATTAACATACACTAATCCCAATATTTAGTTGTATGTTGATCGTTAGATCGACAGGCTGCAATGAGCGTTATTATTTAATTTTAATGCTTACGCAGTGTAATTTACACTTTGGATGAAATGGATGATTTGATGATTATATTGTTATTATCATATATATGATGTGTGTGAAATCCATATAATCCAAATTATATGGTAATTGGTTGACTCGCATTTCGATTCAGATGATCTTTTAAATAAGAGTATCCTTACACCAGAAATTCTTTTTATATAAAGGATATATTTTCATAAATATAAATATTTTCTATTAAATATGTTAAAACAAAGAATATTTGTAAAGGATAAAAATCTTTTGTATAAAGAATATTTTAATGATTATTTTAAAATATATTTTATAATAACGAATTAATATTTAAAGGGAAATCCTTTAATTAAGATTATTAGAATTTGCAATTATATTTCATGATATGAGATACATGGAGATGTGAAGTGGATTTATCGTGGATGGTGTTTTTAAATGACATTTGTCCTTTAATCCAATTTACATCGAAATTATTATTTGGAATTTGTAAATCTACTCATAGATTTAACAAAAGCATTTTCTAAAAATCTAGTTTTCCATTTTAATAAAATAAATTGGAATTAAGTGAGAATTCGATTGGTAATAATCGAGATGGGCTTCTGTAATAGAAGACCGATATTATATATGGAATTTAAGAGGCTTTGCCGTTATTCCATGTATATTGTTAGTCCGATACAGAAATTTATATTGATTATGTACTGATTGATTTCTGTGGAATTCCATATTTAGGAAATTAATTTGTGGGTTTATCGTGAACTGTGTTTTAAATGACACGAGTTCTTTAACCCGTTTAAAAGAAGATTTATTCTTTAAATAAATGATTTTTGATATTAAATCAAATTCAGAATTTTTAATAAATCTTTTAAGGAAGATTCATGATTTAATTTATTAATTTATCTTTGATAAAATTAATGAGAATCTTTTAAAATATGAATATCTTATTAAAAGAATATTCTGAGTTGGAATGTGGCGTAATGTGTGATTTTCCAATTTTTGATTTTTAAATCCCAATTACGCGAGTTATTCGGAAAGACTGGGTTTAACCCATTCTGAATAATCATCACGACGATCAAGAGTCGAAGATGAAGACGGTGGTAGAAGACCGAAGGTTTTCACATTGTTGGGATGATGATGACTGGTATCTTGAATTGGGACAGTACATTCCAAGGCAAGGTATTTGGTAATGATCGTCCAAACGTATTTGGAGATCGACGGACACGTTGTTTCGCTCAGACCCAGAGCGGACTTGTAAATGGATTGCGTGTCTGACATTGTATTCTTTTCTACTGTATTTGTTGAACGCTACTGATTATATATTTCTGTTTGGTGGTGGAGAATTTATTCTTCACTTAACCCCCTTCTCTAAGACGTATGAGCTTAGAGGTTATATATATATATTGGTAGATGATCAATGATATGGAAGAGTCTGATAATGTGGCATGCTAAGATGCAATTGATCAAGGCTTTGTTGAAAAGCAGGCCTTGTGGTTGATGATCAAAGCATAGTCTATTTAGGCATAGCTTTGTGTAACGTAACTTCGCGAGCCTCACAGCCCGGTAGAGTCTAAAACGGGAGAAGGGAACGCAGGGAGTGCACACGTTTCTGTCTAGCTAGAGTGAAGCCAGGGACCTACCAGCGCTGGCATTTATTCATTGTGGTTGTTGGATTTTTCGAGGCCTCGGTTTATGCGGTCGCCACTGGCCGTATTATAGGTCCAAAAGGACCGGGGAACGTGTGTTCAGGCATTTCTAATCCACAAAAGTAAGTGTGGACCGGCCCTGCAGCTATCCAAGGGTTGGACAGAGTACCAATCCTGGGCCATTTGCTAGAGTGTCTCGAATCGTTAAGGATCTCCTCCCTAGCCTTGACTCTGATGGAAACCCAAATTTCCAATACGACATCACGCGGTTTTGATTGTATACCTATATATGGCGACATAGTGGGATGGGGCACTCATGCCGTCTAGGATTAATACATTTACTTTGATGTATTTCAAATTGTTAGCACACTATTATTATATAATACCGTGTTTATCGTATCAAGCATCTTTTGATCACTATAAGGTAAAACCCTATCCTCCGGTTTGCGTTGCATTGTGTGATGGGACTTGGGTCTTATAATGGTTTCATTTTTCTAAAAAGCATTGCGTTATTTTGACGATTTTCTTTAGTCATGCACTGGCAATCCATAGGAGAAAACCCGTTCCGCGTTAGCGGCGTGGTCCTGTGATTAGTCGTATTATTAATTAAGATTAGTTTAAGAATTCTCACACCAGTCCCACGACTGGCCTGTAGTTTGTTTCACTTTGCAAACTCGGGTGCCCTCTTTCCACACGGGCAGTCGAGTAGCTTATTTGACAGATATATAAAACAAGATCCTGGATTGAAGACTGAAGCTGTGGCCATAATATTGATAGCCTTCCACTGAGATTAGTTCCGCTGCAATGTATTCATTTTTTTGTATTTATCTTCCGCTGTAATTATATTCCAATGTACTCTGATATGTATATTCTGTACTCTGATGTAACATTTATTATAGTGTTATAAAAGTCTTCTGTTATCTATTATAATGTGTTGTATGCCCAAAGTTAAAGTATTCGTAGGTTTCCACTTTTTGGATCAGACCTGTGTGGTTTATGGTTGATTCAAAGGGCGGGGATTTGCGGGTCTTTACAATGTGCGTGCATGGACCCCAGTCTGCCTCTGAGGATGTAAGACGCCGTGACATCTGTAAATAGGTCTGTGCCAATTGGTTGTCACTTTAGGGAGTGATACACCCTACTATGGGGCCGACACAGGGTATTTATGTTTAGGGAGTCGATCGCTTGGGGTAGGGTTTTAGGATACACTTAGTTCTGTCTGTTTCTGTTGGTACCGTCTGTTTCTGTTGGGTGGCAACACCTATCTGTTTCTGCATGGTACCGTCTGTTCGGGTGGTTAAGGCCCAACTACTAGTGTACACCTAATTCTACATTCTGTTTCCGTAGTGATTAATCTGTTTCTGCTTCTGTCTGTTTCTGTTCGGGTGGTAAAGGCCCATTACTAGCACTCTCTTCTGTGTAAATTATTCTGTACCCGTTTCTGTTTCAGTTTTGACATTAGGGTGACACCTAATCCTGTTATACTAGTATTAGTGCAAAGACGTGTAAAGAAATAGCTTATGTCATTCTGTTCTTCTGTTATATCCGCTACACCTGTTACAGTTATCTCTCATCCAGTTTTATGTTCATGTCATGTTATTATTATATATTCATAACTGAAAATCACTGGACTTGCCAGACTTTTTTTCTGACCCTTGTTGTTTCGCCTCTTTTCTTCCGTTCTCCCCCCCCCCCCCCTCCCCAGGTTGTAGAAGGGAATACTCTAGCTTGATCCGGATCTCTTCTGCTTGAAGTGCTTAAAGTATGGCTTGTCTTCTTCTGTGGGGATTATGATTTTAAACTATGCATTCTGAAGGCTTTTGTACAAGACTGATATTTTGTACTTGAATTCTGATTTTGTTATTTGAAAGGATGTAACCAAGCTTATTTCTGTTTCTGTTGAAATAAAGTTATAAATTTTTCAAGTACTATTTTATCTGTCTTGTAAGTTTCTGTTCTGTTTACTAAAATGCTCCACCAAAGTTAAGGCATTCCCTTTGTGAGTGACCTTAACGGAGGTGGGGTGTTACATATCTGCACATTGGTTTTGTCATTCCAATATTTAATTAGTTAAACTAATTATCATACATCATAACTAGCAATCAATTGGTTAATTAACTTTCCAAATTTATATGTTGTCAAAACATATCTCTTTTGTATAATTAAAATACATTTTCAAAGCCAAATCACAAACATTAAACTCTAACTAAGTTCTCACACACTAAATTGGAATCATATAGACATGCCATTTTCGAAACTTGGAAATAAACACTGTGATATCGCAACAATCATCAGAATCATCCCAGGGCAACTAGAGTGTGATTCTATATCTACCCACTATATTTGAGACTTCATATATACGTTCATGAAGCGTATATGCAAAATCTTCCTATACTCGATAGTCCAAACTCAACATCAAATTAAATACTCACATTCTTATTACAAGATATGGTTTTTCAAAACTAAATTCATTTTTATAAAATACACTTCAAACTCATTATAGGGCATTACTAACCCTATCTCTAATGTGTCATTCTTATAGGATATTATTAATCTTATCTCTGATGAGTTCTTTCATCTCGTTCTAATGCATCTTAACCCCAAAGCTTTGTAAACCAAAGCTCTGATACCAACCGTAACGACCCAAAAAACCCTACCCTTGGAATCGACCATAAACCACACAAGTATGATCCAAGAGGTCAGAAATCCTTGCACCGTTATGGGACACAACACATCAGAATAGAACAAAAAAGAATATTTCATTATTTTACAACAAATTTACATCATAGCACAAGAATAAATCAGAGTATTTTGCAGTTAGTAGAAAAAAACAAGTTACAATACACAACAGAAAAATCATAATTACATTAACTGGAAGACTCTCAAATGCTCTAGACACAGCTTTATGCTTCAATCCAGGCTCCTGCTTATCATCTGCAAAGCCAAAACTACTAGCTGCCTACGTGGAAATTATAGGCACCCAAAGTTTAGGTGGGAAACAATAAACCCCGAGCCAGTCGTGGACTGGTGTGAGAACTGAAAACAGCTTTTAACTTTATTTAAAAGTTGGGTAAATCACGGCACCACACCGTATGACATGGAATGGGTTTCCTCCACATGAATACCATTAAATAAAAGCTCGCAATGCTTTAAAAAAAATGAAGCTATTATAAGACTCAGGTCCCATTACACAATGCAAGCGCAAGCCAAGGATAGACTTTTACCTTATAAAAGCCAAACATGCTTGATACGCGAAATTTCTCTTTTATTATTATAAGTGCATAGTGCAGGAGACAATTTTGAAAATAAATGTATCAATCTTAGATGGCATAATATCCATCTTATTATGTTGCAGTGTAGGTTTACCACTAAAAATGCAAAGCTTGTATTGGAAGTTGTATTCATCATGATGGCTTCTGATTCGAAAGATCAATCATGGAAGTGTGTATTTCAACGGTTAAGTCTAGGCTTTTGAAAGCACCATAATACACATCCGCACTATATCCAGGACTCGAATATCATGCACAGTGGCTTAAGTCCAGACTCGGACCACCGCTATACTCTATCTCTCTGGGACTCAGGTATCACGCCCCGCGGCTTTAGTCCAGGCTCAGAACACCGCTATACCCTATCCCTTCAGCTGTGGAGCGACCACAACCCAGTTCATCTCGGTCGACCGAATCCATCACAGTTGTAAAAGTTGTTCAAGCATAACCCAAAGGTTGTTCATTCCCAACTTGAAAGTTATACTGATCTAAAAATCAGTTCACCACCAGCGTGTGAGGTTCGTCGAAGTCACATCTCGACACACATAGATACGTTATACAATCCATGCTTTGATCATCATCCACAAAGCTCTCTTTTTCAATAGAAGCTTTAATCGTTGCCACTCAGCAAGCCACATTGCCAATCCATACCATTGAAGTCTCCTAATATATGACCTCTAAGTTCATACATCTCAGAGAAGGGTGTTAAGCTAAGAGAATAAATTCTCCTCCACCAAACATATATATATTTATTTAGTAGAGATCAATTAATGCAGCACAAAATACAATGTCAAACATGCAATCCATTTGCAAGTCCATTCTGGGTTAGAGTGAAATCGAAGGCACCTAATTCCTCATTCCATATGTCCAATACAGGAGAAAGTCCCTCGCATATCCGGTCGATCTCCAAGTACGTCTGGATGACCACCACTTATTACCTCATTTTAGGTGTACGACCCAATCGAGACATCTGTAATAATCCAAACGATGTGAAGAACTCCGGTCTTCGACCACCGTCTTCAATATCTTTGACTTTTAACCATCGTGTCAGTAACTCGCACGTATTTAAAATAAAGAGATATATAAACATATCTTATGCCTCATTCCAATCCAGAATATCCTTTTATTCAAATATTCTTTACATTTGGAAATATTACCACAAATCTTATCAAGGATTTACTTCATTTAAACTCTTGTTTAAATCTTTTCTTGGGAAATCATTGCAAAAGAGTATATAATCTCTTTTCTGCAAACATAAACCAAATTAAGGTTTATAAGCCTTATCGGGATTGTCGAGCCTTACGAAAATGTAATTTCTTTTCTTGTTATCCCATTCCCAAGCTATTTATCCCATGAAATAAATCTGGCAGTACTACGTATCTAACGCCCATTGCATTTCGGTGAATTTGAATACCTTTATACATTTTAAATATGATTACAATAAACCCCAACTTAGTTTTAATCCCCAAAAATCATTAACTAATGATTATTCAACTTAAGGAAATTAATTCTGTCTTTAATTGGGTTAAAGAACAAATGCCATTTAAAACATTGTTCACAATAAACCAAAAATAAACTTCCATTCAAAATGGAATTGTAACGTCCTGTATTTTCTGGCCAATTATTTGAATTTATTTTATTTATTCAAATTATTGATTTGAATTAAAATAATCGATTTTAACCATTTTTATTTTTAATATTTATTTATATTAGTAATATAGTAATGTTTTGATTCCAAATTAGTGGGTAAATGTTGAATTTGCAATATAATGTGATCGGGCAATTTAAAGTGGTTTAATATGGTTTGTATTGAAATTATAGTAACGATTTCATTATAAAACGACGGTTTAATATATATAATTTATAATTTTATTATAAAACGAGCTGCAGCGGCGCGGCACTTCGTATTATGGCGTTTTGAACTTTAAATGGGTGTACATGATCCAATATAAGTCGGATTTTCTTGAAACAAGAAACGTCTGAATCTGTTGGATAATATTTTTCTAATGGAAGAGAAAAATCCAATTTTCATAGTGCAAATTTTGCTTTATGTCCAAATCAAACTTTAAAATAGTCGCTATGGAATTCGTTTATATTATAGCAATTTATTTATATAAAACAAAGGATTTTTATTTTTCTGAATATTGAGTTGGCTTGAAATTCAACCTGTGATATTTTTTGTGGTAGTGTGTGAAATCTACTCGTGTATAGTAGATAACAATATTTTATTAATATTATATTAAGGTATTTTAAAATTGGTTTATTTTAATTTGAATTGGACAGTTAAAAAGGGTCATTATTCAAACGTCCTCCGTTTTTGACAAAACAAATTTTATTGGGACCGCAACAGTAAATTATTGCTAGATTTCAAATTGCATGTAAATCAGGGTTAATTTGTCAGCATGGCAAAATAAAATGCAAATAAATTGATCACTTGGACGTAAACAAGTGCCGTTTGAGCTAACGGACTCGGAATTCGATGAAACAAGTTTCATCAGGACCGTAACGTCAAATTATACTATGCAGTCCATTTTCATCGCGAATGGAGTTTGTATGTGAGCACAAAAGCGAATAAACAGCGTCTAAAATTGCGATAGACAAGAAATAAAATATCGTTTGTCACATCAACATAAATTAATATTATTTTCCTTTATAAATACAACCTACGTTCACCCTAGACCATATCCTCCAATCCATTTTCGTTTAGCAGCAAATTTATTTGCAGAAAACGTAAATTAAATTATTTCTCTGAATCCGTCAGGAATTGGCTAGGGAAATCTGAAGGGGAATGGTAGATCTGCTCTATATCTACTTGCTGAAAAAATTTGGGGTGGAACGGCGGTCGTTGGTGGCCGGAATCGGTGATAAACCGAAGAAAACTGCTTTTGTTTTTGGTGCTTTTGGGGGAGCTAGGGTCAGTATTTGCTACTGGGATCTGAAGAAAACTAGTAAAGGGTAGCAATGTTGATGTTTTTGTTTCAGCGTTGGCGGGTATGAATCTGGCCGTGGTGGTCGCGGTGGTTAGTTGATCGGAGTTATCAATTTATGGGTGAAATAAGGAAGTGACAACCGGATTTGTAGAAATTTCGGTGACTGTGGTGCATGGTTGGTAATGGAAGCCGAAGGCCAGTGGAAGGGGTGGCGCAGCAGATGTACTAGAGAAGTATGGTGGTTTACGGTTGCTTGATGGCGGCGGTTGGTCATTTTGAATAGATTCTGGTTCAAGGCAAAATCCGACGACGTCATTGAGGATTGGGGAGAGGGGGTTCTGGCGTGGCTGTTCCTCGCTGGCGTAGGGACGATGGGGTATAGGGTCGGAGCTCCGACGGCGTATCACGGCGGCGCTAGGTAGATGTTCAGGGAGGATGTGCAATTCGAAGGAAACAAATCATGAGAGGGTGGAAGAGGCCATCGAGTTATAGGCAAAACGAAAGGGGAAAACGCGTGACACGGCAAATAGGTGCTGATGTGGCGGTGTTAGAATTAATTAAGGTATAATTTAATTAATTAATTTTTGTTAATCAAGTATTAATAACTGTATTTATATATAAAACTTTAAAGTAGTGTATCTTGTCCATACATTAACGAAACAGGATCCGTTGGGATCGCAGGGACGAGGCCTAAATGATGGTGCTAGTCTAGAATCGATTGGACGCAGTGGGAAATTTAGATAATTTTAAACGATCGTTTAAAATTAAATGCAACAAAATATTGGCCGTCAGCCGAATTAAACCGGTGAGTTAATTCTCCCACCTTCTGAATCCTATGATGTGTTAAATTCATAGAAAAATATAATTTACAACTAACAGTATAAATTGGATGATTGGCTGTTAGGGATGCTATTGGTTGTTTATTTATTTGATTGGTTGCCTCTATTTATATTTCATTAATTTAAATGCATTATTGAAATTAAATTCATATATTATTATCAAACAGTTATCTGTGATGCAGACAAGGACATGTTGGAGGGATCCGACCGGATTCCTCAAATAAACTGTATATTATTTGTTGTGCATATTATTCATGAATTCTTCACCCTGAATGATGCTAAAACCCGTTTGAATGTTGATGGTTCAATAGATATTCATCATTATTGTAATTAAAATCAATCGAAAATATTGATTGGGTAGTTGGCAGTGAATGGCCTAAAATATATTGTTTTAGACATCGTTCTACCGTAAGGTGAATGGACGCAGTTTTAAAGTTATAATTTATTTTATAACAAAATTGAAGTTATTCAGTTATTTTATATAAATAATTAAATTAGGAATTTATGAATATATATATATATATATATATATTGAGTCTATAAAAGAATTGCTTAATTGTTTTATGATTTATACATGTTCTAAAAGCGGCAAGCCAAAGAATTTAACTACGGGTTAGTAAAATAGAATAATTGTTTTTAAAACAATTAGACGGTGTTTTTAAATTAATTAAGTTATTTAATTAATTTAAAAGGGAAATGACAAATGAAAATCAGTTAGTAGTTAACTGATATGTATGGTTGACCAAATCAACCATGTTTAATTGAAATTGATAATGGAATTAAATTGATAATGGAATTAATTGGATTTTCTGAGTATTCGTCAAATTTAATAAGTGGTTTAAATATTAGTTAATCTTCAATTAACTATAAATTAAGAAAATTTCTTAATTGTTTAGTGTTAATAAAGTCAATTTTTATTTAATAAGCACATCAAAATAATAATTATTCTATTTTTGGTTAATAGCATAGTTATCTATTTTTAGTATAGTTAATATTTAAAGTTAATTGTTATTATAATTAAATAAGAATTAAACGATGACTTTTAATTGGAATTCAATTAGGAAGTGATTAAGTGGTGGCAAGTCTTATTTAAGTAAAATAAATGTTTTATAAAGGGATTTATAATCTGAGTGTTCAAAAGAGATTGTAAATGGGATTTGTCTGTGAATTTAAGGATTTAAATAAAGTTTTACTTAATTTCTAAGTTAAGTAAAGTGAATTCAAATGAAACGAAACTTTAATGGAAAATGGTTAATAGATTATGAATAGACTGAAATTTAGTGATGGTAAACAGATTTGTAAAGGTGATCTGGAAGAAATCCAAGCAAGGTTTAAAATGAGATTTTTAAAATAAAAACAAAGTGATAACTTTAAATGTAAGCGAATTGAATCAAGCGAGCACTGTAATAGAAATAAGGTTTCCAAACGAAAAGAAAAATACATACAATTAGATTGTATTAAATATTGGTAAAGGGATTTTGGAAATAAAATCCAATAAAGACTTCTTGTTGTAAAGAAGGTGGAAAGCGGATTTTTATCCAAGGTAAGATTTATTATAGAAAGGCCCAAATAGATGAAATCGAACTATCTGACAAAGGATTTTCATTATAACTTAAAAGGTTATAAGCAAATAATGAATTAAGTTAAAAGTGGTGTTTTTGTGGACATTTACTTAATCAAACAAATTAAGTAAAGAGATTATTGGAAGAGGATTTCAAATGTAAGAAACGTTTTATAAAACCAGATTTGAAATCAAGGTGGTAAATGAGATTTTAATGGTTAAGTCACAAACTATTATTTATTCTGAGATAAGAAAGTTGTCGATCAAGGTCTGAGAGGTAAATAAAATACCCCAACATGAGCGGCTTTGCTATTATCAAGGAATGGTATTAGTTTGAAACGAGGAAAAGGTGATGTAATTGGTTAATTATTCCATACGAGGAATATTGAACATGGATACGAGGTTTTTGAATATAAATGTTAGTTACAAGCTAAATAAGAATATTTGATTATAAATTTGACATTTGATTTGTCATATCAGAATTGGTAATTTGGTTATACCATTAAGTATTATAAATAAATAAATATATATATATGTATATATCGTGATGCCAGAATTTAACGAAATGGGAAAAGAGGTTTTGAAGAATATAACGATATTTCCAATGGTAATAGGAATGGAAAGTTAGGTATATATATTCATGTTCTAAAACCATATAAAATAGCCTTTTTATAATAAAATAAGGATAAATAAATGGTTTAAATATATTTAAATAATTAATAGTTGATTAACCTTTTATTAATTATTTTTAAATAGGCCAAGTAATGCCAAGTACAGAATCAGTAAACTTATTTACACGATTATTATTTGATAGTTAAATCACCGACTATCAAATCTGACCAATATGATTGTTGGTGCGGAAAGACCGGGAATGAAACTATATTCAAAAACCATTCCAAACCAACAAACATGTTAAGATGGAGCAATTTAAGACCGCGGATCTTCGTAAGCGGAAAGACTACTTGTCTAATTTCTCTGGCTTGCAACCAGAGTTATTTGGTTTGTGATTCTGTCGTGGTTAAAATCTATAGATTTGCAAAGACTTCTTGCTACTGATCCATGGGGTGATTCCTATATTAGATGCGGTAGGAGAGTGCCTTTGGTTCATCCTGTTCCTGGATGACTTGTATGGACGAATGTCTGACAGAGTATTTCCGAAAAACCACGTACGTTGATTTTTACAAATATACCGAGTTAGTGGTGAAGAGGGGCACTTCATTTATACCCAGAGTACATTTGTGGACGCTAATTAGTGATTTGACGGATCTGACAATGTGGCATTCAAAGTGAATGATGACCAGATGTTCTAAAGGAAAATTCTAGCCTCAAGCCACATCAACCGGGAAATGACAAAAATCGGGCAGGCAGCATGGCTATGTGGGTCGCTCCCATTAGGGTGTATAATCACCAATCTAGAGAAATTATTTTTTCTTCTTTAATCTAACGATGTTGTCCCTTTTTCGGGAAATGGTTGCTGATCCCAACCGTTAGTGATATACATTCGATACACTCAAGCGAAATGAGTGGTCGGTCATGTGTGGGTCGGGTTGCAAGACGTTCTTGTTGAACCCAGTGTATTCGCCTCTAGAGATACACTATCGGAAGGTGGTTCCATACCTTGTCATAGTCGGAATCCTATCTCTAATAAGCGCCCGTGGTTTTTGATTGTATACCGTATATGTGGAGCGTGAGATGCAAGCGTTCCGCTAGATTGATTTTTTTTGTAGTTAGACACTATTATAATATCAGAATAAGTTATGACTTCAAAAATGTTTTGGGTTATAGTAAGGTAAAAACCGTCTATGTTTATGTGTGGGCTGGTCTTACTATTATCCTTTTATTTCAAAAAGGATTTTCCAAAGTTAAACAAGTTGTTGTGCTGTGAATTTATCACTGTAAGTATTCCAGACTGACCCAGTGAATTTTGCTTTGCTTCAAATGTGCTCGGGTCAGACCGAGTATGTTTCCGGGTTAGGTTTCGCATAGAGTTTCAGGAGCTAGAAGCAGGAGGCTTCACCGCTAGTTACATAAAGTTATTTCCGTTGTGATAGTTATATGTTGTACTCCGATGATTGGTATGTATATAAGGTTCTTTTGTATAAAGAGATTTGATATTATATTTTATTCGTTCCGCTGTGAGATTCTGATGTGATGTTCTTCTTGTTTCTTCTATTCTAATATTCTTTCTTTCTTTCCTCATCCTCTAATTTCTTTCTATTAACAATCTGGGATTCAATACTTGGTTTTTAGCAAGAAATACCGGTTTATGTAATATTGTCAAAAATTCGAGCATCGAAATATTTCCCGGGTCGTTACAGTGGTATTAGAGCTATTGGTTTAGTAATAACCTTGGCTCTATGCCGTAAATCCATAGAGATAGGGTTAGTAATACCTAGATTGAGTTTTAGTACATATATGAGAGCGTGTATTTGTATTATGATATAAAATTATTTTTAAAATTTATTTTTGATCAATATATTTCGTAAGATAATAAAAGTGATATTTTTCTCAAATAATTATCATATGGGAAATCAATTGGATTAGTTAATGTTGATTTGAATGATATGTATGGATTGTGTTGATGATTGCTTTAATATAAATCCAAAAATGATAGACTTGGTAAAAACTAATCTGAAATGAATAAGTTGGAAAAATCAATCCAAATTTAATGAATCTGAGTGGATATTTTTAAAGGAAATCTCAAGTATGAGATGTGTAAGTGGAAATATTAATATTTTATGCTATGTTTAGGAAAACCATATAAGCTGTAATCATACTTGAAAATTACAGAATTTGACTTGTTTTTGGAAAGCAGTAAGTCAATGGAATATTTGGAAATCAATGAATTGTTTGGATTGTATAGTCGGTCGAATGGATATTGATTTGAAACTTGATAAGGACCAATGAACGAATCAAAGTCTAATGAATTTGATTGGATAATTAAAGAAATAAATGGATGGTTAAAAAGTGATTACAAATAAATCTCATCTGAATTGAATTGTGTGTAGAATTAATTTGTTGGGATGGATGATATAGATATTTTGAATTTAATTGGCATTGTTTGATGACTAATGATTTCATTGGAGTTGAAAACAGGCGCAAAAGAGCCAATTCGACTTTAAAATTCATCCAAGAAATTCGGGAGTTAATCGAATCTCGTTTGAATAGAGCCGCATAATGACTACGCAAGCTCAAGTATAATTTATCGTTTATCGCATAATAATGCTCACAAAAAGGTACGCTTACGCAAAATATAAAATTTTGGTTTTTATTTGGGTTTTGAGATTGGATTTTGAATTTTTCCGACCATGTTGGTCGATGTATATATAATTCTTGAACCTGCGATATTGCAGATGTCCCTCCGTACAGTGGAGACTCTGCCAAAAAATTTCCAAAATTTAAGATGCTAATTTTTTTTGAAAAATTTCGTAATTTGAAATAAATTGGTTTTAAACCAATTGGGTTAGTTTGAAAATAAAATGCAGTTTTAATTAAATATTGTTGTAAAGATAATCGGTTGTAGCATTCTTTCTACCTTAGTAATTTCGGGGACGAAATTCTTTTAAGGGGGAAGCAATGTACGTCTCGTATTTTCTAGCCAATTATTTGAATTTATTTATTTTATTTAAATTATTGATTTGAATTTAAATAATCGATTTTAACCATTTTTATTTTGAATATTTATTTATATTAATAATATAATGATGTTTTAATTCCAAATTAGTCGAAAAATGTTGAATTTGCAATATAATGTGATCGGGCAATTTAAAATGGTTTGTATTGAAATTATAGTAACAATTTCATTATAAAACGATGGTTTAATATATATAATTTATAATTTTATTATAAAACAAGCTGCATCGGCGCAGCAGTTCGTAATATGGCGTTTTGAACTTTAAACGGATGTACATGATCCAATATAAGTCGGATTTTCTCAAAACAAGAAACGTCTGAATCTGCTGGATAATATTTTTCTAATGGAAGAAAAAATCCAGTTTTCACAGTGTAGATTTTGTTTTATGTCCAAATCAAATTTTAAAATAGTCGCTATGTAATTCGTTTATATATTTAGCAATTTATTTGTAATAAAACATAGGATTTTTATTTTTTTTGAATATCGGGCTGGCTTGAAATTCAACCCATGATATTTTATTGTAGTAGTGTGTGAAATTCTACTAGTGTATGGCTGATAATAATATTTTATTATTATTATATTGAGGTATTTTAAAATTGGTTTATTTTAATTTGAATTGGACAGTTGAAAAGGGTCGTTACTCAAACGACCTCCGTTTTCGACGAAACAAATTTTATTGGGACCGCAACAGTAAATTATTGCTAGATTTCAAATTGCACATAAATCGGCGTTAATTTGTGAGCGTGGCAAAATAAAATGCAAATAAATCGATCATTTGGACGTGAACGAGTGCCATTTGGGCAAAATGACTCCGAATTTGACGAAATAAGTTTCATCAGGACCGTAACGTCTAATTATACTATGCTGTCCATTTTCATCGTGAACGGAGTTTGTATGTGAGCACAGAAGCGAATAAACAGCTTTTAAAATTGTGATAGACACAAATTAAAACATCTTTTGTCACATCAACATAAATTAATATTATTTTCCTTTATAAATACAACCTAAGCTCAGCCTAAAACCATATCCTCTAAGCCATTTTCGTTCAGCAGCAAATTTATTTGCCGAAAAGCCCTCAAACGCAAATTAAATTATTTCTCTGAATTCGTCAGGAATTGGCTAGGGAAATATGGAGGGCAATGGTAGATTTGGTCTATATCTACTTGCTGAAAAAATTTGGGGTGGAACGGTGGTCGTTCGTGGCCGGAATCGGTGATAAACCGAAGAAAACTGCTTTAGTTTTTGTTGCTTTTGGGGGAGCTAGGGTCAGTATTTGCTATTGGGATCTAAAGCAAACTGGTAGAGGGTAGGAAGGTCGATGTTTTTACTTCAGGTGGGAGGGTATGAATCTGGCCGTGGTGGTTGCAGTGGCTAGTTGATCGGAGTTGTCAATTTCTGGGTGAAATAAGGAAGTGACGACCAGATTTGTAGAAATTCCAGCGACTGTGGTGCATGGTTGGCAATGGAAGCTGAAGGTCAATGGAAGGGGGTTGCACGGCGGATGTACTGGTGAAGTAGGGTGGTTTATGGTTGCTTGATGGCGGCGGTTGGTCATTTTCAACGGATTCTGGTTCAAGGAAAAATCCAGCGACGTCACTGAGGATTAGGGCGAGGGGGTTCTGGCGTGGCCACTGCTCGCTGGCGTAGGGACGAGGTGGTATAGGGTCGGAGCTCCGGCGGCGTTTCAGGGCAGCGCTGGGTTGATGTTCAGGGAGGATGTGCAATTCGAAGGAAATAAATCGTGAGAGTGTGGAAGAGGCTATCGGGTACAGGCAAAACGAAAGGGGGACGTGGCAGTGTTAGTATTAATTAGGGTATAGTTTAATTAATTAATGTTAGTTAATCAAATTTTAATAAACGTATCTATATATAAAACTTTAAAGTAGTGTATCTTATCCATACATTAACGAAATCACGCGAAACGGTATCCGTTGGGATCGCAGGGACATGGCCTAAATGATGGTGCTGGTATGGAATCGATTGGACACAGTGGGAATTTCTAGTAATTTTAAACGATCGTTTAAAATTAAATGCAACAAAACATCGACCGTTAGCCGAAATTAAATCGGTGAGTTAATTCTCAAACTTTCTGGAATCCTATGATGTGTTAAATTCATAGAAAATAATAATTTACAGCTAATAGTATAAATTCGATGATTGGCTGCTAGGAATGCTAATTAGTTGTTTATTTATTTGATTGGTTGCCGCTATTTATATTTCATCAATTTAAATGCATTATTGAAGTTAAATTCGTATATTATTATCAACTGTTATCTGTGATGTAGAGAAGGACAGGTTGGAGTGATCCGACCGGATTCCTCAAATAAACTGTATATTATTTGTTGTGCATATTATTCATGAATTGTTCACCCTGAATGATATTAAAACCCGTTTGAATATTGATGGTTAAATAGATATTCATCACTGTTGTAATTAAAATCAATCGACAATATTGATTCGGTAATTGGTAGTGAATGGCCTAAAATATATTGTTTTAGACGTCGTTCTACCGTCAGGTGAATGGACGCAGTTTTAAAGTTATAAATTATTTTATAACAAAATTGAAGTTTTTCAATCATTTTATATAAATAATTAAATTTGGAATTAATGAATATACATATATTTATTTATTTGTTTATATATTGAGTTTATAAAAGAATTGTTTAATTGGTTTATGATTTATACATATTCTAAAAGCGGAAAGCAAAGAATTTAACTAGAGTTAGTAAAACAGAATAATTTTTTTAAAAACAATTAAATGGTGTTTTTAAATTAATTAAGTTATTTAATTAATTTAAAAGGAAAATGAAAAATGAAAATCAGTTAGTAGTTAACTGATATGTACGGTTGACCAAATCAATTGTGTTTAATTGAAATTGATAATGGAATTAAATTGATAATGGAGCTAATTGGATTTTCTGAGTACTCGTTAAATTTAATGAGTGGTATTAAATATTAATTAATCTTTGATTAACTATAAATTAAGAAAATTTCTGAATTATTTAGTGCTAATAAAGTTATTTTTCATTTAATAAGCATTTCAAAATAATAATTATGCTATTTTTGTTTAATAGCATAGTTAACTATTTTTAATATAGTTAATATTTAAAGTAAATTGTTATTTTAATTAAATAACAGTTAAACGATTACTTTTAATTGGAATTCAATTCGGAAGTGATTAAGTGGTGGTAAGTCTTATTTATGTCAAATAAATGTGTTATAAAGGGATTTATAATCCGAGTGTTCAAACGAGATTTGTAAATGGGATTTGTCGGTGAATGCAGGGATTTAAATAAAATTTTACTTCATTTCTAAATTAAATAAAGTGAATTCAAATGAAATGAAACTTTAAAGGAAAATGGTTAATAGATTATAAATACACTGAAATATAGTGATGGTAAACAGATTTGTATACGTGATCTGGAAGAAATCCAAGCATGGTTTAAAATGAGATTTTTAAAATTAAATCAAAGTGATAACTTTAAATGTTAGAGAATTGAATCAGGCGAGCGCTGTAATTGAAGTAAGGTTTTCAAATGAAAAGAAAAATACATACAATTAGATTGTGTTAAATATTGTTAAAGGGATTTTGGAAATAAAATCCAAGTAAAGAGTTCTTGTTGTAAAGAAGGTGGAAAGCAGATTTTTATCCAAGATAAGCTTTATTATAAAAAGGCCCAAATAGATGAAATCGAATCATCTAATGAGGGATTTTCATTATAACTTAAAATGTTATAAGAAAATAATGAATTAAGTTAAAAGTGGTGTTTTTGTGGACATTTACTTAATCAAACAAATTAAGTAAAGAGATTATTGGAAGAGGATTTCAAATGTAAGAAACGGTTAATAAAACCAAATTTGAAATCAAGGTGGTAAATGAGATTTTAATGGGTAAGTCACAGACTATTATTTATTCTGAGATAAGAACATTGTCGATCAAGGCCTGAGAGGTAAATAAAATACCCCAACTTGAGCGGCTTCACTATTATCAAGGAATGGTATTAGTTTGAAACGAGGAAAAGGTGTTCTAATTGGTTAATTATTCCATACGAGGAATATTGAACATGGGTACGAGATTTTTGAATATAAATGTTAGTTATAAGGTAAATAAGAATATTTTATTATAAATTATATAAATTTGACATTTGATTTGTCATATCAGAATTGGTAATTTGGTTATACCATTAAGTATTATATATATAAGTATATATCGTGATGCCAGAATTTAAGGAAATGGGAAAAGAGGTTTTGAAGAATATAACGATATTTCCAATGGTAATAGGAATGGAAAGTTAGGTATATATATTCATGTTCTAAAACCATATAAAATAGCCTTTGTTATAATAAAATAAGGATAAACAAAAGGTTTAAATATATTGAAAGAATTAAAAGTTGGTTAATCATTAATTAATTATTTTTAAATAGGCCACGTAATGCCAAGTACGGAATCAGTAAACTTATTTACACGATTGTTGTTTGATAGTTAAATCACCGACTATCGAACCTGACCAATACGATTGTTGGTACAGAAAGACCGGGATCGAAATTATATACGAAAACCATTCCGAACCAACAAATACATAAAGGTGATAATTGAAGATGGAGCAGTTGAAGACCGTGGATCTTCATAAGCGGAAGGACTACTTGTCGAATTTCTCCGTCTTGCAACTAGAGTTATTTGGTTTATGATTCTGTCATGGTTGAAATCTACGGATTTGCAAGGTCTTCTCGTTACTGATCCAAGAAGTGATCCCTATATTCGATGCGGTAGGAGAGTGCCATCGGTTAATCCTGTTCCGAGTTGGTTTTTATAAATATACAGAGTATTTCCCAAAAACCACGTACGTTGATTTTTATAAATATACCGAGTTGGTGGCGAAGAGGGGAACTTCTTTTATACCCAGAGTATATTTGTGGACGTCAATTAGTGATTTGACGGATCTAACAATATGGCATTCAAAGTGAATGATGATCGGATGTTCTAAAGGAAAATTCTAGCCTCAAGCCTCATCAACCGGGAAATGACAAAAATCGGGCATGCAGCATGGCTATGTTGGTCTCTCCCATTAGGGTGTATAATAACCTATCTAGAGAAATTCCTTTTGCTTCTTTAATCTATCAATGTTGTCCCTTTTTGGGAAATGGTTAGTGATCCCAACCGTTGGTGATATACATTCGATAAACTCAAGCGAAATGAGTGGTCGGTCATGTGTGGGCCGGGTTGCAAGACATTCTTATTGAACCTAGTGTATTCGCCTCTAGGGATACACTATCGGAAGGTGGTTCCATACCTTGTCATAGTCGGAATCCAATATCCAATAAGTGCCCGCAGTTTTTGATTGTATACTGTATATGTGGAGCGTGAGATGCAAGCGTTCCGCAAGATTGTTATTTATCTGTATTTAGTCACTATTATAATATCAGAATAAGTTATGACTTCAAAAATGTTTTGGGTTATAGTAAGATAAAAATCACCCGTTTTTATGTGTAGGCTGGTCTTACTATTATCCTTTTATTTCAAAAAGTATTTTCCAAAGTTAAACAAGCTGTTGTGTTGTGAATTTATCACTAAAAGTATTCCAGACTGACCCGGTGAATTTTGCTTTACTTCAAATGTGCTCGGGTCAGACCAAGTGTGTTTCCAAGTTAGGTTTCGCATGGAGTTTCAGAAGCTAGAAGCAGGAGGCTTGCCGCTAGTTATATAAAGTTATTTCTGTTGTAACAGTTATATGTTGTACTCTGATGATTGGTATGTATATGCAGTTCTTTTGTATAAAAAGATTTGATATTATATTTTATTCGTTCCGCTGTGAGATTCTGATGTGATGTTCTTCTTCTTTCTTCTATTCTAATATTCTTTCTTTCTTTCCTCATCCTCTAATTTCTTTCTATTAACAATCTGGGATTCGATACTTGGTTTTTGGCAAGAAATACGGGTTTATGTATTATTGTCAAAAATTAGAGCATCGAATTATTTCCCGGGTCGTTCATATTAGTTCATAATCATTATAAATTTCCATATCAGGCTAATAATATAAGTGAAATAACATCAAAGCTATTTAAATTCCTTAAATAGTAAATGTACTCCTCCATGAAGGTTCATCTCGATTATCAATGAATTGATTTCCATTCAATTCTAATTTAATTAATTAAATTGGAAAACTTTACTTTAGAAAAATTCCATTAAATATTAATTAAAAGATTTTTTCCATTTCAACCGAGTTTAGAAATAGTGTTATTAAAGACTCTATTCACGACAACCTAAAATCAAATTTGATATTAAAGACAAGGCTTTGAATAGATGTCATATCGACTTATATTCAATATCAAATTTTGGAACTAACAGATACCGTATTTGAAATAATGATATCCTTATCTTCCAAATTCCTCAAAACGATATTTGTATAATCATGGAATCCATTACTGAAATTTTCGGGGATAATTTCCATTCCACTCCCACCCAATTCGTATGTTGGAAATCTCTGTAGTTATATTTAACCCTTACTATCCATTAGGTTATTTGAAAACCACTAGATCATTTAGCTTCAAAAAAATTATCTGGTCTTAGTCGAATATCCGATGATCTTTCGGTTTTTCCTACCCCTCGCCTAAAAAATAGTTTCAATTTAGATTTCACAAGTAGTACTGGACTGTACTCTTAGGAAACACCGCATATTCCTTTCGGTTCTTTATTCTAATTGTTAACTAGCTGAGTTAGATAAAAACATCTGTTATCTTTCAAAAAATTGGAATATTCCATCCAAATTTTTTTCAAATCATTTATTATGATTTAACATAATTTATTCATATTTTTAATAATTTTATTAAGGCCATTACAGTCGGTTTCCAATTTCGGGTGACCGAACTGCATCCAAAGCGACCTTTTCCAAAACAGATTTGGACTTATTAAAAACCAAACCGTTGGATCTTAAAAATTCTTATTTAGTTTGAAAAATCTTTTCGTTATGGACCTAACACTTCCAGTTTCAGGAGAATCTGACGATCGGATCTCCTGGTACATCTATTTGAAGTTATGGGTCGAACTTCGCGAAGTACCGCTGCACGACATGTTTGATTCAAACCCGAATCGATTTATAATTAAAATAAACAAAGATTCCAAAATAAATTATAGATTATATAAATACAACTACAATCAAGAATTATATTTCAATTATTTCCCTTCAAAACCAAATATTTCAATATTAACTCATTTTAATATTATTTAAATGAATAAATTAATATTATTTTTTGAAACTCGTTATTTTAAGCTCAAACTTTCCTGAAAAAATTACAAAAATAAATAAGGAACTTCTGAAAAGAAACTTCTTTTAAAACATTTTCAACATAGAATAACCGAACTTCACTTTAAAAAGTTACTATTCATATCGAAAATAAAACTTCGACAGACCGTAAGTACATGAAAATTACTTCAAAACTGTTCGTTCCAGTTGCGAATATTCATCGATATTTTAAAATGTTCGCATCCATCCAAAATCGGACGTCAAATTCAAGCATTGATTTTTCGCTGAATATTATTTTGTTAAAGTATTCAACTTTATTCTGAATCGAAACTAGATTCAACCAATTACCATATAATTCCATTTATATGGATTTTATACATCATATGTATCCAACAATAGTTGCAAACAACTATCAGCATCCAATTATCATGCATACAAAGTGCAATTTACCATGTAAGTCTTAAATAAATAACGCTTATTTGTCGATCTGTCAATCAACTGATTGACATACAAGTCAACACTTGAGATTAGTGTTCATTATCATCCCAATACCCGTGTGGGTTTTTCATCACATTCGCAACCAGTGATTATTATCTACACAATTGGGAGGCATGTAAGTAAACTGTCATCCCAATATCTATTTGGGGTTTACATCACAATCCATGTGAACTTATCTACACACTTGAGAGATGTGTGTGCTAATTATCATCCCAATACCAGTGTGGGATTTTCAAACAATTAAGATCAACCATAGATTCAAATAATCAACAATAACTTATTCATTTCAGGTTATTTTTATATCAAGTCAATTTGACTTGAACTACTAATCATATATATGTCGCTTGACTTATAAATGTATGTTTAACCCTACAACAACTACCACAAACATTTTAACAGTGTATTAACATGTTAATTAACCTAATTAAACTTTAAAATCATTTCATAGTTCAATCACCAATTTAATCACACAACCAAATATTTTATAGCATAACTACTGCATAACCTACAATTAACTATTTAATTAATCAAAACAAGTTAAGAAGCTCTCGCCCCAAGGATTCTTACACCTCGACACTTCTTAGGTATCTTCTTAAAGTTCCCGTGAAACTAATCTTGCACCTTTTCAACCCCAAATCAACAGCTACTCCACACATATAATGGTGAAAGGTGGTGTCTTTTGCAAATTGGAAAAGGGAAAGGGAATTTGAGGGTAAGGGTGGGCCATGGTGTAACACCCCACCTCCGTTAAGGTCACTCACAAAGGGGATGCCTTAACTTTGGTGGGCCGTTTTAGTAGACAGAACAGAAATTTACAAGACAGATAAACAATACTTGAGAAATTATAATTTTATTGCAGCGGAAAAAAAAAATCAGTTTGGTTGCATCTTTACCAAAAACTCAAGTACATAAATATCAGTCTTGTTCAGAAAATCATCAGAGTACAAAACTTTAAAATCATAATCCCCACAGAACAGAAGCTATAAAGAGCCAAGCCATACTTCAAGTACTTCAAGCAGAAGAAATCTGGACCAAGCTAAAGTATTCCCTCCTTGGAAAACCTTGGGTGGAACGGAAGAAAAGGGGCGAAAATAAGCAAGGTCAGACATAAAGTCTAGCAAGTCCAGTGACTTTCAGCATATGAACAGATAATAATAATCATGGCATGCAAATACAGCTGGATGAGGGATAACAGTGACAGGAGCAGTAGATGTAGTTAGGTTAAACAGAAGAAACAGAATAATATTACTTTTCATTTCTCTGCACTAATACTAGTATAACCGGATTAGGTGTCACCCTAATGTCTAAACTGAAGCAGAAACAGGAACGGAATAATTTCCACAAAAACAGAATGCTAATAATGGGTCTTTACCACCCGAACAGAAACAGACAGAAACAGAATGCTAATAGTGGGCCTTTACCACCCGAACAGAAGGTACAGAAACAGAAACAGATTTATCCCTACGAAAACAAAATGTAGAATTAGGTGTACACAAGTAAATGGTCCTTTACCTCCTGAACAGACGGGACCACGCAGACAGGTGTTGCCACCCAATAGAAACAGACGGTACCAACAGAAACAGACAGAACCAAGTGTACCCTAAAACCCTACCCCAAGCGATCGGCTCCCTAAACATAAATACCATGTGTCGGCTCCACAATAGGGTGTATCACTCCCTAAAGTGACCACCAGTTGGCACATGCCTATTTACAGATGTCACGGCGTCTTACATACTCAGAGGCAGACCGAGATCCATGCACGCACATGACCCGGTTGGAACGCACCATCAACACCCCTTGCCATTATCAGAATGAACCACTAATAATTAGTTCAGTAAGCGTGCCCGGACCCTACCTACTGTTGGGTCAAATTTTTGATACCTGAAAGGGTTACTGACTAATATGGGTCTCGAACAACAGATGATACTAGTAATTCCCCTCCTAACCTTGTGTCCCCAGACTAACAGATTTTAGATTAATTAGTTTACAAGTTCAGACGTAAAGAGTTCAGATCAACTAGTTCACAGATCAGACAAGTTTTAGACTAACGGATCAGATATATAGATTTAACAGATTTACAGATTTGTCTAACTTTGTAATTGGCCTACAGATTCACAAAACGGGTTTGTTAAATTCATTAGTCCAATTGGTTCAACCCTATCTACCCAACACATTTTAGATATCATATTTATCCCAGATTTGCATTAATTAAATATTAATGCACAGACCTCTCACATTAGGTCGGTAGCTTGTGGCCGCTGGATATGCTGGGCGGTTCCGGGCAGACTTCTGCCACAAGCCAGACCTAACCTCGTGTCTAAGCATATTTTAGTTATGCCTACCACCTCTCACATTAGACTGACAGTTTTGCGGTCGCTGGTTAAGCCGGTTGGTTCCGGGCAGGCTTCTACCGCAAACAGAGTCTAACCTCGTGTCAAAGCCAATTCATTCTAATACAGATTTTTCATATATCCGACTAATTCTGTTTATTTAACAGATTAAACTTTTGTACAAGTTATAGCAGATTATTCGAGGTTCTATTAACAAGTTTTGCTCAATTTTAAATCGAGCCTACAGAATCACATACTTCAAATTTTAGCATTTCAGTTCCAACAGATTACGTCATTCAACAGATTAAATAGATAACAGATCTTGCAGATTAGGCTATTTTGCAAATTTAGCAGATAAGGCAATTTAACATAATCAGTAGATTAGGCAATTCAATCTAATTAGCAGTTTAGGCAATATAACAGAACTAGCGGATTAGGCAATATAATAGATTTAGCAGATAACAGATTTAGCAGATTATATATATATATCATCTTTTGCCTAATCATAAGTTTAGCCTAAACTCACTTGCCAAATCATGGTCATAATTCATAATACCACATCTTGCTCCTAATTTTTAGTTAAACATTACACAGTACAGAATATTCTGCATAAATCATGATAAACAATATGAATTATGCCAAATTATAGCCTATGATGCCAGATGTCCAAAAACCCTTATTTAGGCGCATTCACACTAATAGTTATCCTGTTTTTGTATAGGTCTCTACGCATAAGTCACATATTCTTTTTTTCAAGTCATGAATTTTTACGTAAAAGAATATGTCCCAAAAATCTAGATTTTTAAACTATAACATGTAGTATGTTCTCTATATGCATTATCATTCATGCATAACATGTTGTAAACTATCTTTAAACTCTAACATCATACCATGATTTAAAACATGCATTATGCCCCCAAGTTTCAAGTTGTCCTATAATTCCCCTTCTCCCAAATCACAGATTATCATACCTAGTATGAACAGATCTAGATCTAACATATGTTTATTTCTCAAATTAACTACAGATCTAGATTACAACATGTACTATGTATCTAAATTAGTTTCATGGTTACGGTTAAATTTACGCCCGAATCCCAAGTCATAAGTCCAATATATTTTATGCCTCAATCTCAAGTCATATGTTAAATATGCCACATGTCCAATTATATGCCTCAGATTTTATGTCATGTCCTCGAATCAATCATGTCCAATTATGCATCGTTCATTATTTGTCCCAAACATTTTAGCGTTCGCTCGTTAATCTCTTATGAGATTTGGCTCAGGCTCGTGGTAGCCTGGCTATAGAACAGAAAGAAGAAAGTGATACAGAATAAGATAGATCTAAATAGAACAGAACAGACATAACCTCAAATTTAGATTTACAATTCATGTCACAATCATAATTAACGTTTATAGCGGAAAATAACTGTACTTGCCTTTCGTGGTTTAAGAAAGGAAATATACTGTTGTTGACGCAGAAATGCTGAATTACTCCTCTTTAATTGTTGTTGTAGATCTAAACTTTGATTTGAGATTTGATTTAGCTTTTAATTCTATTCAGGTTGGAAGAAGATGCATAAGTCCAAGTTTTGATTCCAGCAGAGTAACGACGCCATTATTTTATTTAATAAGAACGGAGGCAGAGTATAGGAATGAAATTGTGTAGCATAAGGTTAGAGAAGAATGGTGTAAAGAGAAGGGGGCTAGGGGCTGTTTATATAGGGTTTCAAACTAATTAGAGCCGTCGATGAAGCTAGGGTTAATCAAGGCCATCCATCTCAAGAGAAGCCAATCAGAAAGTGACAAGTTAGCCCTAGTGACACAGCAGAGCTCAGAATTTCGACCAGAACCTAACCAGGCCAGCCAGGGTCAAACCAGAAAGCTGTGCAGGTTTCCTCTCGGCCTGGGCGCACTTGGGAAGTGCGCCAATGTAAATTCGTACTGGCGCACTTCCCAAGTGCGCCATGCAAACCTTTTTTTTCCTCTTCAGCCACCAGACTTTGTTCGTCCATATCTTCTTCATACGGTATCCGTTTTATGCAAACTCAGACTCTATTTCAAGCAGAATTCCGAGACGAACGCAATGACGTAACCCGTTTCCCTTGATTCTTATTTTTGAAATTAATTATTCTATGATTTGTTACTTATACGTTCACAGAAAATACGGGGTGTTACATTCTCCCCTCCTTAAAGGATTTCGTCCCCGAAATCTTCAAGTTAAGGAGAATGTGTCCTACCATCCAATCATCCATCTACTCAACCATCATCCACAAGCATCCATTGTCCTTAGAAAACTTCTAATGTTGTATGAACATATGCAAAGGTGTGTGTATATGTTCCTTATCTAATGCAAAGATCAGGCGGTCCACTGATTCAGTTGACCTCCTTAATGCGAATTTTGTCGGTGCCATGAGTCCAACATGTATGCAATTTTCCTATTTGATACATATTATTCTTATATGAGTGACAACCATTCATTTATATGCAACATCCATGTGATGAGTCAATCATTTTGCATCCACAGAAATTGAAAATGCTCACACGTCCATATGCAGTATGAGAGTGTATTCGAGCCGATCTAGTGCCTAGTGTGTGTATATACATCCACGAGCAACCACCAGCAACTACTTGCATCCACTTGCAACCATCAAACATAACATGTCTCAAACACATGTTTACACCCATTAATTTCTACCTAAAGCTCGAAGATTCGATCGATAGGATACAGTCGAATGATGGAAGCGAGTGCAGATAAAACAAAAACTTGGTTTCCATTAAACCTTGGTTGAGAGACAAATTCCCCTAAGTATCAACCCCGAAGACCGAAATCACCATCAGATAGACACCCAGAGGATTATCCTTCTTAGACAATGTCAAAACTGGAAATCTCAACCTTATCAGAAATATCCAGATGCTTACAGACTACTAGTACAGATCAGATTATCGAATGATTCTTAGAAAACTAAGCATGATAAAACCCAGAATGTATGCGTCCCACTTGACGCCTAACACAGATATCTCTCAAACCCCAATCTATCACAAGCAGATGAGTCGTAACCCTTATGGGTTTGAGCCTACAGTGGAATCAGAAACAATACTAGTATTCAAGTGGAGAGTACCGATTACAGAATTGAAATGCCAGAATCAGAAAAGAGTTTCAACTCAAAAAATCAGATAAAGAAATTAAACCCCCTACAGAAAGTTTTCCTATTTCTATCCTATCCACTAGCCTCGAGAGTGTTCGCCTGCCTTCCAGAAGTTGGTCTTGCCCTCTACCCTTGCCCTCATTTCTTCGGACAGTCCCTAGTGAAGTGTCCCATCTCACCACAGTTGAAGCAAGTGCCCTTTATTTTTCTGCAATCCTTGTTCAGTTGAGTCGAGCTTCCACAAGTAAAGCACTTTTTTCTCCTTCTTATCATCAGACTTTTCACCCTTCTTTTGTGTTTCCTTTTTGGGTCATGCTTTCTTGTTCTGTGGTTCTTCCTTCTTTGCCTCTTTCTTGTCGTTGTTTTCCTCGTGCAGTAGTGCCATATCCACCAATCTCTCGTAAGTCGCTCCCATGGGTACATGGGTCATGGCTAGACTGTGTAGTGGCTCGTTCAATCCTTTAACAAAGCGGAGAGCCTTTTTATGTTGAGTGTTGACTAAATCCAGTCCGAACCTGGCCAGTTGGTTGAACTGGTTGACGTATTCCTTGACCGTCATACTTCCTTGCTTAAGAGATAAGAACCTTTCCAGTTGTAGACTTCGTTCAGCTTGCGAGAGGAATTTCGTCTCAAACCTTGTTCTGAAATCCATCCATGTTTCAATCGATCTTTCGGCGTTAGTGACTTCCCACCAATAGGAAGCTTCGTCCTTGAGCAACCACACCACCAATTGTACCTTCTACCTATCGTCCACCTCGAAGATAACAAATAGATCCTCAGTTTCTTTGAGCCAGTTCCTTGCTTCTACGAATGATTCAGTTCCCTTGAAATCCTTTCCACCCATGGCCCTAAAATCTTTACAGATCTTTGAAAAAGCAATTGCACGAGGAGGGGCGGAGGAGGAGGAATCGCTGCAGCTGGAGGAGGGATCTCTGTTGGGCCTGCATCGTTGGCCCTAACCTCTAAGTACCTCCTGAACCAGCCAGGTATTAGCACGCCCTCTGGAAAGTTAAGATTCCCAGACATGCTGGAATGAAAGAAGAAGATTTAAAACGGAGAACGGAAAAGATAGATATATGGCTTTTTGGGGATTATGTTTTTCAAAATAGACTTTGTTTTTTTGAAAATACTTCCTTTTAAAACGTTTTTGAAAATAGTTTTCAAAAACTTTTATCTAATCTGGTAACCTTCAGCTCCGATACCAAGTGTAACACCCCACCTCCGTTAAGGTCACTCACAAAGGGGATGCCTTAACTTTGGTGGAGCGTTTAGTAGACAGAACAGAAATTTACAAGACAGATAAACAATACTTGAGAAAATATAACTTTATTATAGCGGAAAACAAAAATCAGTTTGGTTACATCTTTACCAAAAACTCAAGTACATAAATATCAGTCTTGTTTAGAAAATCATCAGAGTACAAAACTTTAAAATCATAATCCCCACAGAACAGAAGCTATAAAGAGCCAAGCCATACTTCAAGTACTTCAAGCAGAAGAAATCTGGATCAAGCTAAAGTATTCCCTCCTTGGAAAACCTTGGGGGGAAACGGAAGAAAAGGGGCGAAAACAAGCAAGGTCAGACATAAAGTCTGGCAAGTCCAGTGACTTTCAGCATATGAACAGATAATAATAGTAATCATGGCATGCAAATAAAACTGGATGAGGGATAACAGTGACAGGAGTAGCAGATGTACTTAGGTTAAACAGAAGAAACAGAATAATATTACTTTTTATTTCTCTGCACTAATACTAGTATAACCGGATTAGGTGTCACCCTAATGTCTAAACTGAAGCAGAAACAGGAACGGAATAATTTCCACAGAAACTGAACGCTAATAATGAGCCTTTACCACTCGAACAGAAACAGACAGAAACAGAATACTAATAGTGGGCCTTTACCACCCGAACAGGAGGTACAAAAACAGAAATAGATTTATCCCTACGGAAATAAAATGTAGAATTAGGTGTACACTAGTAAATGGGCCTTTACCTCCCGAACAGACGGTACCACGCAGACAGGTGTTGCCACCCAACAGAAACAGACGGTACCAATAGAAACAGACAGAACCAAGTGTACCCTAAAACCCTACCCCAAGCGATCGGCTCCCTAAACATAAATACCCTGTGTCGGCTCCACAATAGGGTGTATCACTCCCTAAAGTGACCACCAATTGGCACAGGCCTATTTACAGATGTCACGGCGTCTTACATCCTCAGAGGCAGACCAGGATCCATGCACGCACATAACCCGGTTGGAACGCACCATCATCACCCCTCGCCATTATCAGAATGAACCACTTATAATTAGTTCAGTAAGCGTGCCCAGACCCTACCTACTTGACACGACCCGAACTCCCCGGTGAAGGAAAGCACGGATGGCGTTGAGGACAAGACAAAATAGAATGCAGACGGAAGAACATTTCATTGTTATTACAACAATTCCATCAGATACAAGAATATACAGAGTATAAATGAATAAATTACATTCGACAAATACCATAAATTTAAATTACATTTAAATACATCGCAGCAGAAAATAATACAAAAGCACAACTAGAAGTAATGCACGGATACAGAGCTTTCCGAGCATCGTTCCAGCTGTAAATCAGGATCCTGTGAATATAAATCTGCAAAACCAAAACTACTAGCTGCCCGTGTAGAAAATAGGGGCACCCAGAGTTTAGGTTAAAACAATAAACTCCAGGTCAGTCATGGGACTGGTGTGAGAACTAAATAGTCATTTAAAACTTTACTTTTAAAAGAGAGTAATTCAGGGGACCACGCCGTATAACACGGAACGGGTTTCCTCCCAAGAATACTAGTGCATATAACAAAACAGCGCAATGCTTTTTGGAAAAATGAAGCTATTATAAGACCCAGGTCCCATCACACAGTGCAACGCAAGCCGGAGGATTTTCCCTTATAATGGCCAAACATGCTTGGTACGTTTAAAACAAATCATTTGATACTATTATAAGTGTATAGTGTCAAAACAATTTCAATCATAAATATCAATCATAGATGGCATGGGTACCATATATCATGTCGCCATACTAGTTCTACAATTAAAACCACAATATCACGTATTGGGAATTGGATTTCCGTCATGAGGCAAGGCAAGGGGCAGGCTCCTCTCCGCGTTCGAGACACTCTAGCAAATGTCTCAGGACCCCACTTTGATCCTTGGAATTGGCTGGGCCGGTCCTCTCTTACTTTTGAGGATTGGCAATTCCTGAACACACGTTTCCCGGTCCTTACAGGCCTATATCTGAGGCGCCTCGTGTCCAACAACCACACAGATGAAAAGTATATAAATGTCAGGGCTGGTAGGTCACTGACACCACCCTAGCTAGAAAGAAACGTCGTGCTCTCCCAGCGGTACGTCTCCCGTTTTTGACTCATACCGATGTGTGAGGCTCTCGAATTCACGTTATACACAAAGCTACGCCACACAGGCCGTGCTTTGATCATAAACCACAAGACTTTGCTTTTCAACAGAAGCCTTGATCAAGTGCCACTTACGCGTGCCACACTGGCAATTCACTCCATGCGACTGATGTCCATCGATATACAACCTCTGAGCTCGTACGTCTCAGAGAAGGGCGTTAAGCAAGAGAATAAATTCTCTGCCGCCAAACAGATGTATATTTAATAGAGATCAATCAACATAGAATAAAATCCAATGTCAGACACACAATCCATTTACAAGTTCGTTCTGGGTCTGAACGAAACCGGAGGCACTTTCCTCGCATATCCATCCATCTCCAAGTACGTCTGGACGATCACCAACTGTTTCCCTCATCTTGGGTGTACAGCCCAATCGAGATTATTAGTAATCACCCAAACGATGTGAAGACCTCTGGTTTTCAACCACCGTCTTCATCTTCGACATCTCGTCGAATCGGTTATTCAGAATGGGTATAAACCCGACCTTTCTGAATAACCCACGTATATGATAAACAAATGTTACACAAACACAACAAACGCCTCATTCCAATTTAGAATATTCTTTTATTCACAAAATCACATTCTTAGGGAAAGGTTCCCATTAATTTTATCAAAATAAATTCTTCTAAATTTATTCTTTAATCTTCCTTTGGATATCATTTCAAACCATATTATTGTTTTCCAACTAGTCGGGTTTAGCGAACCACACCAAAGTAATTATTTATTTTATTTCTCAATCCCAACCTATTCATCCCATGGAGCAAAACTGGTAATACTCCATATCTAACACCACGGTATTATCGGTAAAATTAATTACCATTTCACGTTCAAATCTAATTAAAGATTTAACTATCGCTTTGGAGCAAAACTGGTGACTCCATCCTCGATTACTTTTCAGATTTGATAGTTTAAATTATCAATTCACTTTCAATCTAATTAAAGATTCATTAAAACTCCACTTAGTTTTAATCTTCTCAAAAATCAATATCCTGTCTTTAACTGGGTTAAAGAACCAATGTCATCTAAAACACGATTCACGATAAACCCAAAATCACACTCTATTAGGTTAAAGAACAGGTGTTGTTCAAAACACCGCTCACGATAAACCCAAAAAGCAATTCAAATTCAATTCCAATTAAATATTATTTAATTGATACACTTCATTAAATCTAAATAGAAAGATTTAATCTTTTTCTATATTGGGCTTAAGAATAGTGTTAATGAAGACACCATTCACGACAAACCCAAATCACATTTGGTATTAAATACAAGGCTCTGAATAGAAAATATACCGGCTTATATTCAATATCAAATCTTGAAACTAACAAATATCGTACCGGAAATAACGATATAAAATATATCTTTCAAATTCCCATAACAATATCTATATAGTCACGAAATCCAACATCGAAATATTCCGAAGATAATTTCGATTCAACTCCAGTCCAATTCACGTATTGGGAATATTGATTATTTTAAAAATCACTTTCAAATTCAATTTATTTATTTCAAAAATAAATTGATTTTAATTCTAGTTCAAAACTAGTTCTTTTCGATAAAAATTTGATTTTATCTTTTCAAATGTGGATTTTTTTCATCCCAGTTCTTTCCAATTCACAGATTATGATTTTACACAAATTATTAATAATTTTAATAATTTTATGAAGGCCCGTATAGTCGATTTCCATCAACGGCCATCGAACTGCACTTACAACAACCTTTTCCAAATTTGATTTGGACATAATTCCAAATCCAACCGTTAGATTTCAAATTTCTAATATTCATTGGAAAGCTCTTTTCGATACGAACCCAACGGTTCCGGTTTTAGGAGAATCTGACGGTCGGTCTCCCGCAACGTCAATTCGAAGTCAATGGTCGAAATTCACGAACTGCTGCAGCGCGGCGCGTTCTATTCAGGCCATTATATATATATATATATATATATAATATATTTATATATATTATATATATTTCATCGATTTCCTTTTTTAAACGTATTTTGTAAATCGTTTTAAATTCGTTTTCAAAACCATTTCAACACTATTTCAATTTCTAATCAAAATTGAATTTTTCATGTCATTACTAAATAAATGATAATATTTTCAAAACGTTATATTTTGAAATCACCACTTTTTCTATATTCATTAGAAAAACGAATATAATCGATATAAATATCGTTCACGTCAAAATGGCGCAACTCTAATCAACACGGCTTTTTATATATATATATATATTTCAATAAATTCGTTATTCTATTCAACAAATGAATATTTATTCTATTTAACACATGAATTTATATTTCTTTCAATACCTGACTAATCTCAACACATGAGTACTGTCAACACTCAACTATTTTTGTTATGTAAATTATTTTATAAAATTATGGTATCTATCCTTTGATTTTCAATTAGACTCCAACCGTGAAGTAGTGTCTAATCTTAAATATGGTAAAGATGTAAATTTTATTATTTAAAATATTTCACTCAACACATAAATAGTTCAACACATGCACATCGTCAACACATGACTATTTTTATATTCAACACATGAATTTCCTTTTATAATATTCATTATTTTCCCGATTGGAATGAGGCCCAATCACTCACCATATAACGTTAATTATATGGATTCCATACAACACATGTATATAATAGCAACGATAAACAATCAACCATCATCCAAAGTGCACCACACAACTGCATAAGCATCAAATATAAATAATTAACGCTTACACAGCATGTCAACCTATCGATCGACATACAATTAAATAATTGGGATTAGTGTATGACAAATTTCATCCCAATACCCGTGTGGGGTTTCAAATCAACAAACACAGATTTTTATTTGTGCAGTTGGGCGATGTGTAAAATTTATCGACCCAATCAATATTAGTCAAATCAGTGTATATAAACAAATCGGCCGATTTGTTTATAAATATTTATTTACTCACATTCACTATATTCATATTCACGTTAAAAAAATATATTTTTAACGAAAATTAATTAATTTCAACCATCTACATTTTATTATCGATTTCACATCAACATCACAAACAAATTCACAACACATCAAACATACAAACAAGCCATCCATGGTCTGTGATGACGGGTGTCGGGTGCTGCTAAGCACCGTCTGCATCCTAGTATATATATATATATTACAAGAAAAAGAAATTTAAAGTGAGAAGTTCTCACCAAAGCTAATCCAATTCCACGACATTTCAATTATAGAAATCTTCGTCGTTCTCGCCTTTTGTCACTTTCGTTGCCCGTAACCACTACATATATAAAAATCAAATTTTTATATTCTTGCTATGTATATAAAAATTCTATTTTTATAATTACTCCATATGGATAAAAATTCTAATTTTACATCGCTACTATATAGATAAAAATTCTATTTTTACATCGCTACTATATAGATAAAAATTCTATTTTTACATCGCTACTATATAGATAAAAATTCTATTTTTATAACGATGTTCATATAATAAAGATTATATTTTTATCCTTCTACAATATAAAAGATTATATTTTTATCCTTCTACAATATAAAAGATTATATTTTTCTATCGCTAACCAATATATAAAGATTTCATTTTTCTATGAACAAAATCATCTTTTTATTCTCCATGCTTTTCTAATCTAAAAATATAATCTTTCCTAATAAAAATCAAAACTTTAAACAAATAAAAATCATATAATTTCAGTTTTAAAATCAATCAAGAAAAATCAGTTTTAAATATAAACAAAAATCAGTTTTTAATTATAAACAAAAATCAGTTTTTAATTTAAATAAAAAGAAGAAATCTTACTGTCTTTGAAGGAGGGAGGCCGGAGAAGTCGGATGTCCTCTCAGGCGGCGGCGGCTGGCCATCCAGGTGGCGGGGCGTCGGCGTCATTTGGGGGAAAGGGGAAAAGAGCTGGAGATGGACGGAAGACGGCGGAGGTCTGGGCGAGGTCGAGGAGGTCGCCGTTGCTGAGGAGGGCGGAGGGGAAAGGCTGCGCGCGGTGGCTCAGGCAGGAGCGGCGGCGCTTGCGGGGTGTGGTTTTTGCGATTGGGGGAAGAAGGAGGAGGACGAGGTGGAGAAGAAGGAGAGGGGGCGGCGGCGTTCATCGGAGCGGCGATAGGGAGCGATCGAGGCTGTCAGGTTTTTTTTCTGTTTTTTTATTTCGAATGATTTTGAACGGGGGGGGGGGGGGCAGAGGAGTTAAAAGGAAGAGTGAAGGGGAATTTTATTTTTAATTATTTTAATTATTTAATTTACAAAAAGTTGACTTTTTCATACGACCTCTTAACGAGGCCCACCGCCTGTCGTCCATAGCTAATTACCCCCATTTCGAACACCATGGGATATGTATTGTCGGCTGATTCGATTGTTTCGATCAGTTTTCGTTAAAATCAACATATAACTCTATATATTGAATTTGAATGCGCTTTTCAATTTACCGGGGTCACATACGAGCTCTAAAAATTTCAGAAAAATATTTTCTAGCCTCGTATTGATGATACGGTCCTAACAAAACTAATTTCGTCGAATTCTGAGACCGTTGGAAAAATGGCCAATTTCCAGTCGGTTAAAATCAACTAAAACTGGTCAAACGCGTTTTCCTTTGCCACGCTAACAAATTGATTCGAAAAATTATGAAATTTGGAATCTAGCAATAATTTGACATCACGGATCCAACAAAAGTGGTTTCGTCGAAATCCGGGGTCGTTTGCAAAATTCCCATTTTTAAGGGCCTGAATTCCATAGCGACTATTCAAAATTTTCAACTGGGCGTATCTTTTGATTCCCGCTATGAAATCTTGATTTTTTGGATTCGTTGGAAATATATTCTCAATTAGATTCAAATATTTTTGGTTTCACTAAAATGCGGTTTATTTTGCAACCGGTACATTCATTTGAAGTTTGAAATCGAATTGTCGAACTACCGTGCCATTTTCAATTCAATTTATAATTATATATAATTATTTATATTCTAACGACGACGTATATAATATATACGTTCGAATTCTATTCAAAATAAATTTCTCGTCGATATTTTTCAAAATAATCTATTTTAAATGTTCAAAATTCATTAAAATTGCCAAAATAAAATTTTTAAACTGGCTCGCATTTCCGGGTTGTTACAATCTCCCCCACTTAAAACTTTTCGTCCCCAAAAAGGAACAAAGCCGAAAGTGGTTTGATTAATCAACTCTACGTTCGATCTGGCTTCCATTCTCCAACTTTTCAATTTCTGAGAATTTTCAAATTCTTCAAAAATTTGGCTAACACCCGGAATTTTCGAAAAATTTCTCCATAACCTCCTTTGTACGGGGAGAGGTTTGGAAATTTATTGGGCCATATTAGGTACCCAATAAATCCTAATAAGCATACACATATTTATAGTGATATACTCTGGTGTTTATAGGGGAGCGTGTATTGATAATAACTCCAGAGAATAAATTCTCGTCACCCTGTCAAAGCCTGAGGGAGTGTGTATTTTAAATGCTCCAGAGGATAAATCCTCGTCACCTCGTCCCGTGTGGGAAATAAATAGTCCATGTGCCGTATCTAATAACTAGAGAGACGTGATTATTGTCAACTCTAGACCCGTGTGGGGTTTTTATTAATTTGGCAATTTTATCGTTATAATTTAAATAGTCCATATCAGTCATCAGTTCAACCTGGAAAATATAGTCATCGCCATACAAGCCTCTCGCTCGTATGGTAAATCTTCCACCTCGTCACACAAGCTCCAAATGCTTATGTGTTATATGATGAAGTATGCCTATCTTCCAGAAGTATGCCATGTAATGTAGTTCAAAATTAATTGTTGCTATCATATGGCGATGTTTATTATTTCACACAGAATAACCAGCACTCCGCATCCAATGGCATTCACAGGAGTTGATATAATAATATTTCGCATCCAACTCATTAAGGTTTACCTATTTGTCGGGCACGCAAATAAAATCTTTACTCAACAGCTATCCTATTTCCTGTTCAAACATATATAATGCACTAGTATATATTTCTAACTATTTTCTTATCAGTTCAATGTGTGATTTAATTGAATAAATTTGTTCTGGTTTTTATTGATGATATTCTAATCTTCTCTAAATCAAAGGCCGGAAAGGAACATAGCAATGGAAGCCAAAAAGGAACGAAGCCGAAAGTTGTTTAACAAATCAACTCAACTTCCATTATTTTGACTACGGCTTAAGTTCTTCAACTTTTCAGTTTCTAAGAACTTTTCAAAATTTTCAAATATTTGGCTAACACCCTAAATTTTCAAAAAAATTCGCCATAACCTCCCCTGCACCGGGAGCAACGGGAAAATCCCGAAATTGCCATACAGGCCTTCTGATCTCAAAAAGAAAAAGAAAAAGCCAAGTGGCTAGCCAATCGGCTCATAAAATCATCATCACCCAAACAAAACAGTAAATTATAGTAAACATGTACCTATTTGTCAGGCAAACAAATTTTATTCTCTGCTCTAGCCTCCTTGCTATGACCTGTTCAATGTAAGTACATGTATATGCAAGCAAATGCGACCAATTTTCAATACAATTCAATATTTGATTCTATTAGGCTAAATGGTTCAAAATTATCAAACAAATAAACAAACAACACAAACATCAATAAATTAGTGAATTAGAGTTTCAAATTCATAATTTTACTACATATAAAGAAAATCATGTTTTTGATGCCAAATCACAACAAATAATCTATGTAAGTTTTTGTTCTCACACCAGTCTGATGAAATTATATAGAAACCACACCTTCGAAACACGAACATAAATATTGATGATGCCATGGTCATTATCAACATCATCTCCGGGTGACTAGAGTGTGATTCTATATCTATCGAGTATATTAAAACTTTGAATATACGTTCATGACCCGTATACACGAAATCTTTATATACTCGATTGTCCAAATTCAAAATAAATAAATATTCAAATACGTATAAAGCGATTTAAATTTCAAAACAAAATTCATTTTCATTTGAAAAATATACTCTTCACACTCGTTCTAGGATACTACTGATCCTATCTCTAACGAGTCATTCTAATTGGATATTACTAATCCAATATCTAATGAATTCTTTCGTATGGTTCTAATGTGTCTTGTTCTCGAGCTCTGTAAACCAAAGTTCTAATACCAAACTGACACGACCCAAACTCCCCCGTGAAGGAAAGCACGGATGGCGTTTAGGACAAGACAAAATAGAACGCAGACGGAAGAACATTTCATTGTTATTACAACAATTCCATCAGATACAAGAATATACAGAGTATAAATGAATAAATTACATTCGACAAATATCAGAGATTTAAATTACATTTAAATACATCGCAGCAGAAAATAATACAAAAGCACAACTAGAAGTAATGCACGGATACAGAGCTTTCCGGACATCGTTCCAGTTGTAAATCAGGATCCTATGAATATAAATCTGCAAAATCAAAACTACTAGCTGCCCGTGTAGAAAATAGGGGCACCCAGAGTTTAGGTTAAAACAATAAACTCCAGGTCAGTCATGGGACTGGTGTGAGAACTAAAACAGTTATTTAAAACTTTACTTTTAAAAGAGAGTAATTCAGGGGACCACGCCGTATAACACAGAACGGGTTTCCTCCCAAGAATACTAGTGCATATAACAAAACAGCGCAATGCTTTTTGGAAAAATGAAGCTATTATAAGACCCAGGTCCCATCACACAATGCAACGCAAGCCGGAGGATAGGGTTTTCCCTTATAATGGCCAAACATGCTTGGCACGTTTAAAACAAATCATTTGATACTATTATACGTGTATAGTGTCAAAACAATTTCAATCATAAATATCAATCATAAACGGCATGGGTACCATATATCATGTCGCCATACTAGTTCTACAATTAAAACCAAAATATCACGTATTGGGAATTTGATTTCCATCATGAGCCGAGGCAAGGGGCAAGCTCCTCTCCGCGTTCGAGACACTCTAGCAAATGTCTCAGGACCCCACTTTGATCCTTGAAATCGGCTGGGCCGGTCCTCTCTTACTTTTGAGGATTGGCAATTCCTGATAACACGTTCCCCGGTCCTTACAGACCTATATCTGAGGCGCCTCATATCCAACAACCACACAGGTGAAAAGTATATAAATGTCAGGGCTGGTATGTCACTGACACCACCCTAGCTAGAAAGAAACGTCGTGCTCTCCCAGCGGTCCGTCTCCCGTTTTTCACTCATACCGAGGTGTGAGGCTCGCGAATTCATGTTATACACAAAGCTATGCCACACAGGCCGTGCTTTGATCATCAACAACAAGACTTTGCTTTTCAACAGAAGCCTTGATCAATTGCCACTTACGCGTGCCACACTGGCAATTCGCTCCATGCGACTGATGTCCATCGATATACAACCTCTGAGCTCGTACGTCTCAGAGAACGGCGTTAAGCAAGAGAATAAATTCTCTGCCGCCAAAAAGATGTATATTTAATAGAGATCAATCAACATAGAATAAAATCCAATATCAGACACACAATCCATTTACAAGTTCGTTCTGGGTCTGAACGAAACCGGAGGCACTTTCCTCGCATATCCATCAATCTCCAAGTACGTCTGGACGATCACCAACTGTTTCCCTCATCTTGGGTGTACAGCCCAATCGAGATTATCAGTAATCACCCAAACGATGTGAAGACTTCCGGTCTTCAACCACCGTCTTCATCTTCGACATCTCGTCGAATCGGTTATTCAGAATGGGTATAAACCCGGCCTTTCTGAATAACCCACGTATATGATAAACAAATGTTACACAAACACAATAAACGCCTCATTCCAATTCAGAATATTCTTTTATTCACAAAATTACATTCTTAGGGAAAGGTTCCCATTAATTTTATCAAAGATAAATTCTTCTAAATTTATTCTTTAATCTTCCTTTGGATATCATTTCAAACCATATTATGGTTTTCCAAGCTAGTCGGGATTAGCGAACCACACCGAAGTAATTATTTATTTTATTTCTCAATCCCAACCTATTCATCCCATGGAGCAAAACTGGTAATACTCCATATCTAACACCACGGTATTATCGGTAAAATTAATTACCATTTCACGTTCAAATCTAATTAAAGATTTAACTATCGCTTTGGAGCAAAACTGGTGACTCCATCCTCGATTACTTTTCAGATTTGATAGTTTAAATTATCAATTCACTTTCAATCTAATTAAAGATTCATTAAAACTCCACTTAGTTTTAATCTTCTCAAAAATCAATATCCTGTCTTTAACTGGGTTAAAGAACCAATGTCATCTAAAACACGATTCACGATAAACCCAAAATCACACTCTATTGTTAATCGGGTTAAAGAACAGGTGTTGTTCAAAACACCGCTCACGATAAACCCAAAAAGCAATTCAAATTCAATTCCAATTAAATATTATTTAATTGATACACTTTATTAAATCTAAATAGAAAGATTTAATCTTTTTCTATATTGGGCTTAAGAATAGTGTTAATGAAGACACCATTCACGACATACCCAAATCACATTTGGTATTAAATACAAGGCTCTGAATAGAAAATATACCGGCTTATATTCAATATCAAATCCATAAACCAACAAATATCGTATTGGAAATAACGATATAAAATATATCTTTCAAACTCGCATAACAATATCTATATAGTCACAAAATCCAACATCGAAATATTCTGAATATAATTTCGATTCAACTCCAGTCCAATTCACGTATAGGGAATATTGATTATTTTTAAAATCACTTTCAAATTCAATTTATTTATTTCAAAAATAAATTGATTTTAATTCTAGTTAAAAACTAGTTCTTTTCGATAAAAATCTATTTTTATCTTTTACAATGTGGAATTTTTCATCCCAGTTCTTTCCAATTCACATATTATGATTTTACACAAATTATTATTATTTTTAATAATTTTATGAAGGCCCGTACAGTCGATTTCCATCAACGGCCATCGAACTGCACTTACAGCGACCTTTTCCAAATTTGATTTGGACATAATTCCAAATCCAACCGTTAGATTTCAAATTTCTAATATTCATTGGAAAGCTCTTTTCGATTCGAACCCAACGGTTCCGGTTTTTGGAGAATCTGACGGTCGGATCTCCAGCAACGTCAATTCGAAGTCAATGGTCGAAATTCACGTACTGCCGCGGCGCGGCGCGTTCTATTCAGGCCATTATATATATAATATATATATATTATATATATTTCGTCGATTTTCTTTTTAAAACGTATTTTGTAAATCGTTTTAAATTCGTTTTCAAAACCATTTCAACACTATTTCAATTTCTAATCAAAATTGAATATTTCATATCATTACTATATAAATGATAATATTTTCAAAACGTTATATTTTGATATCACCACTTTTTCTATATTCATTAGAAAAACAAATATAATCGATATAAATATCGTTCACGTCGAAATGGCGCAACTCTAATCAACACGGCTTTATGTATATATATATATATATATATATATATATTTCAATAAATTCGTTATTCTATTCAACAAATGAATATTTATTCTATTCAACACATGAATCTATATTTCTTTCAACACCTGACTAATCTCAACACATGAGTACTGTCAACACACGGCTATTTTTGTTATGTAAAATATTTTATAAAATTATGGTATCCATCCTTTGATTTTCAATTAGACTCCAACCGTGAAGTAGTGTCTAATCTTAAATATGATAAAGATGTAAATTTTATTATTTAAAATATTTCACTCAACACATAAATAGTTCAACACATGCACATCGTCAACACATGACTATTTTTATATTCAACACATGAATTTCCTTTTATAATATTCATTATTTTCCCGATTGGAATGAGGCCCAATCACTCACCATATAATGTTAATTATATGGATTCCATACAACACATGTATATATTAGCAACGATAAACAATCAACCATCATCCAAAGTGCACCACACAACTGCATAAGCATCAAATATAAATAATTAACGCTTACACAGCCTGTCGACCTATCGATTGACATACAATTAAATAATTGGGATTAGTGTACGCCAAATTTCATCCCAATACCCGTGTGGGGTTTCAAATCAACAAACACAGATTTTTATTTGTGCTGTTGGACGATGTGTAAAATTTATCAACCCAATCAATATTAGTCAAATCAGTGTATATAAACAAATCGGCCGATTTGTTTATAAATATTTATTTACTCACATTCACTATATTCATATTCACGTTAAAAATTATATTTTTAACGATAATTAATTTATTTCAACCATCTACATTTTATTATCGATTTCACATCAACATCACAAACAATTTCACAACACATCAAACAAACAAACAAGCCATCCATGGTCTGTGGATGATGGGTGTCGGGTGCTGCTAAGCATCGTCTGCATCCTAGTATATATATATATAACTAGAAAAAGAAATTTAGAGTGAGAAGTTCTCACCAAAGCTAATCCAATTCCACGACACTTCAATTATAGAAATCTTCGTCGTTCTAGCCTTTTGTCACTTTTGTTGCCCGTAGCCACTACATATATAAAAATCACATTTTTATATTCTTGCTATGTATATAAAAATTCTATACAAATTATTAATATTTTTGTCTTTTCGATAAAAATCTGTTTTTATCTTTTCAAATGTGGATTTTTTCATCCCAGTTCTTTCCAATTCACAGATTATGATTTTACACAAATTATTAATATTTTTAATAATTTTATGAAGGCCCGTACAGTCGATTTCCATCAACGGCCATCGAACTGCACTTACAACGACCTTTTCCAAATTTGATTTGGACATAATTCCAAATCCAACCGTTAGATTTCAAATTTCTAATATTCATTGGAAAGCTCTTTTCGATACGAACCCAACGGTTCCGTTTTTAGGAGAATCTGACGGTCGGATCTCCCTCAACGTCAATTCGAAGTCAATGGTCGAAATTCAAGAACTGCCGCGGCGCGGCGCGTTCTATTCAGGCCATTATATATATATAATATATATATATTATATGTATTTCGTCGATTTCCTTTTTTAAACGTATTTTGTAAATCGTTTTAAATTCGTTTTCAAAACCATTTCAACACTATTTCAATTTCTAATCAAAATTGAATTTTTCATGTCATTACTAAATAAATGATTATATTTTCAAAACGTTATATTTTGAAATCACCACTTTTTCTATATTCATTAGAAAAACGAATATAATCGATATAAATATCGTTCACGTCAAAATGGCGCAACTCTAATCAACACAGCTTTATATATATATATATATATATATATATATATATATATATATTTCAATAAATTCGTTATTCTATTCAACAAATGAATATTTATTCTATTCAACACATGAATTTATATTTCTTTCAACACCTGACTAATCTCAACACATGAGTACTGTCAACACACAACTATTTTTGTTATGTAAAATATTTTATAAAATTATGGTATCTATCCTTTGATTTTCAATTAGACTCCAACCGTGAAGTAGTTCTAATCTTAAATATGATAAAGATGTAAATTTTATTATTTAAAATATTTCACTCAACACATAAATAGTTCAACACATGCACATCGTCAACACATGACTATTTTTATATTCAACACATGAATTTCCTTTTATAATATTCATTATTTTCCCGATTGGAATGAGGCCCAATCACTCACCATATAACGTTAATTATATGGATTCCATACAACACATGTATATAATAGCAACGATAAACAATCAACCATCATCCAAAGTGCACCACACAACTGCATAAGCATCAAATATAAATAATTAACGCTTACACAGCATGTCAACCTATCGATCGACATACAATTAAATAATTGGGATTAGTGTATGACAAATTTCATCCCAATACCCGTGTGGGGTTTCAAATCAACAAACACAGATTTTTATTTGTGCAGTTGGGCGATGTGTAAAATTTATCGACCCAATCAATATTAGTCAAATCAGTGTATATAAACAAATCGGCCGATTTGTTTATAAATATTTATTTACTCACATTCACTATATTCATATTCACGTTAAAAATATATATTTTTAACGATAATTAATTAATTTCAACCATCTACATTTTATTATCGATTTCACATCAACATCACAAACAATTTCACAACACATCAAACAAACAAACAAGCCATCTATGGTCTGTGGATGACGGGTGTCGGGTGCTGCTAAGCACCGTCTGCATCCTAGTATATATATATATATATATATTACAAGAAAAAGAAATTTAAAGTGAGAAGTTCTCACCAAAGCTAATCCAATTCCACGACACTTCAATTATAGAAATCTTCGTCGTTCTCGCCTTTTGTCACTTTCGTTGCCCGTAACCACTACATATATAAAAATCACATTTTTATATTCTTGCTATGTATATAAAAATTCTATTTCTATAATTACTCCATATGGATAAAAATTCTATTTTTACATCGCTACTATATAGATAAAAATTCTATTTTTACATCGCTACTATATAGATAAAAATTCTATTTTTACATCGCTACTATATAGATAAAAATTCTATTTTTACATCGCTACTATATAGATAAAAATTCTATTTTTATAACGATGTTCATATAATAAAGATTATATTTTTATCCTTCTACAATATAAAAGATTATATTTTTATCCTTCTACAATATAAAAGATTATATTTTTCTATCGCTAACCAATATATAAAGATTTCATTTTTCTATGAACAAAATCATCTTTTTATTCTCCATGCTTTTCTAATCTAAAAATATAATCTTTCCTAATAAAAATCAAAACTTTAAACAAATAAAAATCATATAATTTCAGTTTTAAAATCAATCAAGAAAAATCAGTTTTAAATATAAACAAAAATCAGTTTTTAATTATAAACAAAAATCAGTTTTTAATTTAAATAAAAAGAAGAAATCTTACTGTCTTTGAAGGAGGGAGGCCAGAGAAGTAGGATGTCCTCTCAGGCGGCGGCGGCTGGCCATCCAGGTGGCGGGGCGTCGGCGTCATTTGGGGGAAAGGGGAAAAGAGCTGGAGATGGACGAAAGAGGGAGGAGGTCTGGGCGAGGTCGAGGAGGTCGCCGTTGCTGAGGAGGGTGGAGGGGAAAGGCTGCGCGCGGTGGCTCAGGCAGGAGCGGCGGCGCTTGCGGGGTGTGGTTTTTGCGATATGGGGAAGAAGGAGGAGGACGAGGTGGAGGAGAAGGAGAGGGGGCGGCGGCGTTCATCGGAGCGGCGATAGGGGGGCGAACGAGGCTGTCAGGTTTTTTTTCTTTTTTTTTATTTCGAATGATTTTGAACGGGGGGGGGGGGGGGGGGGAGGGGGCAGAGGAGTTAAAAGGAAGAGGGAAGGGGAATTTTATTTTTAATTATTTAATTTACCAAAAGTTGACTTTTTCATACGACCTCTTAACGAGGCCCACCGCCTGTCGTCCATAGCTAATTACCCCCATTTCGAACACCATGGGATATGTATTGCCGGCTGATTCGATCGTTTCGATCAGTTTTCGTTAAATCAACATATAACTCTATATATTGAATTTGAGTGCGCTTTTCAATTTATCGGGGTCACATACGAGCTCTAAAAATTCCAGAAAAATATTTTCTAGCCTCGTATTGATGATACGGTCCTAACAAAACTAATTTCGTCGAATTTTGAGACCGTTGGAAAAATGGCCAATTTCCAGTCGGTTAAAATCAACTAAAACTGGTCAAACGCGTTTTCCTTTGCCATGCTAACATATTGATTTAAAAAATTATGAAATTTGGAATCTAGCAATAATTTGACATCACGGATCCAACAAAAGTGGTTTCATCGAAATCCGAGGTCGTTTGCAAAATTCCCATTTTTAAGGGCCTGAATTCCATAGCGACTATTCAGAATTTTCAACTGAGCGTATCTTTGGATTCCCGCTATGAAATCTTGATTTTTTGGATTCGTTGGAAAGATATTCTCAATTAGATTCTAATATTTTTGGTTTCACTAAAATCCGGTTTATTTTGCACCCGGTACATTCATTTGAAGTTTGAAATCGAATTGTCGAACTACCGCGCCATTTTCAATTCTATTTATAATTATATATAATTATTTATATTCTAACGACGACGTATATAATATATACGTTCGAATTCTATTCAAAATAAATTTCTCGTTGATATTTTTCAAAATAATCTATTTTAAATGTTCAAAATTCATTAAAATTGCCAAAATAAAAATTTTAAACTGACTCACATTTCCGGGTTGTTACACTACTGTTGGGTCAAAGTTTTGATACCAGAAAGGGTTACTGACTAATATGGGTCTCAAACAACAGATGACACAAGTAATTCCCCTCCTAACCTTGTGTCCCCAGACTAACAGATTTCATATTAATTAGTTTACAAGTTCAGGCATACAGAGTTCAGATCAACTAGTTCACAGATCAGACAAGTTTCAGACTAACGGATCAGATATACAGATTTAACAGATTTACAGATTTGTCTAACTTTGTAATTGGGCCTACAGATTCTCGAAACGGGTTTGTTAAATTCATTAGTCCAATTGGTTCAACCCTATCCACCCAACATGTTTTAGACATCATATTTATCCCAGATTTGCATTAACTAAATATTAATGCACAGACGTCTCACATTAGGTCGGTAGCTTGTGGCCGCTGGATATGCCGGGCGGTTCCGGGCAGACTTCTGCCACAAGCCAGACCTAACCTCGTGTCTAAGCATATTTTAGTTATGCCTACGACCTCTCACATTAGACTGACAATTTTGCAGTCGCTGGTTAAGCCGGTTGGTTCCGGGCAGGCTTCTACCGCAAACAGAGTCTAACCTCGTGTCATAGCCAATTCATTCTGATACAGATTTTTCAGATATCCGACTAATTCTGTTTATTTAACAGATTAAACTTCTGTACAAGTTACAGTAGATTATTCGACGTTCTATTAACAAGTTTTGCTCAATTTTAAATCGAGCCTACCGATTCACATACTTCAATTTTCAGCATTTCGGTTCCAACAGATTACGTCATTCAACAGATAACAGATCTTGCAGGTTAGGCTATTTGGCAGATTTAGCAGATAAGGCAATTTAACATAATCAGTAGATTAGGCAATTCAATCTAATTAGCAGCTTAGGCAATATAACAGAACTAGCGGATTAGGCAATATAACATATTTAGCAGATAACAGATTTAGCAGATTATATATATATATATATATATATATATATATATATATATATCATCTTTTGCCTAATCATAAATTTAGCCTAAACTCACTTGCCAAATCATGGTCATAATTCATAATACCACATCTTGCTCCTAATTTTTAGATAAACATTACACAGTACAGAATATTCTCCATAAATCACGATAAACAATATGAATTATGCCAAATTATAGCCTATGATGCCAGATGTCCAAAAACCTTTATTTAGGCGCATTCACACTAATAGTTATCCTGTTTTTGTATATGTCTCTACGCCTAAGTCACATATTCTTTTTTTCAAGTCATGAATTTTTACGTAAAAGAATATGTCCTAAAAATCTAGAATTTTAAACTATAACATGTAGTATGTTCTCTATATGCATTATCATTCATGCATAACATGTTGTAAACTATCTTTAAACTCTAACATCAGACCTTGATTTAAAACATGCATTATGCCCCCAAGTTTCAAGTTGTCCTATAATTCCCCTTCTCCCAAATCACAGATTATCATACCTAGTATGAACAGATCTAGATCTAACATATGTTTATTTCTCGAATTAACTACAGATCTAGATTACAACATGTACTATGTATCTAAATTAGTTTCATGGTTACGGTTAAATTTACGCCCGAATCCCAAGTCATAAGTCCAATATATTTTATGCCTCAATCTCAAGTCATATGTTAAATATGCCACATGTCCAATTATATGCCTCAGATTTTATGTCATGTGCTCGAATCAGTCCTGTCCAATTATGCATCGTTCATTATTTGTCCCAAACATTTTAGTGTTCGGGCGTTAATCTCTTATGATATTTGGCTCAGGCTCGTGGTAGCCTGGCTATAGAACAGAAAGAAGAAAGAGATACAGAATAAGATAGATCTAAACCGAACGGAACAGACGTAACCTCAAATTCAGATTTACAATTCATGTCACAATCATAATTAACGTTTATAGTGGAAAATAGTTGTACTTTCCTTTTGTGGTTTAAGAAAGGAAATAAACTGTTGTTGACGCAGAAATGTTGAATTACTCCTCTTTAATTGTTGTTGTAGATCTAAACTTTGATTTGAGATTTGATTTAGCTTTTAATTCTATTCAGGTTGGAAGAAGATGCATCAGTCCAAGTTTTGATTCCAGCAGAGTAACGACACCATTATTTTATTTAATAAGAACGGAGGCAGAGTATAGGAATGAAATTGTGTAGCATAAGGTTAGAGAAGAATGGTGTAAAGAGAAGGGGGCTAAGGGACTGTTTATATAGGGTTTCAAACTAATTAGAGCCGTCGATGAAGCTAGGGTTAATCAAGGCCATCCATCTCAAGAGAAGCCATTCAGAAAGTGACAAGTTGGCCCTAGTAACACAACAGAGCTCAGAAATTCGACCAAAACCCGACCAGGCCAGCCAGGGTCAAGCCAGAAAGCTGTGCAGGTTTCCTCTCGGCCTGGGCGCACTTGGGAAGTGCGCCAATATAAATTTGTACTAGTGCACTTCCCAAGTGCGCCAATGCAAACCTTTTTCTTCTTTTTTTTCCTCTTTAGCCACCAAACTTTGTTCGTCCATATCTTTTTCATACGTTATCTGTTTTACGCAAACTCGGACTCTATTTCAAGCAGAATTCCTAGACGAACGCAATGGCGTAACCCATTTCCCTTGATTCTTATTTTTGAAATTAATTATTCTCTGATTTGTTACTTATATGTTCATAGAAAATACAGGGTGTTACACATGGCGTGAGGAGAGAGGTGGTGGGTGGTTGTTGGTTGCTGTGCAAAAAGAGAAAGGCATTGGAGGTGCTGCCATGGGTGGCGGGGTTTAAGTGGGAGGAAGTGGAAATGGAGGCTTAATTCTTAAGAAAAGGAGAAAAGAAATAAGGAAATGGATGATAGAAATGAGAGGGAGCGAAGGCATGTGAATTCAAATACAATGACAAGGAGATGGTTGGAAAAAGGAGACAAGTGGCTAAGGAAGTATACGAGTTGTCTAACTTAGGCAACTTATGAGAATTAGTGTAAAAATTATTAATTATCTCCCGAATTAATTAAACTAGGTGAACTTCGTTCTGGTTGAAATCTTGCTACGTTACGTGTTACTGTCGAAATTTACCTCTGGAATAGGCTGATGATGAAGGGGTAGAAAACCAACACAAGCCCAAAAGAATCTTTCATCGACAAAGGTTTAACACAATAAAAGGCCGACAGCACAAGGAAGCAATCCGAAGCTAACAACCGACACCATTGTGAAAGAAAAAGACCAAAGCCTATGTAAAAGAAGGGTTATCGGTAGGGTAATTCCGACAGGATAGTTCTGGTGGGGAGGATAACCTATAAGAAGTCATATGTGAACCGGGAGCTGATAGAGTAGGAAACAAAGGACATCACAACCCGAGACCCAGAGAGACGGAAGGGCTATCAGTATTAATCGGCTTAATACTGATATAATAAAAACCGAGAGCCACACACGGGACCTCAATCAGATGGACATCGAGAGGGCCACTCTAATAAGCAACCAATAAAGCATCGGAGGCAACATCCCAAAAATGCAAAGGAACATTCCAGAAGTTTACCGATAGGAAAACGGGAACCACTAAAGAAAGAAAAGCTATCCGCACTAATCTTCTTAGTGCTGATACCGGCAGGGGTGGCGAATCCGGCAGCCATTCACTGGAATCATGAAGGCAAGCTCCATAAAGCGTTAACAGCAAGACCGAGAACACTTGACCAGGAGCCTACACCCGAAAGCAGAAAACTTCTGAAAAGTTATTTGCCCCGCTAAGCCCATCAAGAATGCAAAGAAGATAGATGCAACATTAGCCAAAACTCCAAAGGCTGGGACCATGCTCCTGAAAGCTACAGCCGACACCTCAAAACTATTAACGAAGCCTTCCGGAACCAAAAGGAAGAGCGGCCGACAGCGGTACTACTATACCAACAGCAAAAGGGGCCCTGATTTGTCTATAAATAAGACCCTAGGGGTCTTATTTTCGGGGCGATTTTATCATTCTTGAACTCTTTTCTCTAGAGTAAACCCTAATTCCTAAATCAAATTGAGTATTTTAGTTGTAATCACTTATGTATTCTAAATCAAATATCAATAAAGAATGGATCAATACTTAGAGCATTTTCTTATGAGTCTCTTATACATTTAGTAAGATATTGCTGGTGCTATATGTTGTGTGTTTTCTACATACTTGCAAGTTATTGCTCAATCATGAACCCTTCCACAAGACCAGTGCAAAACCACTACCTACAAGCCATTTAGCCCTTACTGAGGGTTGTGTTTTAGGAAACTCTTATCCCAAGATAATTGTTGCTTCTTGAGTCGCTCAAGTGTGATGCTCACCCCATTGAGGGAAGAGTAACTAATCTTTCAGGCTCAAAACCATGATATCTAGGAAGCGGTGAACTAACTCAAACTCGGAAAGCTAAATAAACCTATTTTCCCCTTAGGCCCACTTCCGTAGACTTATCTCCGGTGTTGACCAGAAATATCGTTAAGATTACGCAAGTACGGTTCCAACAAATTTAGTCTTCTCGAATTCAGATGTAACGACCCACATTTTACGCATTGGAGGATCATAAAATATTTTTTTATTCCCCATGGGTCGTCTCATTCTCATCTTTTGATATGTTGTTCATGGATGTAAGACATGTCAATGATTTTTACCAATTTTAATGTGACCATTTTCCCTGTCAGTTTTGTACAGGGTACAACTTTAGACTATGATCGAATCAGGTGCTATGATCAATTTCATCAAAAAGGAAATGGTGTTGCCAATTCCGTAGATTGGTCACATTAAAGGTTTTGTTCAGATGTTTGGGAGAAAACGTTGCTTTAGCGCTACACATTTTCTATACACGTTTGATTGTCATTAGTGGGCAGATTTGGAAGGACCATTAAGGCAAGGGTTGTTGGCTATAAATAAGGGGTGGAGGCATGGGTGAATTTTCAATTTCTTTATTTCTCTCATTTGGTTGAGCTCATGATCCTCCTTGCTCAATCAAATATCTCTCTTCCTCCATTAAAATCATAGATCTACACGAAGAGATAGAAGATCTATGTCAAGGGAAGCTAGATCTTCATCGATAGAAGGTAGATCAAATCAAATTAAGGGATTTAAAGGTTGTTCTTTATTGCCCGGATTCATGATTCATCGCTTTTAAGCCAGATCAAAGATTTGGTGAGTTATAAGCATCTCTCACACGGATTCAATCAAGTATATGGGACGTTTTATCTTATTTTCATAAATTCATGTTTTTTTACCTAGATCTACATCATGGTAAGTATATTTTCATTCGCATCACCATAGGATCTAATTTAGCAACTTAAATTGGTAAGTTCTATGTTAGTTCATGTGTTTATGCAAGTATAGATCCATTAATTAGAACGATTATTATTTTGTTTTGATTTGGTGAATTTCAAATGATTGATTGATGATTATTGGTGTGCTAATGGTTGGTGATCGTTGCTTGAAGTTGTTGTTGGTAGGTTAAATCGGGATTGGTTGGTTTACGGGTGGAGTTGTGTGCATTCAAGCATATAGTGTGTTAGGTCATTTAAGACCTAGTGTGCCAGGTTGTTTAAGACCAAGTGAGTTAGGTCATTTAAGACCTAGTGTGCCAGGTTGTTTAAGACCTAGTGAGTTAGGTCATTTAAGATTTAGTGTGTTAGGTCGTTCAAGGCCTAGTGTGTTAGGTCATTTGAGGCCTAGTGTGTTAGGTCGTTTAAGAAATAGTGTGTTAGGTCGTTTAAGACCTAGTGTGTTAGGTCGTTTAATACCTAGTGAGTTAGTTTGTTTAAGACCTAATGAGTTAGGTCGTTTAGGACCTAGTGAGTTTGGTCGTTTAAGACCTAGGGAGTTAGGTCATTTAAGACCTCGTGGGTTAAGTCATTCAGGACCTAAGGAGTTAGGACCTAAGGATTTAGGACCTAAGGAATGTTGACCAAGCGATGCATATTTTTGGGTCGACGATGGTTATGGTTTCGATGTGAATTCAAGGGAGAATGTTCGAAGTGTTGTGAAGTGTTCGTTGATCGATGAAATGGAACAAATGTAAAGACGACTCAAGGATGTACAGTTCGTAGATAATGGTTGATCAAGGATGTTCGAGCTTATGAACAGTCGTCTATGATGACTAGATATATTGAAGGCTGAGAGATCGTCATTGTCGTAGATTGTAGCGGACTCAAATCAAGGGTATGATAAGGACGCCTAAAAGACCGGTTGAATGGTCGAGTACACTGGGTATCGATGAAAGGCGTAGATACGTACGATGAAAGGCGTATGGAGTTTTTGCTAGAACCGGGGTTACCATTAACCTTGGACGAATGGCAGTGACGAGCTAGTCATACGATTAACGATGGTTTTGAAGCAGGTCAGGCGGTGATAACCAGAGTCATGGATGTTGTTTGTTTTGCTTGTATCGTCTTGCGTAGATTGTTCGACGTCAAAGGAGATATCTCTTGGGTGCTTGTCAGATGTTGGTTTCGGACTTTGGGGCTTATACTTAAAGCATGTTGATCTTGACTAGTATGGTTTACGTAAGATTTAATTGGCTGCTATGATTGCTGCTATTGGTTTACTTCTGGTTGTTTGTAAAGGCTATCACTGTCAGATGTGGGGAAGTTGAGCTTGGATTTTTTCTCTGTTGATGTTGGTAGATTGTGTGTTTGATCTACCTATTCACATATACTTTATTGTTGATGTTAGAATATTTTATCGCTCATTAAGACTGCTTTCTATGTAATAACCCGGAAATCCGAGCCAATTTAAATTTTTTATTTTGGCAATTTTAGTGAATTTTGAATATTTAAAATGAAATATTTTAAATAATATCGACAAGAAATTTATTTTGAATAGAGTTAGAACGTATATATTTATATACGTCATCGTTAGAATATAAATATTTATTTATATATATATATATAAAAGGAATTGAAAATGGCGTGGTAGTTCGATAATTCGATATCAAAGTTCAAATGAATGTACAGGATTCAAAATAAACCGGATTTTAGTGCAACCAAAAATATTAGAATCTAATTGAGAATATCTTTCCAACGAATCCGAAAGATTGAAATTTCATAGCGGGGATAAAAAGTTATGCCCAGTTGAAATTTCAGAATAGTCGCTATGGAATTCTGGCCCTTAAAAATGGAAATTTTGCAAACGACCTCGGTTTTCGACGAAACCACTTTTGTTGGATCCGAGAGGTCAAGTAATTGCTAGATTCCAAAATTCGTAATTTTTCGAATCAATATGTGAGCGTGGCAAAGTTAAACGTGTTTTGTCAATTTCGATGGACCTGAAAATGGCCATTTTTCAAACGGTCTCAGAATTTGGCGAAATCAGTTTTGTTAGGACCGTATCGTCAATACGAAGGTAGAAAATTTTTTTCGTGAATTTTTAGAGTCCGTATGTGGCCCTAGTAAATTGAAATGCGCGTTCAAATTTAATATATAGAGTTATATTTTGATTTTGACGGAAACAAATCGAAATGATCGAATCAGCCTACGATACATATCCCATTGTGTTCGAAATAGAGGTAATTAGCTATGGATGACAGGCGGTGGGTTCAATTTCGAGGTCGAAATTAAAAGTTGCTATTTGAAATTAAAAATAATAAAATAATATATATTATTATATAAAACCCCCTTTTATCTTCCCCCTCATTTCCACGCTGGACCACAGAAAAGAAAAAAAGAAAGAAAAAAACGACGGATCCCGTCGATCTCTCCTCCATGTCGCTCTCATCTGCCGCGCCCCCACCTTAAGCGGCGCCGCCGTTAATCTCTCTCTCCCCCTCCTCCGTGAAAACCGCCGGACCCCCAAAGCCTCGCCTTCTCCTCTCCTGCTTCCATCCCTCGAAACCCTAACACCCAAATTCAAGCCGCCGCCAACCAGTGGCCCAACCGGCCAGCCGCCCCGCTCCCTGCCGCTGCCACAGGCCGAGCCACCCCCCCTGCGAGCCTCCGTGACCACCAGCGCCCCCTCTTTCAAAACCAATTAAAGTTTATTTATTTCAGTTTCTTTTATATATTATTTATTTTGTATGAAACTGAAAAATAAGATTTATAATCATATAATGTTTAGATTTTTAGTTGGAAAAGAATAGGATTTTTACTCGTATGAATATAAAAATATTATTTTTATATAGGCAGCGAGTATAAAAATATGATTTTTATAAAGTAGAGATAATAAAAATATGATTTTTATATAGTAGAGATTATAAAAATAGGATTTTTATATTATGTAGATAGTAAAAATTTGATCTTTATATATGTAGCGAAATAAAAATCTGATTTTTATTATATATATATGTTGAAATAAAAATGGGATTTTTATAGCGATGAAATAAAAATTCGATCTTTATTATGTGGGAGATATAAAAATATAATTTTTATATAGAGGATAGCGTGGTAAAAATAGAATTTTTATCTATATAACTACAATATAAAATGCGATTTTTATATATGTAGTGGCTACGGACAATGAAATTGACAAAAGGCGAGCACGACGAAGATTTCTACATATGAAGAGTCGTGGCGTTTGGTTTAGCTAGTTGGTGCGAACTTCTCACTTTTAATTTAATTTTCTAGTTAAAATATATACTAGGATGCAGACGGTGTTTAGTAGCACCCGACACCCGTCGTCCACAGACCAAGGACGGCTTGTTTGTTTGTTTGTTTGATTTTGATGTGTAGTTGATTATGTGATGTGGATTGAAATAAAAATATTTTTATAGTTAAAAATAGAATTTTTAACGTGTATATGAAATGAAATAAATTAATATAAACAAATCGAACGATTTATTTATATACACACATTTGACTGAAATTGATTGGGATGATAAATTTTACACATCGCCCAACTGCACAAATAAAATCTGTGTTTGATTGTTTGAAACCCCACACGGGTATTGGGATGATATATGACATACACTAATCCCAATAATTAGTTGTATGTCGATCGAATGATTGACAGGCTGTTATAAGCGTTGAATATTTATATTTGATGCTTATACAATGTAGAATGCACTTTGGATGATGGTTGATGATTTATCGTTGCTATTATATACATATGTTGTAGGGAATCCATATAATTAACGTTATATGGTAATTGATTGGGCCTCATTCCAATTTGGAAAATATAAAGAAAATTCATTTGTTGAATTGTAAAGAAAATTCATTTGTTGAATTGTAAAGGAAATTCATTTGTTGAATAGTAAAGAAAATTCATTTGTTGAATTGTAAAGAAAATTCATTTGTTGGATTGTAAAGGAAATTCATTTGTTGAATTGTAAAGGAAATTCATTTGTTGAATAGTAAAGAAAATTCATGTGTTGAATTGAAAATATATATTCATGTGTTGAATAGAAAATAAATTCATGTGCTGAATAGAATAAATATTCATGTGTTGAATAAAAGCCGTGTTGATTAGATTGACGCCATTTTGACGTGAACGATATTTATATCGATTTTATTCATTTTTATAATGAATATAGAAAAGGAACTGATTTCAAAATACAACGTTTTGAAAATATTATCATTTGTATATTGATGATGTGAAATATTCAATTTTGATTTGAAATTGAATATGAAGTTGAAATCGTTTTGAAAACGAATTTAAAACGATTTATAAAATACGTTTTAAAAGGAAATCGACGAAATATATAATATATATATATATATATATTATATATATAATGGCCTGAATAGAACGCGCCGCGTCGCGGCAGTTCGCGAATTTCGACCATTGACTTCGAATGGACATTGCGGGAGATCCAACCGTCTGATTCTCCTAAAACCGGAACCGTTGGGTTCGTATCGAAAAGAGCTTTCTAACGAATATTAGAGATTTTAAATCTAATGGTTAGATTTGGAATTATGTTCAAATCAAATTCGGAAAAGGTCGCTGTAAGTGCAGTTCGATGGCCGTTGATGGAATCGACTGTACAGGCCTTGACAAAATTATTAAAAATAGTAATAATTTGTGTAAAATCATAAGAAATGATTTGGGAAGAATTGGGATGAAAAACTCCATATTTGAAAAGATAAAAATAGATTTTTATCGAAATGAACTAGTTTTGAACTAGAATTATAATTCTATTTATTTTTAAATAAATAAATTAAATTTGAAAATGGTTTTAAAAGTAACCAGAATTTCCAATAATTGAATTGGAATGGATTTGAATCGAATTTGTCTTTGGAATGTTTCGATGTTGGATTCGTTATTATACAGATATTGTTATGGAAATTTGAAAGATATATTTATATCGTTATTTCCAATACGATATTTGTTGGTCGTAGAATTTGATATTGAATATAAGCCGATATATTTTCTATTCAGAGCCTTGTATTTAATATCAAATGTGATTTGGGTTTGTCGTGAATGGTGTCTTCATTAACACTGTTCTTAAACCCAGTTGATAAAAAGATTAAATCTTTTTATTTAGATTTAATGAAGTGTACCAATTAAATGGTAGTTAATTGGGATTGAATTTGAATTGATTTTTGGGTTTATCGTGAACAGTGTTTTAAATAACACTTGTTCTTTAACCCGATAATTAATGGAAAGTGATCTTGGGTTGTCGTGAACGGTATCTTCAATAAATTGTTCTTAGACCCAACGAAGTTAAGAAAATCAGAAACTGACTGGAGATTAGTAAGTTGAATGGTTTCTTGGGTATTGATCTGATGTTGGTTTCTGCCTTCGGAGTTAATATTTGGGGAATTTTTCTCTTGCTAATTTACGGTTAGGGACTGATTGAAATGGAATGTGATTTTAGGGTTTATCGTGAACAGTGTTTTAAATGACATCGGTTCTTTAACCCAGTTAAAGATTAAAACTAAATGGAGTTTTAATGAATCTTTAATTAGATTGAAAAGATCGAGAATGGGGTATCACCAGTTTTGCTCCAAGTGATAGTTAAATCTTTAATTAGATTTGAACGTGAAATGGTAATTGAATTTACCGATAACACCGTGGTGTTAGATATGAAGTATGACCAGTTTTACTTCATGGAATGAATAGGTTGGGATTGGGAAATAAATGATTACTTCGGTGTGGTTCGTTAATCCCGACTAGTTGAATCGATATTCAAAAGAAGATTAAAGAATAAATTTAAAGAATTTATCTTTGCTAAAATTAATGGGGACTTTCCCTAAGAATGTGAAATTTAGAAACTAACTGAAGGTTAGCTAAGAAAGATGGTTTCCTGGGTATTGATCTGATGTTGGTTTCGGCCTTCGGGGTTAATGTTTGGGGAATTATTCTCTTGCTAATTTACAGTTAGTGACTGATGAATTGGAATGAGGCGTATGTTGTGTTTGTGTAACAATTGTTTATTATATACGCGAGTTATTCAGAAAGACTGGGTTTACCCCATTCTGAATAACTGATTCGACGATGAGTCGAAGATGAAGATGGTGGTTGAAGACCGGAGGTCTTCACGTCGTTTGGGTGATTACTGATGATCTTGATTGGGATGTACACCCAAGAGGAGGGAATCAATTGGTGATTGTCCAGACGTACTTGGAGATCGATGGATATGCGAGGAATAAGGTTCCTCCAGTTTCGTTCAGACCCAGAACGAACTTGTAAATGGACTGTGTGTCTGACATTGGATTTTATTCTGTGTGATTGATTTCTATTAAATATGTATCTGTTTGGCGGCAGAGAATTTATTCTCTTGCTTAACGCCCTTCTCTGAGACGTACGAGCTCAGAGGTTATATATTGATAGATATCAAACGCATGGAGTGGATTGCCTGTGTGGCATGCCTAAGTGGCAATATGATCAAGGCTTCTGTTGAAAAGCAAAGTCTTGTGGTTGATGATCAAAGCACCGTCTGTGTGGCAAAGCTTTGTGTAACGTTGATTCGCGAGCCTCACACCCTAGTTGTGAACCAGAAACGGGAGAAGGATCGAGGGAGGACATGCGTCTCTTTCTAGCTAGAAGTGGCGTCAGTGGTTTTACACGCCCTGATGAGTTTGACTTATGTGGTTGTTGTTGTTGCGAGGCGCCTCAGATATATCGGTCGTTCTCGAACCGATGGAGTCATTCGTTGGCTCATTTACGCCCCATAGGGCGGGGAGACGTAGTGTTCAGGGTTTCGTCTAATCCACATCGAGTGGACCGGCCATGTGGCTCCAAGGGACGATGCGTTCTGTTCCTGAGACTCGGGCTAGATAGTCTCGAATTCGGTAAGGATGATCCCTTGCCTTGGTTTACAGATGGAAATCCAACTTCCAATACGTGACGTTTCATTTTTAGTTGTAATCCTATATATGGCGACATAGTGGGATGGGGCGCTCATGCCGTCTATGATTGATATTTATGATTATATATAAAATCAGAAACTAAATGGAAACAAGCTAAGATGGGTGGTTTCCTGGGTATTGTTCTGATGTTGGTTTCGGCCTTGGGGTTAATACTTACGGAATCGTTCTCTTACTAATTTACGGTTAGAGTCTGATTAAGAATCAAAAGATAAAATTTCGCGTATCAAGCATTCTTTGGCTGTTATAAGGTAAAACCCTATCCTCCGGCTTGCGTTGCATTGTGCGATGGGACCTGGGTCTTATAACAGCTTCATTTTTTCTTTACTTGCCATTGTGTTGTTTGTTTTATGCACTGGTATTCTTGGGAGGAAACCCGTTCCGTGTTATACGGCGTGGTCCCTTGATTTACCGAACTTTAAAAACCAATATTGATAACTGTTTTAGTTCTCACGCCAGTCACATGACTGACCTGGAGTTTATTATTTTAACCTAAACTTTGAATGCCCTTATTTTGACGCGGGCAGCTAGTAGTTTTGGTTTTGCAGATTTATATTCACAGGATCCTGGTTTACAACTAGAACGATATCCGGAAAGCTCTGTATCCGTATATCTCTTCTAGTTTGTGTATTGTATTATTTTTCCGCTGCAGTAATGTATTTACTGATATTTTTCTGATGTATATTATTTTTTTATACTCTGTATATTCTTGTATTCTGATGAATTGTTGTAATTAACAATGAAATGTTCTTCTGTCTGCGTTCGGATGTGGCTTGTTCTCAACTCGATCCGGGATTTCCCGTAAGGGGGATTTTGGGTCGTTTCAGTCTAACTCATGGTTTTATGTTTTCTCTTATTACCTTGGGCTGTTCATCCGAATTTGGATGGGCAGATTCGGATGGGCAGACTGAGTAGCAGGTGACAAGTAGTAGATCTTTTTGAGAACGCTGCTGCAAATCGGTGATGAGTTGGAGGCTTACGTATTACTTACTATTATACATATCTTGTTGTTTCCGCTTTTTGTTTAATGTACGCTAGTCTGAGTGACATTGTAATGAGGCAGTTTGTACAGACGCTTATGTTGTAATCCAGGAATGTATGGATATTCTTTCTAGTTGATGTGAAAGTTCAAGTTTCTGCTCAATACGCTTCACTATCCCACTTGTTATATGTTTTTTATTATACTTTATCCTTGCACTGTGAGTTATACGACAGGTTCCACATGTGTTTACCTACCTTGATGATCATCCATAGCTGCCCGGCACACCTTTCTGTGCACTATTCCTACACCAAAACAACAAAATTGACACACCAGAATGTAGAAATTTGGTATGGCTTTAAGCCGTATCAAATTTGATAGTATTCGTAGCCGTATCAAAATAAATTTGCCGGTCACCATCTAAACACCTTAAATCTAACCATGCATTTCCAGTGTTTCGGATCAATTACTTCGATAAGCTTTGAACCGTGTCAAATATGCATCATATTGCCCCCTCCCCATAAATTTTCATTTGGCCGCGCTTTTTACTTTTCCTCTTGACTAAAATTTCACATTCCAGAACCCTAAATCCAGCAGTAATGTTGAAGTGAGCGACCGAGGTCTGTTTGGCTCGGGCAAAAAGGACGAAGCCAAGAATGAAGAGGAAGATTTGATTGCCGGAGTCGAAAGTCAGAAGGTCGGCGAATCCCCCGTGGAGAAGAAACAGGAAGAAAAGGAGAGTTCCATCTCTGTAAGTACATATACTTATATGTGTATCAACTATCATGCAATGAAAAAATGTGTTTATTCCATATAACTTAACTTAGTACGTTCAGTCAAGTGACGAGGAAGAGGAAGTCGCTCCGGATGGGGAAATTAAGAAGAAGATGTTTACGGAGAAGATCAAGGAGAAGTTTGGAGAAGTCACAAAAGACAAAACTATACCCATACCCAACCCTGTAGCAGTGCCACCTGTAGCTCCAGCGCATCTTTCATGAATCATTCCTGACCTTGCCTGTTTCTCTCTAGATCGGCTCTTTCAGGTGAGAACGCCTCTTTCCTCTTTTGTCTGCTTCAAAAGTTGGTAAACGTTGGATCGATACCACTTTTAATTTGAATCCGAATATGCGTAAAGAAAGGGGGAATGTTTTGTATTCCTCACTGGAATTTATCATTGATTTAATCTTAGTGCTTACAAATGCGTTAAGGTACTTAATTAATCTTTATTTATAAGCCACAAAGAACGCAAGGCTTGATGAACGATATAAAAGAAGTCTATTCAATTTGACATCGGAAACAACAACCACTCTACCTTTAGGAAAAGCTAATTAGTCATTTGCTTCTTATATTACTTACCGGATGCCCAAATCAACTCTGTATTGAGTTTGGAAATGGGTTGCTTGGATTTGTATTAAGTAAACGGTAACTTTTGTATAATGAACTGTATAAATAATGACATTAAAATGATTTATAATTTATATAAGTTAAGTTCTTATGTCATTCATTAAACCATGTATCTTGTACATAATCCCAAAAATGTACCATAACCCTTGATAGTATTGGACATTTATCAGCTCATATAGCTATTTAAATAGAAATTTTTTTTTACCGTAATTGAAATGAATTTACCGAAATTTCCGAAACAAAACCAAAGTTTCATAAGTTAACAATGTCCGGAACGGAAACGGAAAGCAGAATTTCAAAACCTTGGTTTACATAGAATTATAATTAAATGAGATGGAATTCCCCATCGTTGCGAATTTTGATGTTATCTTTCTAGATGAGTTTCCGCTCATTTTTGCTTTTTTTTTAACCTACAGGACCAAAATGTAAGGTGCATACTCCAGTCAAAGGTGTGCTGAGATTGGAGGTAGTGAAGTTTCAGACAAGTCAGGTGGACACTGACAGTGTTTCTGAAAGCGAAAGTGCGACAAATGAACCAAATGGCCTTGGCAAGTATTCTTCTGCAAAGTATCTGGGTGGTGGCAATAATAGCAATTTGAGGCGCCGAAACAGTTCAAATATGTTGGCTAGAAATCTTCTTGAATCCAACTGTGATGAAACAGTAAGCAAATCTTATGTATTCTCTTTCATTTGGTTGGAGAAAATAGTTCTGAACCATTGTAATTGTGGGTGCAGGGGAAGACGGTAACATTTGAATACACACACACAAAAATCTTTGATAAAGCACCATTAAACTGTTCTATACATTGAAAATTAACTCATACTGGATTATATTTGTCAATATACTTTAAAGTTAGTCAATATGTTATGTGAGGTTTCATAATTTGATCTATCTAACAATATTATCCATCATCTATGGCACTATCGGGGATTTATATCAACCATTTGTCTTTGTCTTGTACTATTTGGGTCCATTTTTTTACTGTCACTTTAGAAGTTGATAACATTGCCAGTGACATTTTTCTTAGGATGATTTGAGAATTGGTTCTTTATTGAATATAGCTTGCACTTGTACTTCTGTTGGGAAGTTTTAGTTATGGATATTGATTTCTTCTTTATCAATTGTAGCACTTGTGGCAGTTTCAAGCATTTGATTTTCGCATACTGACAAGACTCAACTTTTGCATTGCCTCTATGTGTACCCCTTGACGGTTAGTTTGAGTCGAAAGAGGAATTTATTTGTCATAGTATGACACTAACATTCATAATCCCCCGATAGCGGTTTGTAATAGCTTGCTATCAATTTCTTATCTCAAAGTGTTTTGAAATATAACTGACAGTGGATTTTGATATATTTGAATTATTAAGGTCATTTGTCCCCGAAACAATGAATGTGGTTTTCAAAAGTGGACGCATACACAAGTAGCTGTTGGTGCTAGAACTGCATGTTACCATGATGAAATTAAAATCTCGCCCTCTGCAAATTTAACACTTCAGCATCAACTTTTATTTACGTGTTTCCATGTTGACTTACAAACAAAACTTGAAGCGCCAAAGCTTGTGAGTCCACTCAAATTCTTAGACCTTTTTTGTATACGCTGCAGTATTCCTACCATTTATGCAACTTACCCCCAGCGTTCTTAATATGTTATGTAAGTAATAATGGATATGTTGTACTTCCAGTATCTGCTAATATCCAGTATGTTCTACATTTTGTGTAATTTAATACAAATCCTTAATTAATACAAATCCGTTTACTTAGTCATTTGCAAACTCAGTTCCGAACCGAGTAGCCACAGCTGGCTACTTAGTAGTCATTTTTACCCTTCAAATGTCGTATGCTTATCATTTTTGGGATATGGATGTGGAGAGATTTCAGTTTTTTTGGAAATAAATTGGATAGTTGATGAAGGCAGTGTTCGTAACTTAAAGTCCATAGTGTGAAATTCACTGATAAAAGATTCCAGGACAGAATTACCTCACTTTAGCTTGCTTACATTCGATGCTCACTTTTTGCAATAAAAGAGTTCTAAATCACATTTTATTCCAATTTTGTGAAAAGGTTGTTAATCAGGATGTAAAAAGTCGTGCTAATAGATGCAATCTGAAGTTGACTGTTTCTGAAAAGGTAAGGGGTCTTTCATTTTAAGTTCCACATTAAGTTTTAGACATTCATCTGGTACGCTGGCTTTATTTAAAGTTATGAGGTTTGGTAACTTTGTTTTAATTATTTACTGTTTTGTCATGAAACTAATGTACAAACTCTTGTTGACTGCATTCCTGTTTATGTGTGTGTAGCTGGGCAACACACATGTTATGTGCACTCTTGATAACATGTGTATACAGTGGCCGATGCAGAATTGTTTTTCAGTGGGTTCCCCCTTTTTTTTTTTTTAAAAAAAAAAGTCAATGCAAATTACAATATTTTAGTGGGGTCCTGGCCCCCCACTGATTGTAAGCTGCATCCGCCCCTGTGTGTATAGCTTGTGAACACACATGTTATGTGCACTCTTGATAACATGTTTATGGCTGGGGAACACACATGTTATCGTAGTAGAAGCAAGCTGAATTATTCTGAACTTATGTTCTGTTATTAATAGTTCATTGAAAGGAAGAGCAAGTTAGCACTTGTATAGTCAAAACATTAAGTAGAAGATCATTATAGTTGATTAGGTTATCAATTCTATATTTTAGTCTATCACTTTTGGTTAGCAGAAATTTTGTGCTAGTAAAAACTTTGATAGTAAGCAATAATTCTTGTTTATACTTATATCTACCTAAAAGATACTATAATAATTCTTTTATACTTAGACGTAGAAGAAAACATGATTACATTCCTGTTTATGTGTGTGTAGTTATCAGTGTGTTATTTTACCTACCACCTTGCATTTTCAGTTCTTACTTAAGTGGTATATGATTTGAATTATTTTTGATGTGCAGGCTGATGATGTGCAGGCTAAAATGAATTCCTGATCAAATCCTAAAGGACTTATCTTGTTTTTGAAGGAGCTACTTATTTTTTTGATTGGAGATGTTATTTATTTTCTAAAGGTTATTTAGATTGGAGCTGCAAATATTGTAGTTTGAGTGATATTTTGATTTTATGTGATACTATCCATATATCCAATTATATCCAATCCATTTGACACCCCTACAACAAATTGTGAATTTGTTTTTAAAATTTGATACGGCCTTAGGCCGTATCAAATTGACAAAGACGCCATTTTTTGATACGGTTCAGAGCACTGCCAAATCGATTTAGAAACGGTCATGAGCACTGGCTAATTGGTATTTCTGGTGTAGTGCTTGTTAAGTGCGGGAGCTATGGGTGGTCGTCACATTTGGTATCAGAGCTCTACTTAATCGATTTTAGCCAAAGTTCAAAAACGTAATAACGTATGAATGGCATACTTGTAGATTTTTGATGGATGTATACTATATATATAGTATATAGTATAATAGCACTGCAACTCCATTGCAGTTTTCTCATATGTGGACTAATCGTACTAATTTTCCGATTTAGAATGAGCTGTCAAACTTTAGGAAATATTACTAAGGAGGAGACTGTTACTGGAGGGCGATCGAGAGGAGATCCATCCAATTACATAGTTATGTTCGAGGCTCTAGTGGCAGCGATCATGAGATAGGTACACGCTCCAGAGGTAGTTGCGGAAGATGTTGGTGTTCCTGTCCAGGTATCTATGGATGATTCGGCATTGCAACCAAGGGATTATGCTCCTACAGATGAAGAAGAGGACATTAGGAGAATTATAGCTTTGGAACAACTTCGACATCGAGTTAGGGAGAGAGAAGAAAGGATCAGTGCTGCTTGGGACGAAGCTGTTAAAAGCAGGAATGGGCCATTTGAAGAAACTTTAATTAGCACCAATACTACGAAGAAGCTGAATCAGAAAAATAAAAGGAAGCAGAAAGGAATGATGACCAAAATAAGAAACCTAGGAAGGATGACATTTGCTTCAACTGTCAGCAGAAGGGCCATTTTTCCTGAGATTGCAAGAATACGAAAGCCGAAAGGAAGTGCTTTAGGTGTTATAAGCTTGGACACGAGAAGAAGGATTGCCATGATTTTCTGAAGAATAAGCAACTGGTGGAAGGATGTGTCTTGGAAGTCGTTCTGATTTCCTATTGTATTCCTAATGATAATTAGGAGAAGATGTTTTTTTGGGTATGCCTTCTACCAAGAGTGTTTTGTTTGAGTTTCGTTTGATACTAGAGCATCGACTTTTTTTACTGTAATAAGCTTGTATGACAGTTGGTTTCAGAACCTGAGATTGTTATTAGACCTTTGATGTGACTAATCCAATAAGAAGTTAGTTTAACCTTTGTATGCTTTGTCGTGGTCTGTTGTTATCGAGTCACAGTTGCTCTTTTGTATGTGATTGCTTTGTTTTGAACTTCGTTGGGTTTGCGATCATTTGTGTATGGACTTTCTCAAGAGGTATGCGACAAAAGTAGATTGTTAGAGGCCCGAAGTGAAAGTCGGGGATGTGGAAGGGTGAAACGTTGTGATTCAATGTAAGCCCGAAGATGGTGTCTTCGTGAGCTTTCTAAATTCGCTTGTGATTCCACAAAAAGACTGGTCATCTATGCCAATCACTAGTGAGTTTGATGATGTCTATGATGAGGTCAAAGGGTTGACGCCGCATCGAGAGATTAAGTTTAGGATCGATTTGGTTAAAGGTGTTAGACCTATTGTTATGCCTCTCAAGAAGATGGCGCCTAAGGAACAGCGAGAGTTAGAGGTGCAAGTTCGCGACCTTTTGGGAAAAAGATTCATTCCGAGAAGCATATCCGAATGGGGTGCACTAGTTATGTTTGCAACCAAGGCGGACGGATCTTTTAGATTGTGTATGGATTATCGTGAGCTGAACAAGGTTACCAAGAAGAACAAGTATCCATTGCCAAGGATAAATGACTTGTTTGAACAACTTCTCGAGGACAAAGTTTTTACTCGGACGGATTTGGCAACAGGATATCACCAGTTAAGAGTGGCTAAGTACAGTGTGCCGAAGACCGCCTTATGGACAACATCTAGTTTCTTTGAGTGGCTAGTGATGCCATTCGGTTTGGCTAACCCACCAACGTATTTTGTGGATCTTATGAATAGGATTTTCAACGATCAGTTGAACAAGTTTGTTCTTGTATTCATGGATGATATTCTGGTTTGCTCATGAAATGAGGAAGAATATAAGACGCACTTGCGAGTTGTTTTGGAAATCTTGCGAAAGCATCAACTAAAGGCTAAGTTTTCTAAGTGTCACTTCTGGAGGAGCCTTGAGTACTTGGCAGGATTTAATTTCAAGCCACGATGTGAGTTGGAACCTGAGATATTGGCAAGCTTATCGGTAAGACCTACTCTGATTGAAAGGATTGGAGAAAGCCAAAAGCATGATGCAAAGCTTGTTGAGATTATCCAGAAGATGGAACCAGAGGATATGGATTTTGAAGTCGATCGAATTGGTTGGCTTCGCAAGAAAGGACTACTGGTAGTGCCCGATATTGATCGATTAAGAGTCTAGGTTCTGAGGGAATGTCATCACTCGATGTTGACGGTTCATCCTGGTGGTAACAAGATGTATCGAGATATGAAGCAAGCTTACTACTGGGAAGGGATGAAGGGGGTGTTGGAAAGTTTATTTCCAGATGTGTGAACTGTTAGTTGGGGAAAGATGAATATAAAAAGCCGAGGGGATTGCTTCAGCCTTTTGAACTTCCTACATGGAAGTGGGAGCAAATATCGATGAATTTTATTGATGGACTAACTAGAACCAGGACAAGAAATAAAGGGATTTCGGTCATAATGGATCGCTTGACCAAAAGCGTGATGTTTATTCTTTTCAGATCGACTAGGACAACACCGAGGTTGGCTGAGCTATATATAAAATGGATAGTTAGATTCCTTGGTATCCCGAAGAGCACAGTCAATGATCGAAATCCATTGTTCATGGGTGGATTTTGGTAAAGTTTGCAAGAAGATTTGGGAACCGAGTTGTTTTGAGTACTGTAACACCCCACGCCCATTAATGTCACTCACCAGGGGAATGCATTAACTTCCATGGAGGTCATAAGTGAATATAGAACAGAGAAATTACAACAAGACAGATAATAAATAGCACTTGAAAATCTAAAACTTCATTTTATTGCAACGGAAATTAAATATGTCTGTTCCATCATAAAACCATAGATCATAACCAAGTACAATATCCATCTTCACAAAAACAAAATACATAATCCCATTACAATAATTAGCCATTAAAAAAAAAGATAACAAGCTGGACTTTACTTCTGCAGTCCAAGCTTTCCAAGAGATAAGCGATCCAACTAGACTCCACTAGAACTTGGCCCAACCTGAGGACCTAGAGGAAAAAAAGATGGAAAAGAGGGGGTCAGACATAAAGTCTGGCGAGTATGATAATTCTACAATACTATTATCAAAATAACTGGACTAAGGCATAAGCTGGAAAACAAGGAAATGTCTATGAAAGAGCAGATTAAGGACATAGACAATCGCTAAAGGAAACGTTATAGGCGCTCCTAAATACTAAAGGATAAACACTATACTGCACCACACCAGTCACCCTAAAGATTGATCCCACTTAGCTTCACTTAGAAACTTTCTTAATGGCTTTACGTACTCCTAGCTGACTACATAGGTGTCGCCTGCCCCTATCTCCACTAGGTGTACCCACTTTCCATTTTTCGATCGGCTCCCTACTCGTAGATACCCGTGCTGGCCCCACAGTGGGGTGTATCATTCCCCTAAAGTGGCAACCTGATATATCGAAGATGCACGGCTTATACCTACACGATGCAACAACGTCTTACCTACCAGCTCGGGTCCACACACGCATATGAAACCCGTTGGACTTGCGTTGCCACCGCTCCCTGTTTTGGCCTCTTATAGTCAAACCCAGTATGCGCGTCCCGTCCTCGACTTGGGTCGAGCCCACAAAGATACGTTTTGGGATACTGGTTGAAATGGGCCTCCATTATTTCCCACAAGCATTCCACCTAAGCTTGTCCCATTAGTCCATCCACTTAACCCACTTAGTCATGTTCATTTACATGTGTATTTGGTTAAGTCTAATCGTATTTCAAATGCCTCTAAAGGCAACCACTAGATTCCTCATGCCACCCAAGGCACCTACTTAACCCCCATGTCCCACCTTACATGATTATCAGGCTAAGTATTTCTTAATTCATTAAGGCCATAACCTCATAAAGACCTCTCACATTAGACTGGCATTTATGGCAGCTGGATTTGCCGGGCGGGTCCGGGCAGTCTTATACCATAAAAGAGTCTAACCTCGTGTCTATACAACTTTTATGCTTTAGTTTGGGCCTAGGACCTCTCACATTGGGCCGACATTTGTGACTACTGGATTCGTCGGGCGGGTCCGGGCAGGTTTACGTCACAAACGGGTCCAACCTCGTGTCCTAAGCATTGATTATTATTAATAATCCACTTTCCCCAATTTTAATAATTCCCTACTTGAATTATTAATTAATTCCAAATTCAACAATGTCCATAATTGACTCAATTATGGATATCCATTCAAGGCGTGCAAAATCATACAAAATTGCACCCAATTTATTAATTCCTAATATCACCCCTACCCCACGTTTGAACGTTTATTCGCAAAATATATATTAGACTCGAATAGTCTAACTCATAGCATAAAAGAGATTATCACAATAACAACATGTATATATGACTAAATGAATCATAATAAGGGGTGAAACTTGCATATGTACAACTTGCATAGGATTATACATGTCATGGATCTAAAGATGTCAACTTGTTCATAATTCACATAATATGATCTCAATCAAATTTCATAAACTTGCATAGGAACATGTGTGAATCAACATCATCTAATCTAACAATATGGGTTTATATGGGTACACCTAACTCAATAGGCAAATTCCCATAATAAATTCATTTAGTCATAGATTCATGCATATGGGTACACCTAACTTAATAGGCAAATTCCCATATTCAAGGTCCAATTTAAATTGTGGATTCATGTATATGGGTACATCTAACTTAATAGGCAAATTCCCATAATCATGATCCATTTAATTTTTAGAAAAAAAAACATAAACTTTAAAACATGATCCAATTTGCATAAATAACAACATCATGATTTTACAACTTGTACGATTCAACACAACTTAACATGATATCATAATCATATAACTTATGGATTTCCAACATATGTGTTAACATGAGATCTACAACATATATAAGATTTATGACATAACATAGCATGATTTACACATAGCATAGCATGATAGCATAACATAGCATAGCATGATTTTCATCATAGCATGGCATAGCATAGGAGAATTTACAACATATAATTTACAACATATGACAACATAATAACATAACAAGTGATCCACAATATAGAATTTACAATTACAATTCACATCACTTTCTTGTGATCCATTCATAACTTAATCGAATTATTTTATAATAACATTGTGAGAATCATCATACTCACAATTTAAAGAAGAGAAATAGAAAGAGTCTTTGATTTAATTTATTTGTTGAGTAGATTTAGTTGTAGGCTAGGCTTTCTCCTTCTTCTTTAGTTTGTGACGGCTACACTGAACTCCATGGCAACGGCATGTCGGTAGCTCTCCAATTTTTCAAGTGATTTAGGGTTAGAGTCTACCCACTTATTTATAGATGTTAGGATGCATTTAGGCCATTAGATTTACCCTAGAATAGATTAGAGCCATTAGATTTCGTCCAACCTTCAAAACACAGCCCGAAAACCCAACCAGATGCACCCAGGTCACCTGGGCTCGACCAGGGAGGTCGACACCCAGGTCGACTCTAGTGTCGACCTGCCCCCCCCCCCAGGTCGACCCCCAGGTCGACCTGGTCTGGGCGGGAGTTTTCCCGCCTGCCTCCATTTCTGTGTTTTTGAAATCTGTTTTAAAATTTGAATTTTTCGTGAAACTTCTCGAGGCCATATCTCGGTCATACGTACTCCGATTCACAAAATTTCGGACTCTATTTCGCGTATTTTTCCGAGATGAACACAATGGCACAGCCCGTTTCCCAATATTCTTATATTTGAAATTAATTATTCTTTCATTTGTGAATATTAGTATTAACTGATTTACGGGGTGTTACAAGTACGGCTTATCATCTCCAGACTAATGGTCAAACCGAGAGGGTTAACAAAGTTTTGGAATATCTCCTTAGAGCTTGTGTACCGGATTTTGGGGGATCGTGGGAAGACCATCTACATCTGGTTGAGTTTGCGTATTACAACAGTTACTAGTCAAGTATTGGGATGACACCATACGAGGCATTGTATTGTAGACCATGCAAATCTTCGGCATGTTGGTTAGAAACTGGAGATAACCTGATACTTGGGTCAGAGATGATATGAGAAACATCAGATTGTATCGAGATTGTTCGACAACGAATGAAAGCAGCCCAAGATCATCAGAAAAGTTACGCTGATAAGCGACTTGACGATTTGGAATTCAACGTTGGTGAAATGGTTTTCGTGAAGATTTCTCCTTTGAAGAATGTTGTTCATTTCGAAAATAAAGGTAAGTTAGCTCCAAGGTTCGTTAGACCGTTTCCGATAGTCGAGCGAATTGGAAAGCTCGCATATAGATTGTATTTAACTGAGAAGATGTTGAGTGTGCACAATGTTTTCCATTTGTCGTTTCTACGGAAGTTCGTGCACGATTCTACTGTGGTGGTATCTCCGGATCAGTACGAAGACCTAGAAGTCGAATATTTAGTTTCAAGACCTCGTAAGCTGCTTCGCATAGTGGAAAATGACACGAAACTGCTAAGAAGGTAGACGGTTATGTTGGTCAAGGTGCAATGGAGTGAGGATGATGACGATTGTACATGGGAAACAGAAGAGAGAATAAAGGCGACCCATCTAGAACTCTTCGTTGGTACGACCCGTAAGTGTCATGTCATTCTTACCCCACGGTAATGTGTAATGTGGTTGTTGTTATTATTGTTGTTCGAGTTCCACGTGCTAGGTTAAGGCTATGGATGCATGGCTTGATGGATGCTAGATGGATGGTAAATTGGTTGTTCATGGATGATAGAAATGCTGTAACACCCCGTATTTTCTTAAAACATTAATGTAACAAATCAAAGTATACTTAATTTTTAATAGAAGAATTAAGGGAACGGGTTATGCCATTGCATTCATCTCGGAATTCTGCTTGAGACAGAGTTTGAGTTTGCGTGAATCGGACTTCGTATGAAGAAGTTATGACCTTCGGAAGTTTCAGCTCAAATTTAAAAACAGCTCGAAACTGAATTCAAAATTCAAAACAGAACCCAGAAGCGGGCTGGGCGGGAAATTTCCCGCCCAGGACCTAGGTCGACCAGGGGGTCGACCTCCCCCCTATAAGTCGACCTAGGGGTCGACCTGCCCTGTTTTTCCAGATCTGAGGCATAATTCATTTTTATGTATCCGGACTGATTTCTGGACCGAATTCATGAGTTATACGCTATATAAACGCCCCCAAACTTCACTTTCTCCACACAACTTCATTACGCCTATACTCTGCCTCAATCCTAATTAAAATAAATCTTATTTTCCATTAAAACAAGTTATAGTTCTTCTTCAAATTGGAGATTCAAATCAAGATAAAGCTTCAAGTTGGACCATAGGCATTCCGCTTTAAATAACGTCACTCGAATCATAGCAAATCGCCTTTTCTAAACCAGTCACTGTAAGTTGGGTTATTCCTTAGATTTGAACATGTAATTGGAATTGTGAATGTAATGAATCAAAATATAGAACTATACCACTTTGCAAGTTAATTATCTTTGATTCGTGCTTGTAACAACCCGTATTTTTTAATAATCTGTTATAACATAAATTGAGGCAGAATTAAATTATAAAATGGGAATCAAGGGAAACGGGCTATGCCATTGCGTTCGTCTCGGAAAAATACGCGAAATAGAGTCCGAGTTTTCGAAAATCGGAGTCCGTATGACCCAGTTAAGGCCCGTTGAAGTTTGCAGAAAATTTCTAAGTAAAAACAGATTTAAATTTAAAATTAAAAACAAGGGTTTGGGCCAGCTGGGCCAAGGCGGGAAAAATCCCGCCATGGACCCCATGTCGACAGGCCTGTCGACAGGGGTCTTGGCATGTCGACTGCCCTGTCGACAGCCCTGTCGACAGGGGGTGCCCGGGCTGCTTAGCCTGGTGCACCATTTCTGATTGGGGTTGGGTCTTGTGGCTTGTTTCTAGAGAATTCCGGGATCTAATGGCCCTAATTGAATCTAGGGTTAATCCTATGGCCTAAAAACACTAACCTAATCTATAAATAAGACCCTAACCTACCCTAAATCATTCATTATTCATCCTAGTAACTAAACTATGCCAAAATCCAAACTCTCATGGCCTCCACCCTCTTCATACAAATCCTAATTTAATTCCTAAGTGATTTTCCATGCATACAAGCATATTTAGGCTTGTATGATCCTCCTTAGCTTGCATTAAAGGCTTGTTTTTCAATTGGCACCATAAAAGAGGAGTTTTGATCAAGTTTGCTTGCATTTGGGGGTTGTAATTAGTTGCATAAGGGATTCTTTACATTTGCTATAGTCATTTGAGCCCGCATAAGCATTGTAAGCCCTCTTACCTTCACTTTGTAAACTCTAAAGTTAATATGTGGTGAAAATTGAGATTTATGTGAGTTTATTTGATTATGCTTGCTTATGCGAACTCACTATGCCATGTTTTACATGTTTCACAAGTTATGCATGCATATGCGGATTTACTATGACATGATTTGCAAGTTTATTTGAGTATGCATGTTTATGCGAGTTTGCTAAGCTATGATTTGCAAGTTTATTTGAGTATGCATGTTTATGCAAGTTTGCTAAGCCTTGATTTGCAAGTTAAATGAGTTATGCATGTTTATGCATGTTTGCTAAGCCATGATTTACAAGTTAAATGAGTTATGCATGTTTATGCATGTTTGCCAAGTCATGATTTACAAGTTAATTGAGTCATGCATGTTTATGCAAGCTTACTAAACCTTGATTTGCAAGTTTAATTAGTTTTGCATGCTTATGCAAGTTTAAAATGACAAGTTGTGCATGTTTTGACAAGTTGTGCATGTTTTGACAAGTTGTGCATGTTTATGCAAGTCTAGTTGTGCATGTTTTGACAAGTTGCGCATGTTTTGACAAGTTGTGCATGTTTTGACAAGTTATGCATGATTATGGTAATATGCAAGTTCACTTTGCTAAGTTATGCAAGTTTAACACGTTATGCATGTTTATGGTAATATGCAAGTTCACTATGCTAAGTGGTGCAAGTCTAACATGTTATGCATGATTGTTGTGCAAGTTTATCATGTATGTTGTGCCAAGTTCCCTCTTCCTATCCTTTATGCGTTATTACGAATATGTAAGCGATAGAATGACGTTGGGGGTTTTGGGTAAACTTAAAATACATGAAAATATAAGATTGGGAATTTACCTATTAAGTTAGGTCTACCCCTTGGGAATTTACCTATTAAGTTAGGTCTACCCAAGTATTTGTTGACTTGTAATTATGTTTTGAAATAAAGTGGACATGACACTTAGAAAACATAAGTGTGGCCAACTCGAGGTTGGGTTGAGTTTGTAGCGTAATCCTACCCGGAACCGACCGGCTTAACTAGTGGCTACAAACAATAGGACCCAATGTGAGAAGTTGGTCATGTGGTGCCAAAACCCGAGGTTAGACTAGGTTGTGGTGTAAACCTACCCGGACCCGCCCGGCCTAACTAGTAACCACAACAAGGTCTAATGTGAGAGGTTAAGGTGCATTAAATTAATTAATGCCTCATGATTAGGGTTAAGTCAGGGTCCACTAATACTTAACCAATTTGGAAATTCGGGGGATGAAAAATGGGGTTAAGTTACACTTAACCAATTTAATCCATTTGGGGATACGAGGGATTAGATGGGGTTAAGTGGTGAACCGTTGATTACACTTAACTAATTTAATCCATGATTAGTGAGGGGTTAAACCACACTTAACCCTCTTAGAAACCCTAGCAACGTGGTCTGTTCCAGCAGTAATCCCAGTTTGGTATCATTCACAACCCTAGAGGCTAGGCTAGGGCGGGGCACGATTACTGGACTGATGTAAGCGACCAAAGGGCGATGGCCGAGTGGTACAGCGGTGCGGGTTCGGCGGGCTACGGACGTGCACGTAGTCCGATATTGGACAAACTCGAGGCACGGGTACCAGTAGATTAGAGCTGTGCATTATTACTTAAGTGTCTGTGGTTGACATCTGAGGGCTTGATACACCCAAAAGGGGGACCCAGCACAGTCTAACTACAACCATACGTGGGCCATATGGACACCAACACTTGACGTGTTAGGTTTATAGGGAGCCGATCGACTAGACCGTTGGGATGGACCTTATACTAAGGTCACTTCATGTTATTGGGCCAAAGTTTGGGCTAAGGGATCAATATCTGTTATGTTGGTTTGCTAGTACACCGTGGTGCAGAACTTAACCTTGTTTATGCGTTGACACCTCTATCTATCTTGTAGTTAATTTACCATGCCAGTATGTTGTTATCTATGATCACCTCAGTTTCCATCATGATGTTAACTTTATTAGTTTATAGACTGATCGTAGCAGGGCTTACTCAGTCTTTTTGACTGACCCGTTTTCTTTCGCCTCTTTTCTTCCGTTTCCCCCCCAGGTTCTCAGGGAGGGAATACTGGAGCCTAGCTTGGATTTTAGCTGCTTCCTTGGATAGCTCAAGTATGCTTTGGACTTGAGCCGCTATGGTTTATCACTCTTATTTGGGGATAGTACTTATGTATTTTCAGTTTATCAGATGATGTATTTATCTAGACTTGTAATTTTGGGAAGGTGACATTTTGGTGTACCAGACTTGTGTTTTGAAATGGTTTATAAATCTTCCGCTGTTTTATGTACTTGCTCTGTTTATTTACATATATATATATATATGTCATGTCCTGCCTTGCTATATCATTATGCATGTTTACCAATAATGCCCCTCCAAAGCTAGTGCATTCCTTTGCGAGTGACCCTAGCGGAGGTGGGGTGTTACATTTGGTATCAGAGCATATGGTTTACGAGAAGGGATAAAAAGGTTTTTAAAACTCTTTGAAAAACTATTTTCAAAATCAAGTATAAAGTATTTTCCAAAGAAAAGTCTAGTTTATTTTAAAGGCTATTCCCCAAAAAGCCATTAGCACTATCCTTTGATCCCTCGTTTGAACTCTTTCCTTTTCATTTCCAGCATGTCTGATAATCTCATCTTGCCCGAAGGAGTAACGATACCCGATTGGTTTCGTCGGTACTTGGAAGTCACGGCACCAGTTCCGGGTGTCCCTCATATTGTCTCCCCAGTCGAGGCCGCTGTTCCTCCTCCTCCTCCCATAGCTGATGTTCCTCTTCCTCCTTCCCCTCAGCATCATCCTCAAACTGACTTCGCAGAGATTTGCCAAGATTTTAAGGCGATGGGCTGCAAGAATTTCTTTGGAACCGAGACTTTTGTAGAAGCAAGGAATTGGTTGAAAGAGACCGAAGATCTTTTAGCCACCTTTGATATAGGTGACCGCAGGAAGGTTTTATTAGCAGTATGGTTGCTAAAGGAAGAAGCTGCGCGTTGGTGGGTAGTCACCACCGCAACCAGGCCAATTGAGACTTGGGATGACTTTAGAGGAAGGTTTGGACTGAGATTCTTATCACTGAGGCAAGGGGACATGACTATTAGGGAATACATAGATAAGTTTAATCAACTGGCTCAGGACGATTTAGACTTGGTTAATACAGCTCAGAAGAAGGCCCTACACTTTGCTCTAGGATTAAACGAGCCATTACATGATTTGGCCCTGTCTCATATACCCTTGGGGGCGACTTTCGAGAGTTTAGTGAATTTGGCCCTACTTCAAGAAGAAGGTAGCAGTGATAAGAAAGAGGTCAAGGCAAATGAGTCTCAAGGCAAAAGAGTAAATTCCAGGAAACGGGGCAAGAGTATGAAATGTAACTTCTGTGGTAAAGTTGGACATATAGCCAGGGAATGTAGGAAGAAGGAAAAGAGAAAGCGGGGCGAATGCTTCATTTGTGGTGAGTTTGGACATCTCAGCAGGGATTGCCCGAGGAAACAAAGGCAAGGTCAGACTCAGTGTGTAGGACTATCTGGAGGGCGAGTTCATCCCCTCAACATCGTTCTTCCAGCTTATGATAGAGGTAGTGTTTCTGTTGAAAATCTTGTTTGCATTTTCTGATTTTCCCTGTTCGAACTTTGTTCGATTCTGGCACATCGCATAGTTTTATTTCATCTGATCCAGTTGAAAGTTTTGCACCTAAGTACTAGTATAGTTGATGATCCCGTATGTGTTTCAAATCCAGTTGGGGGTTCGGCCCGTTTGTCTATGGTCTGAGTGGATTTGAAAATTTCTATCTTGAGTATAGAATTCTCGTGGGATGTTTACATTCTCGGTTTCAGGGGATATGGGTTGGTTTTGGGCATGGAATGGTTGTCCTATTTTGGAGCCATTCTGGGTTTTTGTATATAGGGTTGTGAGGCTCATGACTCGCCTCAGTCGTACCCTTAGAAATTTCTAGCAACCCTAGGGGTCCCGTCATGTTATGTTATCTTGAATCCCTCAACTCGTCTATCGATAGTTTGCAATCTGGGAGGGTGGTCCGAGAATATCCTGATATCTTGGGAAAAAGGGGTTATCCCTAGACGTGGGATAGATTTCCGTATTTTCTGGTTGGTAATACCAAGCCAGCTTCGTGGCCGGCTAGGCACGTGACCTCACGAGATGAGAGTTAAGAAAGCAAGTCAAGGAGTTGCTTGAGAAGAACTTCCTGAGACGAAGCATTTTCGAGTAGGGTGCTCCAGTAGTATTCGTTACTGATGTGGACGGTTTGTGTCGCTTATATGTTGATTATCGTGAGATAACCGTTACCAAGGATCAATGATTTGTTTGATCAGCTTGTAGGAGCATCCGTTTTCTTTTGATCTAGCTACCGGATTCCATCAGCTTAGGATGGCTGAGAGTGGAATTGACAAGACTGCGTTTAGGACTCTGGATGGGTTTTAGAATGGCTAGTCATGCTATTTGGTTTGACTAATACACCCGCATATTACGTGAACTTGATGGGTAGGGTGTTTAGGAAGTCCTTGAACAAGTTTGTCAGGGTCGTCGAAGACGATATTTTTATCTCCTCAAAAACAACGAGGAAGAGCATGCTAGACATCTCGAGAAGGAGATGGATACGCTTAGAGCCACCAGTTGAAGGTCAAGTTCTCCAGATGTCACTTTGGAGGAAAGAAGTTGGATTTCTTGGGCACATAGTTCTTAGGTAAGGCTTAGCGGTGGATTCCGCTAAAGTGGCTGCGGTTTGAGACCGGAAAGCTCTGAGAAGGGCAATTGAAGTAAGAAACTTTCTCCGTTTGGCTAGTTAGCATTCCCGGAGCTTAGACTTACTCTTCTAGATCAAGAAGGGGGTTTTCACGGGAAGAAGATCCGCAGTTGGTCAAGAACATGGACCAGTCGGTTCGAGGCGAGATGTTAAGTCACCTCACTAGATATATTATAGATGACAAGGGATGACTAAGGCCCGATGAGAGATTATGTGTTCCTCGAGTGAAAGACTTGGTAAAAAAAAAAAAAAAGGTCCTTGAAGATGCGCATCACTCGAGAAGGTGGCCGAGTTGGTCTCAGGATGCATGGTGTGCCACCAGGTTAAGGCCAAGTCATAGAAGCCCAGTGGGCCATTACCTCCATTGGAAGTTTCGCAAGGGGAGTGTGAAAACATCCCGATAGATTATGTGGATAGACTAGAAAGGGAATACGGGTATGGGGGTAGACTCACGGAGAGTGCTCATTTCAGTCCGGAGAAGAGCGAGAAGGACTGCATCATGGTTAACAACGGTTTACCCTCAAGAAATTGGCCAGTTTTGTAATAACCTACAGGAAGCCATGGGTAGGCAATTGAATCTAGGTATGGTCTATTACTCATAGGCGGATGGTTCATTTCGATTAAGCATGAGTTATAGAAAAATCACGTTTATAAGGGCAATTGGCAACGTGGATTGGTATTTTCAAGAAAAGTTCTGTTGCATGGAATACTTTATAGTAAACAGACGAGATCCAGGATTCACTAGTGGATTTTGGAGAGCTTGCACGAATCATGAGGTTATAATTATGTTTAAGCCAAGTATACAGAAGGAAGAATAAGTGGAAAAGAAAGACGAGAGGCGATAATGAAATGCGTTCCAACTCGAATTTGGGAAATAGGAGTTAGGAAGCCAAGGAATCATGAAGTGAAAGATAGTCAAAGCACAGTAGAGTTAAGCTCAAGGAAACGTAACTAAGAAGAATGAAGACTAGATACGCGCATCATATCTCTTTTTAAGAGTGCATCTTTGATCCTTGTTATATCCTCTCGGTCCCATTCTTGATCTTATTTCTGTTGTAAACTCCATAAGGGGGTTAAGACTCATCGGTTAGTACTGAACGTCAAAGTTGAATGGATTTCTTGTAATCCAAAAAGGAGTTTATCTAGTTTATCGTGTCGATCTTGTCATGAGAACCTTAGGTAGAAACCCTTTGGATGAAACATGTATTTGAAACATGTTATGCTTGATGGTTGCAAGTGGTTGCAAGTGTTTGCAAGTGGTTGCTCGTGGACGCATTATACACGATTAGGCACTAGATCGGCTCACACACTCCTCATATTGCATGTGCATGAGTGTTTATGTTTATTCTTGGATGAAATTCGTATGCTATCACATGGATGTTGCATATGGATGTATGATTGAGCACGCATGTAGATATTATACATTATGTTAGGGATTTGCATACATATGGATTCATTTCACTGACATACATATGCATTAAGGAGGTTTACTGTATCAGTAACCGCCCGATTTTTGCATTAGGTAAGTACATATACACACACTTTTGCATATGTTCATCCAGCATTTAGAATCTTGTAAGGACAATGATTGCTCGTGGATGATGCTTTGAGTAGATGGATGATTGGATGGTAGGATACGTTCTTCCTAACTTGAAGATTTCGGGGACGAAATCCTTTAAGGAGGGGAGAATGTAACAACCCGTATTTTTTAATAATCTGTTATAACATAAATTGAGGCAGAATTAAATTATAAAATGGGAATCAAGGGAAACGGGCTATGCCATTGCGTTCGTCTCGGAAAAATACGCGAAATAGAGTCCGAGTTTTCGAAAATCGGAGTCCGTATGACCCAGTTAAGGCCCGTTGAAGTTTGCAGAAAATTTCTAAGTAAAAACAGATTTAAATTTAAAATTAAAAACAAGGGTTTGGGCCAGCTGGGCCAAGGCGGGAAAAATCCCGCCATGGACCCCATGTCGACAGGCCTGTCGACAGGGGTCTTGGCATGTCGACTGCCCTGTCGACAGCCCTGTCGACAGGGGGTGCCCGGGCTGCTTAGCCTGGTGCACCATTTCTGATTGGGGTTGGGTCTTGTGGCTTGTTTCTAGAGAATTCCGGGATCTAATGGCCCTAATTGAATCTAGGGTTAATCCTATGGCCTAAAAACACTAACCTAATCTATAAATAAGACCCTAACCTACCCTAAATCATTCATTATTCATCCTAGTAACTAAACTATGCCAAAATCCAAACTCTCATGGCCTCCACCCTCTTCATACAAATCCTAATTTAATTCCTAAGTGATTTTCCATGCATACAAGCATATTTAGGCTTGTATGATCCTCCTTAGCTTGCATTAAAGGCTTGTTTTTCAATTGGCACCATAAAAGAGGAGTTTTGATCAAGTTTGCTTGCATTTGGGGGTTGTAATTAGTTGCATAAGGGATTCTTTACATTTGCTATAGTCATTTGAGCCCGCATAAGCATTGTAAGCCCTCTTACCTTCACTTTGTAAACTCTAAAGTTAATATGTGGTGAAAATTGAGATTTATGTGAGTTTATTTGATTATGCTTGCTTATGCGAACTCACTATGCCATGTTTTACATGTTTCACAAGTTATGCATGCATATGCGGATTTACTATGACATGATTTGCAAGTTTATTTGAGTATGCATGTTTATGCGAGTTTGCTAAGCTATGATTTGCAAGTTTATTTGAGTATGCATGTTTATGCAAGTTTGCTAAGCCTTGATTTGCAAGTTAAATGAGTTATGCATGTTTATGCATGTTTGCTAAGCCATGATTTACAAGTTAAATGAGTTATGCATGTTTATGCATGTTTGCCAAGTCATGATTTACAAGTTAATTGAGTCATGCATGTTTATGCAAGCTTACTAAACCTTGATTTGCAAGTTTAATTAGTTTTGCATGCTTATGCAAGTTTAAAATGACAAGTTGTGCATGTTTTGACAAGTTGTGCATGTTTTGACAAGTTGTGCATGTTTATGCAAGTCTAGTTGTGCATGTTTTGACAAGTTGCGCATGTTTTGACAAGTTGTGCATGTTTTGACAAGTTATGCATGATTATGGTAATATGCAAGTTCACTTTGCTAAGTTATGCAAGTTTAACACGTTATGCATGTTTATGGTAATATGCAAGTTCATTATGCTAAGTGGTGCAAGTCTAACATGTTATGCATGATTGTTGTGCAAGTTTATCATGTATGTTGTGCCAAGTTCCCTCTTCCTATCCTTTATGCGTTATTACGAATATGTAAGCGATAGAATGACGTTGGGGGTTTTGGGTAAACTTAAAATACATGAAAATATAAGATTGGGAATTTACCTATTAAGTTAGGTCTACCCCTTGGGAATTTACCTATTAAGTTAGGTCTACCCAAGTATTTGTTGACTTGTAATTATGTTTTGAAATAAAGTGGACATGACACTTAGAAAACATAAGTGTGGCCAACTCGAGGTTGGGTTGAGTTTGTAGCGTAATCCTACCCGGAACCGACCGGCTTAACTAGTGGCTACAAACAATAGGACCCAATGTGAGAAGTTGGTCATGTGGTGCCAAAACCCGAGGTTAGACTAGGTTGTGGTGTAAACCTACCCGGACCCGCCCGGCCTAACTAGTAACCACAACAAGGTCTAATGTGAGAGGTTAAGGTGCATTAAATTAATTAATGCCTCATGATTAGGGTTAAGTCAGGGTCCACTAATACTTAACCAATTTGGAAATTCGGGGGATGAAAAATGGGGTTAAGTTACACTTAACCAATTTAATCCATTTGGGGATACGAGGGATTAGATGGGGTTAAGTGGTGAACCGTTGATTACACTTAACTAATTTAATCCATGATTAGTGAGGGGTTAAACCACACTTAACCCTCTTAGAAACCCTAGCAACGTGGTCTGTTCCAGCAGTAATCCCAGTTTGGTATCATTCACAACCCTAGAGGCTAGGCTAGGGCGGGGCACGATTACTGGACTGATGTAAGCGACCAAAGGGCGATGGCCGAGTGGTACAGCGGTGCGGGTTCGGCGGGCTACGGACGTGCACGTAGTCCGATATTGGACAAACTCGAGGCACGGGTACCAGTAGATTAGAGCTGTGCATTATTACTTAAGTGTCTGTGGTTGACATCTGAGGGCTTGATACACCCAAAAGGGGGACCCAGCACAGTCTAACTACAACCATACGTGGGCCATATGGACACCAACACTTGACGTGTTAGGTTTATAGGGAGCCGATCGACTAGACCGTTGGGATGGACCTTATACTAAGGTCACTTCATGTTATTGGGCCAAAGTTTGGGCTAAGGGATCAATATCTGTTATGTTGGTTTGCTAGTACACCGTGGTGCAGAACTTAACCTTGTTTATGCGTTGACACCTCTATCTATCTTGTAGTTAATTTACCATGCCAGTATGTTGTTATCTATGATCACCTCAGTTTCCATCATGATGTTAACTTTATTAGTTTATAGACTGATCGTAGCAGGGCTTACTCAGTCTTTTTGACTGACCCGTTTTCTTTCGCCTCTTTTCTTCCGTTTCCCCCCCAGGTTCTCAGGGAGGGAATACTGGAGCCTAGCTTGGATTTTAGCTGCTTCCTTGGATAGCTCAAGTATGCTTTGGACTTGAGCCGCTATGGTTTATCACTCTTATTTGGGGATAGTACTTATGTATTTTCAGTTTATCAGATGATGTATTTATCTAGACTTGTAATTTTGGGAAGGTGACATTTTGGTGTACCAGACTTGTGTTTTGAAATGGTTTATAAATCTTCCGCTGTTTTATGTACTTGCTCTGTTTATTTACATATATATATATATATGTCATGTCCTGCCTTGCTATATCATTATGCATGTTTACCAATAATGCCCCTCCAAAGCTAGTGCATTCCTTTGCGAGTGACCCTAGCGGAGGTGGGGTGTTACAGTGCTTATGTCAAATCTAGCGTTATCTATGCCTATGGATCTGATTCTCGATTGTGGCCTAGAACTTATTGTGGCTAATTGTCAATGAATATGATTATGGGACTTTTGCCTAAGACTATGACTATGAAACTGTTTCCCATGAATCTATCGCATATGACTATGATCCATGACAAAGAGACTATTACATATGACTATGACTATAAGACTGTTGCCTATGACTAAGACTATGATTCATAATTTTGAGACTATTGCATATGTTTCATGACTATGAGACTATTACCAAGATTTATGTCTATGAGACTATTGCCTATGACATTGATTAAGAAACTATTGTGATTAGTCGCCCATGACTATTATGGTTAATTGCCTATAACTATTGTAGTCAGTGACTTATGCCTATTCCCATTAACCTATTAGGTTGTACTTCGAACTGGCATTATGTTGGACCAAATCACCTATACCTATTCCCTTAATTATGTTGGATCCCTTTTTTGGGGGGTGTAACTTGTCTAGTGTATTCCTATTCACTGTCATGTACATCAAAACCATTGGAACCATTATTGTGGTATTTGGTTCATTCTTGCATGGCTATTCTTTTATGTCAATTCCCGTGCTTATCCCCTATTCCTTGTTTTGATACTAGTAGTATCATTTCATGAGTACTTAGAAACTTGTGAAATCATGTTATACGTACGATTACGGCACGGGAATTTGGGCGTAGATTAATTAAGTTAGTTTGGCATAATAAATATGTTGGCATAATCTAAATTGGCTATAATAGTGAATGATTTACATGCATATTAACTTGGGAATAAGTTAATAAATTCAATTGGCTGCAAATTGTGTAATTGGCATGTAAACCAAGTTTTGTACATAAATGGTAAACTAGAATATTAAATCTAGTTTTGACATGAACCGTAAATTGGAATATTAATCTAGATTGGGCATAAATTGTAAAAAGGGGAATATTAAATCAAAATTTGGTATAAACTGCAAGTTGGGTTAATTGATTGGTGAATCAAGTTTTGGGCATAGAATATAGGTATGTTAATTTGTATGACAGATGAGTATAATCTAGGCTAAATTGATTTACGGAAAATTTACATAAATAGTAAATATGTAAAATTGGTAAAAGTCGAATATGCCTAACCCAAGGTTAGACTGAGTTGTGGTGTAAAACTGCCCTGAACCGACCGGCACATCCAGTGACCACAACAATACCTGTCTAATGTGAGTGGTTAGTGCATCAAGCCCAGAAAGACCCGAGGTTAGACTGAGTTGTGGTGTAAACCTTCCCGGAACCGACCAGCACATCCAGTAACCACAACAATATCTGTCTAATGTGAGTGGTTGGTGCTTTAATTAATTAATTAATTAAGGCTCATGAGTAAATCAAGCTATAAATGGTGAGGTTAAGTAATTAGGGAAACACTTAACCGTAATAACATGTTAATTAGACAAGTGGGTGAGGTTAAGTAAATTTAGAACACTTAACCGTTGTAACATGTTAATTAAGCAGATGATAGGGTTAAGTTAACTAGGGTAACACTTAACAAAAATATATAATGACATGTGGTAGGGTTAAGTAATACAAGAGGAGAACACTTAACCAATTATATAACATGATGATGGGAAGGGTTAAGTTAACACGAGAACAACACTTAACCAATATAACATGATTTGAGGTAGGGTCAAGTCAACACCAGAAGGAAACACTTAACCAACATGACATGACGGGTGGATGGGTTAAGTCAACTTGAATTGATTAATGACACTTGACCAATATAACTTGATGAGCGAATGGGGTTAATTTAAATGGGAGATACTTAGCAAATATAACCTGATGGATGAACAAGGTTAAGTTAATAAATCACACTTAACCAATCCAACATGATAAGCAAGAAAGGTTAAGTTAATAAGAACCACTTAACCAACATGACTTGACGAGTAAGAGGTTAAGTATACGTCGGGTAGGTGGGCAATATTAGTAAATATTGTCCCACAAAACTAAATCATTAAATAATCATGCTTGAATCCGTGGGAAGGTTAAGTGCACGTCGGGTTGGTGGGTAATATTAGTAAATATAGGCCCACAAAATTTAACCGTTAAGAAAACATGTTAGAATCGGTGGGAGGGTTAAGTATATCTCGTATAAGTGGGTAATATTTGTATATATAGGCCGACCAACTTAACCAGTTGGAAACCATAGTAATGGGGACCCATTTCAGCAGTAGCCCACATAGATGTATCATGGTACCCTGAAACTAGGCAGGGTGGGGCACGATTACTGGGTTGATTAAAAGCGGTCAATGATAACGGCAGGGGTTACGTCCGTGTAGGTTCTGACGGTTTACGGGCATGCACGTACACCGGAGTGGGAAAAAGCAGGCACTGGGTACCAGTAGTTATAAACTGTGCATATTGAATCATGTCGGGTCGCTATCATAAGGCTTGATACACCTTATGGTGGGGCCAGCACAAAGTATCCGCGCGCAAGAGAGGGCCGACTGACACAGACACATGGAAAATTAATACAAATAGGTAGCATAATCCCTAGTTGGACCTAGGTCGCGTAAACCCTGAATGCGAGAAGCGTTCAATAGGTAGCATAAACCCTAGTGGCCCTGGGTAGCATAAACCCTGGTTGAATCTGTTAGGCACTCGATAGTAAACCCTAGATTAGATCTAGGTAATAAACGGAATCCCCATAATAGAAGCACACCTGAAGGCAACCGCAAATACGGGGATTGGGATCACGTTATCATATGATCATAGATTACTAGTTTGGACACCAGTTAGGTAGTGCAGAGATATAGAAATCTATATAAACAGGGTAGTTGCGAAGCAGAGAAGGAGTAGAAGCGCATTCAGTTTTTCAGTACATTCAGTTTATTGGTACATTCAGTTTATCTTGCCATATCCCGTGCTTATCCCATATTATCTTGTTACTATGGTTTAGTCATATATTTAGTTTATTCATGTCATGACCCTTTTCCTCATTTAAGTACTAAGAATCACTGGACTTACCAGACTTTATGCCTGACCTAGTTTGCTTTCGCCACTTTTCTTCCGTTTCCCCCCGGTAGTGAGGGACGGAATAGCTCAGGTTTGTTTGGACTGTTACTCTTTCCAAGCTTGAGGACTCTTTGACGTGTTGCCTCGGACTCTCTCTCTTCTACTGCTATGGCTGGCTCATGCTTTGTTTGGGGAAATCATTTTATGCTTCTTTATTTTTGTAAGCAAGAAGTATACTTTGGTATTGTAAAATAATCTTTGTACAAGTTGTTTATCAATGAAATAAAGTTTTATTTATTTGCCGCTACTTTAATTGTCTATCTTGTAATTTATCTGCATCTTTTACCTATAATGCTCCACCGAAATTAAGGCATTCCCTTGTGAGTGACCTTAACGGAGTGGGGTGTTTCACATGCCGAATTGTTTTTGGTTGCTTGTGTTGCTTGGAATTTCTAGGGTGAAATTCCTAAGGAGAAAGGATGTAACGACCAACATTTTACAAATCGGAGGATCATAAAATATTTTTATTTTATTCAACAAGGGTCGGATCATTCTCATTTTTTGATATGTTGTTTATGTGAATGTAACACATGTCCATCATTTTTACCAATTTTATTTATGACCATTTTACCCTTGTCAATTTTGTACAGGTATAACTTTAGACTGGGATCGAATCAGATGCTAGTATGGGTTTCATTGGAAAGGAAATGGTGTTGACAATTCTGTAGAGTGGTCACATTAAAGATTTGGTTCAATGGTTTAGGAGAAATCACTGTTTTAGTGCTACACATTTTCTGTATATGTTTAATTGCCATTAGTGGGTTGATTTGGGAGTCTCATTTAGGCAAGGGTTGTTGGCTATAAATAGGGGGTGGAGGCATGGGATAAAGTTTAGTTTATTCATTTCTCTCATTTGGTTGAGCTCATGATCCTCCTTGCTCAATTAAATACCTCTCTTCCTCCATTAAAATCATAGATCTACACGAAGAGATAGAAGATCTACATCAAGGGAAGCTAAATCTACATCGAGAGAAGGTAGATCGCATCAAATCAAGGGATTTAAAGGTTGTTCTTCACTGTCTGGATTCGCAATTCATCGTTTTTAAGCTAGATCGAAGATTTGGTGAGTGATAAGCATCTCTCACGCAGATTCAATCAAGTATATGGGTTGTTTAATCTTATTTTAATAAATTCAAGTTGTTATCACCTAGATCTACATCATGGTAAGTATATTTTCATTTGAATCACCATAGAATCAAATCTAGTAACTTAAATCGGTAAGTTCTATGTTAGTTCATGTATTAATGCAAGTTTAAATCCATTAGTTCGATTGATTATTGTTTTGTTTTGATTTGGTGAATTTCATAAGATTAAGCGATGATTATTGGTATGCTAATGGTTGGGATCGTTGCTTGAAATTGTTGATGGTTGGTTGAATCGGATTGATTGGTTTTAGGGTGGAATTGCATGCATTCGAGCATCTAGTGTGCTAGATTATTAAAGACCTAGTTTGTTAGGTCGTTTAAGACCTAGTGAGTTAGGTCGTTTAAGAGCTAGTGAGTTAGGTCATTTAAGAAAGAGTTAGGTCGTTTAAGATATAGTGAGTTAGATCGTTTAAAGCCTAGTGAGTTAGGTCATTTAAGACCTAGTGAGTTAGGTTGTTTAATGCCTAGTGAGTTAGGTCATTCAAGGCCTAGGGAGTTAGGTCGTTTAAGGCCAAGTGTGTTAGGTCGTTTAAGGCCTAGTGTGTTAGGTCGTTGAAGGCCCAGTGTGTTAGGTCATTTTATACCTAGTGTGTTCGGTCGTCTAAGACCTAGCGAGTCAGGACGTTTAGGACCTAGTGAGTTAGGTCGTTTAGGACCTAATGAGTTAGCTCGTTTAATAGCTAGTGTGTTAGGTCATTTAAAACCTAGTGTGTTGGGTCTTTTAAGACCTAGTGAGTTAGGTCGTTTAAGACCTAGTGAGTTAGGTTGTTTAAGACCTAGTGAGTTAATTCATTCAGGAACTAATAAGTTAGGACCTAAGGAGTTCAGGATCTAAGGAGTTCAGGGCCTAAGGAGTTAGGACCCGAGGAATTCAGGACCTAAGGAATATCGACCAAACGATGCATATTTTTGGGTCGACGATGGTTATGGATTCAACGCAAATTCAAGGAGGAATGTTCGAAGTATTGTGAAGTGTCGTTGGTCGATGAAATGAAAAGAATGTGAAGACGACTCAAGAATGTAGAGTTCGTAGATAATGGTTGCTCAAGGATGTTCGAGCTTATGAATAGTCACCGATGATGACGACTAGAGATATTTAAGGCTGAGAGATTGTCGTTGTCGTAGGTTCTAGTGGGCTCAAAGCAAGGGTATAATAGGGATGCCTAAAAAAATGGTTGAATGGTCGAGTATCCTGGATATCGATGAAAGGCCTAGATACGTATCGACGAAAGGCGTATGGAGTTTTTGCTAGAACCAGGGTTACCATTAGCCCTTGATGAATGACAGTGACGATCCATTCATACGATTAACGAAGGTTTCAAAGAAGGATAGGCGGTGGTAGCCAGAGTCATGGATGTTGTTTGTTTTGCTTGTATCATCTTGCATAGATTGTTCGATGTCGAAGGAGATATCTCTTGGGTGCTTATCTGATGTTGGTTTCGGCCTTCGGGGATTATACTTAAGGGACGTTGATCTTGATTAGGATGGTTTATGTGGGATTTAATTCGCTGCTATGATTGCTGCTATTTGTTTACGTCTAGTTGTTTGTAAGTCTATCACTGTTAGATGTGGGGAAGATGAGTTTGGATTTTTTCTCTATTAATGTGTTAGAGGAAGATAAATTAGAGGAAGAGTGCTTAATATAAGTGGAGAACTTCTTTGAATTTCTTGGCCCCTTAACTTCCTTACAACATTCTAGTTTCTCTTACAAACACAACAAAATGACCACATATATATAGTGGATTACAGACCCTACAAATAGACACGACTCTTTGAATGGACATGACTCTTCACTGAACGGACACGGCTCTTCACTTGAATGGACATGGCTCTTCACTTGAATGGATCTCTTCACTGAATGGACACGATTCTTCGTTGAATTGACATGAATCTTCACTTGAATGGACATGACTTTTCGTTTAGCAGACACTTTGAATACATGAATCAACATAAAACATAAATAGCAAAATACCATTTCAAATTATATTCCAACACTCCCTCCTAATTTGAAATTTTCTTTCTTAATCTTTTTCGGTTGAGTGGCTCGAGTATCATAGGCTGTATCTTCTTTCCATCAAGATTTTTTCTTTCTCATTTTCATGGCTTGCTTTATCAATGTTGCTTGTGAAAACGCCAGCTGCTAATCCAAAGGGTGATGCGTTTGCATATCTAATCACTTCATTCAAATCATTGAACTTAAGAATGAACTAGAGTGGTCCAAATATCTCTTCTTTTGCAATGACTATATCATCCTAGAAAACTGAGAAAACAGTGGGTTGGATATAGTACACTTTGCTTCCAATTTTGTCACTCCCAGTAACAAGGAAAGCACCACCATCAACTCTTAATTTTATGTAATGCAGGATCAAATGAATTGCTCATCATCAATCTGAAGATCTTTCTCCACACCTTTCTTAAAAGGATCACCGACTACATGACTCAAAGCACGAGCTTTTGACTTCTCCTTTCCTATTGGTTCCGCTTTCTTGTCTCTTTCTCCAGTTCTTTGCGAAACTTTTCTCCTACTTATAGATCTCTTTTTCATCTTTCATCCTCTATTTGTATCCTTCTCCTTCTTTGTAATTTGGTCTTCATTGTCTTCTGGATTGTCCTTTGCTTGAGCGTCTTCAACTTCAGTCATTCTAGCATCCATTTTTTCATTCTCACTTTTGTTTTCTCTTTCCACATCCATTTTTACTTCACTTTTGTTTTCTTCTATGTTCGTCATCTCCAAATCATCCGCTTCTGAATTGCTATATTCAACTTCTTCCTTATCTTTGTTTGTGACATACTCATTTTTCAAATCTTGTGCAATGTTGTTCTCTTCCATTTTATTAGCATCGTTTTCATTTTCCAAATCCTCTTTGAGGTTTACATCATCATCTTTATCACTATTTTTCTCCTCCACATCAATATGTTTTTCATCATCAATATCAATGTCTTCTTCTTTCAATTTTGAGTCATACTTTTGCATGTACCTCTTTTAATAAATTCCATGAATATTTGGTGGAACTTTCTCCAATAATATGAAAATATGCTTCTTCATCAACGTTCTCACTCATCACAACACCAGCTTGAAGATCTTTCTGTATCCAACTTGCAAATGATTATCTTTCTTTCTCCGTCATGTTTTTAACATCTTTCGGCTATTCGTAGAGACTTTCAACGCTATCTCATAATCCTTTGGGAATAATCTTTTCCTTTTTTTGTTAATCCATTTTTCAAAATTTTCTTTGGTGAGAACAGTGAGAAAAATAGACGAAAGAAATAAACATGCCATAATTTCAACCTGGCTCTGATGCCAATTTGTTAGAAACAATAAAGCGTCTGTTGAAAAGTAAAGCCAAAGAGAAGCATGTATATTAAGTGAAATGTCACATCTATCGAAGCTAAAGAGTTATGTCTGCTCATCAAGAATCATGTACATTTGTCAAGAGACATGTCTGTTCATTTAAGAGTCATGTCCATTAAGTGTTGTGTCTATTTGAAAAGTTGAGTAGTCCACTATATATATGTGGTCATTCGTATTGTTGATGAGAAGCAAGAAAATAAATTTTATAAGTAATACAATTTTTCTTCTAAGAGTGGTATCAGAGCTATGGTACTCATAAGAGTTGTTTTGATCTGGGGTGTCATCTACTAGCGGCGGTAGCCATCGTAAAATGGTTACCATCCGCCGGATCGAAAAAGAAAAAAACAGAAAAGAGAGAGAGAGAAATAGAAGTTAATTGACATGACTCTGGTGGCTTTTTAAAATCGAATCACATAAAATAGTTTTAGTGGTTTGCTGAATATCTACTCTTTGGTGCCTCCTTTGTTCATTAGGAGAGCGATGTAATGATTGATGGCAGAATCCAGGAAGAGGAGAAGAAACATATTGATATGGCCAGAATAATGCTGTAGAAAGATTGGATGCTAAACTGAATATTCTGGGAAGGAATTCTGAACAAATGCAAGGTGTAAAGTTATTTGGAGTTTTGCAAACTCTTAAAAAAAACTAAAATCTGTTGCTGTGTTAGCATATGGATTTTTGCAATCAATGAAATCGATGGTATCACTTGGTATTTAAAATTGCTTTATGAGAACGGGTTTGCAGAGACAGTGATACATGCATGTTGAAGTTAAAATCATGAATAAAGGTCGTACAGACGCATGCTGAAGCATATTGAGACCCCTTTGTCAAAATGAGACTGTTGAACTAAAATCTTGCGGTCAAGTGCTGCTGTGAAAATGATGTGAATATGAAGATGAAGAAGGCGAAGGGAAGAATGTCACTTATGTGATTGGATATTTGCGAATGCTCGAGAAAACTATCTAAAGAAATACCTATTAGAAAATAGGTGCTTGCCAACAAGTGAAGTAGGTGTGAGTGTAGCATACTTGGTTTTGTCCAACAAGCAAAAGAAAAAGAGTTGCAGCTCTAGCTTGTCCGGAGAATGACAGATACAGAAGTATCCAGAGATGACCCGAGTGCAGAGGTCGATGAAGAATCTAAGAGTATTTTTTGATGGTCAGAAGAACCAATCAACTGAAACAGTTGAGCATGCCCAACCAGATACAGATGAAAGTTGTGTGCAATTTTTTCTATGGAAGACGATGAGAAAAAAACAGTTGGGTGTTGTGTAAACTTGATATTAGCACATCAAGTTTAGGGGGCAGTGTTAGAAAAAATGAACCATCTGTTGAAAAGTAAACCCAAAGAGAAGCATGTCTATTTAGTGAAATGTCACATCTAATTAAGCTAAAGAGTCATGTCTGTTCATCAAGAGTCATGTCCGTTTGCCAAGAGTCATGTCTGTTCGTTTAAGAGTCATGCCCATTAAATGTTATCTCTATTGAAAAGTTGAGTAGTCCAATATATATGTGGCCATTTGTATTGTTGATGAGATGCAAGATAACAAATTTTATAAGAAAAATTTCCAACATAATGTTGGTAGATTGGGTGTTTGATCTACCTATTCACATATACTTTATTGTTGATGTTAGATAGTTGTTTATCGCTCATTAAGACTATTGTCTAACTCAAGGTTTTATGCTTCCTCTTATTACCTTGGGCTGCTCATCCAGATTTGGATAGGCAGACTGAGTAGCAGTTGACAGGTAGCATATCTTAGTGAGGGTGGTGTTGCAGATTGGTGATGAGCTGAAGGCTTATGTATTACTTACTATTATACATATCTTCCTGTTTTCGCTTTATGTTTGATGTATGCTACTCTGAGTGACATTGTAGTGAGGCAAGTAGCATATCTTTCTGTGCACTGTTCCTCTTGGTAAGTGCGGGGGTTATGGGTGGTTGTCACATCAGAGAACGTTTGAAAAATCGCCTTATTTCTAGCTTTTACCGAATTTCGACTATTTTTTCAACTTACGATTATATATTATATGCTTACATATGAACTCTGTTTGATTTGAAATTTTAATTCCTACCATAATTTGACATTCCTGATCCAATAAAAGTGGTTTCGTCGGATTCTGAGACTGTCTTAAAAATGACCCTTTTGCAAGTCATCAAAATAGCATTGAAACATTAATTTTCAAAATCTTCACTTTTAAACCGATTAAAAAAAGTTTACAGACCCTGCTTTAAGTCAAATAAAACATAAACCAAGTTTAAAATTTTCTCTCAAATTTTATCAGGCTCAAATTAAACATTAATTATTTTAAAATTGATTAAAATAGATTAAAATTCAAATTTTAAATTGACCAAAAATACGGGTCGTTATAAGAGTCATATCAAAAAGTCTCTCAAACATAGCTCCCATCGGAATATGCATCAGCGCTAGTCCTTGGAGGGGTTGGTTCAGTTCCCTTGCAAACTTAAAAGCCTTCTTATGCGCAGTGTTAACCAGATCTAAGCTAAATCTCGTCAACAGGTTGAAGCAATTCACGTTCTCCATAACCGACATATTATCCCGCCCCAGACTCAAGAACTTTACAATGGCATCCCTTCTTCAACTTGTGATAAAAACTTTTTCTTGAATTTATCCTTAAACTCATCCGATGTCTCTACGGCTCACTCCGACTCGGCTATTTCCCACCAATGTGCGTCTCTCCTTTCAGTTGCCACGCGGCCAACTGAATCCTCCTCATGTCATCAAGCCCTAATAATCCAAACACACAATCAGTCTCCCTAAGCCGATTACGAGGATCCATAAAACTATCTGATCCAAGAAATGGCTTTTCGCCTATAACAGAAAAATACTTATAGAGCTTATAGAAATTAACCACTGGATTTAGTGGAATGACTCTGGCTACAGCCAGATGTGAGGCATTTTCCCTTCGACATGTGTCATAGGTTCGACATATCTTCAAAACCATGTCGGAATGGGAGCGCTCTATGGAAAATTGGAGATCAAATATGCTGAAAAGAGAAGAGAAAAGGATTAAAAAAGGGACCAAGGAAACATTATAGTTGACTTAAGGGGTTATTTTTCAAAAATAGGTTTTACTTGAAAATCCCTTTCTTTTGAAAACACTTTTTCAAACAAAATTCTTTGATCTTATAACCCTAGGCTGTAATACCAAGTGAAATACCCCACACCCGTTAACGCAATCCATATAAGGATGTGTTAAGGTTTATGAAGCCTTAGGTCGAAAGTAACAATATAGAGACTAAAATTCATAAGATAGAAATATAAAACACATCAGAAACTTTAAAACATTATTTAAATAAAAAAGTCATATCACAGTGTTTGTTACATTTCATAAATACTAAACAGTCACCAACATAAAATTGTCTCGTGGAAATCCATAACATCATAGTACATAAGTAAAACAATAAAAGCCATCCCTCTCAAATGTCAATATAACGATCATAAAAAAGTGAAATACATGAAGGTGAAACAAATTTGAATCCAAGTTGAACCGAATAATCAAGAATCACTATTGAGACCCTCCACCCTTCAAACCCGGGGGGAGGAAAAGGAAGAGATAAGGAGAAAACATTCTAGGTTAGACATACATCTTGTGAGTTCTAGTAATTTATAGCACGAGCATAAGTTAAGAAAGCATTTAGACAGATGAATAGTTCTAAGACCAATAGACATAAAAGCATAAATGAAATAGTAGGAAAGATAAAAACGAATAAAGATAAGCTTCTCAATCATATCCGAGATTGATGCTCCAACTACCAAGATATCTTAGTTAGGTTGTACTTAATTTCTACCCATCGATTGGTTCCTTTACCCACAATGTGATAACCTATGCCAGCTATGGAATTTGTGGTTATCAATCCCAAATCCATCAACTATAAGGACATTGTTCAGTCTAGCGTCCCCTCGCCTCTACCTAGTGTGAGACCTCCATGATAATAGGGCACTAACTAACATAGGTCCTCAACCAAATAAGAAATTGGCATAAGTCATCCCTAGACATTGTCCCCATTCATTATCCTATTAGGCCATTTAGTTTCCCCAATCTGCCAAGCGCTGCTGGAATAGATCTAAACTAGGATTTCATTGTGTTATTAGGCCACTTATCTTCCCTTAATCAGCCCCATTTTGCCAAAATAGACCTAATTTATGAGCCATGTATCTTTTTATACCACACATCCCTACATTACTTAACATTCAATTAAGTTCAATCTATTCCAGTTTATGTTTGCATGTTCTCCGATTACATATTAAGGTTCATACCCAATTTACAGTCTGGCACTGATTATAATGTTTAATCAGTTCTAACATGCCTAAAATACCTTTTTAATTCAAGTATATCATTATTCCAATTTAACACAAAAATAACAATAAAGTCCTAGGCTCTTTTCAGGTCTAGGCTCAGCGCTAAAATAAAAGGAAATGGTCTAGGCTACTCACAAGGCCTAGATTCAAAAATAAGCAAGACAAATAAAATAGGTCACATGTATAACTATAAATAAACTATAACAAAGAAGGGGATAGAAGAAGGAGAATTACTTATAAACAATAAACAATAAGAAAGAAATTGGCATAGATAGTTAATAAACTATGGTAACTTACAGAAAAATTGAACATACAAATACGTAAATAACTATAAACATATATTTTACAGTCTAAGCTTTCCCACTCAAATAACTAATCTAAAATTTGCATAAAACTCACATATCTGATGATCAAAGCTTCTCCCATGGCCTTATTCTTTGATCTAGCAAGACCTCTGCCTCCACAAGTATTTATAATAATAAATATTTAAAACTTAAGAACATCTTTTCCCTATAAAAAATTAGTTATTTGGCCTTTCCTAATTTTGAGGATTAGCCTGGGGAAGAAGAAGGAGAAAAGAAAAAGAATGGATATATAGAAATAAGGGAGGCTCTGCTAGTCTATTTATTGGCTTATTGGATTCCCCTGGCCGTTCAAATCTATGATTGGATCTAGTCCAACCATGTCATCGAACCAATAAGAAAGTGCCACATCAGCCTTTAGATTTAAATAGGCCAATAAAACTTAGCTAACCAAGCAAAATAACGTTAGAAAATAACAAATGATTGTTGCCTAGCGTGTAGGCCAAGGGACACAGTTCTTTTGACTTGGGTCGACCAAACCGCCTATAAGGATCGACAGGGGGGTCGACCCACCTTGTCTTGGGTCGACACATTGTCGATCCAAGTGGGCTGGGTCACCCAGTGATTGTTCGTTCCATATATATTTCATTTAATTTTCTGAATCCTTCTTTAGTTCATAACTAATTCATTTTAACCCTAATTTTAGCAAACCAGGTGTCCATTTTCAATAGAAAATTAAAACAGGCCAAATGGTCCTAGTCCCATTGTCTAAGTCTAAATATTATTCTGATTAATATTTCCTGTATTAATCTTTTATATTAAATTATTGTTTATTAAAATTCGAGGGGTTACACAACTCCACCCGGTCGCCACCTTAAATCACACTTCAATCCCCTTATGTCGAACGCAACCTACAACCTTATACTTTCATTGGCATGGCATTTCTTTTTACCTCAAACCACCTGTCAACGTTAAAGCGTAGCCTTCCAGTTCCCTTTGTCTCGCTGATCACTCTCATACCCACATCAACACCTCCGACCTCACAAAGTCAAATCTGACCTTAACCCAAACTCGTCTGCTCCAGAAAGTCGAATACACTCAATACGATTGCCCTGAGAACTTCCACGTGAAGCCTTCGAACACACAAACTAAACGGATCCAGAATTACATGATTTTATTGAGCGGGTTGTAGGATTTAATTGTTTGAAGAAAATAAAGGAGGCAGCTTGTTTTATTTCTAGAGACAGAGGAAGAGATAAGTGATTAGGTTTTAAAAGTAAATGTTTATTAATAGGAAAATATTCATAGATATTTTCTTTTTATATTCAAATATATTTTCTGAAACACCCCACCTCCGTTAAGGTCACTCACAAAGAGAATGCCTTAAGTTTGGTGGAGGGTTATAGGTACAGGACACAGAAAATTTTACAATACAGATAAGTATAATCAGTGGAATTCAAATCATTTATTGAATACGTGGTTCAGTGCAAAAGCATTACATCAAATTGTCTCAAAACAACTTCCTAAAACATTACAACATAATTTCTGTCTTGATTATTTAATAAAGAAGCATAAATCATAAATAAAACTGCATAAATCCCCAAGGATAATGTCCAAGAGCCATAGCCATGATTGAGAGAGAGTCCAAATCATACATCTACTTTCTTGAAGCTCGCAAAGGGTCTGACTAAGCTGTAGTATTCCCTCCCTGTGGACCTGGGGGGGGGAGGAACAAATGAAAAGAGGACGAAAGAAAACAGGTTATACAATAAGTCTGGTAAGTTCGGTGATTACTAGTATTTAAACAAGAAAATGGATCATGACAGTAATAACAGAACATAGGATAATATCCTAATATAAGATAAGAGGAACATGTTATCGCACCCATTACTATAATCTCCGCACCTACTTAACCATTGGATCCACCAGCCCTACGTATTTAAAACAAACGCTCCCTTAATGATCGGCTCCTACTCGTATGCATTCATATCCTATGTCACTCGGCCCCTCTTGACTGTAAATACCTGTGCTAGTCCCACCATAGGGTGTATCAGTCCCTTTGGTGGCAACCTGACACGATTCAAGGTGCACAGTGTATATTACTGATGCCCAGTGCCTGATTTTTCCTCTCCGAAGTACGTGCATGCCCATACTCCATCGGAACCTACACTGGCCCACCAACCACCGATGTTTTGACCACTTATACTCATCCCAGTTATCGTGCCTCACCCTGCCTAGTTTCAGGGTACCATGATACATCTATGTGGGTTACTGCTTAAATGGGTCCCCGTTACTAGGGTTTTCTAATCAACATGTTTATTTGGCTAAGTGTCCAAGTTTACTTTACCCCACCCATTCGTTTAGAATCGGTTAAGTGTTTTCCTAATTGACTTAACCCTACCAATTCTGACTTAGCTTTAATTTGTTAAAGCACCAACCACTCATATTAGACATGTCTTGTTGTGGTCACTGGATGTGCCGGTCGGTTCCGGGCAGGTTAAGAGTGGAAGCCCTATGGATAATAAAGAGGAAAAAAAAGTAGAACAATATGTTTCCGATTCCAGGGATTATAGCCTTTCCTGCACAGGACAAACCCTAGCACCTCCCCCCAAATAACTCTATATCAAAGGATACTAACATTTTCTCTCACCTAAGGAAAACTCTCCATAAGCAAATCAGAGGAATAACGCTTGAACAAGAAATAATGAATTATTTTGACCACTTCACCAACAAATGGTCTGAAAGGATAACAACTCATCCTTCGTATATTTTGGAAAGTAGGAACAAAAAAATATAAGTAAGACAATGAGACTGGGTCATAAAAGGGTTAAATACCAGCGGCAAGGAGAGAAGCTTATGCCAGGATTGCCTAACGGATACTACCTCACCACTTCGATGGAAAATATCAACCTCCTAACAAAACATGAACTCAACTATTTGTTGTTCCCAAAGAAAAAGCCTAAATTAGAAAGGAAAACAGACGGACCCTATTTTCATTACTATATGATGAATGGACATGAAACTAACCACACAGAATCCATGAGGAAACGGTCATCCAATTCATCAACCAAGGCCAATTACGAGTGTTATATAAAAAGATCAGATTAAGTTCAATAAAAGTCCTTAAAAAAAGGATTGTCAAATGCAATCAACGGTATGGAAAACCCTCCTTTCAAAGTTTAAAAAACCCAAAAGGGGTCAAATCACAAATGGATCAAATTCCCTGTCATTACCAAATTGGTCATGGAAGGACATCCCCTGAAGGGGGGTGGTGTGTTAGTCTTTTTCCATGCCCAAATTAGAGGGAGCTAGATTAAAGCATCAAAAGTGCAAGCCTCCATTTCACACCAGAAATGGTCGTGGTGGTGCAACTAACTTTATCATGCCCTGCCTCTACTCGCAGAAGAGTACGCCTTGCCTCTACAATGAACTAAGCATATTCTACCTTTACTCGTAGAAGATCACGTCCTACCTCTTCTTGTGTTCTGTGATACCCGCAGAAGGGAACGCCAACCCCTATCATTGCCTACGATGGTCAGGATAGGGCATCCCTTAGAGGGGGTGGTGTGTAAGCCTCTATCAGTACCTATGATGGTCAGTATAGATCATCAAAAGAGTAAACCTTAGTTCTATGTCTACAATGGACCCGTCTAAGCTTATAAGACCTTATCGTCACCTACGATGGTCAGGATAAGGCACCTCTTAGAGGGTGGTCGGCAAAGTCCTTGGGCCCTGATTGTGGCCAAGCCAGCCAAACGCACCGAATGCACATGCCTAGAGAATGGCCAACGAAGCACGTACATCCTCTGATTTGACATAAAAAGCTTAGAGAGTAGCTTAAGAAGCACGTACAACCACTTCTTCACAATTCAAATCCAAAGGGGATGCCAAAACATTAATACTGGACGGGAGCTTCAGGTCTTCAATCTTTATTTACCCGAACAAGGGTTGGTTCACGTCTTCTATACTAAAACTCGAATCTGGGTTGATTTGATTCTTCACAAATACCGGAAGTGGATTTCTGGTACTCAATCTCTAATTGCCGGAACAAAGGTTGGTTTAGGCCTGCTATGTTAATACCCGAATCTGGGTTGGTTTGGTTCTTCACAAATTCCAAAAGGGGAAGCCTGCTATTATCTCAACACCGAATCCAGGTTGATTCAACTTTCGGTAAAGGCTAGAAGTGGATTCCTGGTCTTCTATCTTAATGCCTAAATATGGGTCGATTTTGGTGTGAATCACAACTGGAGATAGGGTTCCGATTTCCTCATAAATATCTAGATCTAGATCGACTCATATACTCAAAACTAAACAAGAAGGAATTGTTCAACCTTCTCACAAACTCGTACCTGGCTTCGAATCACATTTCCGTTATTACTAGGTGCAAAATTATGGCCTCCTCACTTGCTCATGGAAGCGTCCTTAACTATATATTCATCAATTTATTATTTAATATACGAGTTGCTTACACCGTACCAGTGATAGCATCACATTAAAACATCGGTTTGGAAAAGAACTAGGTAAGAAATCCCCAAACATTGCTAACGGGGTCCTATAACTAAGATTACACACTTTCTAAGGAAATCTTATAGTGGGGGTGTCCCCAAAAATACTTGTTACATGAGGAAGTTTTTACTAACACTTGACATGACTAAGTCTTCTGTTGATTGCAACATCCTATGTCATGATGGCATTATCTCCAACAAAAAGAAATACATCATATAAATCACACAACACATAGGTATGCCCATTAGAGGTCACAACATTAACCTTTACACAAACACAATTACTGTCTTAAAAGGATGTACATTAAAAACATGTAATAAAAATTCTATCATTCTAAGTCAGGGTTTTGTAAGGGAGATTCTAGAGAAGCATAATCCTCCTTATCTCTCTTTAATTCATTTTCCAACTTGTAGATAATCTCCGCATCAGATTTATCAGAGGATTTTATCGCTAGCCTATGTTGCAAATTGTAGATAATCTCATCTTTCTCCTTTAGTTGTTTCTCCAAATAGGGCGCCTATTCCTGGAGATTTGTGACAACTATCTTTTGAAGATAATACATCTTTTTATAAAGCCCGAAAGGTGAGCTCTGTTAAAAATATCTTTGTGACCAGCAATGTTTAGAGTTTCCTTTCTAAACTGTGAAGGAGGGGTCTGGAAATGGTCCTCCTAGTCATGGATAAGATGAAGTACCATAATGCATAAAACACAAGCACCAAGTACGCATTAATAATATCATACATTCCAAAGAAAGATAATCCCATGACCTTTGTCAACTCATACACACATACGCATAACGTCCACATTGACATATTAATACAACATCACAAACCACCAAATGTCATTAAGTAAACATCATTCGTGGATAAGTTAAAAATAGTTCATATAATAATAGCTGGAACCCTCTGCTAGAATTATTTTTGCAGGACAAATCCCTTGGAGATTCTCCACATTTACAAACATAGAAACTAAGGCATTACTATAGCTTACATATTTTGGGAAGCAGAGAACTGTGCTATACCTGAGTAACATCAACATCAGACCGTTCAAAGGCCTCTTTATTCTGAGAATACAAAAAGGCATAAACTTTGAAGGGTGGTGCAAATGAAAGAGACTTCCAGTCTCTCATTCATGATAGGGTATAGCACATTTATGAGATGTTAGTGGAAGAAAAGAAGTTGGCCGAAGAAAGAAAAAAGGTAAGTTTCTAATTCTTGCTTGCTGAATAAGAATACTTTCTCGTGCTTAAATCCTTGCAGCCCTCTCCGATCGAACTAAAAAGGAAGGAATTCAACCTTGATGCAACTTTGATTGGACCAATTCACCAGAGCGAAAGCCCAATTTATGCCCTAGCAAAATAAAAGTTTTCTTCGAAAGCAGCCACGAGCGGCAGTGGCTAAGAAGAGGAGTTCTCTTGCTTGGTGTTTGTTGTACCCTGTCCTATTGTTCCGTTCTCATACACTGGCTATAAAGTTTCGCTCTATGATGCGTCCATTACTGAGAAATAAGATCCTTACCTTTCCTTTGTTAGTGTTAAGCATCACTCTAGCGAAAGAAAGAGAAGGCAAATGTTTTCTATAAACCCCTTTTTTTTGTGCTGGACTCTTGGTAAGTGAAATGCTCATAGAACCAGTAATTTTCCTCCCATATTCAGGTAACCCCTCTGTTGCTGAAGAGGATATCCCGTCACCCTTTTCATATCCACCTTGTTGGTCCATGCCTCTCCTGTTTCTCCTTACGCTATGGCTTCCTCCTCTACCTCTTCCTCATAGTCCTTGGTAAACTCTTCAATAAATAAGAGGGATGCGGGATTTATCTTGTCCATCGACTGAACCTTATGTTCTCGCCTCACCTGCTCAATCTTATCCAAAATTATTTTGGACAGAGGGTTCAACCGAAGAAAAATCAAATTCCAAAAGACTCTTATAATTATCGGAAAAGGCAAGGATGAGGGCATCCTCATAATATTCCATAACTATGTTATTAATATGAACTTTCAAGAAACTGGAAATTCTATCACTAGCCTGGTAAGTTATTCTTTTTGCGGTAGAGAGGCGAGTGTTCATCCTGTCCACCTCCGCTGCATAATCAACCTCCATCCCTGACTTTTCTTCCTTAAAATCTTCGATTTCCTTCGCAAACACGTTTTTATCCTTTCTCTCCTTTTGCAGCAGGGTCGCCAACTCATTATGTTTAATATCACCCTCCGCCTTCTCCTGCAACAGGGTATTAACCCTATCCCTCAACGCCCTGTTCTCCTCCTTAAGGGCATTAATCTCCGCCGCAGAAGCGAAAGTCATCCCACTGGATGAATACCAAGTCTTCATCACCTAAGGAAGGGAGATGGATATAAGCCTCTCATAAAAACAATGTAAACACAAAGCCATTATAAAAGATAAATCGATACCAAAGTTGGTCTTTGATTTGTTGCCGGTAGAAATATTCTGAATCCAAGGGTGAAGAAGTCGGTGTGATAATAGCGACTTCAGGGGATGAAAGAGAAAGATTCACAAGCTTGTCGAAATCGGAGACCGGCAGAGGAGGTAGAGGAGGTAGAGGAGAGATAGCAGGCTGAGAAGAGGAAGACACTGAGTGACCACGCCTCTCCCCGCCTAACTCATCACAAGTATCAGAGAGAATAGGACTACTTACAGACTTACCTTATGGAGAAGTTTTAGGAGAGGTGTCAACATCTACCACCTGGTCATCATCAATAGTAGTGGGTTCGAAATTCGACCTTGCTTTTGAGATAACAGCAACGTCTTCTGAAAAACCAACTGGCTTATTATGATGACCGCCCAGAGCCCCTGCACTATACAAGAGGAATAATGCGCTGAAAGGTGTGCACGGCAGCTATGGACGATCATCAAGGTATGATACATAAGAAAAACCTATCGTAAACTCACAGCACAAGGATAAAATATAATAAAACATATACAACAGTTAGTGATAGTGAAGGAGAAAACACTAAGCTTTCATGACAACTAGAAAGTATTTCCTATACACGTGATATCAACAACATTGTTTGTACAATTTGCTTTACTACAGCACTCAAGGAAATAGCAAACAACGGAAAAAAAAACTAGATAGTAATAAAATTGGTACGTGAGCCTCCTGCTCGCCATCGATCAGCATCGTCGTCCTCACTAAAGCACTATCTGTCACCTGTTACTCGGGCCGCCCATCCACAACCGGATGAGCAGCCCAAGGTAATAAGAGGGAAACATAAAACCTTGAGTAAGACAGCTATACAACTTGCCGTCAATTGTCAAGGACCACACACGATGCCCTGGTTCTAGTAAAACTCCACATGATATACACAACACGTATGTAGGCTATACACGACACCCAGGCTACTTGACCTACAACTGGTCTTTCCATCGTACGCATGCTTTGAGCCTGTTAGACCCTATGACAACGATAATTCCTTGGCCTTCTCACCTCTAGTCAGTATCAATTACGACTATTCATAAGCTCATAATAGTTTAGACCAATCACTTCACACGAACTCAATACATCCTTGAGTAATCCCCACATTTGTCACATTTAACGAACAAATCACTTCACTTCGTCATTCTCCATTGAATTCACTACGAAGTCACCACATCACTGAGCTAAATTACATTACTGCGCTGCGGCTAGGGTTCGGGGGCAACCCCCCAAAAAATATTTTTTCAACCCTTTTTATTCAAATCTGAGTCGTACCCGAAAAATAAAATTTTCAGAAATTGGCACTGTGTGACCGACCCAATTCCCTAGTGATCGACTACTCCCTGTGACCGACCCTCCGAGGACCGACCAGTCCCTGAGTGCATGATCCAAGCTTGCTCGACCCGCTCCTGGCTAGACCGACCAACCTTCAACGTGTAGACCGACCCAAACCTCTTCCAAAACCAAAACCATCAGACCTGCTCGATCGACCCATACCAAGACCGACCCGTCCCAGATGAGACCGACCGACCAGGGCATGGTTTCTGACTTTTTCTCCAAGACACACTATTGGGACTGACCCACCATGTTCGACCGATCTTGGCTTGGTCGACCCAAAACCTGCATCCTTCAATGCAACTCCAATTTCAACCAAAACTTCGCCAAAACGATTCGTTCGACGAAACCAACTCATCCTATATGACCACAAGCATGATATGAAATCACTAATAACCCCAATATGTCTATTCCATCAATAAACATGTAAAATTCACCAAAATCACCATAAATGTACATATGAGCAAAACCATGGATCTAATTTGCACATCCACATGAAATGTCATAGAAATTACCTATCTAAACTTGCTAAATCAGATCATAGGGTGATATATATGTAAATGGACTTACCAATGCATAGATCTATGGAAAAACATTTGAATTTGATGAAAAACATGAACAAATACTCATACACTTCATTAAATCCATGTGAGATGTGCATATCACTCACTGAAAACAAGCAAAAATCAATGAAATAGGAATTCGGACAGCAAGCACCTCGCACCAAACACCTTGATCCGATGAGTCCTTGTTTCAATTGATGTAGATATATCTTCCAATGGTGTAGATCTTCAATTTACCTCCTTGGATTATGATTTTTAATGGTGGAAAGGTGTTAAAGGAAGGAGGAGCACAAGGCACCAAATGAGAGAATGCAAAACTAAAACCGTTTCCCATATCCCTTACCCCCTGTTTATAGTTTCCGCCAACCCCCTAATGGGGTTCTCCAAAATCAGCCCATTAGGCTCCTAAAACCTGGACAGCCAACTGAAAAACCTTAAAACAACAATTTCTCCCAAACCGCCAAGCCAAATCTTTAATGTAACCACTCTACGGAAAGGCAAACATCAATTCCTTTCCAATGGCAGAGGTCTCACCAAATGATTCGACCTGAGTCAAAAGTTATGCCTTGTTCAAGGCAGACAAGGGCAAAATGGCCGTAAGCAAAATTGGTAAAAATTATGGACATGTCTCACATCATCATAAGCAACATATTAAAAGGTGAGAATGATCCAACCCTCAGGGAATATAATACAAATATTTTACGATCTTTTGATATATTAAATGCAGGTTGTTACACTTATCACGCCCGGAATTGTTTGATGGTGATTCAATGTTGGTCTGAGCACGCCTCTTTATAACTCTAACACAAGACCGGTTAAAGGCTGCGAGGGCGGATTCATCCTGGGAGGTTAAATATCCTAAACAAAGAAAAGTTAAATTAGCATAAATAAGTGCTAGGGGACGAGAAAAAGAACAGCAAACATTATTTAATCAAAGGTATGGTCTCATCCAAATCGCATGGAAAGATGGGAGAGCCAGCGTTGAACGTGCTTGAACTCAGTGAAAGACCTTTAGGACTAGAAAATTGGTTGGGAGGTTGTCCTTGTATCTTCTTCCTTGACGGAATCAAACCATATTGACGAAGTATGTCAACAGTTAAGAGGAATGACCGATGCTCTGTCGGTGCTTTGAAGATAGTCTCGACAACTTGGGCTTCCTCCGTCGTTAAAATTATATCTTTAAAGGGGGTTCTATGACAAAGAATGATACAGATAAATGAAAGCCACAAATATAAAACACTTACTTTCTGATACAAGAAACCTACAGTCATCAACGAATTTTCCTAATACGCTGGGAGGACATTTAATGAGAAAAAATTGATCTTCCAGTGGCCTAGTTTTGCTAATACTATCTCTAATCAGTCTCCTTATGGGGTTAGCCCTCTATATCAGCGACTCTGAACTTTTAGAAAATCGGGTCATATGATGAATGAGTTAGGGCTTAAAGAATCCTGACCTGATGCAAGCGCTAGGGCTTCCAAGCATAAGAGAGTTGTATACGTATTAGGCGAGAGTTGAATAGGAGAAACTTTCAAATCACATAAAATCTTGTGTAAAAAAGGTGGGAAAGGAAGAAAGCCTTCATGCCAGATGTAAATAGCTGAATACGCAAAATACCCTTCTGGAGGGTTGTTGAGAAAATATGTAGAACGATGGCATTAATACATGATATGCCAAAAATATCCAATATAGCCTTCATGGAACTTTGGGAAGTAACTAAGGATGGCTTTGGAGCAAATTCTTTCTTAAGACGTGAGACGTTTGGATCTTTGGTCTTCGCCTTAGCAGGACTTTTAGTAGGCATGATTCTGCCAAGTGACATCATACCATCACAATATCATTTGTATACACACTTCTTGCATAAATGCAAGCATAACATTTATAAATAGGTAGAGTATCATTATATCTTGTTCACAAAAAGTTCGATTTATCATAAGACAAATCGAGCCAAGATATTGAATGCAAAAAGGATTATGCATAATGCACTTTCATTAATGGACATCTAGGCTTTTGATAACATGGAAAACACATACCCTAGCATCATTAACACCACAGTGGGATTACGTCGAAATTAGATAATTCAACATTATCACCAAAAACTTAGGCAAAACACAAACGATGGAGGAAAGTTAGCCCTAATTATGTTGGAATCATTTCGTATCGATGACATAGAATCTTAATTAGTAAGGAAGTGGTTTTCTTCTTGTATATCTTGTGTTGCGTATCGTATTTCCTAAACAAAGTAACCTGTGAAACAGGTGGCCACTAATGCCGACATTGATCATGATGAAAAAGAGATTGTTATTGATTAAACCTATTTTGTGATTAGCATAATCCTAATCGACTCCCCCGTCAATTTTGGTACATAATTAAGATTACGACTTATAGAAGGAGTAAAAATACTCACAGGGAATCGAGTTTGGTTTTTCAAAAAGAAAAATTGAGTAGATTCTAAGAAAAATAGTAATCTTGCTCGAGAATTCGATTTGTAGGTGAAAGGCGGAAACAAGAGAGAAGAAGAATTTATGTTCAAATTTCAAGACCAATCTGAGCCATACAGACAGAGATCAATCAATGCGCCCGATTGAAGAAGATCAAAAGACTCAGAGATGACACTTCGGAAAAGACAAAAAGTTTGACTTGAAAAGTCGAAAGCACCCCTTCATCCGGGGGGGGGGGGAGGGGGGGCAAATGTTACTACCAAAATTAACCCTGAAACCAAATAATAGTGAAGGGGTATCCAGTATGCACAAGCACGAAGGAATGACCCAAGAGCTACACAAACCGGCACCTTCTTAAGGGAAAGGGGATCAAAGTCTTCGTAATGCCAACACAGTCTATCCGGCAAGGCACACCCGGTAGGGGGTGCTATAGCGAAAGTTCACCTAAGTTAGAAGCTAATAAAGAAAGAGGCAAGAGCTCCACTAACGGAAACCCGGAAGGTTGGAAGGGTTGTCGGTATTAACCTTCTTAATACCGATATATCAGGATATAAAGACATCAAGAATATCAAGCCAGAAGTACAAAAGGTTATCCAAAACCAGCTTCTGAAATATCTAGTGCATAAATGCCAAAAGTTCGCATTGATAGACAATAAACACATCGCCATAAGCAACCTTCCAGAAGATCAGGCTATAACCGGACACTCCATCGGAAGGGAAACTGGGGCCCTAGAAGGAATACACGTTATCCGTACTAGTCCATATATTACAGACAATGACGGTGGTTCTGAACCGGTAGGTATCTACATACATCTTGAGGACAAGCTCCTCTAAGTATTCATAAGGAAATCGAAAGCCCACATCTGGAGGACTATAACCGAGAGGATAAAACCGAAGGCTCAAAAACCTTCCGGAAAGCTACTACATCAACAAGCTCATATCACACTCAAAGAAGCTTCAACTGACCGGGACCTTCCCTCCGAAAGTTATAATCTGCACAGCAAAACGGCTGGAAGCTAAAACAACCGAAACCAAGGAGAAAAGAGGCCGATAGAGGTACCTGAAGGCCCAACGGCCCAATAGCATAAGGGGCCCCAAAATCTCTATAAATAAGATCCCAGGGGTCACATTTTTGGGACAAATTTCTCATTCTTATTCTTGTACTCTTTCTCCTTAGAAAAATCCCTAGTTCTTAAATTGATTTGGGGATCTCTTCTATTCTGCTAATGTATTCTAGTTCAAAGATCAACAAAGAGTGAACCGATACTTATGATGTTTTCTTATGAAATTATCATGCCATTTCTTAGTTATTGTTGCTACAGCTTACTGTTTGTTTCTTACATGTGCATGAGTCCTTACCCAATCCTTTCCACGAATCAGGTGAAATAACCCTTCCTACAAGCTTAGTCCCTTCCTACAAGCTTACGCCTTTCAGCGAGCTTGGTGCAGAACCCCTTTCTACCATCTATTAAGTCTTTTATCTAGAGTTGTATTTAGTGATTCTTCTCTTAAGGTAAATGTTTGTTCTTGAATCTCTTAAGCATGATACTCACTCCATCGAGGGAAGAGTAACTATCTTTCGGATTCCAGGCTTTGATATTTTGGAACGGCGAGCTAATCCAAACTTGCAAAGGCTAAACAACCTATTTTCCCCTTAGGTCCATTCCTATTGACCTAGCTCCGGTGTTGATGAAAATATCGTTAACACTTCCCGACCATAAATCATGTTTGGGCGTCTATTTGACAATAAACCATACTCAAGTAATGTTCGAATCATCCTTCCATGTCCTGGCAAGGGACCTAACCTCCCTGTCATAACCCATACCTAAAAGTTCAAACTAATTATGGTCCATACTCGAGTTTTATCGAGATAGAGCTATACTTGCCACATCCTGACAAGATAGTCCATCGTTAGGCATAATTCATACCTAGGGTTCCGAAATAAGTATAAGACATACTTTAATTGAGATTGAGATTCTTGCTACATCCTGACAAGATACTTAAATTTGCCAAACATAACCCATGCTCGGAAAGTCCTTCCTTATTCAATTGAAAAAACATAACCAAAGCAAATCATGATTAGTTTATCATCGAGTCAAAAGCAAGCTTTGGGGCTAAATCCTAACCCCATACATACGTACTCCGATTTACCCAATCAGAAACTCAAAAGAAAGAAAAAACGTACCTTAAGTCCTAAGAAATGCGTAAAGTTCAAGATGATCTGAAACACCCCACCTCCATTAAGGTCACTCACAAAGGGAATGCCTTAACTTCGGTGGAGGTTTATAAGTAAAAGTCACAGATAAAACACAAGACAAATATAAACACATATGTATAAGCAGCGGAAAACAAACAGACTTTCATTTCATAAATACGTGTTCATACAAAATAATAACTTCCAAAACATTACAAAATCATTTCTGTCTTGATTATTAAATAAAAATGCATTAAACATAATAAAAGCTGCATAAATCCCCATAGAACATGTCCAAAAGCCATAGCCAAGGAAAGAGAGTCCAAACCATGCATCTACTATATTGAAGCTTGAAAGAGTCTGACTACGCTGGGTAGTTTCCTCCCTGTGGACTTGGGGGTGATGGGGGAAACGGAAGAAAAAAAGACGAAAGAAGAATATAGTCAGACATAAAGCTTGGTAAATCTAGTGACTCTTCAGTATGAGAATAAGAAAAAGGGCGTGATAGGCATAAACTGGAAATAGGAAAGTATCATAAACTAAGATAAAGCAGTTTGAACCGAATATACTATCGCACTAAGATAAAACTGTTTGAACCGAATATACTATCGCACCCCACACTATATCTCTGCACCTACTTGCATTGTCTCAACTGGTACCCCATGATCGGGTGGAAGTGATCCCGTTTCTAAAGATCGGCTCCTACTCGCAAAATCATATGTGTCATATGGCCCCCAATGATTGTAGATACCTATGCTGGTCCCACCATGGGGTGTATCAAGTCCCATGGTGGCGGCCCGACATAATCCTAGAATGCATAAGTTATACTACCGGTGGCCAGTGCCCTGTTTGTCTGCTCCGAAGTGTGCGCACGCCCGCACTCCGTTAGAATCTACACTGCTGCACCAGCCGCTGTCGCTTTTGACCGCTTACAATCAGCCCAGTAATCGTGCCCCACCCTACCTAGTTTCAGGGTACCATGATATCTAATTGGGTTACTGCTGAAATGGGTCCCCATTACTAGGGTTTTCTAGTCAAACATGTTAAGTGGTTAAGTGTCTGTGTTTAACTAACCCCACCCATCAGTTTAATTATCATGTTGAATTGGTTAAGTGTTTTAGTTAACTTAACCGTACCATCCTGACTTGTCTTTCCTTAGCTTTTTAAAGCACCGACCACTCACGTTAGACAGGTATTGTTACGGTTACTGGATGTGCCAGTCGGTTCCGGGCAGGTTTACACCGTAACTCAGTCTAACCTCGGGTCCTTATTGGGCTTAATGCCTAACCTCTCACATTGGATAGGTATTGTTGTGATTACTGGACAGTCGAGCGGGTCCGGGAAGGTTTACATCACAACTCAGTCCAACCTTGGGTTAAGCATACTCGTATTTTCTAAATTTACATATTTGTCTCTATTACTTGTTAAATGTAAATTTGTTAACAATTAAATGTTGTGGCCTACTTTCCAAGTTCATCATTTTTGGTATAAGAATTTTATGCCATTTAAGTGCCACCAATTATTGGCATGTGCCAAACATGCCAATACATATATTTTTCACCAATTCATGTCAAGTTTCCTATAATTACCAATTTTTCCCAACGTTACGCTGTCTAAATATTAGTCTAACAATCTTAGCCTAATTTTTGTCTGCATGATTTTTAATGTATAATATTAGGCTAAAAACTTAGCCTAATTTGGCGTGCACAAAATTGGCAAAAGAAATTCGTTAACATAGATATGACATAGGTGTAAACTTGGCATTTTCGGCATAGTCAATATGAACATCATAGGTGTGAACTTGCAAAATAGTCAACATGAATATCATAGGTGTGAACTTGCAACGTAGACTAAATCAACATACATATATGTGAATTTGCAACATAGACTAAATCAACTTACATATATGTGAACTTGCATTGAAATAGGGATCTAACTAAATAGGTGTCACATGAATTAGCATATGATTTAGAAACATAAGCCTAAACATGTTTAGTTCTAGGCATAACATCGAACATCACTAGCATATGGCAAGAATATGACATGTCCATAAAGTATGTATAATTTTATCACATGTTGAACTAGATCCAATCATGTTTACTACTATAACATGAAACATGTATTAAAATGGATCTTGGCATGGATCCAATTATGAACTTGCAACTTTTGTATAAACGTATGAGCATGTATATGAACTTAATCATTTAGGAATAGAGGTTTTAGCATAAAGTATATACATGAGATCTTAACTTGGACATAACACATACAACCTATATTAAACGTATAAACATATAGGTGTAAATTCTAACATTAACCATATACTTGTATGTGATGTTGCTTTCATTCTAAATGTACAATAGGATCAACATCAAATCAATTATACCACAAACATCCCAACCATTCACAATACAATCATTGCAATACACAGATATGAATTAGCATCGTCTTTATACAATAGTAAAATTCAATTTCCATTTTACATCGAATCAAGACTCAATTTTATTCCCATCGGAAAAATCACTATACTTACAACAAATGACGAACTTGAATTCTGGATTCTGAGTTCTGAATTTGCAATGCTTTCCTTTGGTTATATTTTGAATCTTGTTTTTACTTTAATTTTGCTCGTCTCTAAGCTTTCTTCAGGTGGAGGCTACTCTTGGCTTCCTTCCAGCAGCATGATGGCTCTAGCTCTATTTTATTTGTGTGAATTTTGGTTGGAGACTAAGCTTGTTTATATATAATTTCAAACTAATTAGAGCCGTCGATGAAGCTAGAGTTAAGCATGGCCATACGTCTCAAGAGAAGCCAATCAGAAAGTGACAAATCAACACTAGTGACACAGCCAAGCCCCAGAAACTGAGCCAGGACCAGACCAAGCAGGTCAGGTCGACCAAGCAGGTCGTCCTGTAGGTCGACCCCCAGGTCGACTACACGGTCGACATGGGTACCGAGGTCGACTCCCATGTCAACCCCCGGGTCGACCTGGGTCCTGGGCGGGAAAATTCCCGCCCAGTTCTAGTCCATTTTTGAATTTTGAACTTGTTTTCTGGCTGTTTGAATTTTAAATCAAATTCTGAAACTTCCGGAGGTCATAACTCCTTCATACGGAGTCCGATTTACACAAACTCGGACTCTATCTCTAGCAGAATTCTGAGACGAACGCAATGGAGTAACCCATTTCCCTTAGTTCTATCATTTAGAATTAATTATACTTTAATTTGTTAATTTACTGTTAATAGAAAATTTGGGGTGTTACATTCTCCCCTCCTTAAAGGATTTCGTCCCCGAAATCTTCAAGTCTAGAAGAACGTATATCCTAACATCCAATCGTCCATCTACTCGACCAACAAACACAGGCGTCCATTGTCCTTAAAAAGACTTCTAATGCTTCATGATCATATGCATAGTGTGTGTATATGTCCTTATCTAATGCAAAAATTAGGCGGTCTGCTGATTCAGTTGACCTCCTTAATGTGAATCATGTAAGTGTCATGAACCCATTATGTATGCAAATTTTCGCTACTCATAATTCTACATGAGTGCGCAATCATTCATACAAATGCGACATCCATATGACAACATATCAAGTTTCAACCACATACAAATAGGAATACATATATGAATATGCAATATGAAGTGACTGAGCCGATCTAAAACCTAGGTTGTGTGTGTATATCCATCCATGAGCAACCACTTGCAACCACTTGCAGCTATCAATCATAACATGTTTCAATTACATGTTTACATCCAAAGGGATTTCTACCTAAGGATAAAGGATAATATCGAGGAGATATACCTAAAAAGATAGATACAAGCACAACTTAAGGAAAAAGAGAAATCAAAGATGTACCCTCAAAAAGAAAAGGGTAGGATGCGCGTATTCTATCCTCAGTTTCCCAAGTCGCGTCTTACTCGGCGTCTCTCTACTGAACTTTGACAAGCTTGACTTCGCGGTTGCGTAGCTTTTTCACTTCAGTTCCTAGGATGCGGGTTGGAACTCTCCTCATAGTTGCTTCGCGTTCCAATTCGGCTTCTTCTAGAATGCTTGGCTCCATCACTTCCGTAGATTCATGTAAACATTTCTGGAGATGAGAAACATGAAAGACATTGTGAATTCCAGCCAACCTTTCGGGCAGCTCTACTCTATAAGCCATTTTCCCAATCTTCTCGATGACAGGGAACGGTCGTACGAATCTGGGTGCTAGCTTTCCCGCGGATCCAAAGCGAACGACGTTCCTTAAGGGAGATACCTTAAGGAAAACCCTGTCCCCAACCTCAAACTCAAGGTCTGTCCTTCTTTTATCTGCGTATGATTTATGTCTATCTTGGGCAGTCTTCATTCTCCTTCGTATCAAGTCCACTTTTTCTGAAGTCTCTCTGATCATGTTTGGCCCAAGTATAAGCTTGTCTGCAGACTCCTACCAACAAGTTGGTGATCGACACGGTCTTCCATACAAAGCTTCGAAGGGCGCCATGCCGATGGTGGCTTGGTAGCTGTTGTTGTAGGCGAATTTTACTAAAGGAAGATGATCCTCCCATGTTCCTCCAAAGTCAAGAATGCACAGTCTCAGAAGATCTTCTAATACTCTATTCACCTTTCCGTCTGACCATCAGTTTGGGGGTGATAGGCCGTGCTTAAGCATAACAGTGTGCCTACAGCTTCTTGCAGACTCCGCCAAAATTCGCTTGTAAAGATAGGATCTCGGTCACTCACTATGCTGGAGGGTATTACATGGAGTCGAACTATTTCCTTGAGATAAAGAGAAGCTAGAGACGAGGCAGTCCTTCTACTCTTGATAGGTATAAAGTGGGCGCTTTTTATGAGCCTGTCCACTATTACCCAAATGCTAGTATTGCCCCTTTTCGACCTAGGCAACCCATCAATGAAGTCCATTGAAATGCTATCCCACTTCCATTGTGGGACTTCTAGAGGATGAATCAGTCCTCCAGGCTTCTTTTGTTCTGCCTTGACCTGTTGGCATATCATGCACTTAGAAACGAAATCCGCCACATCCTTTTTCATGCCACTCCAAAAGAAAACTCTCTTTACGTCCTTGTACATCTTGTCTCCACCTGGGTGCATTGTCATCTTGGAATGGTGTGCTTCCTCGAGAATCATTTTTACAAAATCCCTTGCTTGTGGGATGCATTGTCTTCCATCTCGCCTCAGCCAACCCTTATCGTTGATGGAGTACCTATTGAGGTGACTAGAAGTTTCACCCCTAATTAATTTATCAATCACATCTACAAGCTGAGGGTCTTCACATTGTGCGGCCCCTATTGAGTCTAAAAGAGTGGGTTGTACTTCTAGTGATGCCAACAAACCAGGTACAAAATCAGAGGAGGGCCTAAAGTCAAAACTGGCTATATACTCCAATCTTTGCCTTTCTACAAACAGAGGGCTTAAGGTCAGCTGCTTTCTATTCAAGGCGTCTGCCACTACGTTGCCCTTGCCAGGAGTATAAGAAATCTCAAAATCATACGAGGCAAGGAACTCCATCCACCTTTGCTGCCTCAAGTTAAGATCTTTCTATGAGAAAAGATATTTCAATGATTTATGGTCAGTATAAAATTCGAACTTCTCATGTAGGAGATAATGGCGCCAAGACTTAAGCGTGAAGATGATGGCGGCCAACTCAAGATCGTGGGTTGGGTAGTTCTTTTCATGAACTTTCAATTGTCTTCCACCATAAGCTACTACCTTCCCTTCTTGCATCAGAAAAGCGCCTAGTCCCATACCACAAGCATCCGTCTATATTGTGAACATCTTGCTTCCATCGGGCAAAGTTAGAACTGGGGCTGTCGTTAGAGCCCTTTTTAAGTGTTGGAAAGCAATATCACAATCCAAATCCCAAGCGAACACTAGATTCTTCTTTGTTAGCTTTTTTAGCCCCCTATAGTCCACATAAAGACGTAGTGAGCCATCTGCTTTGGTGGCGAACACCACTGGAGCACCCCATTCCGAGATACTCTGCCTTATAAACCCCTTCTCGAGAAGCTCCTTAACTTGCTTACTGAGCTCCTTTCTCCCCTTTGGAGCCATGTGTCTGATAGGTAAAGCTACGGGCTTTGCATTATCAACAAGATATACGCGGAAGTCTATTTCCCGCCTCGGAGGTAAGCCCTTCACCTCTTCAAAGACATCCGGATATTCACAGACTACTCTAACCGACTGCAAGTTCTCAATAGAAGCATCAAGCGACTCTAGATAACTAAGCATAATAGCATTCAAGGGATTACAAGAAATTTCTAGAGTGTTACCGAGCCGAGTCAAGAGTCTAACCACTCATTTCTCACAATCAAGAATGGCACCATTACGGGATAACCAGTCCATGCCTATGATCAGTCCATATCCTGAGAAGCCCAAAACAAAGGCACTACATCTAAACTCAACACTCAGAATAGAGATTTTCAAATCCAAACAAACCATTGATAACAAGCTGAGCCCCCAATTGGATTTGAAACAACAAAGGGATCTTCTATCATACTAGTGCGTAGGTGTAGAGATTCTACTAAAGCAGATGAAATAAAGGATTATGATGCACCAGAATCAAAGAGAGTGCGAACTGGATGATCATAGAGATAAACTAAGCTTTCTACAGAAATATTTCTACCTCGTTCCAACGAAGGTGCCACCAGCGCGTGAACATGTCCCCCTTAAGTGGATCTAGTTCTCTGTCCCTGCCCCCGCTTCTTTGGGCAGTCCTTAGCCATGTGTCCAGTCTCGCCGCAATGGAAACAACCACCATTCATCTTCGCCTTCTTCTTTCTGCAGTCTTTCACTATATGTCCAACAATGCCACATAAATTACACTTTCTTTTTTCATTGGGTTTGTTGTTCTTCCTACCTTTCTTTGAATCAGCCTTCTTGTTCTGTGACCCTTCCCCCTTCTTGTCTTGAGGCACTTCTGCTTTTGCCTCTTTCTCGCCTTTATCTTCCTCGTGTAGCAGCGCCATGTCCACCAAGCTTTCATAAGTCGCTCCTATGGGTATATGGGTCATATCAAGGCTGTGTAGAGGCACATTCAGACCTTTGACGAAGCGAAGGGCCTTCTTGTGTTGGGTGTTTACTAAATCCAACCTAAATCTGGCCAACTGATTAAACTGATTAATGTACTCCCTGATCGTCATACTCCATTGTTTAAGAGTTAGGAACTTCTCCATCTGCAGGCTTCTTTCAGCTTGGGAGAGGAATTTCATCTTAAACCTCATCCTAAAATCTTCCTAAGTTTCTACTGGCCTCTCAGCATGGGTAACTTCCCACCAATAGGAAGCTTCATCTTTAAGCTACCACACTGCTAGCTGTATCTTTTTCCTATCGTCAACTTCGAAGATGACGAACAAATCTTCTGTCTCCTTCAGCTAGTTCCTTGCTACCACAAAGGATTCAGCTCCATAAAAGTCCTTTCCACCCATAGCCTTGAAGTCTCTACACATCTTAGTGAAAGTATTTCCACGAGGAGGAGGAGGAGGAGGAACCGCTGCCACTGTGGGAGGAGGAATGTCTGCTAGGCCCGCACCATTGGCCCTAGTCTCTACGTACCTTCGGAACCAGCCAGGTATCGGTACTCCTTCTTGAAGGTTAAGATCTCCAGACATGCTGGAAAAAAAAGGAAAGTATTCAAGGAAAAAGGATGGAGAGATAGTGCATATGGCTTAGGGGGACTATGCCTTTTAAAAACAATGCTTTTCTTGAAAAAATATGCTTCTTTAAACATCTCTTTTGAAAATAGTTTCAAAAAACTTTATCAAATCTGGTAAATCTGTGCTCTGATACCAAGTGAAACACTCCACCTCCGTTAAGGTCACTCACAAAGGGAATGCCTTAACTTCGGTGGAGGTTTATAAGTAAAAGTCACAGATAAAACACAAGACGGATATAAACACATATGTATAAGCAGCGGAAAACAAACTGACTTTCATTTCACAAATACATGTTCATACAAAATAATAACTTCCAAAACATTACAAAATCATTTCTGTCTTGATTATTAAATAAAAATGCATTAAACATAATAAAAGCTGCATAAATCCCCATAGAACATGTCCAAAAGCCATAGCCAAGGAAAGAGAGTCCAAACCATGACTATCTTGAAGCTTGAAAGAGTCTGACTAAGCTGGGTTGTTTCCTCCCTCTGGACCTAGGGGGAACGGAAGAAAAGAATACGAAAGAAGAATAGATTCAGACATAAAGCCTGGTAAGTCTAGTGACTCTTCAGTATGAGAATAAGAAAAAGGGCATGATAGGCATAAACTGGAAATAGGAAAGTATCATAAACTAAGATAAAGCAGTTTGAATCGAATATACTATCGCACCCCACACTATATCTCTTCACGTACTTGCATTGTCTCAACTGAAACCCCATGATCGGGTTGAAGTGATCCCCTTTCTAAAGATCGGCTCCTACTCACAAAATCATATGTGTCATACGACCCCCAATGATTGTAGATACCTATGCTGGTCCCACCATGGGGTGTATCAAGTCCCATGGTGGTGGCCCGATACAATCCTTGAATGCATACGATATACTATTGGTGGCCAGTGCCCTGTTTGTCTGCTCCGAAGTGTGTGCACGCCCGTTAGAACCCACACTGCTGCACCAACCGCCGTCGCTTTTGATTGCTTACAATCAGCCCAGTAATCGTGCCCTACCCTGCCTAGTTTCAGGGTACCATGAGACCTAATTGGGTTACTGCTGAAATGGGTCCCCGTTACTAGGGTTTTCTAGTCAATCATGTTAAGTAGTTAAGTGTCTGTATTTACCTAACCCCACCCATCAGTTTAATTATCATGTTGAATTGGTTAAATGTTTTAGTTAACTTAACCCTACCATCCCGACTTGTCATTCCTTAGCTTTTTAAAGCACCGACCACTCACATTAGACAGGTATTGTTACGGTTACTGGATGTGCCGGTCAGTTCTGGGCAGGTTTACACCGTAACTCAATCTAACTTCAGGTCCTTATTGGTCTCAATGCTTAACCTCTCACATTGGATAGGTATCCTTGTGATTATTGGACAACCAGGCGGGTTCGGGCAGGTTTACATCACTATTCAATCCAACCTCTGGTTAAGAATACCCGTATTTTCTAAATTTACATATTTGTCTCTATTACTTGTTATATGTAAATTTGTTAACAATTAAATGTTGTGGCCCACTTTCCAAGTTCACCATTTTTGGTATAAGAATTTTATACCATTTAAGTACCACCAATTATTGGCATGTGCCAAACATGCCAATACATATATTTTTCACCAATTTATGTCAAGTTTCCTGTAATTACCAATTTTTTCCAACGTTACCTCGTCTAAATATTAGGCTAACAATCTTAGCCTAATTTTTTGTCTGCATGATTTTTAACATATAATATTTGGCTAAAAACTTAGCCTAATTTAGCGTACACAAAATTGGCCTAAAGAAATTCATTAACATAAACATGACATAGGTGTAAACTTGGCATTTTCCGCATAGTCAATATGAACATCATAGGCGTGAACTTGCAAAATAGTCAACATGAATATCATAGGTGTGAACTTGCAACGTAGACTAAATCAACATTACATATACGTGAATTTGCAACATAGACTAAGTCAACTTACATATATGTGAACTTGCATTGAAATGGGATCTAACTAAATAGGTGTCACATGAATTAGCATATGATTTAGACAACATAAGCCTAAACATGTTTAGATCTAGGCGTAATATTGAACATCACTAGCATATGGAAAGAATATGACATGTCCATAAAGTATTATAATTTTATCACATGTGTGAACTAAATCCAATAATGTTTACTACTATAGCATGAAACTTGTATTAAAATGGATCTTGGCATGGATCCAATTATGAACTTGCAACTTTTATATAAACATATGAGCATGTATATGAACTTAATCATTTAGGCATAGGGGTCTTAGCATAAAGTATATACATGAGATCTTAACTTGGACATAACACATACAACCTATATTAAACATATAAACATATAGGTGTAAATTCTAACATTAACCATATACTTGTATGTGATGTTGCTTTCATTCTAAATGTACAATAGGATCAACATCTAATCAATTATGCCACAAACATCCCAACCATTCACAGTACAATCATTGCAATAAACAGATACGAATTAGCACCGTCGTTATACAATAGTAAAATTCCATTTCCATTTTACATCAAATCAAGTCTCAATTTTATTCCCATCGGAAAAATCACTATACTTATAATAAACGACGAACTTGAATTCTGGATTCCGAGTTCTGAATTTGCAATGCTTTCCTTTGGGTGGATAAATGTTGTTTGAATCTTGTTTTTACTTTTCTCTAAGCTTTCTTCAAGTGGAGGCTACTCTTGGCTTCCTTCCAGAAGCATGACGGCTCTAGCTCTATTTTATTTGTGTGAATTTAGGTTGGAGACTAAGGTTGTTTATATAGAATTTCAAACTAATTAGAGTCGTCGATGAAGCTAGAGTTAATCAAGGCCATCCTTCTCAACAGAAGCCAATCAGAAAGTGACAAATTAGCCTTAGTGACACAGCCAAGCCCCAGAAACCGAGCCAGGACCATACCAAGCAGGTCAGGTCGACCAAGCAGGTCGATCCGCAGGTCGACTACATGGTCGACTTGGGTACGCAGGTCGACTCCCAGGTCGACCCCCTGGTCGACCTGGGTCCTAGGCGGGAAAATTCCCGGCCAGCCCAGTTCTGGTCCAGTTTTGAATTTTGAACTTGTTTTCGGGCTGTTTGAATTTTAAATCGAATTCTGAAACTTCCGGAGGTCATAACTCCTTCATACAGAGTCCGATTTATGCAAACTCGGACTCTATCTCAAGCAGAATTCCGAGATTAAAGTAATGGCGTAACCCGTTTCCCTTAATTCTATCATTTAGAATTAATTATACTTTAATTTGTTAATTTACTATTAACAGAAAATTCGGGGTGTTACATGATCTCATTCAGATTAGTTGATGATGATCCCATGATAACTCGATCCACGACCATTTCCTTTCCGGGTAGCAGGAGGTGGCAGCATAGGTGTAGGCGTTGTTGGTTGTTTCGCATACTTGGGTAGTTCTCCACATCTGACCCATTCCTTAACCACATCTCACAAGTGCCTGCAGCCATTTGGGTCATGACCGTCTATTTCATGAAATATGCAATGTTGTCTAGAATTGTGTTCTCTTTACGATGGCTCCCTTCTAAGAGGCTTTGGTAGGAGATAGCACCCCTTGTTTCCATGTAAATATCAACTAGTAAGGGACTAAGCTCGGTGTAATTTTCATATCTGGGCCCTCTCCAAAGTTGAGATTTGCGATCATCCACAGCCACAGCCTTTCCTTTACCCTTGTCATTGCCTTTTCCAGAATCAGATGGTTCTCCACCCTTAATCATGTTGACGTCAGGAATGTCCTACCCAGAATTTGCATCTTCCTCACGCAGAAATCTGTATGCTTCAATGTAGAATTAGCCGAGACCTCGTGGTAGGTATCAGTGCAAAGATGTTTCGAAGTACGACTTGCCCAAAACACCGGATACTGCCGTCATCAACACTATAGATGGTTCAGGTCGATCAACTGATGTTACTCAAGTGATGAATCTTTCTAGGAATGAGCGCAGGGTCTCGTCGGACCTTTGTTTAATTGAAGTGATTGGCATGACATTCTTAGGTCTAGAGATCTAGACCCGAAACCGTTCGATAAAGAGGACTAGCAAAACGTTCCAGCTGTTAATCGATTTCGGTTCCTACTGTCGAATCCACATAGCAGCAATATTAGTCAAGAAGAGGGGAAAGCTTTTAAATGACATTTTGCCGATGCCGACAGAACTTCCATATGTCATTTATAGTGCATGAAATGCACGGTAGGATCAGTCCTGTTGTTGTAGGGATCCAAAAATGGGAGTTTGAAATCCAGTGGATTGCGGGAATTCCTGATTTCCTGCGTGAATGGGGTGTGGTTGAAGTTTTCCACGTTAGCCGGTGAAGTGCTGCCCCTCGTGAGGCATTGAAACAGACTTGCTACCCGATTGCCATAAAAAAGCTATTGTAATTTGCCAAGATCAGAGCTGGTGCCCCCACAATGGGTTCTGAAAAGTAGGGGCACTCGTGGTGAGCTGCCTAGTGCAGGTCGGATGTTTCTGTGAGTCCCAGGTTGAGATGAGCGATCTAATCCGATTCGTGATTCCTGACCCAAACGGGTCCATGATAACCAATCTGATGTGCTCCGTCCGGGAGTTGTGCTATTCCAGTTACAGTTGCTCTGTTGTCCAGTCGAACAGGAGCAGATGTACGTCAGACTCGGTTTGAGTTTGCAGAGATCCTTGCATTCTCATCGCGAATGTTATTGGCGGTTGTAGTATGTTGCACACGTCTGAGAGCAGGTTGGTTTCCCCTAGCTCCATTTGGTTCCAAGTTGCCAATCAAGGATCGGGTAGGATCCGACCTGAGCTGGTTGGTGAGGGTTGTTCGAGCTGCTTATTATTGTCTCCGGTGAATTGAATGCTACTTGGTCTTCCATCCATTCGAGCGAGGAACTCATTCATCGTCTCCTGTTGTTTCCAGAGGAGATCATCTTGCCTTGCCATCTGGCTTCTCAATTCAGCGATAACTCCGTCCATTTCGTCTCTAATCAAGTATGATAATGGATCTCCATGAGAGGAAGCCTCCTAGATACCCTCATTCCTTGCGCTTTCTATGCCAACAACCTCTGCACTAGAAAAGGTTCTGACTTTCTTCCTTTTAACTATTGATCCAATATCCAAGCAATCCTCTTCCTTTCAAGCAAAAATTAAAGAAGTAGCTTGTACCCCCCTTCCTAGCACGCCAAAATGTTAGACGAAAATTTGGTACTAACACCCAAATGCAGTGTGAAGTCCTCACAATCACAGGTCATAGGTCACAGAATGCATAGAAAGGTAAATAACAAGGGAGACACTTAGTTTTTATAGTGGTTTGGCTTAAACCAAGCCTATGTCCACTTTATAGTTTCTTAAATCATAAGAAATCCCATGTACAATTCTGTCTTACAATCCGTAAGATCCGTTTATACACAACAACCTTATGTTATAATAAGAAGAGAGAAGAGATATATACACAAAATCCTCATGTTATTTTGATTTGAGATAGACACATTGTTCTTGTGTACTTGCAATAAAGGCGAGAGTGTTCAGAGTCCAAAAAACCTCTCAAAATGCCATATGGTGGTGTATTTATAGCCGTGAGAAGGCCTTTGCGGATTTCGGGTTGGATGCCACATGGCATGCATACCGAGAATCTCGAAATGAGGTGGAAAACATGGAGAAATCTTCTCCTGATTGTACCATGTCATTTGTAACTCGATCCGAGTTAGTTGGAGCTGAAATAGCCAAGAGAATCGGTCAACTCTATTGTCCATAACTTTCTCTAGGCAATTCGGATCTTGCGTTATCCGACCCGAGCCAGTGTCTTCGATCCGAATACGAAATGAACTTTGGTGCATGTGATGCTTAAGGTAGGTCGGGTCCTCCATATCTGATCCAAACCAGTGCTTATCCAAAATTCCGTGTTCCAAGATGTTCCAAAGTTCAAGGAGGGTAGGGTACCTTCACTTCGACCCGACCCGGTGTTGTGCCTAAGTTCCGAGCTTCTATTGCTGATGTATGCGGGGTCGAGACCCGATCCGGGGTTTCATCAATGCCAAAATCCAAGTTTTCGATGGTTCGTCACTTTATCCAAGCGATTGTTGATCAATGCTAGTTTATACTCTACATGTGTTCACAGAAATGAGGGTAACTTCCAAGCCGTAAGGCCGATTGAGCCAAACAAAAGTTGTACTTAAGGCTAATTCAGATGGTTATAAGATCACGGTGCAAAGCACCGTAATCGATATTTCTGGGCCTAAAAGAGGTCATCTGATAGGATTTTCAGGCCATTTTATGCTTGCATTGCGTCTTCGACCAAATTTCTTTTGTGTTTTCTAACGATGTTCTCAATGCTTGAGCACGTCGCTAACTAGAAATGTCACGTGTGACGGCTTTGACCAAAAAGCATGGCAATAGTTACTAATTCAATTATTTAAATAACTACAAAATTGGAATTCAACTTACTAAATTCCTAAAATCCAACCACTTAAATATTCAAAATTAATTAAATATTTACAATATATTAAGTAAATTTCTAGGTTGTTACAATAACCGGGATGCATCCTATCCCGTCAGCACATTTTACGAGATCATGGCTGCAAATTTCAACATGTGGTTTAGTCTTGAATATTCCCAAGCCAAAATAATAAACAAAAATGACAATTTGAAGTGCAATTGGACCAATTTGAAAATTTTGCAAACGATTGAAGGTGGGCAATATAAAGAGTATAATCCATTTGATGGTTTCAAGGAATGACGGGTCGGTCATACGTGCAAGTATAGGAAATTCAAGAGAAATCCTCCAATGTAGTTTGCAGACCTGGATCTGCTATTTGAAGATTGCATAACAAAGAACATCTTCAAGTATGATATACCACGAGCTCCACCAACTCAGCCTTTCATTGCTACGTATACATCTTTGTAGATGATCGAAAGAGTGACATTACTGCACTCGTTCATAACAGACAGACCGACTGTGGTAGCTCGAGCAGGCTTGTGTCTGGATGACTATTTTTCCAGAGTGAGTGGTTCAGTTTCAGTGTACGACATTGTCTTTTTCCTCTTGCGCTTGCTTTTATTATGGTTGAGAGGTGAGAGAATATAGGGATTTATCGCGGTAATGCCTTATATATGGTGAAGACACTAACTGATGAAGAGATATTGGGATATATGAGTTGTCATTTAGGTATGTTCCGTTATTGCGCTTAGTTTGTTTTATTTAATTTATTTATATGTGAAAATATGATAATTGAAGTATTTGATGAAAAATCTTGTAATTTTCAATTTTATCATTTACAATTATTAAATGCACATTACATAGCAAAACAAATAGTATCATGCTCGATATTCCCTTAGAAGCTGCAAACGCATACATGTTCACTAATGTACTATGCTCAATACCTCCCTCAATACTTGCTCACGTTCACCGTAGGCACACCTTTATATGTTTATATTCCAAATGTGTTCACAATTAATAAATTGAATTTGTGAAACTTTAAACTAAAGTATAGCCATTAAACCCCTTTTTTGTTGGAAATTTGTAACAAGGTCTTTTTTAAATATATTCCGAAGAACTCGATGCACCGCTAAATTGCTAAGAAGAATTATGTAACAACCCGGAATTTCGGCAATATCAACTAATTATTTGAATTTCAAAAAATAGGAATTTCTGCAAATGATGGAATTTGGTCATGAGACTTTAACCCTTGCATTCATCTCGGAACTCTGGTCAACTATCATATTTGTAATTTCACGAACGGAGTCCGTATGAAAAAGTTACGGACGGAATACGATAACGGACGAAAAATAAATAAACCAAAATATTTAACTAATATATAACCTAACTTAGCCAGCCGACCTGGGCAATCTAGTGCCCAGACAGTCGAAATGTAGGGGTACACCGGCGGTCGACCGCCCAAGCCAACGTACTGGGCATCAGATCGCCCAGTGGAAGCTATGTTTTGAAGGGTTAGGTTAATCTGTTTATGTAACGAATGGACGGATATAACTTAAAACTAATCTGACGGTTCTAGGTAATTTGCACCTTAATAAATAAAGAGGTAGAGCCTCATTCTTTTCCATTCAAATTTAAAGAGGCAGTGGAGCTTTGCCTTTTTTCTTCCTCTTCTAACCTAATTTCTAAAATAAAAGTATGTTCATACATATTAAATCAAATTCATATGCAATTGGGAAGATCATTAGATTCAATGGAAAAGGATGCTCAACGATAGATTCACCACTCTCTTCCCATTTTCTTACATTTCTACATATCTAAAATTTTCCCTTTCTAGATAAATTGTAGATTTATAAGAATTTGGGGATTGTATGCCTAAAGGGTTCAAAACTTATAAATTGGAGGCTATAAGGTGAATGGGAAATATACTAATACAATTATAATGACTTATCTCTTTCGTTCGAATCCAATCTATGTTTTATGCCTATCAGATTTGTTTAATTGAATATTGTGAATTTATTGGCAACCATCAGATCTGGTTATTATGTGGTTAAAATTTGTAAATGATAAATTGTGATTATGTATAACATGAATTGTAGGATTCTTAAATATTTTTCCTGCATATTCGTATAGTTATGTCATGAAATATATTGTACATGTTACATAGCATGGTGGATCTGGAAATCTGTCCCTTTAAACATAAATTAGTTGTAGTTATGCTCGAGATCTTTAGTTCAGTGATGAAATATGAAATATGTGAATTTGGGTAAAAATGATGAATTTGAGAATTATGTGATTGTAAGAATAAAAGAAATATTTCCTATTTATATTCAATACTGTTGGGTTTTGGTTTAAGCATTGTAAAACATGTCGTTTTCTCCTTTTTAAAAAGGAGGCATTATTTTGAAATCACAAGAGGTATGACAAAAAAGATTAAAAAGGGTAAAGGTGGTGCAAAGGTACATATAATTATAAATACATATATTAATGTGTAATTTTCATCGAATATTCCAAAACATATATTTACATACATTTCTTATGATTTGGAAATATGTCAATTCCACAAAATAGGCATTATTTACAATGATTACGGCTAACGGTCCTTTGTGAGACTTGAAACCTTTTGGAAAGTTTAAATATAAAAAGGGAATGTTTGAATGATTGGATAAGGTTCAATTATGGAATTATGTGCAAAGATAATCCATTTTTGAATTTATATGTTTTTAGTGACCATTTGTAGCAATAAATACAATTAACTCCTACAAATAAGACCGCAAATTAATAAATAACCATTGTAACCAATATTGATTTGGGGAAAATAAATGTAATGGGAAAAATGGTAACAATTCCTAAAACCAATTAGGATAAATGTTGTGAACCCCAATTAGGAATTTTGAATTATAACCACATCTAGACACAAGGTTAAACTCAACTTGTGGTGTAAGCCTGCCAAGAACCGACCGACATATCCAACATCCACAGGTAGCTAGTTTAATGTGAGGAGTCTAACGCATAAATATAATCATATTAAGACAAGAGATTAAGTTCAATTATGGTAGAAGCGTGCCTAGGATGCACCGGCAAATCTAGCATCCACATGTAGTCAACATAATGTGAGAGGCCTTGTATATAAATATATATTTATATATAATAGTCAAACAATAAATAAATGAATAAGAATAGAATTTATTTGTTAGGGTACAACAAATAGATAACATGGGACATATAAATAGTTGCATTAGAAAAAAAATGACTGTTAGAGTCGTAAACGGAAATAAAAAGGAAATAAAAGGAAATTGGTGTCATAAGGTAATTTATGATTGTCGTTTAAACACTAAGTCCAAATTAGGAAGGTATCAAATAATTATCCTAGGAGGAAAAGGGAATGTAACCTTCCTTATTTATAATAATGGAAATAGAAAATATATTTGGACTTAGATGGTTAATAATGTAAGATATTATTAACCATATAAACCCCTTAACGCAAATAAGTGGTGTACATATAGTATTTCCGTATAAAGGGACTGAACGGGAATGACTTAATAACGTAGCCTACCTTATCCCAAAAAGGTAAAGGTTCAGAAGGCAAATGGGGAACGAACTAATAACCTTTAAGAATAGTCCGCTTCCTGGATCCTAAAAGGCTAAGTGATTATGGTTGAAGAATTCACCTGGGAATAGGTTTTTCAGTATAAGGGTCTTAAATGGTAGGTTTGTGTGTAGGCCTACAGAAATCTAGAAATTAAAAAAGGTCAGATATGGCTACCTATCCTACAGGAAGTAATAAAAGACTAAGGGGTTATCTAATAAGGTCAACTAGAAGGTATAACGAGCGATAAAGTACCTTCTCTCACCTTAACCGGCATAAGTGTATATGCATGAATGACAGAAGCCTTACCTAGTAGGGCCCATAGCTAGCGCCCTTTAGTTTATGTTACCTTTGAATATACTATCGAGGTTTAATAAATAACCAATTGGTCCCCCTAGGGTCTTAAGCGATCATGAAGAGTCCACCCTATCTATCATTGATTGTCAGACGACAAATAATAAAGAATAGAGAATGAGGATAAATAGAAACCCCAAAATTAGGGGTCCACTCTCGATATAATTAACCAGTTAAGCTCTGGTATGAAGGCTTCACGAAAATGTGTGTAAATATCATATCTCGGTAATGAAATTGAGGATGCTACTTTGGGAAGAGTAGTAGAGTCGTGCGTAAACATTCACAAGGTTTGTTTATAATCACTAGCCTTGTTAGGCATACTGCTTGGGTTGAACCAAACAGAATATATATGTGTTATAGTCTGTGTTATACATTTCTTAGTCACCAGAACTTGTTTTTTGATCCCCACCTCCCAGGTTTCTTAGGGAAGGTCGGTTTCTCATAGATGATTAAGTTTAGCTTTCGGTTCTCGTTCTATCTCATGCTCGGTATTGGCAAAGTGACTTACTTTGAAAAAGGTAGTTAATTGAGTTAATACTAGTTTAGCCTATTTTGTTTCCGTTGTGAGTTATATTTATCGTAATTTGATTATGTTCATGCTCATTCATTGCAGGTACTGGATATACACGCTCCATGGTTGGATGTGTTCAAGTTTTGATTTTGTCAAAATTTAGGTATAGAAAAGTGTGGGGTGTTACATTTGGTATTGGAGCCTTGGTAAAATGATTAGAGGAATTAGTTAAATTAGGAATCATGAGAGAATGTAATTCGATTTTCTTTTCTATTTTTCTTCATCTTTCTTACTCGACTTTAATCTATTTCAACAATAAAAATGAGTCGTGGGCTTAATTATATAAAATGGGTTGAGCGACTAAGACCTGAAATATGTTGAGTTCGAGTTTCTAGCCGATTCTGTCTTACCCGACAGTACTTGGCTATCTCGTCGTGAAGAGCATGAGACGACATATGGTGGATTCCGTTGGTTCGAGATTGGAAACTGGAGTAAAATATATATGTTAATAAAAAAAGCTATCTACAACCGAGATTGTCATAATGTCTTAGTTTGCTTTCGTTGGTAGTTCCAGTTAAGACCATTACTCGATCTAAAACAGGGAAAAAGCCCATGTTAATATGTTGTGTTCATTTCAGAAATATAATGACGAGGTATATCCATTTCTTACTTCATTAAAATTCGGAATCTACCTTTGTTGAGATATTCAATTGAGTTCTTGGCCTTATATTCGAGGAAATTTATTTTTAAAACTATTTGAATAATAAAATTCAATTTCAACAGTTTGGGAATACGGTTTCGGAAGGTAGTTTGTGAAGATATGGTTTTAAATTTCATTCCCGTGTTTCAAAATTTTAGAGCTATTTTGTAATTTTAATAAATATATTTTGATTGGCAGGAAAGATGGAATTAGGAAGTAAAAGGAATAGGCCACTAAACATGAAAATAATAAATATCTATTCCTTGTGGTTTTTAGTATCCGTCTTCCTATATATATTGGATAATTACTGAAATTGCCACAATTAACCCCTACTAAACATGAAAATAATAAATATCTACTCCTTGTGGTTTTTAGTATTCGTCTTCCTATATATATTGGATAATTACTGAAATTGCCACAATTAACCCCTAAGATTCTAAAGCTCTAACGCTTTTTGACCTGAAAAGGTTTTTCCAGTTTGAAATATAATAAAATGGGTTTATAAATACGAAACTGTTAGTTTATAAATAAATTCCATTTTCAGAAAAGTTTTAAATTTCGCTTCGGAAAGGCTAAGGAAAAACCTTCATTTTGATTATTGGGGTATTTGGATTTGAATTGCTTAGTTTATGTTGGCTAGTAAGGGGAAATTCCATTTTGGAATTTTATTTCGTATTTGTAGTTGATTTCCTGTTTTAAGTTCGTTCGTTTCGGTGGTCATAAATCTTTTTGGAGCCAGGGATAAGGCGTGGAAAACTAAAATTCTCGACTGGACGAGTAGTTGAAGTTGATACGAGAATTTGGTTGGGAGTAGAAGTTATTTTGACATAAATAGAATATTCAAATTTAATTTTATAATTTAAACGGGTCATTGGGCCGAGGTTCAGACCGTGGTCACTCTGGGGCAAGGGGTGGACCGCCCTCTAGGGGCCAGATCTTTCGCTACTACACGCACGAGCATTATAACGACCCGCATTCTACGTATCGGAGGATCGTAGAATATTTATTTCTTTCCCAAATGAAGTCGTATGGTCATGTAACTTTGGGAAACATCCATTAGAGTCATTTACCATGTTCATGATTTTTGTCGATTTTTAAATGACCATTTTGCCCCTAGCTGACCTTGTTTTGGTCATAACTTTTGATTGGAAAGGAATTTTGACCTGAAACCACTTCCATTAGATTTATTTGATGGTTTACCTTTCCATCGATTGGTCATAATAGCCAAACGGACTTACCGTTTGGGAGGTATGGCTGAATTAAGGTTTGGAAGGTGAAAAACTGCTTAACCGGGCCAAATAGGGTGATTAGTGAATGGGCCCATAACCCATTTCGGGATTAGTGTTATGGGGAGGCTGAAAAGGGGTAGAGAACCATTCCATTTCATTTTTCTAGCCTCCACTTACTTCTTGGAAACCCTAAAAATGGCCTCCAACCTCTAAATCACCTCCAAATCATCTTTTGATCAAGGATTAAGCTTAGCAACATCTAATCAAGGAAGATCTACACCAAATCAATATAGAAGCTGCTGTTTAGCATTGGAATTCATATCAAATCGGAGATTTATTTCAGATCTTAGTTTATTTGTGGCTAAGGTGAGTGATTTGCATAGTTTTGCACTAATTATGGCTAATTAGGGGTGATTAGTGTTAATTAGCGAATTTAAACATGATAATATTCGGGAAAAATATTTATAAAATCCGAAATGGTGTTTTAGACCTCTGAGATGAATTTGGGTTAATTTGGTTAAGTTTTGCTAATCCTATCATTAGTTTCACCTAAACATGCTTAAAGGGAAATATGGGGTTTTGGGTATGTTTGATCCATTTTAACCTATCATGTTGATGTTTTGATGTTTGTGGTTGATTATGCATGTTGCTGTGACTATATGATATGCTTTGTGATTGATTTCAATAGTTAGAATGGCCGAAAACATCGTCGAATGGCGTAACCACTTGTCGGAAAAGCTTCAGGAAACAGTGCAGGATCGAATCGGATCGGATATGGGGGCTCGGATCGGATATGTTGAACTGGGCAAGGGATTCGATCGGATCGGAACCTGACACTTGAGAAAATGGGCAAAAAGGAAGGCCACGCTAACTGAACTGGGATCAGATCGGATAAAGGAGAAACGATCGGATCGGATAAAGAAGGAGGGATCGGATCGGAGCACGTGAAGAATGAGGAAGCGGATCGGAGCGGAAGAACGAACTGGAGGGGAGATGGCACCCGACCTGACCCGAGGTGGGACACCCGACCCGGCCTGAAGAAAGACACCCGACCCGAACCGATGCGATGGAGTTGACCCGACCCGAACCGCTACAGAGGAAGACCCGAACTGACGCAACGCAGGGGACCCGACTCGAACCGATGGCTTGAAGGGGAACCCGCCCCGACCCAGTATTGACCAATAACCCGAGATGCAAAGGTAGTCCAATATGGGAAGTTAGAGCTCAGGATCCAGTTGGGAACCGATGAGTTCAGTTCATGGTTGGGCTTTGCTGCGGGACGTGTGCTAAGGAGTTGTCGACGTTCATAACTTCGATTCACCACTAAAAATGGATGATGGGCTACTTATCAGTGCAGTAGAGTCATTATGGCTCGAGGGGCAAGGTGATGGTAGCAAGACTACATTATCAGTGCAGTAGAGTCATTATGACTTGAGGGGCAAGGTGATTCGTAGTAAGACTATGAGCCAGCGCAGATGGGGTGAATAACTACATGGGGCAAGTGGGCATAGTAAGGATTCGTAAGGGTATGAGCCAGTGCAGATGGGGTGAATAACTCCATGGGGCAAGTGGACATAGCGAAGGATTAGTGGCTACGTTAACAGTGCAGTGAAGCCATTTATGACTTCATGGGGCAAAGTGATCGTAGCAAGGTATGTTGGGCGATCGAAGTGGTGAATATCGTATGCTTTATGCACTGAGTGAGAGATGTGAGGATGGTTGCTATGTTTGATTGTTTGCCATCATTATGACATGCACACCCCCACCTCCGTATCTTTACACAATTTGATATGGCACCTTAGACTGTTGTACAGTATGTAGTGCTAACTCTTTGGTTGCAGGTCCAGGTTCAGGTATGTTTTAGTCTACCTGTTATTATTCACTTTAGATGCTTATCGCTCATACCAGGCTTTATGTCTGACCCAGAGTTTTATGTCTCTTCTTATTACTCTGGGTGCTCACATGAGCAGACTAGAGACATGTTAGCTGGTGATGCGCGAGTAGCTGATTCGGAGGCGAGCAGGAGGCTTCCATGTATGATATATATATATATATATATATATATATATATATATATATATATTCTCCTTGTGTCGTTGGTGGTCGCTACTTGGGCATTAGTAATGTGCCTCCTTTATCTTACTTTTGCTATGAGACGGTTTGAAAAGTTGTAATAAGCTGTATTTTGGATTTCCGCTGCTATGATGCTTAGTTTTGGTTTTCAACTTATGCACTGTCTCTCCTGTTTTATGTAAAGTATGTTATTATTATATTTTATTCTATGCGCTGTAAGACATTCTATAGGTTCTTTTTATGTTCATTTCCTTCTTCCTTTTCCTTCTGATGATCCGTTCCGTGCTAACTGGACATGTGTACGGCGCACTTTTGGAGAAAATGTCGGTTGGCGCGGGGCGGGCTGTCACAAGCATGGTCGACTCGACCCATATTCTGCTGAATGATGTATATAACATCGTTCAGCCAACCCTTCTCCCCCAAACCTCTTTCCACCGAAAAACCAAACCCTCCTCCTTCCCAAGCTCCAATCCGAGCAACAACTGCTCCGTTTTGCCCCTAATTACCACTAAAATCCTCCTTGCGCAAATCTCTACCCGATTATACACCAGATATGCAGTTTCTCTTGCCTATTTCGATGATTCCTACGTAGCACCTCGCAATCAATACCCCGGTCTCATGCCCTAGGAAGCCGCTTAGCTAGACCATGAAGTTGTTAAGATCAAGCACTACCTAGCTACGACCAGTTATGGGTTCCAAGTTGTTCGTCCAGTGAAGTTTTGGAGGAGTTTTTCGTCGCCGCAAACCTGGCACTGATCCAACCTTCGACACTTTTTGAGCGAGAACTATATCCATGTTGTGTCCGTCTTTTTGATGCCCAAATGTGTGCTGACACGATGATGAGCTTGCATTATCAGATCCGAGGTCATGAGCACCAATATCGAGGTCACTGATGCTGACTTGGCCTAGATTTTGGGTATCTCGGCAGATGGAGCCAAGCATGATGGTATTGAAACGGAGAATCCTCAGATCCTTTAACTTAACTTTTTAGGAGAGCCTGTAGCCTGGACCACTACCAATCTGCGACCAGTAGCCTGTGTAGTTGCGCGCAACATACAACACAACATCATTCCGAAGACGGGAATCTTGGAGTAGATTTATCCTTCTATTCGCCGTGCCACCTATGCTATCCTTGGTGGCATAGCCGCCAATTGGACGTGTGTGCTTATGATCCATCTCTATGATCTCTTTGTCGGCACCTCGCGGAGCTATTTTCCATATAGCCACCTTTTCACCCGTGTCTTCCGACACTGTCAGGTGAGACTTTCTGGGGAGAGGCCAATGAGAAATGCACAGACCTCCATCAATCGCGCCACTCTCGGGAACATAGGCATCCCGCTGCCTAGTGCTCCCGCACCTGAACCACCTGCTCTGGCTCAGCAGCCCGTTCATGAGAGCCTAGAGCTCACCACCATCCGAGTTATGCAGACCGAGCTTCGAGAGGTCCACAATGAGAAGCGCCGATAGGCATGAGAGAATGGTTGCATCTCCACTATACTACGTTCCTAGCGTGGATGTGTAATGGATCTGAATCCAGCCGCGGAGGTAGACCAGCCTACTGTGGGTAGTGTTAGTCGTTGTTATTGTTAGAACATACTTTCTGCATGTCATATCTTGTATCGTGTGTTTCCCTTTCCAGCATTTTTCTTTTTCATTGATGTAGTGTTGTGTTAGAAATTTGTCAGTCGACTTTATTAATGAGATTCTATATTGAAAAAAAAATGCCATTCACGCAAGATCAATTGAATGAAATCTTGTTTATTTACTAGCACTTGTCCTAGAGCTAGAACAATTAAAATTCTGCATTGGATAAATTTTACTAAAGGAACGGTTCTACGTCACAGGTACATAAATAAATAAACTACTGTTCCTTGTCAAAACTAAAATTTATTTTGCCTTTTGTGTGATCTCAGTTTTCACATTTTTGATGTGACTGACTTCCTTTTTCGCCGACATGTGACTTAAATCGTTTAAATTCCGCAAAATACATTTTTCAAAGTTTATGGAAAATGTTGATTGAAAAAAAATCATTTTTCTATCATTTTATTATGAATGGTGTATGGAAGATTTTTGGATGCTTTGTGTGCATGTTGTATCTATGCAATAGGACCGGTGATACGATAAAAATGTTAATGGTAACAAGGAAAAGGGTGTTTTAGCCTTGGAAATTTTGTTTCCATACCTTGTCAATGATGCGCGCGAGCTATAATTTACTTGTTTGGCGTTTTGTAGCTTATTTTAAGCCTTCTTTACATTCCACAGTTGGAAATTTTTTGAGTATTTTGAGTAACTGAGGTGAAAATTCCATTATAGGACGACAAATGGAACAGTTGAAAGCGAGTGGCACATTAAAATTCTTCGCCTTAATTTCCTTTTTTGGGTTTAGGGCAAGTTAAATAGTTGACGATTAGATTGCGTATATTTTGGATGGTACGATTTGGATGCAAAATTGGTTGCTTCACACTTCTGTTCATAGTTGTGTGAGGGTTACAAATGACGAAAAAGAATTTTCAAAATTTGCATTAATATTAAACTGTCAGTATATTTAGGATGTTTTGCATCATGTTTTTGAAAGTGTTTTAAAAATCCAAATGTAAACATATAGGAGGATCCAATTAGAATCATCTTGCATTCATATTTTATGGTTGAATTGCATTATGTACACCATGCACATATACACATGGTTGCAAAGTGTATGTACACAAACTGGTTGTGTAGCGTAAGACTATAGCGTAAGAATTTCGGGATGAAATTTCTTTTAAGGATGGAAGAATGTAACAATCCAGATTTTTGGCAACATAAACTAATTATTAGAATTTCAAAAAATCAAGAATTTCTCCAAACGATGTAATTTGGCCATGAGACATTAACCGTTGCGTTCGTCTCAGAATTCTTGTCAACTTTCATGTTTGGAGTTTCGCGAACGGAGTCTGTATGAAAAGTTACGGACGAAATACAAAACGGACAGAAAATAAATAAACCGGAATATTTAATTAATATATTACCTAACTTGACCACCCAACCTGGGCAATTTGGTGCCCAGGCAGTTGACCTATGGGGGTCGACCGCCCAGGTCAACCAAATGGGCGTCAAATCACCCGATGACGGCTAAGTTTTGAAGGGTTAGGTTAATTTGTTTATGTAATGAATGGACAGATATAACTTAAAACTAATCTGACGGTTCTAGGCCATTTCCACCCCTTACGGTTCTAGGCCATTTCCAACCCTATAAATAAAGGGGTAGAGCCTCAATCTTTTCCATTCAAATCTAAAGAGGCAGCGAAGCTCCGCCATTTTTCTTCCTCTTCTTACATAATTTCTAAAATAAAAATATGTTCATACATATCAAATCAAATTCATATGCAATTAGGAATATTATTAGATTCAATGGAAGAGGATGCTCAACGGTAGATTCACCGCTCTCTTCCCTTTTTCTTACACTTCTACAGATCTAAAATTTTCCCCTTTCTAGATAAACTGTAGATTTATAAGAATTTGGGGATTGTAAGCCTAAAGGGTTCAAAACTTATAAATTGGAGGCTATAAGGTGAGTGGGAAATTTACTAATACAATTATAATGACTTATCTATTTCGTTTGAATCCTATCTATGTTTTATGCCTATCAGATCTATTTAATTGAATATTGTAAATTTATCGGCAACCATCATATCTGATTATAAATGTGGTTAAAATTGGTAAATGATAAGTTTTGATTATGTATAACATGAATTGTATGATTCTTAAATATTTTTCCCACATATTCCTATAGTTGTGTCATGAAATATGTTGTACATGTTACAAAGCCCTATGGGTCTCAAAATCAGTCCCATTAAAGATAAATTAGTTGTAGTTATGTTCCAGATCTTTAGTTCAGTGCTGAAATATGAAATATATAAATTTGGATAAAAATGATGAATTTGTGAATTATGTGATTGTAAGAATCACTACAAGAAAATGTTTAATTGATAGCAACAGGAGTAACACGTAAACTAGACTTGCTATTGTTAGGGACCCTTCTCCGTTCATTCACGTAGAACATAGCGTGTTAATCGCTTTCATTCCAACCTTATTAAAATTGAGTGGCTAATTTTTTTCATTTCCCTCCATCCCAACCATTACGTCTGCTCTTCCTTTCCAAATTTCCAAAAAAGCACTCTGAGTCTCCTGTCATATCCCACAAGTCCCTTCTCTCCTCTCCTCTCCGATCTGAATCTCCTCTCCTAATCTCTTCTAGTCTTTTACGATTCTTCTGTACAAATTTCCTCTCAACTGGGTGCCTGACTCAAATCGATTCTTCTACAAATCTCTTCCAGTCTTCTCCGAGACGTCGATTCCTCCAAAACTTGAATGCAAGAAGCCGAATTTTGGTATATTCCCCCGCTTTTAATTCCAAGTTTAATGCTATAATTGAAGTTCCCAACGCTAATTGATTAAATCTAGTTTATTCTGAGTTTAATGGTACATGAGAAAATCGCTTATCATTGAATATCTAATTACATGCTTATTAATTTTATGTTGAATGATTGAGCCTTGGACTAGTGAATTGTGGTTCTGTAGTTGAAAAAAGATATTAAAAAATAAATTCATTGCTTCTGGTTGCTGTAAATTAGTTTCATGGTTCCGCTTTCTTCTTTGTTTTCATTGCATGCTTTAGTTGAAAATTTTCCTATGTTTTGCTTGTTGCCTTAAAAATCTAGTAACATTAATCATTTTTGGCGTAATCGTCTTAAATGAACATTCACCACTAGACCAAGTAAGATTATACTAGAGGAACTGACCTCGAAATAGCACCTACAATACAAAATCCAACGGTGTTTATACAATTGGTGCGTAAGAGTGGCCCTGTTAGACAAAAGATTGGACCAATGTGTTTTGTTTATGTCTGCTCGGCCTATAGTACACTACATCATATAACCTTAGGCATAAGTTTGATCTCGACGCTACACACACATTTTCACTGCTCCACATGACCCTCATCCCTTTAAACAACAGCAGCGTTACATCAACTAATAACATATCAACAAGTGCATGCATTTTGCCAGTAATTGACACCACATTTCACTCCTACTCGACAACGCACATATACGTACACAACTGTAAAAGCAAAGCATATGGGCATGCTATAATTTCAGAGCACCCATTAGAAAAAAGATGCGAAATATAACGAGGATGCCTACTGCATTTTGCATGCATACCATTTGAGAACTTACCCAGAAAGCCAAAAAAGCCCCCAAAAAAAAAAGAAAAAAAAAGAAAACCAAAAATCTGAGTAATCCTTTTGGTTTCTTCTCAAGTCACAGAATAAAGAAGCATACACAAACACACATATAATGCTGATGGCCACAAAAAAAGATATCGGAGGTAAATGGAACACAACGGAGGGAGCAGTAATGATAGTGTGTAGATTATATATTCATGCTAGCGTACAGCCTGCTTATTAGATTTACATTCAATTTGCAATTGGTGAATATATGTAGTTGTATAGTGTCTTCTTTTTTATGTTTATACGTGTGTGTTTGTCATATGACTTTTTGAGTGGTTGTTTCAGTTTTGTCCGTTCATATTTGAGGAATCTTTATCTGTTATTAGTTATGTTTTTGCTAATGATCATAACGTTAATATGCACAGGCTATTCATGTTTATGGGACCATGAACCTTGGACAGCGATGCCCCTCTAATGTGCATGTATAGTTTTACTTTACACGCATGTACCTGTTGATATAGTAAATAGGCACGGTGTTAATACTGTTAAATATTCTTAATTAGTATATATTTACAGTAAAATAATGATACTACATCTTTTTTTGTTTTTATGGGGGGGGGGGGGGGGGAGGGGTCATATTCCACATTAGAAATAAAATTTTAAATGAAACCACAAATCAAATCATTAAGTTTTCTTCTATATTTCTCAAAATACACTATACTTGTATTTGAATGTAATTTCATTTTGTTGGTGTAGCAAAATCGCATAAAGAAAAATAACAACGTAGCTTCCAGAGCATAACAAAAAACTATTTATTCGGTTGAAAAATTAACCATTATTTAAGAAGGTGTGATTTGTTCATTGTATTATGGCTGGTTTATGTGATTTCATGACTGACTCACTGAACATGAAACTGGTTTTAAATGACAAATACATTGTTGTTTCATTGCGAATATAAGTTAGAAAGAAAAGGGCTATGTGGGGGGAGTCCACTGCAAATAAGTTTGTACAAGCTTGTAACACCCCGTGAATTCTATAACTGTGAAATTCACAAATTAAAGTATAATTAATTTGAAATCAAAGAACTAAGGGAAACGGGATACGCCATTGCGTTCGTCTCGGAAAAATACGCGAAATAGAGTCCGAGTTTTCGAAAAACGGAGTCCGTATGAAGAAGATATGGCCTCCGGAAGTTTCTGAATTAAGTTTAAAAATTCGAACAGCTCAGAAAAACAATTCAAAATTCAAAATCGGGCACAATTGGCCAGGGCGGGAAAACTCCCGCCTAAGCCACCCAGGTCGACTGGGCTGTCGACCTAGGCTAGCCATGTCGACAGGGCTGTCGACAGGCCTGTCGACAGGGCTGTCGACCTGGTCCAGAGCCAGGTCGAACCCAGCCCACCCTGGCTGGCCTAGTCTATGTTGGTCGATTTTCAGAAGCATGCTTTGTCATTAGGGCTAGGTGGCAGGCTCTAATTGGTCTCTCTTTCGAATGAATGGCTACGATCAATCCAAGCAACATCGATGGTCCTAATCAGTTCAAAAACTCTACAAAAATGACCCTAGACTCAACCTAATCTATTCATTCAAAAATAAGAACAAAGCCACCATGCTGCTGAGGAACGTCTAGGAGTAGCCACCAAATTGGAGAGAAGATTAGGAGGCAAATTCTAAAGCATAAAGCAACATAAACAAATCAAATCAGCACCTACGAGTCGCATCTCTAAATTCCTGAATTAGAGAATTCGCCACATGATTGTAAGTAAAGTATTATTTTGGTATGAACAAATAATTGTGTTGGTTTGTATACTTGATTTGTGGCGATAAAGTAATTCATATTTGTGCGTTACTATGATTCTTATCGTTTTGGAATATTGTATACGTTTGGATATTCTCGAATTATGTTATTCATTATAAAAACTACATGTTTGCGGTAGTTTTATGCAAGTATACGTTTGGATATTCGCAAAGCATGTTATTCATTATAAAAACTACATGTTTGCGGTAGTTTTATGCAAGTATACGTTTGGAATATTCGCAAATTATGTAATTCATGTTGAAGCTACATATATGTAGTTGTTTAATTGAAATTCATACAAGTTTGGGGTTTTGCTACTATGTTATCATAATGTGTATTTTTGTACAAAAATCATTTTTGTGAGAAATTGGAACAAATTTGGGTTATTATAATTCATATGAAATTATGTTGAAATTTTGGCATCATGGTCTATGTATTAAGCCATACTTTTGTACTAGAAAACCTCTTTGCGAACTTATGAATATGACTAGGCTATGATTGATATTTTGCATAATTAAAAACCATGTTAGCTCTATGTTGTTAACAAGAATTATATGATGACATATGTGGTACATAGCTAGGTTAGATTCAAAATCCCATTTGCAAGTTTGCATGACTAAAGTAAAAATCATGATTTCATGTTTAGAAATATTTATGCCAAAAGTATATGTGCGCCATGGTTATGTGAATAGATTTAAAATCATGATTAAGTTGGAATAATTCAAGTTGAACTATGCTTTTGTATTAGTAACAAAAGTAAACCCCTTTGTAAACATGTAGGAATCTTATGAACATGATTTGCTTATGTTTGACATTATGCCTAAATAAAAACATAGTTTTATGTTGTAGTTAAGACTATGTGTCAATAATGATATCCAATTTAGATTCTTAACTTGACTACAAGTTTACATGCTTTGATTCATGTCACTTATGCTTTATGACCAAAGTATACATTACTACTATGCAAGTACACCAGTTTCTATTTTGTAGTTCCAACGTTATGTTGCAAGTTCATGCGTTCACATTCCCCTTTTTGTGTATGTAATCACGCTTTAAGCCACCCCTCTTTCGCATGGCTAAGTTGGGCTTAAAAAGGTTAAGCCCAACATATATATAATAAACGAACGTATTAAACGGGGGAAAATAACGTTGGGCTAAATTGATTAATATATGAAAAGATAAAGTAGAGGGGCCCAAATTCAAGAATGGGTTGGGCCCATGATTGGTGTTACCTTTACACCATTGATTTTTAATAATGGGCCGCAAATATTTACATATAAATAAAGAAGAAAGACAAAATATGTAAATGTAGAAAATACGATGTGTTTAACCCGAGGTTGGATTGAGTTGTGATGTAAACCTGCCCGGAACCGCCCGGCTGTCCAGTGGTCACAACAATACCTATCCAATGTGGGAGGTTAAACATGGAGCCCAATAAGGACCCGAGGTTAGACTGAGTTGTGGCGTAAGACTGCCCGGAACCAACCGGCAACAGGCAGCCACAACAATACCTGTCTAATGTGAGAGGTCAAGGCTTTAATAAGACAATTAAGGCTGAGTCAGGATTGTTAGGATTAAGTGAACTAAAGACTTAATCAAAATGGAACATGCTAAACTAAACAGACTGATTGGGGGTTAGGTTATAAAACACTTAACCAACTTAGCATGTTGGCTAGAGATAGAAAACCTAGTAACGAGGGACCCTTTTCAGCAGTAACCCTATAAGGTGTATCACGATACCCTGAAACTAGGCAGGGTGGGGCACGATTACTGGGCTGATTGTAAGAGGTCAAATCGACGGCAGTGGTGTAGCAGTGTAGGTTCTAACGGGGTGTGGGCGTGCACACACTCCGGCGCAGAAAAATAAGGCACTGGGCACCAGTAGTATACCTGTGCATTCTAGGGTTGTGTCGGGCCGCTGCCATGGGACTTGATACACCCCATGGTGGGACCAGCATAGGTAACTACAACATCAGGGGCTATAAGACACATGTAACTATGCGAGTAGGAGCCGATCATCATAAAATGGATCACTTCACCCAGATATGGGGTGCCAGTTGGGAACTAGTTTATATGGGTTCAGAGATTAACATGGGGTACGATAGTATATTCGACCCTAGACAACTTAACCAAGTTTATAATGCTTTCCCACTTCTTGTTTATACTTATCATACCCAGTTCTTTGTTCATAGACAGAATAGTCCTAGACTTACTCAGGCTTTATGTCTGACTCTACTTTTCTTTCGTCTTCTTTTCTTCCGTTCCCCCCCCCCCCAGGTCCACAGGGAGGGAATACCGCAGCTTGACCAGCCTTCATATCTAGCTTGAAGAGAAAGAATGTATTGCTTGGATCTTTTCGTCTTGGACTATGGCTATGGACAGCAATTATGGGACTTTTGCAGTTTATTTATGTTTTCTTTATGCTTCTTTAAATAATGTAATCAAGACAGTTATGAAGATGTTATGTTTTTGGAAGTATTGTAAAACAAATTATGGCATGGATTGTGTAACACATATTTTAATGAAATAAAAGTTGTTGTTTTCCGCTGTTCAAAAATATGTGTTTTTATATCTGTCTTGTTTATCTGTGACTTATACTTACAAACCTCCACCAAAATTAGGGCATTCCCTTTGAGAGTGACCCTAACGGAGGTGGGGTGTTTCACTTGGTATCAGAGCATAGGTTTACCAGATAAGATAAAAAGTTTTGAAAATTTATTTTCAAAAAAGGAAATTTAAAGAAGCATTTTTAAAAGAAAAATATTATTTTATTTTAAAAAAAGGCAAAGTCCCCCCAAAGCCATAGGTACTATCTTCTATCCTTCGTTTTGAATCTATCTTTTCTGTTTCAGCATGTCTGGAGACCTTACTCCCCAGCTGCTGACGCTTTCACTCCTCCTCCTCCTCCACGTGAACCAGCAAGCGGAAGAGTCCCAGAGTAGGAAGACGAATAATAGTCAACCAAGAAAGGATCGTAACAGTAATAATAAGAAACGGGAAAAAAGGAAATGCAATTTTTGTAGTACGGAAGGGCACATAGCCAAGGATTGTAGAAAGGGGAAAAGAAAGCAAGGAGAATGTTTTCATTGTGGGGAGACTGGACACATCAACAAAGACTGCCCTGAGAAGACAGGCTTTGAGAAGGGCGGGAAAGACAACAAGTCCCGAGAGAAGAGGAAGTGTAAATTCTGTGGCAAAGTGGGGCACTTAGTGAAAGATTGCTGGAAAAAGAAGGCCAAGATGAATGGTGGGTGCTTTTCTTGCGGTGAGACAGGCCACATGGCTAAGGACTGCCCAAAGAAACGAGGTATTAATACTTCGGTAGAAAGTGTAGTTTATCTTTATGATCACCCCGTTCGTACTTTATTTGATTCCGGCGCATCACACTCCTTTATCTCGTCTGCTTTAGTTAAAATCTCTGCACCTAAAAACTAGTATGGTAGAGGACCCCTTAATTGTTTCAAACCCAATTGGGGCCCAGCTCATTTGGCTATGGTCTGTTTGGGATTGAAAATTTCTATTCTAAGCGTAGAATTTCAATGTAGTGCCTTTGTTTTGGGCTTTTCGGGATATGGTTTGATTTTGGGCATGGATTGGCTATCCAGTAATGGGGCCATCCTTGATTGTGAGAAAAGGGTTGTTAGGCTCCTAACCCAGCTCGGTAATACTTTGGAAATTTCTTATAATCCCTCGTATGCGGTTATGCTTAGTTATCTTGAATCGCTAGATGCCTCTGTTGAAAATTTGCAATCAATTAGAGTGGTCCGGGAATATCCGGATGTCTTCGAAGAGGTGAAGGGCTTGCCTCCGAAGCGGGAAATAGACTTCCGCATATATCTTGTAGATAATGCAAAGCCCGCTGCGTTGCCCGTTAGACACATGGCTCCACGAGAAAGGAAAGAGCTCAGTAAACAGATTAAAGAGCTTCTAGAGAAGGGGTTCATTAGAAGGAGCATTTCAGAATGGGGCGCTCTAGTAGTGTTCGTCACTAAGGCAGAAGGTTCATTTCACTTATGCATGAGTTGTGGAGAATCACCTTAGTAAGTACATTTGGCAACATGACTGGCATTTATTTCCAAGAGATAGTTCTGCTACGTGGTATACCTAATAGTAAGTGGACGAGATCTAAAATTCACTAGTGAATTTTGGAGAGCTTGCATGAAACCATGAGTATGCCGTCATGCTTGAGCCGAGTATACTAGATATAGAGTAAGTGAAAGAGGAACGAGAGGCAACAGTGAAATAGGTTCCAACTCATATTTTGGAAACAAGAATTAAGAAGCTACGAAATTGTGAAGTTAAAGACAAACAAAGCATAATGGAGTTAAGCTCAAGAAATACGACTTAGAAGATTGAAGACTAGATTCGTGCATCATATCTCTTCTTAAGAGTATATCCTTGACCCCTCTATTCCTATAGAGCCTACTTGCATGCTATCTTTTGTGTATATCCTCTCGGTCCCATTCTCAATCCAATTTTTGTTGCAAACCCCATAGGGAGTATGACTCATCTGTTAGTAACACATGTTGGGGTTTGAGGGTGTTCGTTGGTTTGACTAAACTTTTTGTGTTTTATAGGATACGGGTTGGTCTTAGGAAGGGACTCCCTTGTGACCTAAAAGGAGTCCATCATGCTTAGTCTCCTAGAATCGTATATAGTGGTTGGGTTGAGTAATTCTTTGGGTGTCAGTCTGATGTTGATTTCGGTCTTCGGGGCTGATGCTTAGAGAGTTCTTCTCCTAATCAATATATATATGGCATAGATTTCCAGTTTTGACATTGCCTAATGGGAACAAAGTTTTTACTTGCTTCTATCATTCGACTATACCTTTAGATAGGAACAATTGGGAAAATGGCCTATAGGTTAGAGCTACCAGAAAAACTGGCCGAATCCACAACGTCTTTCACGTTTCGCATCTCTGAAAATGTCTACATGAGTCTGCTGAAGTGGTAGAGCCAAATATCCTAGAAGAAGCTGAAGTGGAATGCGAAGCAACCGTAAGGAAAGTTCCAACCCGCAAATTAGGAACAAAAGTGAAGAAGCTACGCAACCGCGAAGTCAAGCTCGTCAAAGTTCGATGGAGCGACGCCGAGGAAGATGCAACTTGGGAAACTGAAGCTAAAATACGCGCAGCCTACCCTTTTCTTTTCGAGGGTACATCTTTGATCTTTCCTTTTTCCTTAAGTTGCGCTTTTATCTATCTTTTTAGGTATATTTCCTCGACCCTATCTTTTAGTTAGAAACTCTTTGGATGAGAACATGTAGTTGAAACATGTTATGGATGATGGTTGCAAGTGGTTGCAAGTGATTGCTAGTGGTTGCTCGTGGTTGCATATACACACACAATCTAGGTTTTAGATCGGCTCAGTCACTTCATATTGCACATGCATATATGTTTGCATTCGTATATGGTTGAACTTTAATGTGTTGTCATATGGATGTTGCATTTGTATGAATGATTGTGCACTCATGTAGAATCATGAATAGGAAAATTTGCATACATAATGGATTCATGGCACTCACATAATTCGCATTAAGGAGGTCAACTGAATCAGTAGACCGCCTGATTTTGCATTAGATAAGTACATGTACACATACACACACTTCGCATATGATCATAAAGCATTAGAAGTCTTTTAAGGACAATGAATGCCTGTGATTGAATGATTGAGTAGATGGATGATTGGATGTTAGGATATACATTCCTCCTAACTTGAAGATTTCGGGGACGAAATCCTTTTAAGTGGGGGAGAATGTAACACCCCGTGAATTCTATAACTGTGAAATTCACAAATTAAAGTATAATTAATTTGAAATCAAAGAACTAAGGGAAACGGGATACGCCATTGCGTTCGTCTCGGAAAAATACGCGAAATAGAGTCCGAGTTTTCGAAAAACGGAGTCCGTATGAAGAAGATATGGCCTCCGGAAGTTTCTGAATTAAGTTTAAAAATTCGAACGGCTCAGAAAAACAATTCAAAATTCAAAATCGGGCCCAATTGGCCAGGGCAGGAAAACTCCCGCCTAAGCCACCAAGGTCGACTGGGCTGTCGACCTGGGCTAGCCATGTCGACAGGGCTGTCGACAGGCCTGTCGACAGGGCTGTCGACCTGGTCCAGAGCCAGGTCGAACCCAGCCCACCCTGGCTGGCCTAGTCTATGTTGGTCGATTTTTAGAAGCATGCTTTGTCATTAGGGATAGGTGGTAGGCTCTAATTGGTCTCTCTTTCGAATGAATGGCTACGATCAATCCAAGCAACATCGATGGTCCTAATCTGTTCAAAAACTCTATAAAAATGACCCTAGACTCAACCTAATCTATTCATTCAAAAATAAGAACAAAGCCACCATGCTGCTGAGGAACATCTAGGAGTAGCCACCAAATTGGAGAGAAGATTAGGAGGCAAATTCTAAAGCATAAAGCAACATAAACAAATCAAATCAGCACCTACGAGTCGCATCTCTAAATTCCTGAATTAGAGAATTCGCCACACGATTGTAAGTAGTGTATTATTTTGGTATGAACAAATAATTGTGTTGGTTTGTATACTTGATTTGTGGCGATAAAGTAATTCATATTTGTGCGTTACTATGATTCTTATCGTTTTGGAATATTGTATACGTTTGGATATTCTCGAATTATGTTATTCATTATAAAAACTACATGTTTACGGTAGTTTTATGCAAGTATACGTTTGGATATTCGCAAAGCATGTTATTCATTATAAAAACTACATGTTTGCGGTAGTTTTATGCAAGTATACGTTTGGAATATTCGCAAATTATGTAATTCATGTTGAAGCTACATGTATGTAGTTGTTTAATTGAAATTCATACAAGTTTGGGGTTTTGCTACTATGTCATCATAATGTGTATTTTTGTACAAAAATCATTTTTGTGAGAAATTGGAACAAATTTGGGTTATTATAATTCATATGAAATTATGTTGAAATTTTGGCATCATGGTCTATGTATTAAGCCATACTTTTGTACTAGAAAACCTCTTTGCGAACTTATAAATATGACTAGGCTATGATTGATATTTTGCATAATTAAAAACCATGTTAGCTCTATGTTGTTAACAAGAATTATATGATGACATATGTGGTACATAGCTAGGTTAGATTCAAAATCCCATTTACAAGTTTGCATGACTAAAGTAAAAATCATGATTTCATGTTTAGAAATATTTATGCCATAAGTATATGTGCGCCATGGTTATGTGAATAGATTTAAAATCATGATTAAGTTGGAATAATTCAAGTTGAACTATGCTTTTGTATTAGTAACAAAAGTAAACCCCTTTGTAAACATGTAGGAATCTTATGAACATGATTTGCTTATGTTTGACATTATGCCTAAATAAAAACATAGGTTTATGTTGTAGTTAAGACTATGTGTCAATAATGATATCCAATTTAGATTCTTAACTTGACTACAAGTTTACATGCTTTGATTCATGTCACTTATGCTTTATGACCAAAGTATACATTACTACTATGCAAGTACACCAGTTTCTATTTTGTAGTTCCAACGTTATGTTGCAAGTTCATGCATTCACATTCCCCTTTTTGTGTATGTAATCACGCTTTAAGCCTCCCCTCTTTCGCATGGCTAAGTTGGGCTTAAAAAGGTTAAGCCCAACATATATATAATAAACGAACGTATTAAACGGGGGAAAATAACGTTGGGCTAAATTGATTAATAAATGAAAAGATATAGTAGAGGGGCCCAAATTCAAGAATGGGTTGGGCCCATGATTGGTGTTACCTTTACACCATTGATTTTTAATAATGGGCCGCAAATATTTACATATAAATAAAGAAGAAAGACAAAATATGTAAATGTAGAAAATACGATGTGTTTAACCCGAGGTTGGATTGAGTTGTGATGTAAACCTGCCCGGAACCGCCCGGCTGTCCAGTGGTCACAACAATACCTATCCAATGTGGGAGGTTAAACATGGAGCCCAATAAGGACCCGAGGTTAGACTGAGTTGTGGCGTAAGACTGCCCGGAACCAACCGGCAACAGGCAGCCACAACAATACCTGTCTAATGTGAGAGGTCAAGGCTTTAATAAGACAATGAAGGTTGAGTCAGGATTGTTAGGATTAAGTGAACTAAAGACTTAATCAAAATGGAACATGCTAAACTAAACAGACTGATTGGGGGTTAGGTTATAAAACACTTAACCAACTTAGCATGTTGGCTAGAGATAGAAAACCTAGTAACGGGGGACCCTTTTCAGCAGTAACCCTATAAGGTGTATCACGCTACCCTGAAACTAGGTAGGGTGGGGCACGATTACTGGGCTGATTGTAAGAGGTCAAATCGACGGCGGTGGTGTAGCAGTGTAGGTTCTAACGGGGTGCGGGCGTGCACACACTCCGGCGCAGAAAAATAAGGCACTGGGCACCAGTAGTATACCTGTGCATTCTAGGGTTGTGTCGGGCCGCTGCCATGGGACTTGATACACCCCATGGTGGGACCAGCATAGGTAACTACAACATCGGGGGCCGTATGACACATGTAACTATGCGAGTAGGAGCCGATCATCATAAAATGGATCACTTCACCCTGATATGGGGTGCCAGTTGGGAACTAGTTTATATGGGTTCAGAGATTAATATGGGGTACGATAGTATATTCGACCCTAGACAACTTAACCAAGTTTATAATGCTTTCCCACTTCTTGTTTATACTTATCATACCCAGTTCTTTGTTCATAGACAGAATAGTCCTAGACTTACTCAGGCTTTATGTCTGACTCTACTTTTCTTTCGTCTTCTTTTCTTCCGTTCCCCCCCCCCCCAGGTCCACAGGGAGGGAATACCGCAGCTTGACCAGCCTTCATATCTAGCTTGAAGAGAAAGAATGTATTGCTTGGATCTTTTCGTCTTGGACTATGGCTATGGACAGCAATTATGGGACTTTTGCAGTTTATTTATGTTTTCTTTATGCTTCTTTAAATAATGTAATCAAGACAGTTATGAAGATGTTATGTTTTTGGAAGTATTGTAAAACAAATTATGGCATGGATTGTGTAACACATATTTTAATGAAATAAAAGTTGTTGTTTTCCGCTGTTCAAAAATATGTGTTTTTATATCTGTCTTTTTTATCTGTGACTTATACTTACAAACCTCCACCAAAATTAGGGCATTCCCTTTGAGAGTGACCCTAACGGAGGTGGGGTGTTTCAAAGCTCATTTTGTCAGAGGCCCTTGATGCTAGCCCATTTTGAATTTCAGCGCAGTGGATGTAACTTATGTCCTACTTGCATCCTAACAAGTTAGTCAAGTGGATTTTCTACTCATCTACTTTAAAATATAGCCTATCCTATAACTTAACCACCTTACCATGTCCATATTTGCATTTGCAGAGTTAGCAATATGAATACATATAACTGAGCATATGTTTGAGACCCCCCATGAAATCCGAGGCCGTGGGCAGTGGCCACCTGAAATCCAAGGGCCTAGCGTCGGGCCTTAGAGCTCACAACTAAAGCTTGGTTCATTGGACCAGTAAAGTAAATAATGACATATATAGCTATGAATTAATCTAATGATTCATATTTTTGCACACATTAATCACATCATAAGTATTTATTTAACACGATTAATAGGATCATGTAGCTGTATATTAATTTAATGTTAATGCTAAGTCAAGGATAATTGATTATGTGCAAAACTAGTAGTTAATTTCTAATAAGAAGCATAATAATGTAAACAATGTTATGTGAATGGAATTTAATTGTTTATTTGCCACGAACCATTTCAGTCGAAGCTCATATAGGACCATATATCCTGAAATCTCTTCATTAATGCTCCATTACTCTCACTCACCAACATAGAAGTAAAATCTTCCATCTGTGACATCATACTAACCTTCATAGAATCGAGTACTATCATTAAGAATGATAAAAGAAATGTGAGCAGAGAAAGCCAAAAGCATTAAAGATGTACTTAGCTTTGAATTCAATGTTGTGTTGATAGAAATACAGCAGTATCACATGAGCGTTAAATTCAATGTTGTGTTGAAAGAAAATACGTCATAAAAAGCGATGGGCAACAGGGGACTTAAAAAAATGTGTAAATGTATCACAAGAGCATTAAATTCAATGTTGTGTTGATAGGAAATATAACATTATGCGAGCAAGTGTGTGGTCCTTTCTTGTTTGTTTTAGCTCCAAAATTTGCATATTATGAGTTTTCGAGTTTAGATTTATTAATTTAAATTCAAGCTAATGGATAATGCATAATAATGTGCCAAACAATTCATAAGCTATATGACTTTTGTTTCGAGGGAATTTCAGTAGTGTTATTCTGTTTCAGTGAAATAAACATCTCATGTTAATGGAAATTTGTGTTATAAACGGATGTGCCCACTTTTGTTAGTTCAAGTGAAGTGATATTTTGTGCATCAAGTAAGTAAGAAATTGAAAAATTCTATTAATCTTGATGCTAAGCAACAATCTTTACTATGACCACCAGCAGCAGTGAAAGCAAGCTGATACCACCACAAACATGCACCTGTTGCTATTGAGCACCTATAGCGTAAAATTAAAATAAAAAAATGAAAATCAATCAATAAAGTTAATTTGAAATTTGCTAATAATAATGCATAGCTAATAAAAAATAGTACCAGCTATTTGCTTTTGTTTTTTTTAGAAATCCTTGCAAATTATATTTATGTATGGTTGCTACCTTCAAGTGCTAACAGATTATAATTTTGTTTTTTTTAGAAATTGCTTGTTGCAATATTATATGTGGTTATGGAAAAAGATTTGGTGCATTTAAACAAGTTAGAATACAATGGTGTGGTTGAAAATTAAAATTATGATTATGTATAACTTTGTTTTTTAATTTTACTCTAGAATTAGTAGGGAGTACGAGCAAGGAGCATGCAATTTTGTGCATGTCGTAAATAGAACTTTAGGAAATATGAAAAAAAAATTGTGTCCTTGCGTAGATTCTCGAAATCTTACTCATCAAAATGATAATATAGTTGTTGAGCATTTGATCATAAGAGGAATGGATCCTTTATACAAGTGCAGCAAGTGGTATAATCACGGTGAGCAAATAAATGTAGATAAAAGAGTGAAATTAGATGACACATATGAACTACTTCAAGCCATTCACTTTGAAGATGAAGTGCTTGTGAATCATACTTTTTTCTCCAAGAATAAAAATGGTGATAATGCACAAAAGTGAACGGATGACTTCCTTAAAAATTTGGAAGATGCAGAAACTCCATTGTATCATGACTGCGTAGATCAAACAAAATTATCTGCTATCACTGCATTGTATAATTTAAAATGTGAAACTGGATTATCTGATACTGGTTTTGATAAGCTTCTAAGTGTACAAAAATTGTTATTACCTAAAAATAATGTCCTTCCGAAGACTTCGTATGAACTAAAAAAGTTCGCTAAAGTATTCGACATAGGATTTGAGAAGATTCATGCCTGCAAGAATGATTGTTGTCTTTTCAGGAAAGAATATGAAGATTTGACCATTTGTTCAAAATGCGGTTTTTTGAGATGGAAGCTAAATGAGCGGACGATAGAAATAATGCAAGGTATTCCAGTCAAAGTGTTGAGATATTTTCCAATTATTCCAAGATTTAGAAGAATGTTTAAATCTCAACAGACGGCAGAAGATCTAAGGTGGCATTGTAGTAATAAAAGCAATGATAATAAAATGCATCATCCTATGGATTCGTTGACATGGAGTATGGTGGATGATAAATGGAAATAATTTTCAAGTGATCCATGTAACCTTCGACTTGGTCTTTCTACCGATGGTTTCAATCCATTTGGCTCCAAGAGTTCCAAGTATACTTGTTGGTCAGCGATGCTTGTGACATATAATCTCTCGCCTATATTATGTATGAAAAATGAGAATATTATGTTAACATTATTAATTCCTGGTCAAAAGCAACCTGGAAATGATATTGATGTATATTTGGCTCCCTTGGTAGAAGATTTGTTGCACTTGTGGAATAACGGAGTGGAGGTTTACGATGCATTTAGCAAGACACTTTTTAACTTAAAAGCAATCTTGTTATGGACTATAAATGATTTTCCAGCTTATGGGAATCTTGCTGGATGTTGTGTAAAAGGAAAAAAAGGATGTCCATTATGTGGTGTTAATATTCATCATCGGTGGCAAAAGCATTGTCGAAAAAACGTCTATATGGAGCACAGGAGATTTTTACTATTATCGGATCCATTAAGAAAACAAAAGGCTTGGTTTGATAACACTGTAGAGCAAGGTAGTAAACCTAGAATTCTTATAGGTAGAGATATTTCTGGTATATAAAAAGATTTTTCAAATGACTTTGGAAAATTTACAAATGAAGAAACAGAAAAAGTCAAGAAGAGAACGAATAAGAAGTAGCTAAAAAAGAAGCAAATTATAACGATTACGAGTAAGAAGAGAAAGTGTGCCAACGATAAAGATGGTGAAAACGATCCTACAAGAAATGAGCTGCTATGATGGAAAAAAATTATCAATTTTCTTCGAATTACCATATTTGGAGCTTAGTGTTCTAAATTTATTTTATTTATAAAAATCTAACTATAAAATTATAAAATGTTTAACTATCATATTAATGATGTTTGTAGGAACTTCCACTCCGTCACAATTTAGATGTGATGCATGTTGAGAAAAACGTCGGTGAAAATTTACTTAGCACAATGTTGCATGATAGCAAATCAAAAGATGGCATAAATTCTCGGAAAGATTTGGAGGATTGGGGTATTCGACATGCTTTATATGCACAACCTCGTGGAAAGAAAGCATATCTTCCACCAGCTCCGTATACTTTGTCTAGTTCTAAAAAAAAGATACTTTGCAAAAGATTGTACGACTTCAAAGGACCTGATGGATATCGACCAAATTTCAAAAGATGCGTGTTGTTGGAAGATTGCAAAGTTAGTGGATTAAAGTCACATGATTATCATGTTTTAATGCAACAGATGCTATCAATTGTAATTAGAGGATTTCTCCCAAGGAGGCCAAGGAAAGTAATAACTCGTTTGTGTACATTTTTTAATAAAATGTGTTAGCGTGTTCTTGATAGAGAAAAGCTACAAGAAATGGATGATGAAATTGTTAGAATTTTATGTGATCTTGAAAGATATTTTCCACCTTCATTTTTTGACATAATGATACATCTAACAATTCATCTTGGAAAAGAAGCTCGGTTATGTGGATCAGTCCAGTTTCGATGGATGTATGCTTTCGAAAGGTATACGAAAACACTTAAAGATTATATAAGAAACTATTCGAGACCTGAAGGATGCATTGCAGAAAACTACCTTGCAGAAGAATCTGTGAGACTCTTTCATGATTTTCTTGTAGAAATTATCACAATTACGGGAGAAAGAAGGTAGAAACACAGACTTTGAGGATGACGAAGCAATACTCAAAGGACGTCCGTTCTCGACATGCAAGACATTTACACTGACGGCTAATGAGAAGGAAGTTGCTTATTTGGTCGCGCCTATGAATATGGCTATAACTAAGCCATTTTTAGAGTAAGCATATATTGTTTTTTTATTGCTTTCATATATATTTATTTATAAATGTAACATAACAAATTTTATATTATAATAGTATGCATTTGGAAGAGTTACAAATTTCAGACAAGCGTATGGAAAGAAATGCTACATTTCTATGGAAAAACCATGCTAAAAGCTTTGCCGTTTGGATTAAAAAGAAGGTTAATCAAATCTTTTAAATTTCATTTATAGGTTTGAAAATATTATTTTGGACTATATATTTATTGGATTTAGTTTTTTTCCAGTTATCTTTGAACTCAAGCGAACATGATGAACTGCTAAAATGTATCGCCTATGGTCCAAGTAGTACCGCGTTGCCCTGCAAAGGATATATAATTAACAGGTTACATTTTCACACAAAAGATGTTAAGGGAGAAACTCAAAATTTTGGAGTGACACTTGATGCTATTACCATGTGTAGAGCAAGTGTGAAAGATGTCTCTCAATTAGTTGATGTGGTCACTTACTATGGGATTTTGACTGACATGATCCTAATAGATTATCAAAAATTTTATATTCCAATTTTTTAGTGTAATTGGGTAAACATCGGAAACGGGGTGAAAATTGAAGATGGATTTACTCTTGTTAAATTACAATAGAATCAGGCTTCATTTTTGAGGGATCGGTATATTCTTGCATCTCAAGAAAAAATAAATAAATTATTCAAGAGATGACGACTCTTCTAGTTGGTATATTGTAATGAAGGCACCACCAAGAGGTTTTCATGAGTTAGAGACTATCGATCATCTTGAGGACACAAACTATGCTCTACAAGATTGTGAATAAAACGAGATGGATGTTGATTATGTGGATGATGCTAGCTATGTTAGAGAGGATTGTGAAGGCATACTGGAGAAGAGGTTTAAATAAGGCAACATCTTCCACTTTGATTATACTCTACTTAACTTCATCTCTTGCTTGTATATACTGTATAATCTTGCAGTCTCACATATGTAACATATCATGCAGGACATATCATGTATTTTCTCACATAGTATATTCATTCAAATAAAACATAATAATAAAGAAGAAAATAGTGTGTTGCTTGATCTCCTGTTTCACAGTGCATTCCTGGTCAAACCTACTCCCATACTGCCAATTATTAATCTTATTCAGTATGAATCTTACTTAACGGAAACACCGTGTCTCTCATCGTTCTGAATTGAAATCAACCAACATTATGTGTATATTACTCCTAAAACAGTAATATATAAGATTATAATTGGTATATTATACATACCAACTAGGATATTGATGATATGCATAATTTATCTTATATATTATACAAGATACAAGACCAATGATTAGTACATAATGTATGATGAAAAAAAATTCCATGTAAGAATAATAAGTTATATTGTGCATATGGATTTATACATTAAATTATAATAAGCTATATTATCTTACATAAGCTATATACATTGATATACGTATCTTATACACATAACTTAATATACGCATTTATCTTAATATAATATCTGTTAACAACCGTAAGTATCTAACATTGAAAGATCACACATATAATGTAAATGCATATTGGTCATGATTTCAAAGTTGATATGCGTATAATGCTATGTGGATATAATACAGTAAATCCACAATAAAATATTATATTCTTATACAGTAAATCCACATATGTGTGTATAAATTATTATTGTGTATACGGTAATATAAGATATGTGGGTATAAATTATTTTCGTGTATACAGTCATATGATTGATTTGTCTTATAGATGGGTTGTTTTTGACAGCCTGATGAAATTTGTTGCTCCTTGCATGGTGTAATGTCAATTGCATCCATTTCCATGTTACAAAAGAATATTGAAATCATAGATGTTTTTGTTAAATCATCAATCTTATAATAAAACACTGTGAAGTTTTGATAAATCAGCCAAAAAGTATTTTTGATAAAACCCTATGTTTTGCACATTTGTATTGGTACATGTACTAACAAATCAGTACTAATATTTTTTCTATATTCTTTTATATGCAGCAAATGACAAAAAGGAAGAAGGCTGCTCTAAGATGGTTTAAAGATATGCGTGAAATTCGCTCTGAAGATGACTCACAAGAAAGCGAAAATCGAGTCACAACCAAAATGAAACTACCCGAACTTCCCCGTGAAGGAAAGCCCGGATTGCTTTGAGAACACGATGAATCAGAATACAAACAAAAGAACATTTCATTGCTTATTACAATAATTCCATTAGAAAACAAGAATATAACAGAGTATGGATAAATAATACACATTTAATACACATCAGAGATTTAAATTACATTTAAATACATAGCAGCAGAAAAATAATACAAAACACAACTGAAAGAGATAAATGGATACAGAGCTTTCTGAATACCATTCCAGTTGTAAACCAGGATCTTGTGAATATAAATCTAAAAAACCAGAACTACTAGCTGCTCGTGTGGAAAATAGGGGCACCCAGAGTTTAGGTTAAAACAATAAACTCCATATCAGTCGTGTGAGTGGTGTGAGAACTAAAACAGTTATTTAAAACTTTACTTTAAATCAGATATATCAAGGGACCACGCTGTATAACACGGAACAGGTTTCCTCCCAAAAATACCAGTGCATATAACAAAACAGCGCAATGCTTTTTTTTGGAGGCTATTATAAGACTCAGGTCCCATCACACAATGCAACGCAAGCTGGAGGATAGGGTTTTCCCTTATAATAGCAAAACATGCTTGGTACGTTTAAAACAAATCATTTGATACTATTATAAGTGCTTAGTGTATAAAACAACTTCAGATATAAATATATCAATCCTAGATGGTATAGGTACCATATATCATATCGCCAATACTAGGCTCTACAATCAAAATCGCAAATGTCACATAGTGGAAGTTAGATTTCCGTCTGTGGACCAAGGCAAGGGATCATCCTTACTTCTTCGAGATGCTCTAGCCCGTGTCTTAGGATCAGAAGGCATCGATCCTTGGATCGTCAGGGGCGGTCCACTCGATGTGGATTAAAATGTCTGAACACTGCGTTTCCCCGCCCTATGGGGCGTAAATCTGGTCTGTATAAAGACCATTCATCGACTCCGCAGAGACCGAAATAACCAAGGCGCCTCGCTATCCATCATCCACATAAGTAAAACGTCAAGGCTTGCATAACACTGTCACCACTCCTAGCTAGAAGGAAACACATGTCCTCATTGATGTCTTTTTCCGTTTTTGGTCCACACTGGGATATGAGGCTTGCGAATTAACGCTACACAAAGCTCTGCTATATTAAAGCCATGCTTTGATCATCAACCACAAGACTCTGCTTTTCAACAGAAGCCTTGATCATTTGCATCTCAGCATGCCACACAGGCAATTCACGATATGCAACCGATGTCTATCAATCACATAGAATGAAATCCGATGTCGGACACACATCCATTTACAAATTCGTTCTGGGTCTGAACGAAACGGGAGGCACCTTATTTTCATCCCGTATGTCCAATATAGGAGAGAGGTCCTCGCATAACCAGTCGATCTCCAAGTACGTCTGGAACGATCACCACTTATTACCTTGTCTTGGGTGTACAGCCTAATCAAGACATCAGTAATCATCCAAACAATGTGAAGACCTCCGGTCTTCAACCACTGTCTTCATCGTCGACTCATCGCCGATTCAGTTATTAAGAATGGGATAAACCTGGTCTTTCTGAATAACTCGCGTATATAATAAACAAGTGTTATAAAACACACCATACGCCTCATTCCAATTCTGAATATTCTTTTATTGAAATATCCGTATCCTTTGGGAAAGGTTCCCATTAATTTTATCAAAGATAAATTCTTTAAATTTATTTCTTAATCTTCCTTTGGATATCATTTCAAACCATATTAAGGTTTTCCAAACTAGTCGGGATTAGCAATCCTTACCGAAGTAATCATTTATTTTATTTCCCAATCCCAACTCATTCATCCCATGAAGCAAAACTGGTAATACTTCAAATCTAACACCACGGTGTTATCGGTAAATTCAATTACCATTTCACGTTCAAATCTAATTAAAGATTTAGCTATCGCCTGGAGTAAAATTGGTGGCACTCCATTTTCGATCATTTTCTTCAATTGATAATTTTAATTATCACATTCACTTTTCTATCTAATCAAAGATTTATTAACACTCCATTTAGTTTTAATCTTCCAAAAATCAATATTAATGATTATTCAAAGCTAAGAAACTAATCTTATCTTTAACTGGGTTAAAGAACTAATGTCATTAAAAACACAGCTCACCATAAACCCGAAATCATATTCCATTAACAATGGAATCTTCACTGAAAACAGATCAATATATATAATCGATACGAACTTCCATACCCAACCGATACTATAAATGGAATAACGGCAAAGCCTCTTAAATTCAATATATAGTAACAGTCTTCCTCCACAGAAGTCCACTTCGATTATTACCAAATCGAATTCCATTATTCCATTCCAATTTTTTTTATTAAATTAGAAAAGTTCACTTTGGAAAATTTCCTTTAAATCTTAACAAAGGATTTATAAATTCCAAATCACATTTCAGTGTAAATCGGGTTAAAAAAGGAATGTCGTTAAAAGCACAGTTCACGATAAACCCAATTCACATTCCATTTTATTCCAATTATTAAATATAATTCGAAATTCTAAAAATCTTAATTAAAAGATTTATTCTCTTCACATGGGGTTCAAGAACAGTGTCACTAAAGACACCATTCACGACAAACCCAAATCCCATTTGATATTAAATACAAGACTCTGAATAGAAAATATATCGGCTTATATTCAATATCAAATTCTGAACTCAACAAACATCGTATTGGAATAACGTTATATATATATCTTCCAAATTCCTCCACCATGCCCGTAAAATCATAGAATCCAATATCGAAATATTCCGAAGATAATTTCGATTCAGATCCATTCCAATTCATATATTGGAAATTCTGGTTATTTTTAAAACCATTTCAAATCCAATTTATTTATTTAGAAACATTTAGGTTATAATTCTAGTTCATAACAAGTTCATTTCGATAAAAAACTATTTTTATCTTTTCAAATATGAAAATTTTCATCTTAATTCTTTCCAAATCATTTCTTATGATTTTACACTAATTATTGATATTTTTAATAATTTTATCAAGGCACGTACAGTCGATTTCCATAAACGGTCATCCAACTGCACTTAAAGCGACCTTTTCCAAATTTGATTTGGACATAATTCCAAAACCAACCATTAGATTTCAAATCTCTAATATTCGTTAGAAAGCTCTTTTCAATACGAACCCAACGGTTTCGTTTTAGAAGAATCCGACTGTCGGATCTCCCGTAATGTCCATTCGAAGTCAATGGTCGAAATTCGCGAACTACCGCAGCGCGGCTCGTTCTATCCAGGCCATTATATTATATATATATATATAATATATTTCGTCGATTTCCATTTAAACGTATTTTATAAATCGATTTAAATTCGTTTTCAAATCGATTTCAACTTTATATTCAATATTGAAATCAACATTTAATATTCCATATCATCGATATATAAATGATAATATTTTCAAAACACTATATTTCGAAATCATTTCCTTTTAAATTTTCATTATAAAAATGAATAAAATCGATATAAATGTCGTTCACGTCCAAATGGCGTTAATCTAATCAACACGGCTTTGTATATTTAAATATATTCGTGTCCATCCCAAATCGGACATCAAAATCAGATTTTTGATCTTTTACTGAATATTATTTTAAAATATTCATTATTTTAAAATATTCATTCTTTCTGAACTGGAATCAAACACAGTCGATTACCATATAAATTGATTTATATGGATTTCATACAACACATGTACACAACAACAATCAAACACAGTCATCCATCATCCAGAGTGCATTCTACACTGCATTAGCATTAAATATAAGTATTTAACGCTTACAACAGTCTGTCAACCTATCGACTGACATACAACTAAACAGTTGGGACTAATGTACGTCGGTTATCATCCCAACACCCGTCTGGGGTTTCCATCAACAAATAATGAATTTTGTTTGTGCAGTTGGGCGATGTGTAAAATTTATCGCACCAATCCATATCAGTAAAATGGGTGTTCATAAACAAATCGTCCGATTTGTAAATGAATATTTATTTTATTCATATACACGTTAAAAATTATATTTTTAACTATAAAATATTTATTTCAACACATGAATATTTTATTCAGTTCATTTATACAATAAAAATGACACTTTTATTGTTCTAACATATTTTAGAAAAATTTTGACGGCATAACGGCGCGATATCAAAATCGGGTAACGTCTAGCATTACCCCTCTCCTGATATTGGCTCGTGCTATACACACATAACAATTCTAAACAATTCATTTCACCCATATTCAACCAAATAATCTAATCAACCAAACAATCAAACATGTCATCCATGGTTTGTGGATGATGGGGAATAGTTCATATAAGAAGTTATAAAATAAATAACTGTATAGGAAAATTATTGTGAGGAGTTCTCACCTTGGATTTCCACTCCGTCAATTCTATATTGGACGATGGTTTAAACTTACCGGACATTCCAACTCCATCTTTTCACGTTGTTCATAAATAAAAATCACATTTTTATTTCACCGCTACATGGATAAAATCACATTTTTATATTGTTACTTCATACATAAAATTCATATTTTTATGTTGATGTTTATATTATAAAGATCATATTTTTACTTCGCTACACATATAAAAATAATATTTTTGCATCGCCTGTTATATAAAAATCATATTTTTTGCACTATAAAAATCGTATTTTTGTAACGCCTTCACATATGTGAAAACCATATTTTTCTATAATGTAAAATCTAATCTTTTCTTTTGCTAATCAAACAATAAAAATCATATTTTTAAATTACTACTTTTAAAATAAAATTCACATTTCACACCACTACTATATATGTAAAAATCTCGTTTTGACTTATATAAAAATTCCATCTTTCCTTATATAAAAATTGTAACTTTATCACATTAAAAATCATAACTTTCTATAATAAAAACCCTATTTTTATTCTATGATAATATATATATATATCATGTTTTTATAACTCTATACATATATTTAAAACTGGAAAAAATCAAATTATAAAACACACCATATTTTCTTGTAAAATTTTAGATCTTGGACGGAGGAGGGCCCACTTTGGCGCTAGTGGGGTCAGACCAGGCGTGGGGTTCGTCCGAGGGGGGAGAGGCGCAAGCGAGTGGGAGGGTGATCGATGCAGTGGTAGTCCTTTAGGGGAGGCACTGCATCGGATTTGGGGGCTGAGGGGTTTGGTGCCATTGGGGTTTAGAGAAGAGAGGAGTGACAATTTTTAAGGGGAAAGGGTGAAGGATGGATGGAGGGAGGGCGACCAACATGAGGGGAGGTTGTAACAACCCGGAAAATTAGAGCCAATTTAAAAATTTTATTTTAGCAATTTTAATGAATTTTGAATATTTAAAAGAATTATTTTAAATAATAACAACGAGAAATTTATTTTGAATAGAATTAGAATGTTTATATTTAATTGAATTGAAGTTAGAATATAAATATTTATTTTTAATTATAAAAGGAATTGGAAATGGCGTGGTAGTTTGAAAATTCGATTTGAATTTCAAATGAATGTACAGGATTCAAAATAAACCAGATTTTAGCAAAACCAAAAATATTAGAATCTATTTGAAAATATCTTTCCAATGAATCCGAAAAGTTGGAATTTCATAGGGGGAATAAAAAGTTATGCCCAGTTGAAATTTCAGAATAGTCATTATGGATAATATAGCCCTTGAAAATAAATTTTTGCAAACGACCTCTGTTTTCGACGAAACTACTTTTATTGGATCCAAGATGTCAAATTATTGCTAGATTCCAATTTTGATAATTTTTGGAAACAATATGGGAGCATGGCGAAGTAAAACGTGTTTTGACAGTTTCAGTCAATTTGGATCGACCAGAAAATGGCCATTTTTCAAACGGTCTCCAAATTTGACAAAATTAGTTTTGTTAGGTCCGTATCGTCTAAACATAGCCAAATTTATTTTTCGGGAATTTTTAGAGTCCGTATGTGTCCCCGATAAATTGAAATATGCGTTAAAAATTCAATATATAGACTTATATTTTGATTTTAGCGAAAACTGATCAAAATAGCTGAACTGGCTTATGCAGCATATCCTATTGCGTTCGAAATGGGAGTAATTAGCTGGAGGCGGCAGTCGTTGGGTTTGATTTGGGGTTCAAATGGAAACGTGACTATTTGGAAATTAATTAATTAATAAATATAATACAAAATTATATAAAACCCTTACCCTCTCATGTTCTCTCCCTTAGTCAACGATCAAATAAAAAACAAAAAAAATCATGATATACCAATCGCCCTCCAGGCGAACCTCGTCACCCCCGCTCCTGGCCCCACCACGCCGCCACTCCCCTATCGTTGACCAACCATCCCACACCGCAGCACCTCCCTCCCTCTCGCCGACGTGAAAGCCCTCCACCAAATCACCTGAAAACCCCCAGATCCATGGAAGGAGCCAGCACCGACCTCGCCGGACCACCGTCCTCCGTCACCCAATGCCACAAGTCGTCGCTCCCCCTTTCGCAAACCCTAAAACCACCGCAGATCCAACCAAAAGGGCTGCTACCTACTTGACTCCAGTATCCCCTCTTCCGATCAACACAACAATGAGTTTTAAATTTCTTTTGATATATAGTTCCTCGGTTTTAAAATTAGTTTTTAAATCAGATTAAAAAGAAAATAAAAATCAGTTTTTATATGTGATTAGTGAATAAAGATCGGAATTTTCATAGTCTAAATATGAATTTTGTTAATGAAAAGATAAGATTTTTAGCGCTATAAAGATTAGATTTTTATAGTATGAACATCGCTATAAAAATTTGATTTTTATAAATATAGTGAAGTAAAAAAAATGTGATTTTCATATAGGTAGCAAAGTAAAAATATAATTTTTAGCTATGTAAAAGTTCGATTTTTGTATATGTGAAGTAGCGATAAAAATTCGATTTTTATCTATATAGTAGCAGTATAAAAATGTGATTTTTATTTATGTAGCATTGTTATAAAAATATAAAATTATTTTTAGAAAGATAAGGATATAATTTTTAGCCAAACAAATATTGATTGGTTAAAAATATTTTTTTTTAACGTAGGTATGCTACATAGATTGACAATCAAAGCATGGTGGAGTGGAACCCAAAGGTGAGAACTCCTCACTTTTATTTTATTTGCTAGTTAAAATATAAACTAAGATGCAGACGGTGCTTTGCAGCACCCGACATCTGTCGTCCACAGACCATGGATGACTTGTTTGTTTGATTGATTATGTTGTGAAAATTGATTGTGTGTTGTGGAATGGAATGAAATATTTTATAGTTAAAAATATAATTTTTAACGTGTATATGAAATAAATAAATATTCATGAACAAATTGGATGATTTGTTTATGTACACACATTTAACTAATATTGATCGGAACGATAAATTTTACACATCGCCCAACTGGACAAATAAAACTCATTAATTGTTGATTGAAACCCCATACGGGTATTGTGATGATATATGAGATACAGTAGCCCCAGTAATTAACAGTATGTCGATCAATTGACTGACAGGCTGTTGTAAGCGTTAAATATTTATATTTGATGTTTATGTAGTGTATAATGCACTTTGGATGATGGTAATCTGTGTTTGATTGTTGTAGTGTACGTGTGTGTATGAAATCCATATAAATAACAATATATGGTAATTGGCTATGTCTGATTCCAGTTCAAAAAGAATGAATATTTTAAAATAACGATTATTTTAAAATAACGAGTATTTTAAAATAATATTCAGTAATAGATCAAAATGTGATTTAGATGTCCGATTTGGGATAAACACGATTACATTTGAATATATTTATAGCCGTGTTGATTAGATATATGCCATTTTGACGCAAATGATATTAACATCGATTTTATTCATTTTTATAATGAATATCGAAAATGAAGAGATTTCAAAATCTGATTTTTGAAAATATTATCGTTTATATATTGATGATATGGAATATTCAGTTTTGATTAGAAATTGAATATGAAACTGAAATCGTTTTGAAAACGAATTTAAAACGATTTGTAAAATACATTTTAAATGGAAATCGATGAAATATATATTATATATATTTAATATAATGGCCTGAATAGAAAGCGCCACGCTGAGGCAGTTCGCGAATTTCGACCATTGATTCGAATGGGCATTATGGGAGATCCGACCGTCGGATTCTCCTAAAACCAGAACCGTTGGGTTCATATCGAAAAGAGATTTCTAACAACTATTAGAGTTTTGAAATCTAACAGTTGGATTCAAAATCATTTCCAAATCAAATTTCAAAAAAGGCCGCTGTAAATGCAGTTCGATGGCCGTTTATGGAAATCGACTATACGGGTCTTGATAAAATTATTAAAAATATCAATAATTTGTGTAAAATCATAATAAATGATTTGGAAAGATTTGGGCTGAAAATTCCATATTTAAAAAGATAAAAATAGTTTTTTATTGAAATGAACTAGTTTTGAACTAGAATTATAATCCAATTATTTTATTAAATTGGATTTAAAATGGTTTTAAAAATAACCGGAATTTCCAATATATGAATTGTAGTGGATTTGAATCGAAATTTTCTTCGGAATATTTCGATATTGGATTCCGTGATTATACGGACATTGTGGAGGAATTTGGAAGATATATATATATATATATATATATATCATTCTTCCAATACGATATTTGCTAATTTCAGAATTTGATATTGAATATAAGTCGATATATTTTCTATTCACCGCCTTGTATCTAATGTCAAATGGGATTTGGGGTTGTCGTGAATGGTGCCTTCATTAACACTGTTCTTGAACCCAGTTGAGAAAAGATTAAATCTCTTTATTTAGATTTAATGAAGTATACCAATTAATTGATATTTAATTGGAATGGAATTGAAAATGGTCTTTTGGTTTATCGTGAACAGTGTTTTAAATAATACTTGTTGATTAACAATGGAATAAGACTTTGGGTTGTCATGAATGGTATCTTTAATAATACTGTTCTTAGACCCAATGGAGTTAAGAAATTCAAAAACTGACTGGAGATTAGTTAAGTTGAATGGTTTCCTGGGTATTGATCTGATGTTGGTTTCGGCCTTCGGGGTTAATACTTAGGGAATTGTTCACTTTCTAATTTACGGTTAAAGGCTTATGGAATGGAATGTGATATTAGGTTTATCGTGAACCGTGTTTTAAAGGACATTGGTTCTTTCACCCAATTAAAGACAGGAATGAGATTTTGGATTGTCGTGAATGGTATCTTTAATAATATTGTTCTTAGACCCAACGGAGTTAAGAAAATCAGAAACTAACTGGAGATTAGTTAAGTTGAATGGTTTCCTAGGTATTGATCTGATGTTGGTTTCGGCCTTCGGGGTTAATACTTAGGGAATTTGTTCACATGCTAATTTACGGTTAAAGGCTGATGGAATGGAATGTGATTTTGGGTTTATCGTGAACCGTGTTTTAAATGACATTGGTTCTTTAACCCAGTTAAAGACAGGATATGATTTCCCAAGTTAAACAATCATTAGTATTGATTTTTGGGAAGATTAAAACCAAGTGGAGTTTTAATGCATCTTTAATTAGATTGAAATGATATCCAAGGGAGGATTAAAGAATAAATTTAAAGAATTTATCTTTGATAAAATTAATAGGAACATGTAACACCCCATGTCCATTAATGTCACTCACAAAGGGAATGCATCAATGTCCATGAAGCGTTATTGTTGTATAAAACAGATAAATTACAAGAATAAATAAATAAAACAACACAGCGGAAGATAAAACTTATTTCATAGCATCATAACTCAGAACAAGCTTAAATAAGTAGTCTCCAAAACCATTACAACCGGATCAATAGTCTTTTCCAAAAACTTCAAAGTACATAAAGAAGCAAATACTTAAATAACATACATGCATAAATCCCCACTGAGCATAAGCAAGGCCATAAAGATGAGGGAGTCCAAAGCGATACATCTACTCTTTTCAAGCAACTGAAAGAAATCGGCACTAAGCTGTAGTATTCCCTCCTTGCAAACCTAGAGGGGGATGGGGGGAGGAAAGAAAAGAGGTGGAAACAAAACGGGTCAGATATAAAGTCTGGCGAGTCCAGTAATTTTAACAAATAATAGGTAAGGTAAATGATCAAGACATAAATAGGCATCATGATATGGTTGTAACATAGATAAGGTAGATAAAAAAGATGGAAAAGATGATTCCGTTCCTAAGTATTAAGACAATCCTACACCTTGGCTAAGCGAACAACCCTCCAAGTACTAACCCTGAAGACCGAAGTCAACATCATACTAGCACCCAAAGGACTATCCAACTCAACCAACAAGTATTTCGTTACACCGCACTTTTGCTAAGTTACACCAACTTACTTAATTACACTGCACATCTACTAGTCTCTATTTACTAAAGGTTGATCCCTTCCCACTAACTGCACCCACATGACAAACTTGGTAGTTACTTGTACCTAGCTGCTATCGTAGGTGCCGGCTTGCTCCTACCACCGCTAAGGTACCCTTACCCTACCCATTTGATCAGCTCCCTAAACCCCGTAGGCACCCGTGCTGGCTCCACAGTAGGGTGTATCACTCCCCAAAGTGGCAACCCCCATACCAACATAAAATGCATGGCCAAACCTACACGATGCAACAACGTCTTACCTACCAGCCCGGACCCATGCACGCACTTGAACCCGTTTGACTCGCGTTGCCACTGCTATTCACGTTTTGACCTCTTACATTCAAGTCCAGTAAGCGTGCCCCAACCCCGTTCCAGTACCAGGCCCAATTAGATAATCAAATGGGTTACTGCTTGAAACAGGTCCCCCATCCGACACAATTCTCCCACCTATGCTGGGTCCCCACTAGGTTTTTCTCCCACTTAACCATTTTAATTTAAATGTCCATGTCTTACACATGCTATGGTTAAGTCCATACTTACATGTCATAATTTACATGTCTTATCTTATACCGGTTAAGTCCATATTTACATGTCATAATTTACATGTCACCCCACTTATCCCTCTAACCATACCCACGTCTTATTATGGTTAGTATTCCTTAATTCATTCCTTATGATGAACGGTGCATGACCTCCCACATTAGACCGAATGCTTCGTGGCCGCTGGATTTGCCGGGCTGTTCCAGGCAGTCTTATGCCACAAACCGGGTCTAACCTCGTGTCACTAACCGTTGCGCCTACAATTCATTTCTGTGACCTCTCACATTAGACGTCCAATTGTGGCAGCTGGATTTGCCGTGCGGTTCCAGGCAGTCTTACGCCATAATTGCGCCTAACCTCGTGTCAAAGGTTTATTAATAATCGTATTTTACCCATACCCAATTTTCATGTCATGTATATCCAATTAAACTTATAATTATGTTTATAATATTGCCTATTCCAAATTGTCACTAATTACATATTAATCAGCCTCAATTACAAATTTACAATTATAGTCAATTTCATCAATTCCATGTAATTCATACCCAAATATGCCAATTTCACATATTATCCAATTATCCAAAATATCCAATAATATCCAATTTTCCATATTTCACATATTTCCATCATTCCCACGTATTTACATTCGCGCGTATTTTTAACATAGGCTCGAAGGTAGCCTAGATCCAAAAATAAAAGGAATAGGGATAAGAAGAGAGAATCAAATCACAGAAATTGGAAATAACACAACATCATGAAATAAAGGGGCACGTAAACTGGCATAGAGGCATAATGACAGATTCAACATGAATAAACTGATAAAGGTATGAACTTTACATAGAAACATAGGCATATGATGACATGACTAAAAAAGGTGAAGACTTGGATGAGATTTAAATTACATACATACATACGAATCCTCTTTACAACTTCATCATGTTACTTTTAATCGCATTATATTGTGAAAATTACCGTACTCACCTTTCGTGGTTAAAGAATAGAATTATGCACTAAAATTGGTGTAGAAACATTGCGGTGTTGCTGACTTATCTTCTTGAATTGTTGTAGAAGCTCTAATCTTTAATTTGAGTTGAAGTTATACACTTGAGATTTGATTTAGAGGCGGTAGCTAGGGTTTAAGAGATAATTTGACAGCATAATGGTGTCATAGATAATATTTATGAATTAGGGTTAGGTCTTAGGGTGTATACATAGGTGTAGGAAGTTATTTAGGCCTTAGGATTAACCCTAGAACTTATCTGGACCACTCAGATGCCATATCATCCCTTAGTGCGAATCGGGCCACAGGTTGGCAACCAAACACCCTGGATTGACCTCTAGTCGACCTAGCAGGGCTCGGGTCGACTCCAAAAATGGTGCGGTTCGGCTATTGCCCCTCCCGATTCGGTGTTCTGAACTTTTTTTGAATATTTATTTACTTAATTTTTATATATATATATATATATATATATTTCTCTCATATGCATACAAACTTCATGGCTTAATAACTTCTTCATAATTAACCAATTTCACACTAAACCTCTTTTTTGAACTGCGTTCACACTAAGCCACTTTTTATCCATTCCCCTAAAACAAAAATATAGCGCTGGCGGGGATCGAACTCTGTACCTCCTGTCTGCAAGTCACATGTTCTAACCAAATGAGCTACTAAGTCTTTTGCTTTTAAACCTTAGAACAACGCTAAACATCGTTCTTTTCTCATTCCTCTTTTTCAAATAAATTATTCTTTAATTTGTTATTTTAATATTCTCAGAAAATACGGGTTGTTACATTCTCCCCTACTTAAAATATTTCGTCCTCGAAATCTCTAAGTCAAGAAGAACATATCCTACCATCCAATCATCCATCTACTCAACCATCAACCACTAGCAACCATGGTCCTTAAAATATTTCTAATGCTTTTCATGTACATATGCATAGTGTGTGTATATGTCCGTATACTAATGAAAAATCAGGCAGTCCACTGATTTAGTCGACCTCCTTAATGCAAATAGTGATAGTGCCATGTATCCATCATGTATGCAAAGAACCCTATACATATCATTACCACATGTGTGCACAACCATTCATTTAAATGCAACATCCATATGATACACACATTCAACGTACATTAATTTTACTAAATACATTCATTTATATGCAATATGCAATATGAAAGTGACTGAGCTGATCTAGTGCCTAAAGTGTGTGTATATGCATCCACGAGCAACCACTGGCAAACACTTGCATCCACATGCATCCACCATACATAACATGTCTCAAACACATGTTTCAACCATAGGAATACCCTATCTAAAGGTCAAAGATACTAGTGAGAGGACATACTAAAGATAGAACAAGTACAAGCTAAGCGATAAAGGAGAAATTAAAAGACATACCCACGAAAAGAAAAGGGTACAATGAACGCATCTTCTCTTCCATCTCCTAAGTAGCGTCGCTCTCATCATCTCCCCATTTCACTTTGATTAGATTGACCTCTTGATTCCTCAAATTCTTAATCTCTGACCCAAGAATGCATGTAGGAGCTCGTCAAATCGTCGCATCACGCTCTATTTCCACCTCTCTAAGCAAGCTCTTCCAAAACTCGCTAGTAAAGATAGGATCGCGATCGCTAACTATGCTAGAAGGAACACCGTGCAAACGAACTATCTCTCGAATGTATACAGAGGCTAACCATGGAGCAGTCCTTTTACTCTTCACGGGAATGAAATGGGCGCTCTTAGTAAGTCTGTCTACCACGACCCAAATCCCCGTATTACCTTTCCTCGATCTTGGTAACCCATCAACAAAGTCCATCGAGACACTCTCCCACTTCCATTGTGGGGCCTCTAATGGGTGAAGCAACCCACCGGGCTTCTTTTGCTCTGCTTTTACTTGTTGGCACACCAAGTATCTAGTGACAAACTCGGCCACATCCCTCTTCATACCGGCCCAAAAGTAAACTCTTCTCATGTCCATGTACATCTTGTCCCCGCTGGGATGAATGGTCATCTTCAACGATGTGCATCATCAAGAATGGTCTTCCTCAAGTTCTCGTCTCGTGGTACACAAAGTCTACCATCCCTACATAACCAACCCTTATCATTTAGGTTATACCTACTGAGATGGGTCGATGACTCCCCCCTTGTGAGCTTCTCTACTAACTTAACCAACTGTGGGTCATCTCGCTGTGCCTCACCAATCCGTCCCAAAAGCGTTGGTATGACCTCTAAGTATGCTTGCAAACCGGGTACAAAGTCAATGGAAATTCTAATTTCAAATGTAGAGATAAGCTCTAAGCTTCGTCGCTCAACAAAAAACGAACTCAAGGACAACCTTTTCCTAAATAAGTCGTCTGCCACCACGTTACCCTTGGCAGGGGTATATGCTATCTCGAAATCGTAGGACGCTAAGAATTCCATCCACCTTTGCTGCCTTAAGTTCAAGTCCTTCTGAGAGAACAAGTATTTTAGCGATTTGTGGTTTGTAAACAATTCGAATTTCTCACCAAGAAGATAATGGCGTCAAGACTTAAGCGCGAAAACAATAGCGGTCAACTCTAGGTCATGTGTAGGGCAATTTTTCTCATGCACTCTCAACTGCCTTCCTCCATAGGCTATTACCCTCCCCTCTTGCATTAAGACTGTGCCTAGTCCTGTCCCACAAGCATCGGTATAAATGGTAAATGGCTTACTCCCATCTGGCAACACCAAGACTGGGGCTGTGGTCAAAGCTCTTTTTAAACGTTGGAACGCATCATCACAATCTACGTCCACGTGAAAACTAGTTTCTTCTTCGTCAAGCATGTCAATGGGGCTGATATCTTTGCGAAGTCCTTGATAATTTTCCTATAGTAGCCAGCCAACCCCAAGAAACTCCTCACCTCGGTAGCATTTTTAGGGACCTTCCAATCTTGGATGGCCACCACCTTCGCGGGATCCACAGCTATCCCTCTTTGGAAACCATGTGCCCTAAGAATCGCACTTCCTTCCTTTAAAAGTGACATTTAGAAAATTTAGCTTCAAGGTTATGCGCTCGAAGGATCTCCAACACTTCCCTAAGATGTAGGGCATGCTCTTCCTCGTTCTTAGAAAAGATCAAGATGTCATCCACCAAGACCACCACAAATTTATTAAGGTACTCCCTAAACAACCTACTCATCAAGTCAACAAAGCATGCGGGGGCGTTTGTCAAACCGAAAGGCATCACAAGACACTCATAGAAACCGTCTGGAGTCATAAAGGCAGTCTTGTCTATGATATCCTCAGCCACTCTCTATTGATGGAAACCAGTGGCTAAGTCCAATTGCGAAAACATTGAGGCGCCAACTAACTGGTCGAAGAGATCGTCAATCCTCGTGGGTTCCTATTTTTCTTAGTAAGCTTATTAAGTTCACTACAGTCCACACAAAGTCTAAGGGGCCCATCCGCCTTCGTGGCAAATACTACTGGAGCACCTCACTCCGATATACTATGTCTTATGAAACCCTTCTCAAGCAACTCCCCTACTTGCTTATTGAGTTCCCTCCTCTCACGAGGATCCATGTGGCGTACTGGCAGAGATACAGGTTTTGCATTGTCTACAAGATAAATATGAAAGTCTATCTCACGTTTTGGGGGCAGACCCCTCACCTTATCGAAGACATCAACATATTCGCGGACTATACGAACAGAATGTAAATCATCATTGGATGCGTCAAGTGACTCAAGATAACTAAGCATCATCGATCCTCTAGGGTCATAAGAAATATCAAGGGTCTTTCCACTACGAGTCAACAATTTTACTACCCTTCGTTCACAATCTAGGATGACACCATGTCTGGCTAGCCAATCCATCCCTAGAATCAACCCATAGCCCATGAACCAAGCACAAAAGCATTACATTCCAAAACCAATGCCTAAGATAGAAAATCTTAAATCCCTACAAACCATGGATAAATGAGCCGACCCACCAATAGGATTTGAGACTACAATGGGATCCACAACATGACTAGTATTAAAGTGTAGTGTTTCAACTAATGATGTAAAGATAAACGAATGTGATATGCCAGAATCGAATAAAGTATGGACAGGATGATCAAACAAGAAAATCAAACTTTCAACAGAAATTTTTCTACCTCCTTCCTGTTCCGGAGCCATGAGAGCGTGAACCTGCCCTCCCGAAGTAGAACCTGCCCTCTACCCTTGTTTCTTACGACATTCCTTGACAGCATGACCTGGATCACCACAATGATAACAAGCGAACTTCTTCTTTTTCCTACAGTCTTTCTTTAAATAGCCGGATATCCCACAATTGTGACACTTCCTCTTTTCTTTACAATCTTTCTTTTGTTGTTTGGCTTTCCTTGGATCCTCCTTCTTATCTTGCGGCCTAAAAGTACTTACACCCTTCTCTTCTTCATGCATGTATGCCATATCAACAAGCTTTTCATACGTAACCCCCATTGGAATGTGGGACATAGCCAAACTGTGAAGCGGTTCATTTAGGCCCTTTGCAAATCTCAAGGCCTTCTTGTGAGGCGTATTCGCAAACTCTAGTCCAAATCTCGCCAATTATTAAATTCGGTCACATACTCCTTCACGGTCAAGTTTTTCTGCTTCAATGTCAAGAACCTCTTCATCTACAAACTCTCCTCAGCTTGAGAAAGGAATTTCAACTCAAACCTTCCCCTAAAATCTGCCCACATCTCTACAACATGCTCTCCATTAGTAACCTCCCACCAAAACGAAGCTTCGTCCTTCATCAACCAAGCAGCCAATTGGACCTTCTTGCAATCGTCCAAATTGAAAATGCCAAACAGATTCTCCACTTCTTTTAACCAAATTCTAGCTTCAACGAACGTTTCAGACCCACTAAAAGGTTTTATACCCATCGAACGAAAGTCTTTACATATCTTGGAGAAAGCATCTCCACCGGAGGAATGACTGGAGCTGGGGGAGGAGGAACGTCGGCCGGACCTGCGGCAGCGGCCCTAGCCTCGAGATATTGACGAAACTAACTGGGTACATGAACACCCTCTGGTATCTCAAATGCTCCAGACATGCTGAAAAGAAAAAGAAAGAGTTTCAAAGCAAGGGAACCAAAAGAGAGATGTATGGCTTGCGGGGATTATGCTCTTTAAAGTAAACTTTCCTTGAAAATATATTCTTTAAAACAAGTTTTTGAAAATACTTTCTATGAAAATAATACTTTTGAAAACACTTTTCAAAACTTTTTATTTGTTCTTGTAACCATAGCTCTGACACCACGTGTAACACCCCATATCCATTAATGTCACTCACAAAGGGAACGCTTCAATGTCCATAAAGCGTTATTGTTGTATAAAACAGATAAATTACAAGAATAAATAAATAAAACAATACAGCGGAAGATAAAACTTATTTCATAGCATCATAAATCAGAACAAGCTTACATAAGTAGTCTCCAAAACCACTACAACAGGATCAATAGTCTTTTCCAAAAACTTCAAAGTACTTAAAGAAGCAAATACTTAAATAACATAAATGCATAAATCCCCACTGAGTATACGCAAATCCATAAAGATAAGAGAGTCCAAAGAGATACATCTACTCTTTTCAAGCAACTGAAAGAAATCGGCACTAAGCTGTAGTATTTCCTCCTTGCAAACCTGAGAGGGGGGAAGGAAAGAAAAGAGGTGGAAACAAAACGGGTCAGACATACAGTCTGGCAAGTCTAGTAATTTTATCAAATAATAGGTAAGGTAAATTATCAAGACATAAATAGGCATCATGATATGGCTGTAACATAGATAAGGTAGATAAAAAGGATGGACAAGATGATCCCGTTCCTAAGTACTAAGACAATCCTACACCTTGGCTAAGCGAACAACCCTCCAAGTAATAACTCCGAAGACCGAAGTCAACATTAGATTAGCACCCAAAGGACTGTCCAACTCAACCAACATGTATTTCGTTACACCACACTTTCGCTAAGTTACACCACATTACTTAATTACACCGCACATCTACTGGTCTCTATTTACTAAAGGGTGATCCCTTCCCACTAACTGCACCCACATGACAAACTTGGTAGTTACTTGTACCTAGCTGCTATCGTAGGTGCCGGCTTGCTCCTACCACCGCTAAGGTACCCTTACCCTACCCATTGGATCAGCTCCCTAAACCCCGTAGGCACCCGTGCTGGCTCCACAGTGGGGTGTATCACTCCCCAAAGTGGCAACCCCCATACCAACATAAAATGCATGGCCAAACCTACACGATGCAACAATGTCTTACCTACCAGCCCGGACCCATGCACGCACTTGAACCCGTTTGACTCGCGTTGCCACCGCTATTCACGTTTTGACCTCTTACATTCAAGTCCAGTAAGCGTGCCCCAACCCCGTTCCAGTACCAGGCCCAATTAGATACTCAAATGGGTTACTGCTTGAAACGGGTCCCCCATCCGACACAAGCCTCCCACCTATGCTGGGTCCCCACTAGGTTTTTCTCCCACTTAACCATTTTAATTTAAATGTCCATGTCTTACACATACTATGGTTAAGTCCATACTTACATGTCATAATTTACATGTCTTATCTTATACCGGTTAAGTCCATATTAACATGTCATAATTTACATGTCAACCCACTTAACCCTCTAACCATACCCATGTCTTGTTATGGTTAGTATTCCTTAATTCGTTCCATATGACGAACGGTGCATGACCTCCCACATTAGACCGAACGCTTTGTGGCAACTGGATTTGCCGGGCGGTTTCGGGCAGTCTTACGCCACAAACCGGGTCTAACCTTGTGTCATTAACCGTTGCGTCAACAATTCATTCCTTTGACCTCTCACATTAGACGTCCAATCGTGGCAGCTGGATTTGCCGGGCGGTTCCGGGCAGTCTTACGCCACAATTGCGCCTAACCTCGTGTCAAAGGTTTATTAATAATCATATTTCACCCATACCCAATTTTCATGTCACGTATATCCAATTAAATATATAATCATGTTTATAATATTGCCTATTCCATATTGTCACTAATTACATATTAATCAGCCTAAATTATAAATTTACAACTATAGGCAATTTCATCAATTCCATGTAATTCACACCCAAATATGCCAATTTCACATATTACCCAATTATCCAAAATATCCAATAATATCCAATTTTCCATATTTCACATATTCCCATCGTTCCCTCATATTTACATTTGCGCGTATTTTTAACATAGGCTTGAAGGTAGCCTAGATCCAAAAATAAAAGGAATAGGGGTAAGAAGAGAGAATCAACTCACAGAAAATTGGAATTATCACAACATCATGAAATAAAGGGGCATGTAAACTAGCATAGAGGCATAATGACATATTCAACATGAATAAACTGATAAAGGTATAAACTTTACATAGAAACATAGGCATATGATGACATGAATCAAAAAGGTGAAGACTTGGATGAGATTTAAATTACATACATACATATGAATCCTCTTTACAACTTCATCATGTTACTTTTAATCCCATTATATTGTGAAAATCACCGTACTCACCTTTCGTAGTTAAAGAATAGAATTATGCACTGAAATTGGTGTAGAAACGTTGTAGTGTTGCTGATTTATCTTCTTGAATTGTTGTAGAAGCTCTAATCTTTAATTTGAGTTGAAGTTGAACACTTGAGATTTGATTTAGAGGTGGCGGCTAAGGTTTAAGAGAGAATTTGATAGCATAATGGTGTCATAGATAATATTTATGAATTGGGTCAGGTCTTAGGGTGTATAAATAGGCATAGGTATTTATTTAGGCCTTAGGATTAACCTAAGAACTGATTTGGACCACTCAGATGCCATATCAGGCCTTAGAACTGATTTTGAATATTTATTTATTTAATTTTTATATATATATATATTTCTCTCATATGCATACAAACTTCATGGCTTAATAACTTCTTCATACTTAGCCATTTTCACACTAAACCACTTTTTTGAACTGCGTTCACACTAAGCCACTTATTAGCCATTCCCCTAAAACAAAAATATGGCGCTGGCGGGGATCGAACTCTGTACCTCTTGTATGCAAGTCACATGTTCTAACCAAATGAGCTACTAAGTCTTTTGCTTACAAACCTTAGAACAATGCTAAACATCATTCTTTTCTCATTCCTCTTTTTCAAATAAAATATTCTTTAATTTGTTATTTTAATATTCTTAGAAAATACGGGGTGTAACAGAACCTTTCCCAAAATATTAGAATATTTGAATAAAGGAATATTCTGGATTTGAATGAGGCGTATGTTGTGTTTTTATAGCACTTGTTTATTATATACGCGAGTTAATTAGAAAGACCGGGTTTATCCCATTCTGACTAAATGATTCAACGACATGTCAAGGATGAAGACGATGGTTAAAGACCGAGGTCTTCACATCGTTTGGATGATTCTGATGTCTTGATTGGGCTGTAGACCCAAGACAAGGTAATAAGTGGTGATCGTCCATACGTACTTGGAGATCGACCGAATATGCGAGGACCTCTCCCCTGTATTGGACATATAGGGGAGGAATAAGGTGCCTTCGGTTTCGTTCAGACCCAGAACGAACTTGTAAATGGATGTGTGTCTGACATCAGATTTCATTCTGTATGATTGATAGACATCGGCTGCATGGCGTGAATTGACTGTGTGGCATGTGGAGATGCAAATGATCAAGGCTTCTGTTGAAAAGTGGAGTCTTTTGGTTGATGATAAAAGCACGACTTTAATATAGCATAACTTAGCGTTAATTCGCGAGCCTCACCCCCCGATGTGATCCAAAAACGGGAGAGGACTTCAGGGAGGACATGCGTTTCCTTCTAGCTAGGAGTGGTGTCATCGTTTTGCACACCCTGACATTCTACTTATGTAGATGATGGATAGCAAGGCGCCTCGGTTATATCGGTCATTCCGAGGCCGATAGTTTGGCCGGGATATGACCAGTTTACGCCCCATAAGGCGGGGAAACGCATTGTTCAGGCATTTTAATCCACTCCATGTGGACTGGCCCTGACGATCCAAGGTGTAGTTGCGGTTGTTCCTGAGAGACGGGCTAGAGCGTCTCGAAGTGGTAAGGACGATCCCTTGCCTTGGTTCGTAGATGGAAATCCAACTTCCAATACGACATTTTGCGGTTTTGATTATAGAGCCTAGTATGGCAACATAGTGGTATGGGGCACTTATGCCGTCTATGATTGATACTTATGATTGAAATTGTTTTGACACTATACACTTATAGTAATAATAAAAGATGGAATTTCACGTACGAAGCATTTTTGGCTATTATAAGGTAAAAACTCTATCCTCCGGCTTGCATTGCATTGTGTGATGGGACCTGAGTCTTATAATAGCTTCATTGTTTTTTATTTAGCATTGCGCTGTTTGTTTTATGCACTGGTTTTCTTGGGGGTAAACCCGTTCCGTGTTATATGGCATGGTCCCTTGATTTACCTAAATTTAAAATTAAATTAATAACTGTTTTAGTTCTCACAACAGTCACATGATTGACTTGAAGTTTATTGTTTCAACCTAAACTCTTGGTGCCCCTATCTTCCGCACGGGCAGCTAGTAGTTTTGGTTTTGCAGATTTATATTCATAGGATCCTGGTTTACATCTGGAATGATATTCGGAAAGCTCTGTATCCGTATATTCCTTTCAGTTGTGTTTTGTATTATTTTCCGTGGCATTGTAACTTGTAAATCTCAGATATTTTTCAAATGTGTAATGTTTATTCATAATCTGTAATTCTTGTATTAAGATGAAATTTTTTGTAATAAGCAATGAAATGTTCTTCTGTTTGTGTTCTGATTTGTCATGGTCTCAAAGTCAATTCGGGCTTTCCTTCACGGGCAAGTTCGGGTCGTCTCATTTTGGTATCAGAGCATTGGTTTACAGAGCTCGAGAACAAGGAACATTAGAACCAAACGAAAGAATTCATCAGAAATTGGATTAGTAATATCGAATGAGAATGACACGTTAGAGGTAGGATCAGTAGTATCCTAGAACGAGTGTGAAGAGTATATTTTTCAAATGAAAATGGAAAACAAATTTTGTTTTGAAAATTTAAAATCAATTATTCGTATTTGAATATTATTTTTATTTTGATTTAACAATCAAGTATAAAAATATTTTGCGTATACGTCTGATCCATGTGTATTTGAAGTTTTAATATACTGGATAGATGTAGAATTACACTCTAGTTGCCCGGACATAATTCTGGTGATGTCATGACATCATCAGCATTTGTGTTCAAATTTCGAAAGTGGGTATCTATATATTTCCATTAGATTGGTGTGAGAACTAAAATTAGATAGGGCTTATAGTTGCGAATTGGCATCAAAAATATGATTTGTGACAATGTATTAAAGTTATGTGTTTAAAAAGGTAATCAACCAATTGATTGCTGGTTGTGTTGTTTGATTATGGGTTGACTAATTAAAATTTGGAACCATTAGCCAAATTGACCAAATATTGAACTGAATCGAAAATTTATTGGAATTGCATGGATGTACATGTATATGTGTGGACAGGTCTTAGCAAGGAGGCTAGAGAGGAGGAATTAAATTGTTTGCCCGACAAATAGGTACATGTTTATTGTATTTCTTAGGGTTTTTGATGATTTTATGAGCCGATTGGCTAGCCTCTTGGCTATTTCTTTTTCTTTTTGATTGGAGAGGCCCGTGTGGGGGCTTGGGGATTTTCCCGGTGCCCTGTACAAAGGAGGTTATGACGAAATTTTTCGAAAATTTAGGGTGTTAGCCAAATTTTTGAAAAATTAGAAAATTTAAGAAACTGAAAAGTTGAAGAATTAAAGCCAAACTGAAAGTCGAGTTGGTTTGTAAAACAACTTTCAGCTCCGATCCTTTTCGGGGACGAAATGATTTTATATGGGGGAGATTGTAACAAACCAGAAAATCAGAGCCAATTTAAATTTTTTATTTTTGCAATTTTAATGAATTTTGAATATATAAAATAAATTATTTTAAATAATAATAATGAGAAATTTATTTTAAATAGAATTAGAACGTATATATTTAATTGAATCGAAGTTAGAATATAAATATTTATTTTTAATTATAAAAGGAATTGAAAACGGTGTGGTAGTTTAAAAATTCGATTTTGAATTTCAAATGAATGTACAGGATTCAAAATAAACCGAATTTTAGTGAAACCAAAAATATTAGAATCTATTTGAAAATATCTTTCCAACGAATCCAAAAAATTGGAATTTCATAGCGGGAATAAAAAGTTATGCCCAGTTGAAATTTCAGAATAGTCTCTATGGAAAATATAGCCCTTAAAAATACTAATTTTGCAAACAACCTCCGTTTTCAACGAAACCACTTTTGTTGGATCCGGGATGTCAAATTATTGCTTAATTCCAATTTTCATAATTTTTGGGATCGATATGTGAGCGTGGCGAAGTAAAACGTGTTTTGACAGTTTTAGTCAATTCGGATCTACTAGAAAATGGCCATTTTTCAAACGGTCTGACAAAATTGGTTTTGTTAGGACTGTATTGCATAAACATAGCCAGTTTTTTTTGGGAATTTTTAGAGTCCGTATGTAGCCCCGATAAATTGAAATGTGCGTTAAAAATTCAATATATAGATTTTTTTATTTTGATTTTAGAAAAACTGATCGAAACAGCCGAATAGGCTTATGCAACATATCCCATTATGTCCGAAATTGGGGTAATTAGCTAGGGGAGACAGTCGTTTGGTTCGATTTGCGGTTCGAATGGAAGCGTGACTATTTGGAAATTAATTAAACCCTCACCCTCCCATGTTCTCTCCCTCAGTTAACGATCAAATAAAAAAAACAAAAAAATCGCGATATATCCATCGCCCTCCAGGCGAACCTCGTCGCCCCCACTCCTGGCCGCACCACGCTGCCACTCCCTTGTCGCCGACCATCCATGCCGCAGCACCTCCCTCCCTCTCGCCGACATGAAAGCCCTCCCCCAAATCACCTGAAAACAACCAGATCCACGGAAGGAGACAGCGCGACCTCGCCGGACCCCCGTCCCCCGTCACACCACGCCACAAGCCGTCACTCCCCCCTTTCACAAACCCTAAAACCGCCGCAGATCCAACCAAAAGGGCCGCCACCTCCTTGACTCCAGTATCCCCACTTCTAATCAACACAACAGTGAGTTTTAAATTTCTTTTTATATATAGTTCCTTAGTTTTAAAATCGGAGTAAAAAGAAAATAAAAATCAGTTTTTATATGTGAATAGTGAATCAGATTTTTCATAGTGTAAATATGAATTTTGTTAATGAAAAGATAGGATTTTTAGCGCTATAAAGATTAACTTTTTATGATATGAACGTCGCTATAAAAATTTGATTTTTATAAGTATAGTGAAGTAATAAAAATGTGATTTTTACATAGGTAGCAAAGTAAAAATATAATTTTTAGCAATGTAAAAATTCGATTTTTATATATGTGAAGTAGCGATAAAAATTCGATTTTTATCTATATAGTAGCGGTATAAAAATGTGATTTTTATCAATGTAGAGTTGCTATAAAAATATGAAATTATTTTTAGAAAGATAAGGATATAATTTTTAGCCAAATAATTATTGATTGGTAAAAATATAATTTTTAACGTAGGTATGCTACATGGATTGACAATCAAAGCACGGCGGAGTGGAACCCAAAGGTGAGAACTCCTCACTTTTATTTATTTGCTAGCTAAAATATATACTAGGATGCAGACAGTGCTAAGCAGCACCCGACACCTGTCGTCCACAAACCATGGATGACTTGTTTGTTTGATTGATTGTGTTTGTGAAAATTTATTGTGTGTTATGGAATGGAATAAAATATTTTATAGTTAAAAATATATTTTTTAACGTGTATATGAAATAAATAAATATTCATAAAAAATTTGATAATTTGTTTTTGTACACACATTTGACTGATATTGATTGGGGCGATAAATTTTACACATCGCCCAACTGCACAAATAAAATTCATTATTTGTTGATTGAAACCCCACACAGGTATTGTGATGATATATGAGATACACTAGTCCCAATTATTAACTGTATGTCGATCAATTGATTGACAGGCTGTTGTAAGCGTTAAATATTTATATTTGATGCTTATGCAGTGTAGAATGCACTTTGGATGATGGTTGATTGTGTTTGATTGTTGTAGTGTACATGTGTGTATGAAATCCATATAAATAACATTATATGGTAATTGGCTGTGTCTGATTCTAGTTCAGAAAGAATGAATATTTTAAAATAACGACTATTTTAAAATAAAGAATATTTAAAAATAATATTCAGTAATAGATCAAAATGTGATTATGATGTTCAATTTGGGATAGACACGATTATATTTGAATATATATAGTCGTGTTGATTAGATATGTGCAATTTTTACATGAACAATATTTATATCGACTTTATTCATTTTTATAATGTATATCGAAAATGAAGAGATTTCAAAATCTGATGTTTGAAAATATTATCATTTATATATCGATGAGATGGAATATTTAATTTTGATTTGAAATTAAATATGAAGTTGAAATCGTTTTGAAAATGAATTTAAAACAATTTATAAAATACATTTTAAATGGAAATCGACGAAATATATATTATATTATATATATATAATGACCTGAATAGAACGCGCCGCGCTGCGGTAGGTAAGCGAATTTCGACCACTGACTTCGAATGGACATTACGGGAGATCCGACCGTCGGATTCTTCTAGAACCAGAACCGTTGGGTTCGTATCGAAAAGAGATTTCTAAAAAGTATTAGAGTTTTGAAATCTAACGGTTGGATTTGGAATCATTTCCAAATCAAATTTGGAAAAGGTCGCTATAAGTGCAGTTCGATGGCCGTTTATGGAAATCGATTATACGGGCCTTGATAAAATTATTAAAATATCAATATTTTGTGTAAAATCATAATAAACGATTTGGAAAGAATTGGGCTGAAAAATTCCGTATTTGAAAAGATAAAACTAGATTTTTATCGAAATGAACTAGTTTTGAACTAGAACTATAATCTAATTATTTTTAAAATAATTAAATTTGATTTGAAATGGTTTTAAAAATAACCGGAATTTCCAGTATATGAATTAGAATCGATTTGAATCGAAATTATCTTCGGAATATTTCGATATTGGATTCCGTGATTATATGGACATTGTGGGGGAATTTGGAAGATATATATATCGTTATTCGAATACAATATTTGTTGATTTCAGAATTTGATATTGAATATAAACCGATATATTTCCTATTCAGAGACTTGTATTCAATATTAAATGGGATTTTGGGTTTGTCGTGAATGGTGGCTTCATTAACACTGTTCTTGAACCCAGTTGAGAAAAGATTAAATCTTTTTATCTAAATTTAATGAAGTATACCAATTAATTGACATTTAATTGGAATGGAATTGAAATTGGTCTTTGGGTTTATCGTGAATGGTGTTTTAAATAACACTTGTTCTTTAACCCGATTAACAATGGAATAAGATTTTGGGTGGTCGTGAATGGTATCTTTAGTAATACTATTCTTAGACCCAACGGAGTTAAGAAAATCAGAAACTGACTGGAGATTAGTTAAGTTGAATGGTTTCCTGGGTATTGATCTGATGTTAGTTTCGGCCTTCGGGAATAATACTTAAGGAATTGTTCACTTGCTAATTTATGGTTAAAGGTTGATGGAATGGAATGTTATTTTGGGTTTATCGTGAACCGTATTTTAAAGGACATTGGTTCTTCAACCCAGTTAAAGAGAGGAATTAGATTTTGGGTTGTCATGAATGGTATCTTTAACAATACTGTTCTTAGACCCAATGGAGTTAAGAAAATCAGAAACTAACTGGAGATTAGTTAAGTTGAATGGTTTCCTGGGTGTTAATCCGATGTTGGTTTCGGCCTTCAGGGTTAATACTTAGGGAATTTGTTCACTTGCTAATTTACGGTTAAAGGCTGATGGAATGGAATGTGATTTTGGATTTATCGTGAACCGTGTTTTAAATGACATTGGTTGTTTAACCCAGTTAAAGACAGGATATGATTTCCAAGTTAAACAATCATTAATATTGATTTTTGGGAAGATTAAAACCAAGTGGAGTTTTAATGCATCTTTAATTAGATTGAAATGATATCCAAGGGAAGATTAAAGAATAAATTTAAAGAATTTATCTTTGATAAAATTAATGGGAACCTTTCCCAAAGTATGAGAATATTTGAATAAAGGAATATTTTGGATTGGAATGAGGCGTATGTTGTGTTTTTATAGCACTTGTTTATTATATACGCGAGTTATTCAGAAAGATGGGTTTATCCTATTCTGAATAAATGATTCAACAATATGTCGAGGATGAAGATGGTGGTTGAAGACCGGAGGTCTTCATGTCGTTTGGATGATTACTGATGTCTTGATTGGGTTTTACACCTAAGACAAGGTAATAAGTGGTTATCGTCAAGACGTACTTGTAGATTGACTGGATATGTGAGAACCTCTCCCCTATATTGGACATATGGGGGAGCAATAAGATGCCTCTGGTTTCGTTAAGACCCAGAACAAACTTGCAAATGGATGTGTGTCTGACATCGGATTTCATTCTGTGTGATTGATAGACATCGGTTACATGCCGTGAATTTCCTGTGTGGCATGCTGAGATGCAAATGATCATGGCTTCTGTTGAAAAGCGGAGTCTTGTGGTTGATGATCAAAGCACGGCTTTAATATAGCATAGCTTTTTGTAGCGTTAATTCGTGAGCCTCACCCCCCGGTGTGAACCATAAACGGGAGAGGGCTTCTGGAAGGACATGTATTTCCTTCTAACTATGAGTGGTATCAGCGTTTTGCATGCCCTAACATTTTACTTATGTGGATGATGGATAGCGAGGCGCCTCGGTTTTATCGGTCATTTCGGGGTCGATAGTTTGGTAGGGATATGACCAGTTTACGCCCCATAGGTCGGGGAAACGCATTATTCAGGCATTTTAATCCACTCCATGTGGACTGACCCTGACGTTCCAAGGTGCAGTTACAGCTGTTCCGGAGACTCGGTCTAGAGCGTCACGAAGCGGTAAGGATGATCCCTTGCCTTGGTTCACAGATGGAAATCCAACTTCCAATACGACATTTTGCAGTTTTGATTGTAGAGCCTAGTATGGCGAATAGTGGTATGGGGCACTTATGTCGTCTATGATTGATACATATGATTGAAATTGTTTTGACCCTATACACCTATAGTAATAATAAAAGATGAAATATGACATACCAAGCATTTTTGGCTATTATAAGGTAAAATCTCTATCCTCCGGCTTGCATTGCATTGTGTGATGGGACCTGAGTCTTATAATAGCTTCATTGTTCTTTATTTAGCATTGCACTGTTTGTTTTATGCATTGGTTTTCTTGGGGGTAAACTCGTTCCGTGTTATAGGGCGTGGTCCCTTGATTTACCTAACTTTAAAATTAAATTAATAACTGTTTTAGTTCTCACACTAGCCACATGACTGACCTGGAGTTTATTGTTTTAACCTAAAATCTAGGTGTCCCTATTTTCCGCATGGGCAGCTAGTAGTTTTGGTTTTGCAGATTTATATTCACGGGATCCTGGTTTACAGCTGGAATGATATTTGGAAAGCTCTGTATCCGTATATTCCTTTAAGTTGTGTTTTGTATTATTTTTCGCTGCATTGTAACTTGTAAATATCTGATATTTTTCAAATGTGTAATGTTTATTCATACTCTGTATATTCTTGTATTCTGATGAAAATTGTTGTAATAAGCAGTGAAATGTTTTTCTGTTTATGTTCTGATTTGACGTGTTCTCAAAGTCAATCCGGGCTTTGCTTCACGGGGAAGTTCGGGTCGTCTCAGAGGTGGTGGTGGTCTCCATCGCGGCTGCGCGGCGTGCGTGGGTGGGGGAGAATCGCGATGGCTACGGGGAAATCGAATGGGGGGGTTTTTCTACAAGCGTTGACCGAATGGTAAGGGATGGGAGATGATAATGTAACAAAGGGGTAAGGGATTTTTTATTTATTTGATTTATCCTCCAAAAAGTAACTTTAAATTTCGATTTCAAAATGAGACCCAACACCTATCACTCATAGCATAATACTCCCATTCTGAACACAATGGGATATGTTTCGTAAGACAATTCGGTTGTTACAATTAGCTTCCATTAAATTTAAAATATAAATCGGTATATATTCAATTTGAACGCACATTTTAATTTACTGGGGCCACATACGGACCCCAAAAATTACAGAAAAATTATATCTAATTTCGCATTGACGATACGGTCCTAACAAAACTAATTTCATCAAATTTGAAGACCATTTGAAAAATGGCCATTTTCTGGTCGATCCAAGTTGACTAAACTGTTAAAATACGTTTTCTTTTGCCACACTCAAATATTGATTTCAAAAATTATGAATTTTGAAATCTAGCAATAATTTACATTCCGGGTCCAACAAAAGTGGTTTCGTCGAAAACGGAGGTCATTTGCAAAATCTCCATTTTTAAGGGCTATATTTCCATAGCAATTATTCTAAATTTTCAATTGGACCAAACTATTGATTCCTGCAATGAAATTTCATTTTCTCGGATTTGTTGGAAAGATATTTTCAAATAGATTCTAATATTTTTGATTTCGCTAAAATCCGGCTTATTTTGAATCCTGTGCATTCATTTGAAATTTGAAATCAAATTTTCAAACTATCGCACCATTTTCAATTCCTTTTATAATTAAAATAAATATTTACATTCTAATCTCGATTCAAATAAATATACACGATCTAATTCTATTCAAAATAAATTTCTCATCATTATTATTTAAAATAAATCATTTTAAATATTGAAAATTCATTAAAATTGCCAAAATATGAATTTTAAATTGGTTTTGATTTTCCGGGTTGTTACAATCTCCCCCACTTAAAATCTTTTCGTCCTCGAAAAGGAACGCAGCTGAAAGTTGTTTAACTAACCAACTCAACTTTCATTCTGGTTTTCATTCTTCAACTTTTCAGTCTCTAAGAATAGCTAAATTTTTCAAAAATTTGGCTAGCACCCTAAATTTTCGAATTTTTTTGCCATAACCTCCTTTGTACAGGAGCACCGGCAAAATCCCCAAACCACCACACAGGCCCTCTCATCTCGAAAAGAAAAAAAAAGCCAATCGGCTCATAAAATAATCCAAACCCAATAAATTAGTAAATATGTACCTATTTGTCAGGCATACCATTTTATTCCTCTTCTCTAGCCTCCTTGCTATGACCTGTTCACACATATATATGTACATGCATGCAATTTCCAAACAACTTTCTATTCAGTTCAATATTTGATACAAATTTGCTTAATGGTGCAAAATTTTAAATTAATCAAACAACACAATCAGTAATCAATTAGTGGATTATTGTTTCAAACACATAAATTGTTATATATACTAAAAATCCAGTTTTAATGCAAATCACAGCCATAAATCGTATCTAGTTTTGGTTCTCGCACCAGTCAATTGGAAATATATAGGAATTCCACTTTCGAAACTCGAACATAAATGCTGATGACAACTAGTCAATCATCCGAGTTATCTCCGAGCGACTAGAGTGTGATTCTATATCTATCCAGTATATTAGAACTTCAAATATACGTTCAAGACGCGTATATGCAAAATCTAATACACTGGATTGTCCAAATTCAAAATAAAATAAATATTTTCAAATACGTATAATTAGATTAAATTTTCAAAACAACATTGTTTTTCACTTTTATTTTGAAAATAACACACTTTCGACTCATTCTAGGATATTACTAATCCCATCTCTAATGAGTCATTATTATTGGATATTACTAATCCAATCTCCGACGAATTCTTTCATTTGGTTCTAATGTGTCTTGTTCATGAGCTCTGTAAACCAAAGCTCTGATATCAAAATGAAATGACCCGAACTTCCCCACGAAGGAAAGCCCGGATTGCTTTGAGAACACGGCGAATCAGAACACAAACAAAAGAAAAATTCATTGCTTATTACAACAATTTCATCAGAATACAAGAATATAACGGAGTATGGATAAATAATACACATTTAATATACATTAGAGATTTAAATTGCATTCAAATACGTAGCAGCGGAAAAATAATACAAAACACAACTAAAGAGATAAACGGATACAGTGCTTTCCGAATATCATTCCACTTGTAAACCAGGATCCTGTGAATATAAATCTGCAAAACCAAAACTACTAGCTGCCCATGTGGAAAATAAGGGCACCCAGAGTTTAAATTAAAACAATAAACTCCAGGTCAGTCATGTGACTGGTGTGAGAACAAAAACAATTATTTAAAACTTTACTTTAAATCGGATATATCAAGGGACCATGCCGTATAACAGGAACGAGTTTCCTCCCAAGAATACCGGTGCATATAACAAAACAGTGCAATGTTTTTTTTTTTTAAATGAGGCTATTATAAGACCCAAGTCCCATCACACAATGCAACGCAAGCCGAAGGATAGGGTTTTCCCTTATAATAGCCAAACATGCTTGGTACGTTTAAAACAAATCATTTGATACTATTATAAGTGCTCAGTATATAAAACAACTTCAAATATAAATGTATCGATCCTAGATGGCATGGGTACCATATATCATGTCGCCAATACTAGGCACTACAATCAAAACCTCAAATGTAGTTGGATTTCCGTCTGTGAACCAAGGCAGGGGATAATCCTTACTGCTTCGAGACGCTTTAGCCCATGTCTCAGGATCAAAACGCATCGACCCTTGGATCGTTTGGGCCCTTCCACTCGATGTGGATTAAAATGCCTGCACACTGCGTTTCCCCGCCCTATGGGCGTAAATCTGGTCTGTATAAAGGCCATCCATCGGCTCTGCAGAGACCGAAATAACCGAGGCGCCTCGCTATCCATCATCCACATAAGTAAAACATCAGGGCTTGCAAAACGCCGACACCACTCCTAGCTAGAAGGAAATGCATGTCCTCCCTGACGTCCTCTCCCGTTTCTGGTTCACACCGGGTTCTGAGGCTTGCGAATTAACGCTACACAAAGCTATGCTATATTAAAGCCGTGCTTTGATCATCAACCACAAGACTCTGCTTTTCAATAGAAGCCTTAATCATTTGCATCTCAGAATACCACACAGGCAATTCACGCTATGCAACCGATGTCTATCAATCACACAGAATGAAATCCGATGTCAGACACACATCCATTTACAAGTTCGTTCTAGGTCTGACGAAACCGGAGGCACCTTATTCCTTGTCCCGTATGTCCAATACAGGAGAGAGGACCTTGCATATCCGGTCGACCTCCAAGTACATCTGGAACGATCACCAATTATTACCTTTCTTGGGTGTACAGCCCAATCAAGATGTCAGTAATCATCCAAACTATGCGAAGACCTCCGGTCTTCAACCACCGTCTTGATCGTCGACTCATCGCTGATTCAGTTATTTAGAATGGGATAAACCCGATCTCTCTGAATAACTCGCATATATAACAAACACGTGTTATAAAAACACTCCATACGCCTCATTCCTATTCTGAATATTCTTTTATTTAAATATTCATATACTTTGGGAAAGGTTCCCATTAATTTTATCCAAAATAAATTCTTTAAATTTATTCCTCAATCTTCCTTTGGATATCATTTCAAACCATATTAAGGTTTTCCAAACTAGTCGAGATTAGCGATCCTTACCGAAGTAATCTTTTATTTTATTTCCCAATCCCAACCTATTCATCCCATGAAGCAAAACTGGCAATACCTCATATCTAACACCACAGTGTTATCGGTAAATTCAATTACCATTTCACGTTCAAATCTAATTAGAGATTTAGCTATCGCCTGGAGTAAAACTGGTAGCACTCCATTTTCGATCATTTTCTTGAATTGATAATTTTAATTATCACATTCACTTTTCAATCTAATCAAAGATTCATTAAAACTCCATTTAGTTTTAATCTTCCCAAAAATCAATATTAATGATTATTCAAAGCTAAGAAATTAATCTTATCTTTAACTGGGTTAAAGAACTAATGTCATTTAAAACACAGTCCAGGATAAACCCAAAATCACATTCCATTAACAATGGAATCTTCATGGAAAATAGATCAATATATATAATCGATATGAATCCATATCCAACCGATACTATAAATGGAATAACGGCAAAGCCTCTTAAATTCCATATATATTAATAGTCTTCCTCCATAGAAGTCCACTTCATTTTTTACCAAATCGAATTCCATTTCATTCCAATTTATTTTATTAAATAGGAAAACATCACTTTGGAAAATTTCCTTTAAATCTTAACAAAAGATTTATAAATTCCAAATCACTTTTCACTGTAATTTGGGTTAAAGAACGAATTTCGTTAAAAACAAAGTTCACGATAAATCCAATTCACATTCCATTTTATTCCAATTATTAAATATAAGTGGAAACTATAACAATCTTAATTAAAAGATTTATTCTCTTCACATGGGGTTCAAGAACAGTGTAACTAAAGACACCGTTCATGACAAACCCAAAATCCCATTTGACATTAAATACCAGACTCTGAATAGAAAATATATCGGCTTATATTCAATATCAAATTCTGAACTCAACAAACATCATATCGGAATAATAATATATATATATATATATATATATATATATATCTTCCTAATTCCTCCACCATACCCGTAAAATCACGGAATCCAATATTGAAATATTCTGAAGATAATTTCGATTCAAATAAATTCCAATTCGTATATTGTAAATTCTGGTTATTTTTAAAACCATTTCAAATCCAATTTATTTATTTAAAAAATTTGGATTATAATTCTAGTTAATAACTAGTTCATTTCGATAAAAATCTATTATCTTTTCAAATATGGAATTTTTCAACCCATTTCTTTCCAAATCATTTCTTATGATTTTACACTAATAATTGATATTTTTAATAATTTTATCAAGGCCCGTATAGTCGATTTCCATAAACGGTCATCAAACTGCACTAACAACGACCTTTTCCAAATTTGATTTGGACATAATTCAAATCCAACTGTTTAATTTAAAATCTCTAATGTTCATTAGAAAGCTCTTTTCGATACGAACCCAACGGTTCCAGTTTTAGAAGAATTTGATTGTCGGATCTCCCGTAATGTCCATTCGAAGTCAATGGTCGAAATTCGCGAGCTGCCGCAGCGCGGCGCGTTCTATTCAGGCCGTTATATTATATATATAATATATATTTCATCAATTTCCATTTAAAACATATTTTATAAATCGTTTTAAATTCGTTTTCAAAATGATTTCAACTTCATATTCAATTTTGAAATCAACATTGAATATTCCATATCATCGATATATAAATGATAATATTTTCAAAACATTATATTTCGAAATCATTTCCTTTTAAATATTCATTATAAAAACGAATAAAATCGATATAAATATTGTTCATGTCCAAATGGCATTAATATAATCAACACGGCTTTATATATTTAAATATATTCGTGTCTACCCCAAATCGGACATCAAAATCAGATTCTGATCTTTTACTGAATATTATTTTAAAATATTCGTTATTTTAAAATATTAGTTATTTTAAAATATTCATTCTTTCTGAGCTGGAATCAGACACAGTTGATTACCATATAATTTGATTTATATGGATTTCATAGAACACATGTACACATCAACAATTAAACAAAGTCAGCCATCATCCAGATTGCATTCTACACTGCATAAGTGTTAAATATAAATATTTAACGCTTACAACAGTCTGTCATCCTATCGATTGACATACAACTAAACAATTGGGATTAGTGTACGTCAAATATCATCCCAACACCCTTGTGGGGTTACAATCAACAAATAATGAATTTTATTTGTGCAGTTGGGCGATGTGTAAAATTTATCGTCCCAATCCATATTAGTAAAATGGGTGTTCATAAAAAAATCGTCCGATTTGTAAATGAATATTTATTTTATTCATATATATGTTAAAATTTATATTTATAATTATAAAATATTTATTTCAACATATGAATATTTTATTCAGTTCATTTATACAATAAAAATGATATTTTTATTCTTCTAACATATTTTAGAAAAAATTTGGTGGCATAACGGCGCGATATCAAAATCGGGTAATATCTAGAATTACCCCTCCCCTGATTTTGGCTCGCGTCGTACACACGTAACAATTCTAATTAATTCATTTCACCTAAACAACCAAATTCAACCAAATAATCTATTCAACCAAACTAAACAATCAAACAAGTCATTCATGGTCTGTGGACAATAGGGAATAGTTCATATATGCAGTTATAAAATAAGTAACTGTATAGGAAAATTATAGTGAGGAGTTCTAAACTTGGGTTTCCACTCCGTCGGTTCTATATTGGACGATGGTTTGGAATTACCCGACATTCCAACTCCATCTTTCCACGTTGTTCATAAATAAAAATCACATTTTTATTTCACCGCTACATGGATAAAATCACATTTTTATACTGTTACTTCATACATTAAAATCATATTTTTATGTTGATGTTTAAATTATACAGATCATATTTTTACTTCGCTACACATATAAAAATAATATTTTTGCATTCTCTATTACATAAAAATCATATTTTTAAATCGATGTTTGCATTATAAAAATCATATTTTTTTATAATGCCTTCACATATATGAAAATCATATTTTTCTATAATGAAAAATCTAATCTTTTCTTTTGCTAATCAAACAATAAAAATCTTATTTTTAATTTACTACTTTTAAAATAAAAACCACATTTCACACCGCTACTATATATGTAAAAATCTCATTTTGACTTATATAAAAATTCCATCTTCCCTTATATAAAAATTCCATCTTTCCTTATGTAAAAATTCCATCTTTCCTTATATAAAAATTGTAACTTTATCTCATTAAAAATCGTAACCTTCCATAATAAAAACCCTTTTTTTATTCTATGATTATATATATATATATCATGTTTTTATAACTCTATATGAATATTTAAAACTGAAACAAAAAAGCAAATTATAAAACACACCTTATTTTCTTGTAAATTTTCAGATCTCGAACGGAGGAGGGCCTACTTTAGCGCTGGTGGGGTCAGAATTGGCGTGGGGTTCGTACAGTGGGGGGAGGCGCAAGCGAGCGAGAGGGTGGTTGGTGCGGTGGTGGTCTTGTAACCGAGGCGCTGCATTAGATTTGGGGGCTGATGGGTTTAGCGTCATCGGGGTTTGGAGAAGAGAGGAGTGTCGGTTTTTAGGGGGAGAGGGCGGAGGATGGACGGAGGGAGGGCGGCCGACGTGGGGAGCGGTGGCGGTGGTCTCCATCGCGGCTGCGCGACGTGTGTGGGTGGGGGAGAATCGCGATGGCAACGGGGAAATCGAATGGGGGGGTTTTCTATAGGCATTGACCGAATGGTAAGTGATGGGGGGATAAAGTAACAAAGGGGTAAGGGGTTTTTTATTTAATTTATCCTCCGAAAAGTTACTTTAAATTTTGATCTCAAAATGAGACCCACCGCCTGTCGTCCCTAGCGTAATACTCTCATTTTGAACACAATGGGATATATTTCGTAAGCCAATTCGGTCGTTACGATCAGCTTCCGTTAAATTTAAAATATAAATCAGTATATATTCAATTTGAACGCACATTTAATTTACTGGGCCACATATGGACCCCAAAAATTACAGAAAAGTTATTTCTAACTTTGCATTGACAATACGATCCTAACAAAACTAATTTCGTCTAAAAAATGGCCATTTTTTGGTCGATCCAAATTGACTAAAACTGTTAAAACACGTTTTCTTTTGCCATGCTCACATATTGATTTCAAAAATTATGAATTTTTGAAATCTAGCAATAAATTGACTTTCTGGATCCAACAAAAGTGGTTTCGTCGAAAACAGAGGTTATTTGCAAAATCTTCATTTTTAAGGGCTATATTTCGATAACGACTATTCTAAACATTCAATTGGACATATCTTTTGATTCCCGCAATGAAATTTCAATTTTTCGGACTCGTTGGAATGATATTTTCAAATAGATTATAATATTTTTGGTTTCACTAAAATCAGGTTTACTTTGAATCCTGTGCATTCATTTGAAATTTGAAATCGAATTTTCAAACTACTGCGCCATTTTCAATTCCTTTTATAATTAAAATAAATATTTATATTCTAATCTCGATTCAAATAAATATATACGTTCTAATTCTATTCAAAATAAATTTCTCGTCATTATTATTTAAAATAAATCATTTTAAATATTCAAAATTCATTAAAATTGCCAAAATAAAAATTTTAAATTGGTTCTGACTTTCCGGGTTGTTACACACAAACAGAAGAGAACAACAATACTCAAATTCAGAATAACGATGAAGTAGTTTTGAAGATACAATGCAAGAAAATTTTGAGGTTGACGTTAATGAGGGAGCTACTCGAGATGCTACTGTTATTTCGGTTGTGAAGCATAAACGTAGAGGTCTAACCAAAGTGAAAATACTTCCAGCGAATCAAGAGAGTCGTATTGAAGTCGAATTTGACGTGAATGGAAAACCAATTGGAGAAGGGTCTATCAAGCTATCTTCATACTTAGGTCCGCTAGTAAGAGAACATGTTCCAGTTACACTTGATTTGTGTGCACAACTAAGTGACGAATTACAAGTTGCTTTATGGGAATGCAATCTGGTATACACTATTTTTATAATATATATCAGTTTCATATGCACACACACATTTCCTGACGTTGAACACATCTTCTCACACTTCCGACATCTTATATTTGTTAATATAGTTTATCAAGTGTTGTTGCATTAATACAAAATTCGCTAGTTTTTTTTCTGGTGGAACCACTACCTTAATACAAATTTTGCACAAATATTCATAATAAGAAAACAGAGCATGTACTCCTTTTCATTTAGCAAAGAAAAGAATAAAACAATAAAATTCATACACTGTAAATGTCTAAATGAAGTGTGAACTATGACTTAATTACAACTTGATCATCAGTTCCCTCATGTTCGCGCATCCAATTAAGAAAGACATTATCCTAAAATTAATCATAAGCAATATTGTCAAGCGTTCATGCAGTAAAATCAAAAATCATTATACAATATTTGATTTAATCTCTAACCAATTTAGAAGGAAATTAATGATTACTATTTAATAGTACAAAAATCATTACATAATCGATTGTGACATATCATTTCATATTTAAACATGATAAACGCGAATAATCATATTGGTCGTAAAACATATAAAATCAATTTTCTCATTAAATAGTAGAAATTAATAATTTCAGATGAAGTATCAGAATCTCGTGTCTAAATACAGATTTGAATCATCGTTAATGATTTGTTCAAATAAGTTAATAGATCAATCTGTTGGGATATAAATTCTACTTAAATTTTGTTTTATTCAATTGAAAAAACCATAATATTTTTATATTAAATGCTTTTCCCACTCTTTTTCAACACATAAACCATAGATATGATACATTAGACTCCAAACAGTTTTTTATAAGTAATTAATTAAGAACAATGCGCTTGTTAGCATCAGGTATTTATATGGCACATAACCTGTGCCTGCACATAGTATGAATCCCTGTACTTTCTTCCACTTACAATGCGAATCCCATTTCTTATCCAGTCATCTCTGTAAATCGATGCTTCTCTTCCAAAATCAAGAATCCCTATACTTTCTTAATACAAATTTCATTCCCCAAAACGGAAATCTAGAAAAGTTCCAAGTGCAAGTGGAAACATTTTTTGAGACTTCATATCCCAACGAAAATTTCTATTTGTTTTTAAAATTTATCCATTTTGTTCTTGTGGTTCATAAGATTCAATTCAAGTTGTAATGCGTTATGTTACAGGTTCGATTTAAGCTGGATGAGGAATGGCAGAAAGCGGGCGTATTCATCAAATGGGATGCCTTTTTAGAGCTTCAAAATCTACATTAGTTCGCAAAATAGCAAATGCAAAGAATGAAGAAGAACGGAATAGGTTGAAACCTAACAACCTGAGCATGAATGAGTGGAAAAAGTTTGTGAAGTCTAAAACAACTTCAGTGTTCAAGGTAAGTCAGTTTCAGGGTTTATTAATGAAATTAAGCCGTAGTTACATATTCATTGATGATGAAATTGTATGTTATTAAGCAACATATATAATGTATTTTTTGTTTAGGAACTGAGTCAGAATTATAAAGCTATTAGAAATAAGCAGATACCATACACATGTAATCGTAAAGAAATGGCTCGAATGGCTGAAATATAGTAAGAATTGCAGATTTACTTACCATAATATTTTTAAGTTACTTATTCAATGTGATATGTTGTAATACATATTCTATAAATGTAGAGAAAGACGAGTCTTCAACCGTCTTCTGTCACTAGATCTCACGTTTGGATCAAATCTCATACTAAAAAAAATGGCGAATGTGGCTGTTGCATAGAATATCGTAAGTACTTTAAAATAACAAAATTTTTCTTACTATGGTAGTATGATTGTCTGTAATATATGTATATATGACAACTTATGTAGGAAAAAGTTAGACAAGTTAACAATGAATCAAAATCTAGCTCAACAGTTAATTACAAATAAGACGCGCTCGCGAAAGTGTTGGGACAAGACAGACTCGAGCGATTAAGAGGAATGGAAAGGGGTATGACCTACACCCAGGCAATATGGGCACACATAAGGGAGAAACAAACCATCGACATGCAAAATAAAATTTCAGAATTAACCGCGATGGTTTAAATGCTTATTAAAAATCAGGTGTGCATTGATATTAACTTTAATTCTATCATGTTGCTTTGATATTAACTTTTGTTCAATGATATTTCAACATTTTAGATTTGAATGTCTTAGATGAATATTACTCCTCAATTCTATGTTTGTTGTTTCTAATGTTTAGTTAGTGACCGGGCTTAAGGTAGAAATACTATGTTAGTAACCTAAAAACATTTTTTTACATTGTATTGGCTATAGTAATTTGGGGTTTCGTTTAATAATTTTTCCTATGTGAGTGTTTTCCTTTGTGCTTGTATGTCCAGTTTTGTGTGTGTGTGTTTCGATGAGCAAGTGAAGCAGGCCAGTGTGCAAATCAAAATATATAAAAGTGCGCAGTTGTGCATATATACATATTATAATTATCTCTCACACACAAGCTACGTGTAACACCCCACACCCGCTATGGTCACTCTCTAAGGGAATGCCATGGCATCGGTGGAGTATTTGAGTGGATATAGAACAGAAAAATTACACCAAGACAGATATAAATAGTACTTAAAAATTTTAAAACATCATCTCATAACAGCGGAAGTAAAACATGTCTGGTTACATCATAAAACCATACTTAGAGTCAAGTACAAAATATCCATCCTGATAAATAAAAGTACATAATCCCAATATGCGTAAACCGATAGCCATAAAAGAAAAGGTGAACTGAGTTTTACTCCTATGGTCCAAGCTCCAAAAGAGAATAAAGCAGTCTGATCAAAGCCCACTCGTACTGGGCCCACTCTGATAACCTGAGGGTTGGGAAAAAGATAAAAACAACGGGGTCTGACATAAGTCTGAGTGAGTCCTATAACTTTAACAATACAATCATTAAAGTAACCAGAGAAGACATAAGTTGATATACGGTAACACCTGGGGATGAATGGCTACACTAAGCAGCTTGGCAAACTTAAGAGGAACTAAGATAACCGTAAAGACGCATTTATACACCCAAGGATATTTACTAGACTACACCGCCCCAGACTTATCCACCCGAGGGTAATTCCTACACTGCACCACACCAGTTCTACCCACCAAGAGTAATTCCTACTTAAAGGTTGATCCCACTAAGTATACTTAGTAATTTTTACCCGGTAGTTTCTTGTACCCCTACACAGGTGCCGTCTGCCCCTATCTTTACTAGGTGTACCCACTACTCCCAAGCGATCGGCTCCCTACTGTAGATACCCGTGCTGGTCCCACAATTGGGGTGTATCATTCCCCTAAAGTGGCTACCCAATACTAACGGTGCACGGCTTTATATCTACACGATGCAACAACGACTTACCAACCAGCCCGGGTCCACACACGCATATGAAACCCGTTGGTCCCGCGTTGCCACCGTTAACCCGGTTTGGCCTCTTATAGTCAAGCCCAATATGCGTGTCCCGTCACGCGACTTAAGTCGAGCCTACAAAGATATGTTTGGGATATTGGTTGAAATGGGCCCCCACAAGCTACCACCTAAGCTTGCAATTTTATCTAGTGCATCCCACTTAACCCCTTTTTATAATCATGCCCACTTACATGTTAAGTTGTGGTTAAGTCATCTAATCATATTTCAATTGCCCCTTAAGGCACCCACTAGATTTCTATATGCCACCCATGGCACTTACTTAACCCTTTAATCATGTTTACTTACATGTCCTACTTTGGTTAAGTATTTCACATGCCACCCATGGCACTTACTTAACCCTTTAATCATGTTTAATTACAAGTTCCACTTTGGTTAAGTATTCTAATCGTATTTTTCTATTGCCACCCAAGGCAACCCACTAGATTCCACATGCCACCCAAGGCACCCACTTAACCCTCATGTCCTACTACATGCTACTATGGTTAAGTGTTTCTTAATTCATTAATTAAGATCATGACCTCATAAAGACCTCTCACATTAGACCGTCTTTTATGACTGCTGGATATGCCGGTTGGTTCCGGGCAGACTTCTGTCATTAAAAGGGTCTAACCTCGTGTCTTTACTTTAATCATGTATTTACTTTATGACTAAGACCTCTCACATTGGGCCAATCATTTGTAGCCGCTGGATTTGCCGGTCGGTTCCGGGCAGTCTTATGCTACAAAAGGGTCCAACCTCGTGTCTTAGTTGATTAATTACACCTAATTAATCAGCCCCCATATTAATTATCCCTAATTAATATCAAATTTTCCATAACATGGGTAGACCTAACTCAATAGGTAAATTCCCATGGGGTAGACCTAACTCAATAGGTAAATTCCCACTTATGGTAATTTATTTTTATGGTATGCTTAATCATACCCAATCATATATTTATTAACATATTTTCCAACCCCATCGTTCCCCACGTAAATCGTTCTCACTTCATGGTATAATAAAGGGGAAGATCATCACAAATATCATGGGTTAAACCAAATATTAGCATGTACTTTGTCATGGGTTAAGAGGATGTCAACTTGCATATATGAGCATATATTAACCCAACTACATTTAACCCAAACTTGTATATTATCATACACATATCTTGCATAACATGTTGAACTTGCATATAAGCATTCTCATAACTTGCATAACATGTTAAATATGCATTTAAGCATACACATAGCTTGCATAAGCATTCACATACTTGCATAAGCATTTGCATAAGCTTTCACATACTTGCATATTAACTTTTAAACTTGCATAATGTGTCATCATGAACTTGCATATTAACAAACATGTAACTTGCATAGCATATCTTGCATATTAACATACATGTAACTTGCATAGCATATCTTGCATATTAACATACATGTAACTTGCATAGCAACATGCACATAACTTACATAACATCATACACATAAACTTGCATATGAACTTGCATAACAACATACACATAAACTTGCATAACATGTTGAGCTTGCATATAAGCATATACATAACTTGCATATCATGTTGAACTTGCATGTATAACTTGCATCTTAAAGGAGGGTAAACATGCATATATATATATTCATACATTATGCATATATACATAGGTAAACTTGCATGTCATGATTTATGCATAATACCAAACACTTAGCATGCATAAAACTACATACTTAGCATGCATAAAATTAATTACACATTATGCATAAACCCACCACTTAACTTGCATAAACCCACATACTTAACTTGCATAAACTCACATAGCAACTTGCATAAACTTGCATATTCAACATGCATAAATTTACATATTCAACATGCATAAATTTACATATTCAACTTGCATAAACATAGGATTAATATTAAACATAGATTAGCATATTCACATCATGTTATATGACTTGAAAACCCATTAATCCACATGCAAAACCATAAATCTCATTACATCTCATCTACTTAATTTAGCAATCGATCATCAAAGTGATAGAAACTCACAACTAGCAATTTGCACTCCAAATGAAGAAGATTAAGACGCTTAGAATGGATTGGAGGTTGATTAGAGAGGTTGATTAGCTTGCTCTCCTCTTCATTGATTTGTGGTGGCCATGATCAAGTTTCATTTTGCCATAGTTTAGTTACGAGATCTAATTATGAATGAATTAGGGTAGGGTTAGGGTCTTATTTATAGGATTAGGTTGCATTTTAGACCCTTAGATTAACCCTAGATTAGATTAGGACCCTTAGATTTAGGAAATCTCTAGAACCAGCCCTCCTAGCCAGCCTGAAACCCAACCTGGTGCAACCTGGTGCACCCAGGTTCAATGGACGGTGCCACCCTGTCGACAGGCAAGTCGACAGGCATGTCGACACCCCTGTCGACAGGCCTGTCGACAGCCCTGTCGACATGGGTTGGGCGGGAATCTTCCCGCCTGGCCCCGCCTGCTCTATTTTAAAATCTGAATTTAAATTATAAATCTGTTTTTAGTTTCAAATTTTCTGCAAACTTCATCGGGCCATAACTGGGCCATACGGACTCCGATTTTCGAAAACTCGGACTCTATTTCGCGTATTTTTCCGAGACGAACGCAATGACGCAGCCCGTTTCCCCTAATTCCCACATCTGGGATTATTTATTCTGTAATTAGTGAATTTTAGCATTAACCGAAATTCGGGGTGTTACATTCTCCCCTCCTTAAAGGATTTCGTCCCCGAAATCTCTAAGCTAAGGAGAATGCATATCCTACCATCCAAACAACCATCTACTCAAACCATTAACCACAGGCATCCATTGTCCTTAAACAGTTTCTAATGATGTATGAGCATATGAAAAAAGTGTGTGTATATGTTCCCTGTCTAATGTATGAACATATGCAAACCATGATAGTGCCATGCATCCATTATGTATGCGAGAGAACCCTATCGACACATACAATATCTACATGAGTGCACAATCATTCACCAAAATGCATCATCCATATGATAACACAATCATTAAACATCCATAAATATAGCTTCCTACACACAATTTTATGCAATATGCAATATGAAGTGATTGAGCCGATCTAGTGCCTAGAGTGTGTGTGTATATGCATCCACGAGCAACCACTAGCAACCACTTGCATCCACTTGCATCCATCAATCATAACATGTCTCAAACACATGTTTCAACCATAGGTTTACCCTATCTAAAGGTCAAAGGTACTAACGAGAGGACATACTAAGGATAAGATAAGCACAAGATATGTGATGAAGGTGAAGCAAAAGGATATACCCTCCGAAAGAAAAAGAAAAAGGGTACCTCGAACGCATCTTCGCTTCCGTCTCCCAGGTAGCATCGCTCTCTTCATCTTCCTTTTTGTACTTTGACTAGTTGAACCTCTCTTGTTTTCTCAGCTTCCAAATCTCTGACCCAAGGATGCAAGTATGAGCTCGTCGAATCGTCGCATCACACTCTACTTCCACTTCTCTAAACAAACTCGGCTCTACCACCTCTGCGGTCTCATGTAGGCACTTCCTCCTATGGAATACATCATGTACATTACTAAGTCTGTCGGGTAACTCCACCAATGGAAGATGCTCCTCCCGTCTACCTCCAAAATCCAAGATACATAGCCTCAAAAGGTCTTCTAAAATATGATTCACCCTCTCGGTTTGGCCGTCTATCTGAGGATGATATGCGGTACTCAATTACAACTGAGTCCCTACCGTCTCTTGGAAACTCTTCCAAAACTCTCTAGTGAAGATAGGATCTCGATCGCTCACCATACTGAAGGGTACATCATGCCATCTAATAATCCTTCGAATATAAACTGAAGCTCGACATGGAATAGTCCTCTTGCTCTTCACAGGTACAAAATGGGCACACTTAGTAAGTCTATCTACCACAAGCCCAATCCCCGTATTACCCTTCCTTGATTTCGGTAATCCTTCGAGACACTATCCCACTTCCTATTACGGAACTCCCAACGGGTGAAGCAACCCTCCGGGTTTCTTTTACTTCGCTTCCACTTGTTAGCACACCAAGCATCGAGCGACATACTCGGCCACATCTTTCTTCATACCGGTCCAAAAAAAAACCCTCTTCATGTCTGGGTACATCTTGTCACCACCGGGATGAATGGTCATCCTAGAACGGTGTACATCATCAAGAATAACCTTCCTCAAACCCTCGTCTTTCGGTATACCAAGTCTACCGTCTCTACGCAAGCACCCCCTATCGTCTAGGGTGTACTTACTCAAATGGCTGGACGACTCCCTCCTTATGAGCTTTCCCACCAACTCAACCAACTGTGAGTCGCCCCTCTGTGCTTCCCCAATCCGCCCCAAAAGAGTAGGTCTAACCTCCAAGGAGGCTAGCAATCCGGGTACAGAGTCAACGGAAGGTCTACAGTCAAACATAGAAATAAACTCTAAGCTCCGTCGTTCAACGAACAATGAACTCAAGGACAACCTTTTTCTACTTAAGGCGTCCGCTACCATGTTACCCTTGCCATGGGTATACGCTATCTCATAGGATGCTAAGAATCCTATCCAAAATCATCGCGACTGTCCATCTCTCACACAGACCACCCTAGTCGAACTCGACATCCCCCAAATGCAAGCCCCAAAGGCCTAAACCAATATCAGACAAACACCCAAGGGATATCTCCTTCGAGTTCAGGCGACCTACGTGAGATGATACTAGTAAAAATGGCTAATCAATTAAGCCTTTAACCAACTTTGGATGTCCTTGCCAGTCTCGCTCTAAAACCACCGTTTTCCCATAACTGGCTTTGCTCACCCTATTGAGCACATACGAAAACTTATTTTGCTCCTAGAAAAGACCATCACGAACTTATTTAGGTACTCCCTGAACACCCATCTCATCCAATCAACAAAGTATGCGGGGGCGTTCGTCAAACCAAATGGCATCGCTAGCCACTCATAAAATCTATCCGGAGTCCTAAAGGCAGTCTTCTCTATACTATCCTCAACCACTCTCAAGTGACGAAACCCCGTGGCTAAGTCTAACTGCACAAATACTGAGGCGCCCACTAACTGATCAAAGAGATTATAAATCCTCGGCAATGGGTGTCGATTCTTCTTTGTGAGTTTATTCAGTTCTCTTTAGCCTACACAAAGTCTGAGGGACCCATCCGCCTTCGCAGCAAAAACTGCTGGAGCACCCCACTCCGATATACTTCGTCTTATGAACCCCTTCTAAAGCAAACCACCTTCTTGCTTATCGAGTTCCCTCCTCTCACGAGGAGCCGTGTGGCACACTGGCCAAGATACTGGGTTGGGATTATCTACCAGATATTTTCGGAAGTCAATCTCCCGCTCCGGAGGTAAGCCCTTCACCTCCTCACACACATCCGAGTATTCCCGGACTGCTCTAACAGATCGCAAACTCTAGACCGTCGTGTCAAGCGATTCTAGATAACTTAGCATGACAGATTCTATGGGATTACAAGAGATCTCGAGAGTGTTACCCAAACGGGTCATAAGCCTACAACTCTCCTTCAAAATTAAGAACGGCACCCCTACTGGATAACCAGTCCATGCCCAAAACTAGCCCATAGCCCGTGAAGCCCAACAAGCATCACACCTAAGCTCAACGCTAAGTATAGAAACTTTCAAACCCAAACACATCTTGGAGCCCAATTGGGTTTGAAACAACTAAGGGATCATCTACCAAACTGGTGTCTTAGTGCAGTGACTCTACTAACAATGATGAGATAAATGAAATCAATACGTCAAAATCAAATAAAGTACGGACAGGATGATCGATCAGAAAAACTAGACTTTCAATAGTTCTACCTCTTTCCCAAATCGGTGGAACCGCGAGAGCCTGTATTTGCCCCCTAGCCTGACCTGGTGCCATAAGGGCTTGCACCTGTCCTCCTGAGGTAGACCCCGTCCTTTGCCCTTTCTTAGGGCAATCCTTCACTAAATACCCTGCTTCACCACAGTGGAAGCAGCAAGTCTTAGTCTTCTTGCGACAATCTTTGTTTAGGTGGCCTAGTGTCCCACAATTGAAGCACCTCTTCTTTCCCTTGCCACCGTTGCCTTTCCCACCCTTGTTTTGTTGTTGCTGTTGAGGTTTCTCCTGATCTCCTTTCTTCTCGGGTGCTTTATTAGCATTGGGACCCTTCTCTTCCTCATGCATATTTTCTTCCACTTTTGAGAGAAACTTTGCCTCAAACCTATGCCTGAAATCTACCCAAGAGTCAATCGGGCGTTCTCCATTAGTGACCTCCCACCAGAACGAGGCCTCTCCTTCCATTAACCAAGCGGCTAACCTGACTTTCTTTCCCTCTTCAACTTCCAAGATTTCCATCAATTCTTCCGTCTCATTAAGCCAATCCCTAGCTCCCACAAAAGGTTTTCCTCCCATAGCCTTAAACTTCCTACAAGTCATAGCAAAAGTATCCGCGCGAGGATGAACGAGTGCAACGGGTGGAGGAGGAACATTAGCTGGACCTGCAGAGGCGGCCCTAGCCTCTAACAACCTTCTATACCATACTGGTACTGCTACATTGTCCGGAAGATAAAGATCTTCAGCCATGCTGAGACGAAAAAGGGAAAGATTCAAAACGGAGAATTCGAAAGATAAAGATATGGCTATCGGGGATTATGCTTTTCTTTCAAAAACTTCTCTTGAAAGACATGTTTTTGAAAATACTCCTTTCAAACATATTCTTAGAAAATAGTTTTTCTAAAAATTTTATCTGTTCTGGTAACTTTAAGCTCTGATACCACGTGTAACACCCCACACCCGCTATGGTCACTCTCTAAGGGAATGCCATGGCATCGGTGGAGTATTTGAGTGGATATAGAACAGAAAAATTACACCAAGACAGATATAAATAGTACTTAAAAATTTTAAAACATCATCTCATAACAGCGGAAGTAAAACATGTCTGGTTACATCATAAAACCATACTTAGAGTCAAGTACAAAATATCCATCCTGATAAATAAAAGTACATAATCCCAATATGCGCAAACTGATAGCCATAAAAGAAAAGATGAACTGAGTTTTACTCCTATGGTCCAAGCTCCAAAAGAGAATAAAGCAGTCTGATCAAAGCCCACTCGTACTGGGCCCACTCTGATAACCTGAGGGTTGGGAAAAAGATAAAAACAACGGGGTCAGACATAAGTCTGAGTGAGTCCTATAACTTTAACAATACAATAATTAAAGTAACCAGAGAAGACATAAGTTGATATACGGTAACACCTGGGGATGAATGGCTACACTAAGCAGCTTGGCAAACTTAAGAGGAACTAAGATAACCGTAAAGACGCATTTATACACGCAAGGATATTTACTAGACTACACCGCCCCAGACTTATCCACCCGAGGGTAATTCCTACACTGCACCACACCAGTTCTACCCACCAAGAGTAATTCCTACTTAAAGGTTGATCCCACTAAGTATACTTAGTAATTTTTACCCGGTAGTTTCTTGTACCCCTACACAGGTGCCGTCTGCCCCTATCTTTACTAGGTGTACCCACTACTCCCAAGCGATCGGCTCCCTACTGTAGATACCCGTGCTGGTCCCACAATTGGGGTGTATCATTCCCCTAAAGTGGCTACCCAATACTAACGGTGCACGGCTTTATATCTACACGATGCAACAACGACTTACCAACCAGCCCGGGTCCACACACGCATATGAAACCCGTTGGTCCCGCGTTGCCACCGTTAACCCGGTTTGGCCTCTTATAGTCAAGCCCAATATGCGTGTCCCGTCACTCGACTTAAGTCGAGCCTACAAAGATACGTTTGGGATATTGGTTGAAATGGGCCCCCACAAGCTACCACCTAAGCTTGCAATTTTATCTAGTGCATCCCACTTAACCCCTTTTTATAATCATGCCCACTTACATGTTAAGTTGTGGTTAAGTCATCTAATCATATTTCAATTGCCCCTTAAGGCACCCACTAGATTTCTATATGCCACCCATGGCACTTACTTAACCCTTTAATCATGTTTACTTACATGTCCTACTTTGGTTAAGTATTTCACATGCCACCCATGGCACTTACTTAACCCTTTAATCATGTTTAATTACATGTTCCACTTTGGTTAAGTATTCTAATCGTATTTTTCTATTGCCACCCAAGGCAACCCACTAGATTCCACATGCCACCCAAGGCACCCACTTAACCCTCATGTCCTACTACATGCTACTATGGTTAAGTGTTTCTTAATTCATTAATTAAGATCATGACCTCATAAAGACCTCTCACATTAGACCGTCTTTTATGACTGCTGGATATGCCGGTTGGTTCCGGGCAGACTTCTGTCATTAAAAGGGTCTAACCTCGTGTCTTTACTTTAATCATGTATTTACTTTATGACTAAGACCTCTCACATTGGGCCAATCATTTGTAGCCGCTGGATTTGCCGGTCGGTTCCGGGCAGTCTTATGCTACAAAAGGGTCCAACCTCGTGTCTTAGTTGATTAATTACACCTAATTAATCAGCCCCCATATTAATTATCCCTAATTAATATCAAATTTTCCATAACATGGGTATACCTAACTCAATAGGTAAATTCCCATGGGGTAGACCTAACTCAATAGGTAAATTCCCACTTATGGTAATTTATTTTTATGGTATGCTTAATCATACCCAATCATATATTTATTAACATATTTTCCAACCCCATCGTTCCCCACGTAAATCGTTCTCACTTCATGGTATAATAAAGGGGAAGATCATCACAAATATCATGGGTTAAACCAAATATTAGCATGTACTTTGTCATGGGTTAAGAGGATGTCAACTTGCATATATGAGCATATATTAACCCAACTACATTTAACCCAAACTTGTATATTATCATACACATATCTTGCATAACATGTTGAACTTGCATATAAGCATTCTCATAACTTGCATAACATGTTAAATATGCATTTAAGCATACACATAGCTTGCATAAGCATTCACATACTTGCATAAGCATTTGCATAAGCTTTCACATACTTGCATATTAACTTTTAAACTTGCATAATGTGTCATCATGAACTTGCATATTAACAAACATGTAACTTGCATAGCATATCTTGCATATTAACATACATGTAACTTGCATAGCATATCTTGCATATTAACATACATGTAACTTGCATAGCAACATGCACATAACTTACATAACATCATACACATAAACTTTCATATGAACTTGCATAACAACATACACATAAACTTGCATAACATGTTGAGCTTGCATATAAGCATATACATAACTTGCATATCATGTTGAACTTGCATGTATAACTTGCATCTTAAAGGAGGGTAAACATGCATATATATATATATATATATATTCATACATTATGCATATATACATAGGTAAACTTGCATGTCATGATTTATGCATAATACCAAACACTTAGCATGCATAAAACTACATACTTAGCATGCATAAAATTAATTACACATTATGCATAAACCCACCACTTAACTTGCATAAACCCACATACTTAACTTGCATAAACTCACATAGCAACTTGCATAAACTTGCATATTCAACATGCATAAATTTACATATTCAACATGCATAAATTTACATATTCACTTGCATAAACATAGGATTAATATTTAACATAGATTAGCATATTCACATCATGTTATATGACTTGAAAACCCATTAATCCACATGCAAAACCATAAATCTCATTACATCTCATCTACTTAATTTAGCAATCGATCATCAAAGTGATAGAAACTCACAACTAGCAATTTGCACTCCAAATGAAGAAGATTAAGACGCTTAGAATGGATTGGAGGTTGATTAGAGAGGTTGATTAGCTTGCTTTCCTCTTCATTGATTTGTGGTGGCCATGATCAAGTTTCATTTTGCCATAGTTTAGTTACTAGATCTAATTATGAATGAATTAGGGTAGGGTTAGGGTCTTATTTATAGGATTAGGTTGCATTTTAGACCCTTAGATTAACCCTAGATTAGATTAGGACCCTTAGATTTAGGAAATCTCTAGAACCAGCCCTCCTAGCCAGCCTGAAACCCAACCTGGTGCAACCTGGTGCACCCAGGTTCAATGGACGGTGCCACCCTGTCGACAGGCAAGTCGACAGGCATGTCGACACCCCTGTCGACAGGCCTGTCGACAGTCCTGTCGACATGGGTTGGGCGGGAATCTTCCCGCCTGGCCCCGCCTGCTCTATTTTAAAATCTGAATTTAAATTATAAATCTGTTTTTAGTTTCAAATTTTCTGCAAACTTCATCGGGCCATAACTGGGCCATACGGACTTCGATTTTCGAAAACTCGGACTCTATTTCGCGTATTTTTCCGAGACGAACGCAATGACGCAGCCCGTTTCCCCTAATTCCCACATCTGGGATTATTTATTCTGTAATTAGTGAATTTTAGCATTAACCGAAATTCGGGGTGTTACAATGAGCTACTGTATTCTTCCCGGATTTATATTCTAGTGTGTAATCAAATCAATGCAAATTAGCATGCCACTTGTGACGACCCCAAACCCTAATTCCACTGTGACAAGAGTAATCTTTGGAATATAACAAATAAACAAATAATAGTAGAATAGAAATATATAAATACACCAGATAATGTACATCAAAAATATACTGTAACAACCCTGAATTTTGGGGTAAATTTAAAAATTTATTTTAACTAATTTTAATGGGTTTTGATATTTAAAATAATTTATTTAAAATAATAATGATTAAAAATTTATTTAAATCGAAGTTAGGATGAATAATTTAATTTTAATTATAAACGAGTAAGAAATAGCGCGGTGGTTTGAAAAGTCAACCTTGAACTTTGACTGACCGTACGGGATACAAAATTTAATGGATTTTAGTGAAATCAAAAATATTAGAATCTCTTTTAAAATATCTTTCCAATGAATCCGAAAAATCAAAATTTCATAACGGGAACCAAAAGTTATGTCCAATTTAAAATTTAGAAAAGTCGCTGTAGAATTTATATATATTAATATAATATATAGCCCTTAAAATAGCCATTTTCATACGACCCCTGTTTTCGATGAAACCACTTTTGTTGGATTCGAAATGTCAAATTATTGTTAAGTTTAATTTTCCATTATTTTTAAAGTTAATATGTGAGCGTGGCAAAAGAAAATGTGTTTTGTCAATTTTAGTTAAATTTAGTCGACTTGAAAATAGCCATTTTCAAACGGTCTCAGAATTCGATGATATTAGTTTTTTTAGGGTCGTATCGTCGAAACATAACCAGAAATAATTTTTCTTTAATTTTTAGAGTCCGTATGTGACTCCGGTAATTTAAAATATAAGTTTAAATTAAATATAAACTGATTTGTATTTTAAACTAAAGAAAAACATATTGTAACAACCGAATTGGATTACGAAATATGTTCCATTGTGTCCGGGATGGGGGTATTTTGCTAGGGGCGACACTCGTTCGGTTTGAATTAGAGTTCGTATGGGCTAAAGGAAATTTATTGAATTAAATGAATTAAATAAAATAAGGATACTGTATAAATACTATCCTATACGTCATATTCTTCCCAACCCTAATTCCAAGCCGCCGTATACCTTCATCAATCGCCGAATTGCCCCAGACTGCGTGCTTTCTTTTCTCCAAAATAAATCAATAATTCAGGAAAGCGATCAAACAAAACTTAAAGAACATAGCGAGATCTTCAAGTTGAACGGTTGTGATGAGTTTCCATTGAAGAAATCGTTCGATTTTGCCCCGCTAAGGAGCGTCGCTAGTGCACGAATTGAAGGCAGCGGGGACCACCCAGTTCGCTCCAGTTCCGTGCGGCGGGTGGTGATGCGACGGTGAGCAGGATGGCGGCTTCAGATCAGAGTCTGGTGGTCTACAAGGAGGCACGACGGGATGGTTTTTGCGCGATAGATGGGTTCATGGGTTCGACAAAAATAGAAGAAGAAGGAGGTCATTCCTTTTAAAAAGTAATTAGGCTTAATAGATTTTAATTATTTTTAGTTAATTCTTTATTAAATTGTTAAAGTTTAAAACGCTATAACTTTGTCATACAGTATCAAAATCGAACAAAACCAGTTGCGTTGTGATCGTATTCGAGAACATTACCTCATGGAACTGACCGAGTCTGAAATAAAGTAGATCAGACTTTGGGAAATTTTCGGATTTGAACTGATCAGAACTAAAACCATCAGTGAGATTTCTTATTTTTATTAATTAAAATTAAATTATTCTTGCTATCTGAAATCCTTGTATGTATGTAAATAAATTTAGATCTGTGGTGATTGAGTTAGAAATTCGTGTTTTCAGTTTATATTGATTTTGATCCCTTGTTGTGTTAGAATTGACGATAAAAACTTTATATATTTTGTTGTGTTAGAATTGACGACAAAAACTTTATATATTTTTATTGTTGTGTTAGAATTGACGACAAAAACATATATAACACTTTATATTTTTGTTGTTGTGTTAGAATTGACAACAAAAACTTTATATATTTTGTTGTGTTAGAATTGACGACAAGAGAAAAATTAATATTTTTTGTTAATTAGATTATGTTAAGCAAAATTAACATTTTTTGTTAATTAGATTATGTTAAGCAAAATTAACATTTTTTGTTAATTAGATTATGTTAAGCAAAATTAACATTTTATTGTTAATTAGATTATGTTAAGAAAAATTAATATTTTTTGTTAATTAGATTATGTTAAGCAAAGTTAACATTTTTTTGTTAATTAGATTATGCTAAGAAAAATTAACATTTTTTGTTATTAGATTATGTTAAGCAAAATTAACATTTTTTGTTAATTAGATTATGTTAAGCAAAATTAACATCTTTGTTAATTAGATTTTAGTTAAACAAAATTAACATCTTTGTTAATTAGAACATGTTAGTGAAATAGAAAATGAACCTTTCTACCTATTAAAAAGGATTAGTTAAAAAGAGACATTTTTGTCACTTTAGAAAAATGTGAAATAAAAATATTCATTTTTGGTAATTAAAAATGATAAGACCAAAATATTCATTTTTGGTAATTGAAAAAGATTACACCAGAAAAATACATTTATATGTAATTAGATTTACAGAAAGATAAAATTAAATTTTTATGTAATTAAAAGTGAGAACTTAGATTTTCATTAAAAGAATAAAGGAGTTATATTTACATTTTTATTTAAATAGATTTTCAATAAAAGAATTTAGATATGATATTTACCTTTTTAATGTAAATAGATTTTCAATAAAGGAAATTAGAAAATAAATTTACATTTTTATGTAGATAAACAATGAAAGAGGAAATTTACATTTTTGTGTAAATAAATAATGAAAGAGGAAAATTTACTTTTTAGGTAAATAAGCAAAGAAAAGGAAATTACATTCAAAATGTAAATTAGAATATAAAGGACATTTTGTTAGGAAATGTAAATTAGAATATAAAGGACATTTTGTTAGGAAATGTAAATTAGAATAAAAAGGACATTTTTGTTAGAAATTGTAAATAAGAATAAAAATTATAGAAATAAAGATTACATCTTTATTGACCTTTTATATGCAATAAAAAGAAGTAGATAATTAGAAAAGTTACATTTTTCTTAGTGTAAATAAGAATTAGAAAAGTTACATTTTTATTAATGTAAATTAAGATAAAGGAGAAAACTACATTTCTATGTAATTAAGTTAAAGTTTATATTTTCATGTAATAAAGATTTAAAGTAAGAAAATTACATTTTTATGTAATGAAAATATTAGATTTTGACATTGCAAAATTATTCAATGCAATGTAGATTATATTAAAAAGAAAAGTCACATTTTTAATGTAGATTATGTTAAAAAGAAAAGTTTACATTTTTAATGTGAATAAAAATAATAGAATTAAAATGTATATTTTTATCGTCATTTTAGATGCGATAAAAATAATAGAATGTAAATGTATATTTTTATCGTCATTTTAGATGCGATAAAAATAGTAGGAATCAAAATGTATATTTTTATCGTCATTTTAGATGCGATAAAAGAATAAAATAAATATTATATATTTTTATCGTCATTTTAGTGGCGGTAAAAAGAAATTACATTTTTTCAATGTAAATAAAAGAAAAATAGGAAGTTACATTTTTATATGTAATTAGAGAAATATAGAAACTTACATTTTTCAATGTAAATAAGGGTGAAATGGAAATTATATTTTTTTTATGTAAATAAAAGAATTTACATTTTTCAATGTAAAAAAAAGAAATAAAAGAATGATTAGGAATTTACATTTTCCAATGTAAATAGAATACGAAATAAAAGTTACATTTTCAATATAATAATATATTGAAATATAAGTTTACATTTCTCAGTGTAAATAAAATAAGAATAGAAATTTACATTTTTTTAATGTAAATAAAAGGATTAAAAATTTACATTTTAAGGAATGGATTTTCATTAAAAAGAATAATGAAACCAAATATACATTTGGTGTAAATTGAAAGATGAAAGAAGAAAAAAAGTACATTGTTGGATATAACATGTGTATGTGAATTATAATAAAAATAAACATTATTGTGTGCCATGTTATACCTCGACATTATATATACAAATAGGGATATTCGATGTTAGCAAAATATAGTGAATGGAATGGATGGCAGAATTATATATAAGTATATATATAGAAATTAAAATCAAACGAATCGAGCGTGGTAGTTCGCATTTTAGAATTGTGTCTTTAAATTATTATACCAAAATATCCAACCGTCAGATTTTTCCCAAAACTGGAACCGTTAGGTTCGCCTTGGGAAGATTTTCCAATGATATTAATTGTGTTAAAATCCAACGGTTAGATTTAGAGAAATTTGTAAATCAAATTTAGTTGAAAACAGCGCCAGCGTCGCCATTTACCCGAAGCGTCGTTAAATTGATTGGAGCTATTTTTATTTAAATTAAAATAGCGATAGATCAATATTAAATATTAATTTTAATGATATGAAATGATTTTTAATTATATATATATATATATGCGAGGATCGTTTGAAAAGTCCGAGTTCAATCTCATTTCAAATGATTATACGTCGATATAAGTCAAAGAGTTGAAGACGGTGACTGAAGACCGACGATCTTCACATCGAATGGACGACGACTACTGATGCCCGTGATTGGAGTATCTACCTTGAAGGGGCTATAGTGGTGGCCGTCCAGACGTATATGTTGATTGCACGGATATGCGGGTACCTCCCTTCCGTATTGGACATACGAGACGGGGGTATCTCCGGTTTCGTTCAGACCCAGAACGGGCTTATAAATGGAATGTGTGTTCGAGATTGTACTCCTTTGTATTGTATTTATTGATTTTCTGTCGAATGTATGAATGATTGGTGGCGGAGAATTTATTCTCTTGCTTAACACCCTTTTGTATATTTTGGCAAAGAATTAATAATATGATATGGATTGACAGTGTGGCATACCAAGATGCAATAATCAAGGTTTCTTGTTGAAAAGCAGAACCTTGTGGTGATGATCAAAGCACAGCTTGAATAAGCATCGATTTGTGTATTACGTAGCTTCACGAGCCTCACAACCCGGTTGGAGTCTAAAACGGGAGAAGGGAACGTAGGGAGAGCAACACGTTTCTTTCTAGCTAGAAGTGGTATTTGGGTTTTACACGGCCTGACATTTTTCTTATGTGGATGATGGAATGAGGCGCCTTGGATATTAGGTCCTATAGAACCGGGAAACGTGTGTTCAGGAATTGCCAATCCGCAAAATCGTATGTGCGGACCGGCCCTACATCTTTCCAAGGGTTCACTGCGGGGGATCCTGAGACATTAGCTAGAGTGTCTCGAATCGGTAAGGAGCTCCTCCCTAGCCTTGACTCATGATGGAAACCCAATTTCCAATACGACCTCATGCGTTTTTGATTGTAGAACTAGTATGGCGACATAGTAGGATGGGGTACTATGCCGTCTGTGATTGATACATTATGATTGAAATGTTTTTATTAAAACCTATACACCCAAATACTAAATCTGTTTTTATCGTATCAAGCATCTTTTTACCATTATAAGGTAAAACCCTATCCTCCGGTTTGCGTTGCATTGTGTGATGGGACTTGGGTCTTATAATGGTTTCATTTTTCTAAAGAGCATTGCGTTGCTTAATGATTTACTTTATTTTTATGTACTGGTAATCTAATGGAGTAAACCCATTCCGCGTTAGCGGCGTGGTCCTGAGATTAGCCTTATTATTAGGTTTGTTAAGTAAGATTTCTCATACCAGTCCCATAACTGACATGTAGTTTGTTTCACTTGCAAACTCAGATGCCCTCTTTTCTACACGGGCAGTTGAGTAGCTTATTTTGAGCAAGATTCAGGATCAAAGCTTAAAGTTGTGTCCAGAGCATAGTTGTCTTCCACTGTATCTATTTTATTGTTTCCGCTGCAATGTATTAAAATACTGTAATTTATCTTCCGCTGTAATTTTATTCAATGTACTCTGATATTCTATACTCTGATGTAACATTATTATGATGTTTATAAAAGTCTGTTGTTGTTGTTCTGATGTTGTTGTATTCCCAAAGTTAACGTATTCGGGTTTTGAACGGTCTTGGTCGATCTAACGATTGATCGGGTCGGGCGGAATCAAGGCCGTTACAGTTGGTATCAAAGCTCTGGTTAGCTCAAATCTTTGGGATACAACTCGTTAGAACTGAATAAAAGACTCATCAGAGATTGGATTAGTAACATCCAATAGGAATACTCATTAGAGATAGGATCAGTAGTATCCTAGAATGAGAAAACTCATTAGAGATCAGGTTAGTAATGCCCTAGAATGAGTTAAGAGTGACAATTTTATAATTAATGTATTTTTGATTATATATAATCCGATCTTTGAAAATAAGATTTTCAAATATATATAAAGTTATATATTTTAAAAGTTAATCAACAAATAAAATTATTTAAGATAGGATACTTAAACAACTTTTAGCTTTGTTCCTTTTCGAGGACGAAAAGTTTTTAGGTGGGGGAGACTGTAACAACCCTGAATTTTGGGGTAAATTTAAAAATTTATTTTAACTAATTTTAATGGGTTTTGATATTTAAAATAATTAATTTAAAATAATAATGATTAAAAATTTATTTAAATCGAAGTTAGGATGAATAATTTAATTTTAATTATAAAAGGAGTAAGAAATAGCGTGGTGGTTTGAAAAGTCAAACTTGAACTTTGGCTGACTGTACATGATGCAAAATTTAATGGATTTTAGTGAAACCAAAAATATTAGAATCTCTTTTAAAATATCTTTCCAACGAATCCAAAAAATCAAAATTTTATAGCGGGAATGAAAAGTTATGTCCAGTTTAAAATATAGAAAAGTCGCTGTAGAATTTATATATATTAATATAATATATAGCCCTTAAAAATAGCCAATTTTCAAACGACCCCTGTTTTCGACGAAACAACTTTTGTTGGATTCGGAATGTCAAATTATTGTTAATTTTAATTTTCCATAATTTTTAAAGTTAATATGTGAGCGTGGCAAAAAAATGTGTTTTGTCAATTTTAGTTAAATTTAGTCGACTTGAAAATAGCCATTTTTCATTCGGTCTCAGAATTCGACGAAATTAGTTTTGTTAGGGCCGTATCGTCAAAACATAACCAGAAATAATTTTTCTGTAATTTTTAGAGTCTGTATGTGACCCCGGTAATTTAAAATATAAGTTTAAATTAAATAAAAATTGATTTATATTTTAAATTAAAGAAAAACATATCGTAACAGCCGAATAGGGTTACGAAACATGTTGTCCGGGATGGGGGTATTTGGCTAGGGGCTACACTCGTTGGGTTTGAATTAGAGTTTGTATGGGCTAAAGGAAATTTATTGAATTAAATGAATTAAATAAAATAAAAATACTGTATAAATACTGTCCAATACGCCGCATTCTTCCCAACCCTAATTCCAAGCAGCCGTATACCTTCATCAATGGCCAAATTGCTCTAGACTTCATCCATTCTTTTCTCCAAAATAAATCAGTAATTCCAGAAAGCAATCAAACAAAAGTTGAAGAACATAGCGAGATCTTCAAATTGAACGGTTGTGATGAGTTTCCATTGAAGAAATCGTTAGATTTTGCCCTATAAAGGAGCGCCGCTAGCACATGAATTGAAGGCAGCGGGTACCACCGAGTTTGCTCCAGTTCCTACCGGGGGGGGGGGGTGTTGCGACAGCGAGCAGGATGGCGGCTTCAGATCGGAGTCTGGTGGTCTACAAGGAGGCACGACGGGATGGTTTTTGCGCGATAGATGGGTTCACGGGTTCGACAAATACAGAAGAAGAAGGAGGTCGTTCGTTTTAAAAAGTAATTAGGATAAATAGATTTTAATTATTTTTAGTTAATTCTTTGTTAAATTGTTTAAAGTTTAAAACGCTATAACTTTTTCATACAGTATCGAAATCGAACGAAACCAGGTGCATTTGATTGTATTCAAGAACACTACCTCATGTAACAGACCGAGTCTGAAATAGAGCAGGTCAGATTTTGGGAAATTTTCGGATCTGAACTGATCAGAACTAAAACCATCGGTGAGATTTCTTATTTTTATTAATTAAAATTAAATTATTCTTACTGTCTGAAATCCTTGTATGTATACAAATAAATTTAGATCTGTGGTGATTGAGTCAGAAATTTGTGTTTGTTGTTTGTATTGATTGTGATCCCTTGTTGTGTTAGAATTGACAACAAAAACTTTATATATTTTGTTGTGTTAGAATTGACGACAAAAACTTTATATATTTTTGTTGTTGTGTTAGAATTGATGACAAAAACATATATAACACTTTATATTTTTGTTGTTGTGTTAGAACTAATGACAAAAACTTTATATATATTTTGTTGTGTTAGAATTGACGACAAGAGCAAAATTAACATTTTTTGTTAATTAGATAATGTTAAGCAAAATTAACATTTTTTGTTAATTAGATTATGTTAAGCAAGATTAACATTTTTTTTGTTAATTAGATTATGTGAAGCAAAATTAACATTTTTTGTTAATTAGATTATGTTAAGCAAAATTAAAATTTTTGTTAGTTAAATTATAATTAAACAAAATTAACATCTTTGTTAATTAGAACATGTTAGTGAAATGGAAAATGAACCTTTTTACCTATTAAAAAGGATTAGTTAAAAAGAGACATTTTTGTCACTTTAGAAAAATGTGAAATAAAAATATTCATTTTTGGTAATTAAAAATGATAAGACCAAAATATTCATTTTTGGTAATTGAAAAGGATTACACCATAAAAATACATTTATATGTAATTAAATTTATAGAAAGATAAAATTGCATTTTTATGTAATTAAAAGTGAGAACTTAGATTTTCATTAAAAGAATAAAGGAGTTATATTTACATTTTTATGTAAATAGATTTTCAATAAAAGAACTTAGATATGATATATACCTTTTTAATGTAAAGAGATTTTCAATAAAGGAAATTAGAAAAGAAATTTACATTTTATGTAGATAAACAATGAAAGAGGAAATTTTCATTTTTATGTAAACAAACAATTAAAGAGGAAAATTTACTTTTTAGGTAAATAAGCAATGAAAAGGAAATTACATTCAAAATGTAAATTAGAATATAAAGGACATTTTGTTAGGAAATGTAAATTAGAATATAAAGGACGTTTTTTTGGGAAATGTAAATTAGAATAAAAAGGACATTTGTGTTAGAAATTATAAATCAGAATAAAAAGTATAGAATAAAGATTACATCTTTATTGACCTTTTATATGCAATAAAAATAAGTAGATAATTAGAAAAGTTACATTTTTCTTAGTGTAAATAAGAATTAGAAAAGTTACATTTTTATTAATGTAAATTAAAATAAATATTATATATTTTTATCGTCATTTTAGTGGCGGTAAAAAGAAGTTACATATTTTCAATGTAAATAAAAGAAAAATAGGAAGTTACATTTTTATATGTAATTAGAGAAATATAGAAACTTACATTTTTCATTGTAAATAAGGGTGAAATAGAAATTATAATTTTTTATGTAAATAAAAGAATTTACATTTTTCAATGTAAACAAAAGAAATAAAGGAATGATTAGGAATTTACATTTTCCGATGTAAATAGAATATGAAATAAAAGTTATATTTTCAATATAATAATATATTGAAATATAAGTTTACATTTCTCAGTGTAAATAAAATACTAATAGAAATTTACATTTTTTTTAATGTAAATAAAAGGATTAGAAATTTACATTTTAAGGAATGGATTTTCATCAAAAAGAATAATGAAACCAAATATACATTTGGTGTAAATTGAAAGATGAAAGAAGAAAAAAGTACATTGTTGGATATAGCATGTGTATGTGAATTTTAATAAAAATAAACATTATTGTGTGTCATGTTATACCTCGACATTATATATACAAATAGGTATACTCGATGTTAGCAAAATATAGTGAATGGAATGGATGACGGAATTATATATAACTATATATACAGAAATTAAAATCAAACGAATCGAGCGTGGTATTTCGCGTTTTAGAATTGTGTCTTTATATTATTATACCAAAATATCCAACCGTCGGATTTTCCCAAAACTGGAACCGTTAGGTTCGCCTTGGGAAGATCTTTCCAACGAAATTAATTATGTTAAAATCCAACGGTTAGATTTAGAGAAATTTGTAAATCAAATTTAGTTGAAAACAGCGCCAGGGTCGCCATTTACCCGAAGCGTCATTAAATTGATTGGAGCTATTTTTATATAAATTAAAATAGCGATAGATCGTTATTAAATATTAATTTTAATGATATGAAATGATTTTTAATTATATATATATATATACGAGGATCATTTTAAAAGTCCGAATTCAATATCATTTCAAATGATTATACGTCGATATAAGTCAAAGAGTTGAAGATGGTGACTGAAGACCGGCGATCTTCACATCGAATGGACGACGACTGCTGATGCCCGTGAATGGAGTAGCTACCTGGAAAATGCTACAGTGGTGGCCGTCCGGACGTATATGTTGATTGCACGGATATGCGGGTACCTCCCTTCCGTATTGGACATATGGGACGGGGGTATCTCCGGTTTCGTTCAGACCCAGAACTGGCTTATAAATGGAATGTGTGTCCGAGATTGTACTCCTTTATATTGGATTTATTGATTTTCTATTGAATGTATGAATGATTGGTGGCGGAGAATTTATTCTCTTGCTTAACACCCTTTTGTATATTTTGGCAAAGAATTAATAGTATGATATGGATTAACAGTGTGGCATACCAAGATGAAATGATCAAGGTTTCTTGTTGAAAAGCAGAACCTTATGGTGACGATCAAAGCACAGCTTGAATAAGCATAGATTTTTGTATTACGTAGCTTCACGATCCTCACAACCCGGTTGGAGTCTAAAACGGGAGAAGGGAACACAGGGAGAGCAGCACGTTTCTTTCTAGCTAGAAGTGGTGTTTGGGTTTTACACGGCCCGACATTTTACTTATGTGGATGATGAAATGAGGCGCCTCGGATATTAGGTCCTATAGGACCGGGAAACGTGTGTTCAGGAATTGCCAATCCGCAAAGTCGTATGTGCAGACTGGCCCTACAGCTTTCCAAGGGTTCACTGTGGGGGATCCTGAGACATTAGCTAGAGTGTCTTGAATCGGTAAGGAGCTCCTCCCTAGCCTTGACTCATGATGGAAACCCAATTTCCAATACGACCTCATGCAGTTTTGATTGTAGAACTAGTATGTCGACATAGTAGGATGGGGTACTATGCCGTCTATGATTGATACATTATGATTGAAATGTTTTTATTAAAAACCTACACACCCAAATACTAAATCCGTTTCTATCGTAACAAGCATCTTTTGACCATTATAAGGTAAAACCCTATCCTCCGGTTTGCGTTGCATTGTGTGATGGGACCTGGTTCTTATAATGGTTTATTTTTTCTAAAAAGCCTTGCTTGTTTAACGATTTACTTTATTTTTATGCACTGGCAATCCAATGGAGTAAAACCGTTTCGTGTTAGCGGCGTGGTCCTAAGATTAGCCTTATTATTAGGTTTGCTAAGTAAGATTTCTCATACCAGTCCCATGAATGACCTGTAGTTTGTTTCACTTGCAAACTCTGGTGCCCTCTTTTCTACAAGGGCAGTCGAGTAGCTTATTTTGAGTAGGATTCTGGATCGAAGCTTAAAGCTGTGTCCAGAGCATAGTTGTCTTCCGCTGTATCTATTTTATTATTTCCGCTGCAACGTATTAAAATATTATAATTTATCTTCCGTTGCAATTTTATTTGATGTACTCTGATATTATGTACTCTGATGCAACATTATTACGATGTGTATAAAAGTCTGTTGTTGTTGTTCTGATGTTGTTGTATTCCCAAAGTTAACGTATTCGGGTTTTGAACGATCTTTGTCGATCTAATGATCGATCGGGTTGGGTGAAGTCCGGGCCGTTACATATACTGGAAATAATAATCATCAGAGTTACACAGTATATAGGATCACACTTAGTACAAAATACAGTGCAGCTTTACATAAAATCCCTACAGCGGAATCAAAACGTAATATGTACAACAGGAGCTAAACAGCATAAAAAGAAAGACGTGATAGAATCCATCTTCAGCTCCATATCTATCCAGAAAGAGCCTGCTAAAACCTGAATACAAGGTTGCCCGTGTGGATATAGGGGCACCCGAGTTTGCTAGTGAAACAAACTGCGAGTCTGTCATGGGACTGGTATGAGAAATCTATTTAACTTATTTTACAATAAGGCCAATCACAGGACCACGCCGCTAACGTGGAACGGGTTTACTCCATTGGATTGTCAGTGCTTAAAACAAGTAAATCATTTAAACATCGCAATGCTTTTTATAAAAAAAAGAATCCATTATAAGACTCAGTTCCCATCACACAATGCAACGCAAACCAGAGGATAGAGTTTTACCTTATAATGGCCAAAATATGCTTGATACGAATAAAACAAAAGCACCTGATATTATTACTAGTGTTTATATGTTTCAAAAACAATTTCAATCATAAGTATCAATCATAGAGGGCATGGGTACCATATATCATGTCGTCATATATAGGCTTATAATCAAAAGCGCACGATATCGTATTCGAAAATTGGATTTCCATTATGAACTAAGGCAAGGGTTCGTCCATACTGCTTCGAGACTCTCTTGTCTGAGCCTCAGGCAAGTACTCAGTCATGCCATGGATCGTCGGGGCCGGTCCACATAGAGTGAATAAAAATGCCTGAGAACTGCATTTCCCCGCCATATGGGGCGTAAACTGGTCATATCCCAACCAAATCATCGGCTCCGAAGAGACTGAAATAACCGAGGCGCCTCGCTATCCATCGTCCACATAAGTAAAATGCCTGGGCGTGTAAAACCCAAAACACTACTCCTATCTAGAAGGAAACACATGTCCTCCCTGAAGTCCTCTCCCGTTTCTGGTCCATACCGGGGTGTGAGGCTCGCGAATCAATGCTAAACACAAAGCTAGCTACTTAAAGCCATGATTTGATCATCAACCAAAAGGCTCTGCTTTTCAACAAATGCCTTGATCACAGCATCTCTGCAAGCCACGTTGTCAATCTGCAATGTCAGACACACATCCATTTTCAAGTCCGTTCTGGGTCTGAACGAAATCGGAGGCACCTTATTCCTCTCCTGTATGTCAAATACAGGAGAGAGGCCCTCGCACATCCGAACGATCAACAAGTACGACCGGACAACCACCACTATAACCCATTCAGGGAAGCAACTCCCATAAAAGGCATCAGTGGTCATCTATTCGATGTGAAGATCATCGGTCTTGCACCGCTTCATATCTTCGACTTTTAACCGTCGATCAATTATTTGAAATGAGAATTAACTCGGCCTTTTCAAATAATTCACGTATATTTAGAATGCAAATCAATTCATTTCTTGGTTAAATTATTTGACATCCAGTATTCAGTTCATTAATGTAGTTTTCATGTCAAGCACATTCAATCATCAAATATCCAATAAACTGAGTAAATTCAGTTTATTTCCATTCCATATCGTTTATAATATTTTACAACGATGTATTGTTATTTTTATTTATTTAAAAATAGCCAATTTATTTAACCAACGCTTCAGGCCATAACGCAGCCATGGCGCTGTTTTTCTCTAGATTTGATTTACACATATCTGAAAATCTAACCGTTGGATCTTTATAAATTTTATACTATTCGAAAGATCTTTTCAAAATGGACCCAACGGTTTCGGTTTCGAGAAAATCCGACGGTCAATTCTCCTGTAATAATCATTTATAATCACGATTTCAAAATACGAACTGCAACGTCTTTATTCTATTTATTTTAGATATACACATATAATCTGTTCTTCGATTTCCAAACCATTTTCATTTCATATATATGATAAACATAATATTTTTATCCAACAAATATTTATTTCAACACATGACTATTTTTAACACTTCATGTATATAATAAAAATGAAATTTTTATCATCAAAACAATTTATTTCAAACATGATTATTTTTAGCGATTCGTGTATATTATAAAAATGTGATTTTATTGTCAAAACAATTTATTTCGAACATGAATATTTTATATACTTCACATACATGATAAAAATGTGATTTTTTATTTTTAAAACAATTTATTTCAAACATGAATATTTTTAGCGGTTCGTGTATATTATAAAAATGTGATTTTTATTGTTAAAACAATTTATTTCAAACATGAATATTTTATATACTTCACATACATGATAAAAATGTGATTTTTATTGTTAGAACAATTTATTTCAAACATGAATATTTTTAGTGATCTGTGTATATTATAAAAATGTGATTTTTATTGTTAAAACAATTTATTTAAAAAATGAAGATTTTAAGCGATTCTTTGTGATTTTTATTGTTAAAACAATTTATTTCAAAAATGAAGATTTTTAGCGATTCGTGTATATTATAAAAATGTGGTTTTTATTGTTAAAACAATTTGTTTCAAACATGAATATTTTTCCAACGCATCAATATGTTTCAATACATGAATATAAATCGAACACACGAATATTTTAGAAAATTTCGGCAGCATAACGGCAGGGAGTTTAAACCGGCACCATCCCGAGTACAGCTCCTCGCACTACCTTACGCCTTGCAGTGTTCCCTAAGGGGCTTATCCTTATAATCTAAATATTTCGATCATTTTCATATCGCAATGGATTTTTCCGCAAACAATTCCAATTTTGTTTCAGTCATAAACAATCATTATCAACCATTCGCATTTATCAACCAAATTTCACCTCAATGAAAATCCAAACAATCACAACCAATATATATCGTCCATGGTCAGTGAATGAGGGGAGTGTATATATATGTATGTATGTATGTATATATATATATATATATGTTTCACTTTCATTTCAACTCACATATGATTTTTACAACGTATATATAACTTGTACATCGCACATATAATTTATACAACACTTATACATGAGGTGTACAATGCTTATATAACTTATACACCAATTATATAATTTACACATCGCCGCCATTCCATATTGTTTATAATTTAGAAATCTCGCATTGGGTTCCACTCCTCCAAAAATTGTAGGAAGCTCCAAAAATTCTCCGGTCTCTTCTAGAATGTAGAAGACATCAACACGGTCCCGATGTCTCTTGTTTCACTGGATTTTGACAACATAGCAAAAAGATATGATTTTTACCGTGAAATCAAAATCCGTAGCTCTTTTAAAGTGTTATTTTCTTTTCAAAATAAAACAGCCATTACCTGCCAACGAGGTTCAAAACTAGGTTTTCGATTTTCGTGTAAACAGTTGAACGAGAGGTCGACCAGCTTGTGCAGCGTCGTAGAGCTTGGAGTCATGCTCCTGCGCGTGGTGGAGGCGCCCAGTTCTATCCACCAGGGAGGGCACGGCGGCGACTGAAAGTGGTGAAGTTTGGGGCATCGATTCTCCTTGTACACGCGACGAGAGGAGTGTTTGGTACTGATTTGAAGAGGGAGGCGAGCTCTACAAAAAGTTCAACTGGAGCTAGGATTATTATTGCATGGATTTGCCAGAAAAGAGGAGAGAAGGTGGTAGTGGGTTTCCGTTGTTGAGATCTGGAGCGAGGAGAGAGAAAGTCATTTCCTTATTTTTTTAATTTATGAATGAATTTTTCTTATTGGTCCATATTTATATAAGTCCAAAAATATCTGTTTTTCCAAACGAACTCCAATTCAAACCCAACGACTATTGCCCCTAGCTGAATACGCCATTCCGAATACAATGGAATATGTTTCGTAAACCCATTCGACTGTTTCAGTCGGTTTTTCTTTAAATTAAAATATAAAACATTCCAAATATGGATTTGTACGTACATTTCAATTTGTCGGGGCCACATACTGATCCCAAAAATTTCAGAAAAATAAATCTAGCTATGTTTGGACGATACGGTCCCAACAAAACTGATTTCGTTTAATTTGGAGACTGTTTTGAAAAACAGCCATTTTCTAGTTGATCCAAATTGACTGAAATTTACCAAACACATTTTCCTTTGCCACGCTCACATATTGATTTCAAAAATTATGGAATTTGAAACCTAGCATTAATTTGACATCCTGGATCCAACAAATGTGGTTTCATCGAAAACGGAGGTCGTTTGCAAAATGTCTATTTTCAAGGGCTATATAAACTCCATAGCGACCTTTCTGAAAATTCATTTAGCCATAACTTTTGATTCTTGCTAAGAAATTTTGATTTTACAGATTCTTTAGAAAGATATTCATAAATAGATTTAAATATTTTGTGTTTCACTAAAATCCATTTTATTTTGCATCCTATACAGTCAGTCAAATTTCGAATTCAAATTTTCAAACTACTGCGCTATTTTAGGCCTTGTTTTATAATTAAAATAAATATATTCATTATAACTTCAATCCAAATAGATTTTTGGTCATTATTATTTAAAATAATTTATTTTAAATATTCAAAATTCACTAAAATAGCCAAATTAAAAATTTTAAATTGGTTCTGGTTTTCCGGGTTGTTGCAATCTACCCCACTTAAAATCTTTCGTCCCCGAAAAAGAACAAAGCTGAAAGTTGTTTAACTAACCAACTCAACATTCATTTTGGCTTCCATTCTTTAACTTTTTAGTTTCTAAGAATTTCCTAATTCTTCAAAAAATTGGCTAACACCCTAAATTTTCTAAAAATTTCGCCATAACCTCCCTTGTATGGGCAGGGGTTTGGAAATTTATTGGGCCGTATTTAGTACTCAATAAATACTCAAAAGCATACACATATTTATAGTGATATATTCCGGTGTCCACAAGGGAGTGTGTATAGATCATAACTCCAGAGAATAAATTCTCGTCACCTTATAAATGGTTTTTGTGCCTTAATGACCAGAGAGACGTGTTTATTGTCATCTCCAGACCCGTGTGGTTTTTTTTTATTAATCTGGCAATTTACTGTTACATTTTATGTAGTCCATGTCAGTCTTCGGTTCAACCCCTTATATAATCATCGCCATACAAGCCTCTCGCTCGTATGGTAAATCTTCAACCTCGTCACATAATCTCCAAATGCTTATGTGGTATATGATAGAGTATGTTATCTTCAAGAAGTATGCCATGTAATGTAGTTCAAAATTAATTGTTACTATCCTATGGCGACATTTAATATTACATACAGAACAACCAGCACTCTGCATCCAATGGCATTCACAGAAGTTGATATAATAATAAAATTGCGCATCCAACTCATTAAGGTTTACCTATTTGTCGGGCATGCAAATAAAGAACTCAACAGCAAATCCATTTACCTGTTCAAACATATATAATGTACATGCATATACTTTTATCTATTTCAAGTCAGTTAAATACTTGATTCGTTTTGCATAAATTTTCCTTTCATTCTCTTATTGATTAAATTAACTATCATTCCAATAATTTGATGAATCAAATTCTTAATTACACAACACAAATAGCAATCAACTTATTGATTAACTTTTCAAAAATATACCAATTAATTTATATATTCTTTTAAAATCATTCAGACTATATAATTAAAAAATTTACATCCATGAAAAGGAAATAACAACCAAGTAGAAAACAATACGGAAATGCAAAATATGGTAATGTACCTTGCACTAGAGTTAATCAGATATATCCACCCTGCAATTGGGATAGGTTTTCTTAATGCTCTCCTCATTTTCCCAAGTACAGTCTCGCGGATCTCCACTCCATTGCATTTTGACTAAGTGAACCTTTTTGCTCCTCAGCTCTTTAGTTTCTTTGCCAATAATCTTTATTGGCTCTCTTCTCATAGCTAATTCTGGAGTAATTTCCAAGTCTTGTTGCGCGGCTTCTTCCACGACCAAGTCTGGATCATGTACATGCTTTCGAAGTTGGGATATGTGAAACACATCATGTACTCCAGGTAACCAGTCTGGCAATTGAACCCTATAAGCGGGAGTTCCAATCCGTTCGAGCATAGGAAATGGACCAATAAATCTGGGCGCCAACTTCCTTGTTTTTCCAAATTGGACTACTCCTCTAATTGGAGAAACCCTCAAATATACATAGTCACCAACAGAAAAATACAAACTTCTCCTCGAATCTACATAGCTCTTCTGTTGGCTTTGAGCGGCTAGTAATCGTTTCTTAATGAAATCGACTTTATATGCAGCTTTGCGAATCATATCTGGTCCCAATACAAGTCTATTACCGTGTTCTACCCAACAAGCAGGAGATCTGCATGGTCTACCAGATAATGCTTTGAATGGTGACATTTTCAGGCTCGCTTGTTAGCTATTGTTGTATGAGAACTCTTTCAAATGCAAACGGTCTTCCCATGATCCGCAAAAATCAATAACACAAGCCCATAATAGATCTTCTAGAATACGATTCACCCTCTCAGTTTGACCATCTATTTGAGGATGATAAGCGGTGCTCAAGTTCAGCTTTGTTCCCAATTCTTCTTGGAATGCTACCCAGAATTTACTAGCGAAAGTCGGGTCACGATCGCTAGTGATGCTCATGGGAACTCCATGCAGTTTAACAATTTCTTTAAAATAAATCTACGCCGGACTTTGAGCTGTTCTATTCGATCCGACAGGTATAAAATGGGCGGCCTTCGTGAAACGATCTACGATCACCCAAATAATGTCATTTCCTCTCCGGTTTCTGGGCAAACCATCGATGAAATCCATAGAAATCTATTCCCACTTCCAACCTGGAATTTCCAACGGTTGCAATAATCCGGTGAGTTTCTGTTGATCGCTTTCGACTTGTTGACAAGTAGAACATCGGCTAGCATATAAAGAAATGTCTCTTTTCATATATCTCCACCAAAAATTGCGTTTGATATCGTTATAAATTTTGCTCACTCCTGGATGGATACTCAATTTGGATTTGTGACATTCATCCAATACTTCTCTTTGTAGCTCAGAAATGTTTGGAACACAAATTCGACCCTTTAACCTCAGAATCCCATCGTTATCAATCTGAAAATTCGAGGGCTTGCCTTTATGAATTCTCTCTCTGATCTTCTGAATGAAGTGATCATCCTTATGAAGAGCAGATATGTTATCAATCAATGAAGGCTTGATTATAAGATTGGCGATGATCACATTCTTCCTGCTGAGCGCATCAGCCACAACATTGGCTTTCCCCAGAGTATATAAAATATCAAGATCATATGCCACGAGAAATTCTAACCAATGCTGCTGCCTCATATTCAGATTTTTCTGGGTGAACAAATACTTTAATGAATTATGACCCGTATATAATTCTAACTTCTATCCCAATAGATAATGTCTCTAGATTTTCATAGCAAACATGATGGCTAACAATTCAAGATCATGAGTTGCATAATTCTTCTCATGTGGCTTCAATTGATGGCTAGCATAAGCGACTACTTGGCCTCGTTGCATTAATACAGCACCTAGACATTCTTTAGAAGCATCTGTCCAGACTTTCAAGTCTTGATTGTCATCCATAATTGTTAACACTGGAGGAGTTGTCAATCTTAACTTCAGCTTTTGGAAAGCTACCTCACATTTTGGAGTCCAATTGAACCATGAATGTTTCTTAGTGAGCTTTGTTAAGGAACTAGATATCTTCGAAAAGTCTTTAACGAACTTCCAATAATAACTATCCTGTCCAAGAAAACTTCGGACTTCTGTAGGGGCTGCTTCCAATTTTGAATAGCTATGATCTTAATGAGATCCACAGAAATTCCTTCTTTTGATACAACGTGGCTAAGAAACTTGACTTCTTCTTGCTAGAATATACATTTGGAAAATTTGGCTTTCAAAACATTCTTTCTGAGAATCTCTAACACTTGCTCCAAATGTTTCGCATGCTCGCTCTCTGACTTAGAGAAGATCAATATGTCATCAATGAAAACCAGTACGAATTTATTCAGTACTTCTCTGAATACTCTGTTCATTAGATCGACAAAATAAGCTGAAGCATTACATAAACCGAACGACATTACTAACCACTCGTAGAATAAATCTGGACCTTTGAATGCTATCAAAGGAACACAATCTTCGGCAATACGAAGCTGATGGAAGCCTGTAGCTAGGTCCATTTGTGAAAATACTTGTGCGCCATTCAATCGATCCAACAAATAATCAATTCGCGGCAATGAATATTTATGCTTTAATGTCTACTTGTTCAAGTCACGATAATCCACACATAGTCTGAGAGTACTGTCTGACTTTGGGACAAACACCACTGTTGCTCCCCAATCAGAGAAACTAGGTCTGATCAGACCCTTCCATACAAGCTGTCAAGTCTGATTGTCCAATTCTTCTTTTTCCTACAAGGTCATTCTTCGAATAGAGTGAACTACTGGCCTTGCATTTGGAATTAAAGAGATTTTGAAATCAATTTCTCCATGCGGAGGTAAGCTAAAAACTTCTTCAAACACATCTGCATAATTCTTGATGGTTGGAATATTTCTATGTCGACCGGTATATTCTCCGTAACGGCAGGAACAGGTTCTAATTGAGCAGGAGAAACATCCAGAGCTATCCAAAAGCCTTTTCTATCAGAATGCGGACCTTCGCAAGGAATGGTTATATACTCCCCAAACTTTGTTTTATCATTAACAACTCTCTCGGTGCATTTAACCTCAGCTTCATACTTGGTTGACCAATCCAATCCTAGAATAAGATCGAATTCGGTATAATTCATGACGATCGAGATGGTAGGGAACCGATAACGGGAAAAAGAGACAGGCACCCCACAAATCCGACAAAGATTGAGGGAACCCCAACCGGATTATGGACAGTCATGGGTGCTTTGAGCTTTTTTAAATTCAAATCCAGATTCTTAACTGCATTACTTGCAATAAAGCTTCGCGACGCGCCTGTATCAAACAGTACTTTAATTGGAAAATCTTTGACAGTAAGTGTGCCTTCTAAAACATCTAGCCTCGCTTGACTGGCTAAGGATGCAGGAACGTCTGCCACTTCATTTACCTGTACTACTTTAGATCTCCCTGATAGCAGGCAATTTCTGGCAAGATGACATGTCCGGTGACAATTATAGCATTCCTCTAACACCCCGTAATTCTGTTAATATTAATATTCACAAATTAAAGAATAACTAATCTCAGACGTGAGAATTATGGGAAACGAGTAGCGCCATTGTGTTCATCTCGGAATTCTAGTTGAAATAGAGTCCGAGTTTGAGTGATTTGGACTCCGTATGAAGGAGATATGGCCATCGGAAGTTTCAAAAAATTCAAAATTCAAAATTCGAAGTCAAACAGGCCAGGCGGGAAATTTCCCGCCCAGCACCCCAGGTCGACTGGGGAGTCGAATGGGCAGTCGACACCCTCAGGACCAGGTCGCCTGCACAGTTGACTTGGGTGTCGACCTGGTCCATTCGGCCAGGTTTTGGCAGAGCCCAATCTAGAGCTGCTGATGTGTCTTTAGGTCTGAGTTGGCTAATTTAACGGTTCAGGTTAGTTCTGAGTTGATCTGACGGTCTAAATAAATCCTAAACTCTATATATACCTAGGTAGTCTCTCACTCTAAATTCACATTAAAATAGAATAGCCGCCGTCATGCCATCGCCATGGAACTCAGTGTAGCTGCCGCCAACTAAGAAGGAAGAAAGAAAATCAAAACTCTAATTCTACCCAACTCTAAAGCAAATCAAGACTCTCTTTCTTTTCTAATTGTGAGTATGATGATCTTAATAAGATTATTAGCAAACTAATTAGATTAAGATGTGATATGGATCATAAGAAAATGATGTGAATTGTCATATATGTTGTTGTAAACCTTATGCTATCATGTATGTTGTAAATCCTATGTTATGTGATGATGATATCCTATATGTTGTAAATCATGCTATGATGATATTATATATGTTGCAAGTTTCTATGCTAAGTTGCAATGTTACAAAGCCATGATGTTATTATGTTGTAGTTAGCTTATGAATCATGATGTTGATTATATATATTTGGGCTATGATGATTCACATGATAAATCACATGTACCTATGCAAGTTTAGATTTATTAGTATGTATAATCTCACATATTGTATGGCATCTATTTAGATCTAGAATTATGACATCTATTTAGATCTAGAATTATGCTATGACATGTGTGAGTTCTATGTGTTAGATGCTAGTTCACACCATCATTATGTTGCATAAACCACATATGCAAGTTTATACATGAACTTAGGTTATGATCATATTATGTAAGTTGTGACATTTAACCAAACAAGTTGACACCTTTAGATCCATGACATGTGTAGTTTTATGCAAGTTTCACCCTTATTATGATTAGATCTATTTTATTTGTCTATATGTTGTGATAATTTATCTTTGTGCTATGAGTTAGACTGTTCGAGTCTAACGTATATTTTGCATTGAATAAGCGAACGTATAACGTGGGGTAGGGGTAATATTAAGGATTTAATATTAAGAAATTGGGGTGCAATTGATATGATTTTGCATACCGTAAGTGGATGGGAATAATTGAGTCAATTATGGACATCATTAAAATTGGAATTAATTAATGATTTGAATAGGGATATATTTAAAACTGGGGTAAAAGATTATAAGTGTTAATCAATGCTTAGGACACGAGGTTGGACTCGTTTGTGACGTAAAACTGCCCGGACCCGCCCGGCGAATCCAGTAGTAACAAATGTCAGCCCAATGTGAGAGGTCCTAGGCCCAAATTAAAGCATAACAGTTGTAAAGACACGAGGTTAGACTCTTTTATGGTGTAAGATTGCCCGGACCCGCCCGGCGAATCCAGCTGCCTTAAATGCCAGTCTAATGTGAGAGGTCTTTATGAGGTTATGGCCTGAACGAATTAAGAAATACTTAACAAGATAAACATGTGAAGTGGGACATGGGGATTAAGTAGGTGCCTTGGGTGGCATGAGGAATCTAGTGGGTGCCTTTAGTGGCATTTGAAATACGATTAGTAAGACTTAACCAAACACACATGTAAATGAACATGACTAAGAAGAAGGTTAAGTGAGATATACTAGTGGGGACAAGCTTAGGTGGATAGCTTGTGGTAAGTTATTGGGGGCCCATTTCAACCAGTAACCCAAACGTATCTTTGTGGGCTCGACCCAAGTCGAGGACATGACACGCATACTGGGCTTGACTATAAGAGGACAAACGGGTTAGCGATGGCAACGCAAGTCCAACGGGTTTCATATGCGTTTGTGGACCCGGGCTAGTAGGTAAGACGTTGTTGCATAGTATAGATATAAGCCGTGCATTCTCAAGTGTATCGGGTTGCCACTTTTGGGGAGTGATACACCCCACTATGGGGCCAGCACAGGTATCTACGAGTAGGGAGCCGATCGAAAGTGGGTAGTGGGGTACACCTAGCGGAGATAGGGGCAGGCGGCACCTATGTAGTCAGCTAGGGGTACACAAAGTTATTTATAAAATTTCTAAGTGAAGCAAGTGGGATCAACCTTTAGGGTGACTGGTGTGATGCAGTGTAGTAATTATTCGTTAGTATTAGGTGTGCCTTTAAAGTTATCTTTATCTGCTCTTCCATACCCAATAGTTCATAGACATTTCCTTGTTTTCCAGCTTATGCCTTAATCTAGTTATTTTGATAATAGTATTGTTAGAATTATCATACTCGCCAGACTTTATGTCTGACACCCTCTATTTCTATCTTCTTTCCCACTCCAGGTCCTCAGGGTGGACCCAACTCTAGTGGAGTCTGATTGAATTTCTTATTCTCTCTTTTGGAAAGCTTGGACCGCTGAAGTAAAGTCCAGCTTGTTATCTTCTTTAATGGCTATTTATGTAATGGGATTATGTATTTTGTTTTATCAAGATGGATATTGTACTTGACTCTGATTTATGGTTTTATGATGTAACAAACATGTTTAATTTCCGCTGCAATGAAATAAAGTTTTAGATTTCCAAGTACTACTTATTATCTGTCTTATTGTAATTTTTCTGTTCTATATTCACTTAAAACCTCCATGGAAGTTAATGCATTCCCTTTGTGAGTGACATTAATGGACGTGGGGTGTTACACGTGGTATCAGAGCTTAAGGTTACCAGAACAGATAAATTTTTTAGAAAAACTATTTTTCTAAAGTATTTTTGGAAGAAGTGTTTTCAAAAACATGTCTTAATGAGTTATTTTAAGAGGAAAGTTTTTATGAAAAACATAATCCCCAATAGCCATATCCTTATCTTTCGAATTCTCCATTTTGAATCTTTCCTTCTTCGTTTCAGCATGGCTGAAGATCTTAACCTTCTGGAAGGTGTAACGATACCAGGATGGTATAGGAGGTTATTAGAGGCTAGGGCCGCTGCAGGTCCAGCCAATGTTCCTCCACCACCAGTTGCACCCGCTCCTCCTCCTCCTCCCCCTCCTCCCCCTCCTCGCGCTGATATTTTAGCAAATACATGCAAGGAATTTTAGGCTATGGGTGGAAAACCTTTTCAAGGGTCAGAAACGTTTGTGGAAGCTAGAGATTGGCTTAAGGAGGTGGAAGAATTGCTAGAAATCATTGAAGTAGAAGAAGGGAGGAAAGTCAAATTAGCAGCTTGGTTAATGAAGGGAGAGGCCTCGTTTTGGTGGGAGGTCACTAATGGGGAGCGTCCTGTTGATTCTTGGGCGGATTTCAGACGTAGGTTTGAGGCAAAGTTTCTCTCAAGGGCAGAAGAGAATCTATACATGGAAAGGTTCTTGACATTGAAGCAGGGAAATCTATCAGTGAAAGAGTACGTCAACAAATTTTACCAATTAGCAAGGTTTGGCTTAGATTTGGTGAACACACAGGAGAAGAAGGCTCTGAGATTCGTTAATAGCTTGAATGAGCCATTGTAGGGGTTGGCTATGACCCACATCCCTATGGGGGCCACCTTTGAGAAGCTAGTAGACATGGCACTCATGCATGAGGAGAAAGGCGCTAATGCTAATAAGGCACCCGAGAAGAAAGGGGATCGGAAGAAACCACAACAGCAAAACAAGAAGGGTGGTAAAGACAATAATGGCAAAAAAAGAAAAGATGCGTTAACTGTGGGACACTAGGCCATCTCAGCAAGGATTGGAAAAAGAAAAAGAAGACTGGTTGTTTTCACTGTGGCGAAGCGGGACATCTAGTGAAGGACTGCCCAAAGAAGGGGCAGAGGGCAGGGTCTACCTCGGGAGGACAGGTGCAGGCTCTTATGGCACCAGGGCAGGCAAGGGGACAAGTTCAGGCTCTTGCGGTCCCACCGCTGCAAGAATGAGGTAGAACCATTTCCATTGAAAGCATAGTTTTTCTGTTTGATCATCCTGTCCATACCTTATTCGATTCGGGCGCATCGCATTCGTTTATCTCTACATCATTAGTTGAATTACTGCACTTAAACACCAGTTTAATAGAGGATCCCTTAGTTGTTTCGAATCCAATTGGGGGCTCAGCTTATTCGTCCATGATATGTTTGGATTTGGAAATTTCTATACTTAGCGTTGGGTTTAGATGTGATGCTTATGTTTTGGGCTTCACGGGCTATGGGCTAATTTTAGGAATGTATTGGTTATCCAGAAATGGGGCCGTTCTTGATTGTGAAAGGAGAGTAGTAAGGCTCATGATTCGCCTTGGCAACACTCTCGAAATCTTTTGTAATCTCATAAATTCCGTTATGCTAAGTTATCTAGAATCGCTTGACACGTCGGTGGAAAATCTACGATCTGTTAAGGTAGTCCAAGAATATTCGGATGTGTTTGAGGAGGTGAAGGGCTTGCCTCCGAAGCGGGAGATAGATTTCCGAATATATCTTGTGGATAATGCAAAAACAGTATCTTTGCCAGTACGCCACATGGCTCCTCGTGAAAGGGGGGAACTCAATAAGCAAGTGAAGGAGTTGCTTGAGAAGGGGTTCATAAGACGTAATATATCGAAGTGGGGTGCTCCAGTAGTGTTTGCCACGAAGGCGAATGGGTCCCTTAGACATTGTGTGGATTATAGAGAACTTAATAAACTTACTAAGAAAAACAGACACCCGCTACCGAGGATTGACGATCTCTTCGTTTAGTTAGTTGGCGCCTCATCAACGTTTTCGCAGTTGGACTTAGCCACTGGATTCCATCAGTTGAGAGTGGCTGAGGATAGCATTGGCAAGACTGCCTTTAGGACTCTGGACGGTTTCTATGAATGGCTAGTAATGCCCTTCGGTTTGACAAACGCCCCCGCATACTTCGTTGATTTGATGAGTAGGCTGTTTAGGGAGTACCTTAATAAATTCGTGGTGGTCTTTGTAGATGACATCTTGATCTTTTCTAAGAATGAAGAAAAGCATGCCCTACATCTTAGGGAAGTGTTGAAGACTCTACGAGCACATAACCTTAAAGATAAATTTACTAAGTGTCACTTCTGGAGAGAGGAAGTGCGATTCTTAGGGCATGTGGTTTCCAAAGAAGGGATAACTGTGGATCCCGCGAAGGTGGTGACCATCCAAGATTGGAAGGTCCCTAAAAATGCTACCGAAGTAAGGAGTTTCTTAGGGTTGGCTGGCTACTATAGGAAGTTTATCAAAGACTTCGCAAAAATATCAGCTCCATTGACACGCCTGACGAAGAAGAACCTAGTCTTCGCATGGGACGTAGATTGTGATGATGCGTTCCAACGTTTAAAGAGAGCTTTGACCTCAGCTCCAGTCTTAGTGCTGCCAGACAGGAGTAAGCCATTTACTGTTTATACCGATGCTTGTGGGACAGGTCTAGGCGCAGTCTTAATGCAAAAGGGAAGGGTAATAGCCTATGGTGGAAGGCAGTTATGGGTGCATGAGAAAAATTACCTTACACATGACCTAGAGTTAGCCGCAATTGTTTTCGCGCTTAAGTCTTGGCGTCATTACCTTCTTGGCGAGAAATTCGAATTGTTCACTGACCACAAATCTTTAAAATACTTATTCTCTTAGAAGGACTTGAACTTAAGGCAGCAAAGGTGGATGGAGTTCTTAGCGTCCTACGATTTCGAAATAACGTATACTCCTGGCAAGGGTAACGTGGTGGCAGATGCCTTAAGTAGGAAAAGGTTGTCCTTGAGCCTATTGTTTGTTGAGCAGCGAAACTTAGAATTCATATCTATGTTTGACTTTAGACCTTCCGTTTACTTTGTACCCGGTTTGCTAGCATCCTTGGAGGTCAGACCTACGCTTTTGGGACGGATTGGTGAGGCACAGCGAGACGACCCACAGTTGGTTGAGTTAGTAGAAAAGCTCAAAAGAGGGGAGTCATCACGCCATCTCCGTAGGTATACCCTGGATGATAAGGGATGGTTACGTAGGGATAATAGACTTTGTGTACCTCGAGACGAAGGTTTGAGGAAGGCTATTCTTGATGAAGCACATCATTCGAAGATGACCATTCATCCCGGCGGGGACAAGATGTACAAATACATGAAGCGAGTTTTCGTTTGGGCCGGTATGAAGAGGGATGTGGCCGAGTATGTTGCTAGATGCTTGGTGTGCTAACAAGTAAAAGCGGAGTAAAAGAAACCCGGTTGGTTGCTTCACCCATTGGAGGTTCCACTATGGAAGTGGGAAAGTGTCTCGATGGACTTTGTGGATGGACTACCAAGATCAAGGAAAGGTAATACGGGGATTTGGGTTATAGTAGATAGACTTACTAAAAGTGCCCATTTTATTCCCGTGAAGAGTAAGAGGACTGCTCCATGGTTAGCTTCTGTATACGTCCGAGAGATAGTTCATTTGCATGGTGTTCCTTCTAGCATAGTAAGCAATCCTATCTTCACTAGCGAATTTTGGAGGAGCTTACAAGAAGCGGTAGGGACTCGGTTATGTTTGAGCACCGCATATCATCCTCAGACGGACGGCCAGACTGAGAGGGTGAATCGCATTCTAGAGGATCTTTTGAGGCTATGTATCCTAGACTTTGGGGGTACATGGGAAGAACATCTTCCGTTGGTAGAGTTCGCATATAATAACAGCTTTCAATCAAGCATTTGCATGGCACCTTTCAAAGCTCTTTATGGACGACCTTGTCGTTCACCTACATGTTGGTGGGAATCTACGGATAAGATCTTACTTGGTCCCGATATGATTAGAGAGACTTCGGAAAAGATCGACTTGATTCGAAGGAGGATGAAGACGGCGCAAGATAGGCAGAAATCTTATGCAGAAAAAAGGAGGACAGATCTTGAGTTTGATGTTGGGGACATGGTCTTTATCAAGGTGTCTCCATTACGGAATGTTGTTCGCTTTGGGTCCTTTGGGAAATTAGCACCAAGGTTTGTAGGGCCGTTTCCTATTAAGGAGAAGATTGGACAGATTGCGTATAGAGTGGAGTTGCTTGAGAGACTTAGTGGTGTACACGACGTATTCCATGTGTCACATTTGAGGAAGTGCTTGCACGAGACCGCAGAAGTGGTAGAGCCGAGCTTGCTTAGAGAGGTGGAGATAGAGCGTGATGCAATGATTCGACAAGCTCCTACATGCATTCTTGGGTCGGAGATCAAGAAGTTGAGGAATCGAGAGGTCAGACTAGTCAAAGTGCAATGGGGAGATGGTGAGAGCAACGCTACTAGGGAGACAAAAGCGAAGATGCGTTCGTTGTACCCTTTTCTTTTTGAGGGTATGCCTTTAAATTTCTCCTTCGCTTAGCTTGTACTTATCTTATCTATAGTATGTCCTCTTGCTGGTATCTTTAACGTTTAGTTAGGATAATCCTATGGTTGAAACATGTGTTTGAGACATGTTATGTATGATGGATGCAAAGTGGATGCAAGTGTTTGCTAGTGGTTGCTCGTGGACGCATATACACACACTATTAGGCACTAGATCGGCTCAATCACTTCATATTGCATATTGCATATATATGGATGTATTTAGTAAAATGGATGTATGAGGATTTTTTTTATCATATGGATGCTGCATTCAGATAATGATTGTGCACGCATATAGAGATAATATGTAGCATTAAGGAACTTTTGCATACATAATGAACGCATGGCACTATCATGATTTGCATTAAGGAGGTCAACTGAATAAGTGGACCGCCTGATTTTGCATTAGATATGGACATATACACACACTGTGCATTTAAACATGAAAGCATTAGAAGTCTATAAGGACAATGGATGCCTTTGTTTGATGGTTGAGTAGATGGACGATTGGATGTTAGGATATACATTCTTCTTGACTTGAAGATTTCGGGGTCGAAATCCTTTAAGGAGGGGAGAATGTAACACCTAGTAATTCTGTTAATATTAATGTTCACAAATTAAAGAATAACTAATCTCAAACTTGAGAATTGTGGAAAACGAGTTGCGCCATTGTGTTCGTCTCAGAATTCTGGTAAAAATAGAGTCTGAGTTTGCATGATTTGGACTTCATATGAAGGAGATATGGCCATCGGAAGTTTCAAAAAATTCAAAATTCGAAGTCAAACAGGCCAAGCGGGAAATTTCCCGCCCAGCACCCCAGGTCGACTGGGGAGTCGACTGGGCAGTCGACACACCCAGGTCAACTGGGGAGTCGACTGGGCAGTCGACACCCCCAGGACTAGGTCGACTACGCAGTCGACTTGGGTATCGACCTGGTCCAGTCGGCCAGGTTTTGGCAGTGCCCAATCTTGAGCTGCTGATGTGTCTTTAGAGCTGAGTTGGCTAATTTAACGGTTCAGGTTAGTTTTGAGTTGATCTGATGGTCTAAATAAATCCTAAACTCTATATATACCTAGGTAGTCTCTCACTCTAAATTCACATAAAAAATAGAATAGCCGCTGTCATGCCATCGCCATGGAACTCAGTGTAGCCGCCGCCAACAAAGAAGGAAGAAAGCTAATCAAAACTCTAATTCTACTCAACAATAAAGCAAGTCAAGACTCTCTTTCTTTTCTAATTGTGAGTATGATGATCTTAATAAGATTATTAGCAAACTAATTAGATTAAGATGTGATATGGATCATAAGAAAATGATGTGAATTGTCATATATGTTGTTGTAAACCTTATGCTATCATGTATGTTGTAAATCCTATGTTATGTGATGATGACATCCTATATGTTGTAAATCATGCTATGATGATATTATATATGTTGCAAGTTTTTATGCTAAGTTGTGATGTTACAAAGCCATGAATTTATTATGTTGTAGTTAGCTTATGAATCATGATGTTGATTATATATATTTGAGCTATAATGATTCACATGATAAATCACATGTACCTATGCAAGTTTAGATTTATTAGTAAGTATAATCCCACATATTGTATGACATCTATTTAGATCTAGAATTATGACATCTATTTAGATCTAGAATTATGCTATGACATGTGTGAGTTCTATGTGTTAGATGCTAGTTCACAGCATCATTATGTTGCATAAACCACATATGCAAGTTTATACATGAACTTGGGTTATGATCATATTATGTAAGTTGTGACATTTAACCAAACAAGTTGACACATTTAGATCCATGACATGCGTAGTTTTATGCAAGTTTCACCCTTATTACGATTAGATGTATTTTATTTGTCTATATGTTGTGATAATTTATCTTTGTGCTAAGAGTTAGACTATTCGAGTCTAAAGTATATTTTGCGTAGAATAAGCGAACGTATAACGTGGGGTAGGGGTAATATTAAGGATTTAATATTAAGAAATTGGGGTGCAATTGATATGATTTTGCATACCGTAAGTGGATGGGCATAATTGAGTCAATTATGGACATCATTAAAATTGGAATTAATTAATGACTTGAATAGGGATATATTTAAAACTGGGGTAAAAGATTATAAGTGTTAATCAATGCTTAGGACACGAGGTTGGACTCGTTTGTGACATAAAACTGCCCGGACCCGCCCGGCGAATCCAGTAGTCACAAATGTCAGCCCAATGTGAGAGGTCCTAGGCCCAAATTAAAGCATAACAGTTGTAAAGACACGAGGTTAGACTCTTTTATGGTGTAAGACTGCCGGACCCGCCCGGCGAATCCATCTGCCATAAATGCCAGTCTAACGTGAGAGGTCTTTATGAGGTTATGGCCTGAATGAATTAAGAAATACTTAACCAGATAAACATGTGAAGTGGGACATGGGGGTTAAGTAGGTGCCTTGGGTGGCATGAGGAATCTAGTGGGTGCCTTTAGTGGCATTTGAAATATGATTAGTAAGACTTAACCAAACACACATGTAAATAAACATGACTAAGAAGAAGGTTAAGTGGGATATACTAGTGGGGACAAGCTTAGGTGTATAGCTTGTGGTAAGTAATTGGGGGCCCATTTCAACCAGTAACCCAAACGTATCTTTGTGGGCTCGACCCAAGTCGAGGACGGGACACGCATACTGGGCTTGACTATAAGAGGACAAACGGGTTAGCGGTGGCAACGCAAGTCCAACGGGTTTCATATGCGTGTGTGGACCCGGGCTGGTAGGTAAGACGTTGTTGCATCGTGTAGGTATAAGTTGTGCATTCTCAAGTGTATCGGGTAGCCACTTTAGGGGAGTGATACACCCCACTGTGGGGCCAGCACGGGTATCTACAAGTAGGGAGCCGATCGAAAGTGGGTAGTGGGGTACACCTAGCGGAGATAGGGGCAGGCGGCACCTATGTAGTCAGCTAGGGGTACACGAAGTTATTTTTAAAATTTCTAAGTGAAGCAAGTGGGATCAACCTTTAGGGTGATTGGTGTGGTGCAGTGTAGTAATTATTCGTTAGTATTAGGTGTGCCTTTAACGTTATCTTTATCTACTCTTCCATACCCAATAGTTCATAGATATTTCCTTGTTTTCCAGCTTATGCCTTAGTCTAGTTATTTTGATAGTAGTATTGTTAGAATTATCATACTCGCCTGACTTTATGTCTGACCCCTGCTATTTCTATCTTCTTTCCCCCTCCAGGTCCTCAGGGTGGACCCAGCTCTAGTGGAGTCTGATTGAATTGCTTATTCTCTCTTTTGAAAAGGTTGGACCGCTGAAGTAAAGTCCAGCTTGTTATCTTCTTTAATGGGTATTTATGTAATGGGATTATGTATTTTGTTTTATCAAGATGGATATAGTACTTGACTCTGATTTATGGTTTTATGATGTAACAAACATGTTTAATTTCCGCTGCAATGAAATAAAGTTTTGGATTTCCAAGTACTACTTATTATCAATCTTGTTGTAATTTTTCTGTTCTATATTCACTTAAAACCTCCATGGAAGTTAATGCATTCCCTTTGTGAGTGACATTAATGGACGTGGGGTGTTACAATTCCCTTGTACCATGAGATTTCTTTTGCTTCTTATCGTGTTTAGATTCACTCTTTATTTGTTTCTTCAAAGATTTGCAACTTATCGACAAATGTCCTTGTTAGTTGCAGTTATTGCATATGGTAGTAGTTACTGGTCCTGTAGTAACTCGGAAATCTAGGCCAATTTAAATTTTTTATTTTGGCAATTTTAGCGAATTTTAATTATTTAAAATGAATTATTTTAAATAATATCAACGAGAAATTTATTTTGAATATAATTCGAACGTATAAATTCGTTTGAATCGACAATAGAATATGAATATTTATTTATATTTATAAAAGGAATTGAAAATGGCGCGGTAGTTCGATAATTCGATTTCAAATTTCAATTGAACGTACAGGATTCAAAATAAACCGGATGTTAGTGAAACCAAAAATAATGGAATCTAATTATGACTATCTTTCCAACGAACCCGAAAAATCAAAATTTCATAGCGGGAATCAAAAGATATGTCCAGTTGAATTTTCAGAATAGTCGTTATGGAATTCAGGCCCTTAAAAATGGGAATTTTGCAAACGACCTCGGATTTCGACGAAACCACTTTTGTTGGATCCGGGATGTAAAGATATTGCTAGGTTTCAAATTTCATAATTTTTCGAATCAATATGTGAGCGTGGCAAAGGAAAACGCGTTTGATCAATTTCAGTTGATTTTAATCGACTGGAAAATGGCCATTTTTCCAATGGTCTCAGAATTTGACGAAACTAGTTTTGTTAGGACCGTATCATCAATACGAAGCTAGAAAATATTTTTCGGGAATTTTTCTAGTTAGTATGTGGCCCCGGAAAATTGAATTATGCGTTCAAATTCAATATATAGAGTTATATGTTGATTTTGATGAAAACTGATCGAATCAGCTTACGATACATATCCCATTGTGTTTGGAATGGGGGTAATACGCTATGGACGGCAAGCGGTGGGCCTCGTTTCGAGGTCAAAATAAAAAGTCAACTTTTTTTTTGAAATAAAATAATATAAAAATAAAACCTCTCCCCTCTCCCCCTTACTTCCTCTCCGCCCCCCCCCCCCCCCCCCACGTTCATTTCTAAAACGAATAAGAAAAAAAACCACAGTAGCCTCCCCCCCCCCCCCGGTCCAGCTCCACCGCCGATCAACACCTTCTGGCGCAGCCCCTCTTCTTCTTCTCCACCTCGCCTCCTCCTCCCACTTCCTTCCCCCTCGCGATTGGAAGCCGCGCCTGAAACCTTAGCGGACCCCCACAGCCAAAACTGACGTCGCCACCCCCTATCCGACCACCGCCTCTGACTTGCCGTGGTCCCCACCCAGCCTGCTGTCACCACCAGCGAACCACGAGCCTCCTCTCCCCTTCTTCGACCAAATTCGAAGCTCCACAGCCCCATGCTGTCTATGATTGATACTTATGATTTGAAGTTGTTTTATACAAGCTCCACAGCCCCATGCTGTCTATGACTGATACTTATGATTTGAAGTTGTTTTATACACTATGCACTTGTAATAGTACCAAATGATTTGTTTAAAACGTACTAAGCATGTTTGGCTATTATAAGGGAAAACCCTATCCCCCGGCTTGCGTTGCATTGTGTGATAGGACCTGGGTCTTATAATAGCTTCATTTTTCCAAAAATCATTGCACTGTTTTGTTATATGCACTGGTATTCTTGGGAGGAAACCCGTTCCGTGTTATACGGCGTGGTCCCTTGATTTACCTAACTTTAAATAAAGATTTACAACTGTTTTAGTTCTCACACCAGTCCCATGACTGACCTGGAGTTTATTGTTTTAACCTAAACTCTCGGTGCCCTTATTTTGACACGGCCAGCTAGTAGTTTTGGTTTTGCAGATTTATATTCACAGGATCCTGGTTTACAGCTGGAATGATATCCGGAAAGCTTTGTATCCGTATATCTCTTTCAGTTGTGTTTGTATTATTTTCCGCTGCTATGTATTTAAATATAATTTAAATCTGTGATATTTCTGTGTAATATTGGTTTATACTCTGTATATTCTTATATTCTGATGGAATTGTTGTAATATACAATGAAATGTTCTTCCGTCTGCGTTCTGTTGTGGCTTGTTCTTGAATTATCCGCGCTTTCCTTACCGGGGAAGTTACGGATTCTTACAGGTCCTTTCTTAGACTTAAGCTTTTTCCTATTGAATATAGACCTCTTATTAAACTCAGACTTCATACTTGCCTCCGGCTGCGTACTTGTCTCTGGGATATCAGTATCAAATTTCCTTTTGTTGCTATAACTACATTCCTCTTCGTCCTACAAAAGACCCTGCTTATCCAGATTTTCATATTGATAAGCCATGTATATCATTTCAAAAAAAGATTGTTGCACATGAGCAGTTACACTACTTTGATACTTTCTTTGGAGCCCGTTAATAAACCCCAGATTCTTCTTCTTAGGATCTTGAATTAGATGTGGGGCAAAACGAGAAATTCATTGAATTTCTTATGATATTCCGATATGGTCATATCTCCTTGAATCAGATAGTAGAATTCATCACTTAATCGCACAGTCGCTTCTGGAGGGGTAAATATTTCATTGAATATTTCTTTAAATCTATCCCAGGTAATATTACCTTCTGGATTATCTTTAATAATGGTTTCCCACCAGATTAAAGCTTCGTCTTTGAGTGCCCAAGATGCCAGTAATATTTTCTGATCATCCCTCAGCTTGAAACATTCAAAAATCCTCTCAGCAGAACGCATCCAAGCTTGAGTTTGAATAATGGACTCATTTCCCAAGAACGGTATTCCACCCAGATTCCGATACCTCTTTAATAGAGCTTCTATATCTGATCCTGGCTGTGGAAGCACAACTGGCTCATTAAATTGTCGAACGATAAGATTACTTCTTCTACTTCTTCCACTCATTTTTTTATGTCTGCAAATGGCAGACAATGTGTAAGGTCAATAGAAAAGGTACTTTAAAGCATAGAGACATATATTTGAATGTAAATGTGTCTATCGGGGTGTATTTCATTCTGCTACACTCATTCTAGGATATTACTGATCCTATCTGAAATGAGTTATTCGTCTTAGAACACTACTGGTTCTATTTCTGACGAGTTCGCTAATATGTTATATCCAAAACTAAGCTTAACCAAAGCTACGATACCATGTGTGACAAATCCAAACCCCCGTTCCACGGTGGCAAGGGTAATCTTTGGAATATTACGCATAAACAAATAACAACAGAACAAAAATATATAAATACACTAGATAATGTACATTAAAAATATACTGGAAATAATAATCATCAGAGTTACACAGTATACAGGATCACACATAGTACAAAATACAATTCAGGTTTACATAAAATGTCTACAGCGGAATGAAAACATAATATGTACAACAGGAGATGAACAACATAAAAAGAAAGACATGATAGAATCCATCTTCAACTCCATAGCTATCCCGAAAGAGCCTGCTAAAACCTGGATACAAGGCTGCCCGTGTAGAAATAGGGGCACCCGAGTTTGAAAGTGAAACAAACTATGAGTCAGTCATGGGACTGGTATGAGAAATCTATTTAACTTATTTTACAATAAGGCCAATCACAGGACCACGCCGCTAACGCGGAACGGGTTTACTACATTGGATTTCCAGTTCCTAAAATAATTAAATCATTTAAACATCGCAATGCTTTTTATAAAAAAAATGAAGCCATTATAAGACCCAGTTCCCATCACACAACAACTCAAACAGGACGATAGAGTTTTACCTTATAATGGCCAAAATATGCTTGATACGAATGGAAAAAGCATTTGATATTATTACTAGTGTTTATATGTTTCCAAAACAATTTCAATCATAAGTATCAATCATAGACGGCATGGGTACCATATATCAGGTCGCCACACATAGGTTTACAATCAAAAGCGCACGATGTCGTATTTGGAAATTGGATTTCCATCATGAACCAAGGCAAGGGATCGTCCTTACCGCTTCGAGACACTCTAGCCCGAGCCTCAGGCAAGTACTCAGTCAAGCCTTGGATCGTCAGGGCTGGTCCACATGGTGTGGATTAAAATGCCTGAACACTGCGTTTCCTGCCCTTTGAGGCGTAAATTGGTCATATCCCGACCAAATCATCGGCTCCAAAGAGACCGAAATAACTAAAGTGCCTCGCTATCCATCATCCACATAAGTATAATGCTCGGGCGTGTAAAACCTAAAACACCACTCCTAGCTAGAAGGAAACGCATGTCCTCCCTAAAGTCCTCTCCAGTTTTTAGTCCATACCGGGGTGTGAGGCTCGCGAATCAACACTAAACACAAAGTAGCTATTTAAAGCCATGCTTTGATCATCAAGCACAAGGCTCTGCCTTTCAACAAAAGCCTAGATCACGGTATCTCTGCATGCCACGTTGTCAATCTACAATGTTAGACACACATCCATTTTCAAGTCCGTTCTGGGTCTGAACGAAACTGGAGGCACCTTATTCCTCTCCCGTATGTCCAATAAAAGAGAGAGGCCCTCGCACATCCAAACGATCAACAAGTATGTATGGACAACCACCACTGTAACCCCTTCAGGGCAGCAACTCCCATCAAAGGCATCAGTAGTCATCCATTCGATGTGAAGATCATCGGTCTTGCATCGCCTTCATATCTTCGACTCCTAACCGTTGATCAATTATTTGAAATGAGAATTAACTCGGACTTTTCAAATAATTCACGTATATTTAGAATTCAAATCAATTCATTTCCTAGTTAAATTATTCAACATCCATTATTCAGTTCATTAATGTAATTTTAGTGTCAAACACATTCAATCATCAAATATCCAATAAACCGAGTAAATTCAGTTTATTTCCATTTCATATCGTTTATAATATTTTATAATGATTTATTGCTATTTTTATTTACTTAAAAATAGCCAATTTATTTAAAGAACGCTTCAGGCTATAACGCGGCCATGGCGCTGTTTTTCTCCAGATTTGATTTACACATATCTGAAAGTCTAACCATTGGTCCTTATAAATTTTATACCATTGGAAAGATCTTTTAAAAACGGACCCAATGGTTTTGGTTACGGGAAAATCCGACGGTCGGATCTTCCGTAATAATCATTTAAAATCAAGATTTTAGAATACGAACCGCAGCGTGGTTATTCAATTTATTTTAGTTACATATATATATATATATATAATCTGTTCCTCGATTTCTAAACCATTTTCATTTCATATATGTGATGAAAATAATATTTTTATCCAACAAATATTTATTTCAACAAATGACAATTTTTAACACTTCATGTACATAATAAAAATGAAATTTTTATGGTCAAAGCAATTTATTTCAAACATGATTATTTTTAGCAATTCGTGTATATTATAAAAATGTGATTTTTATTGTTAAAACAATTTATTTCAAACATGAATATTTTTAGCGATTCGTGTATATTACAAAAATGTGATTTTTATTGTTAAAACAATTTATTTCAAACATGAATATTTTATACACTTCATATACATAATAAAAATGTGATTTTTATTGTTAAAAAAATTTATTTCGAACATGAATATTTTTAGCGATTCGTGTATATTATAAAAATGTGATTTTTATTGTTAAAACAATTTATTTCAAAAATGAAGATTTTTAGTATATATCGTCTATGGTCTGTGTATATTATAAAAATGTGATTTCACGTCAACCAAAATCCAAACAATCACAACCAATATATATCGTCTATGGTCTGTGGACGAGGGGAGTATATATACATACATATATATATATATATATATATATATATATATGTATATAAATATATTTCAATTTCATTTCAACTCACATATGATTTTTACAACGTATATATAACTTATACATCGCATATATAATTTATACAATGCTTATACAAGAGGTGTACAACGCTTATATAACTTATACATTGACTATATAATTTACACATCGCCATTCCATATCGTTTATAACTTAAAATTTTCACATTCGGTTCCACTCCCCCAAAAAATGTAGGAAGCTCCAAAAATTCTCCGGTCTCTTCTGGAATGTAGAAGACGTCCACACGGTCCCGGTGTCTCTTGTTTCACTGGATTTCGACAACATAGCAAAAAGATATGATTTTTATCATGAAATCAAAATCCATAGTGCTTTTAAAGTGTTATTTTCTTTTCAAAATAAAACAGTCGTTACCTGCCAAGGAGGTTTAAAACTAGGTTTTTGATTTTCATGTAAACCGTTGAACGAGAGGATGATCAGCTTGTGCAGCGTTGTAGAGCTTGGAGTTGCGCTCATGCGCGTGGTAAAGGCTCCTAGTTCAATCCACCGGGGAGAGCACGGCGGCAGCTGAAAGTGGCGAAGTTGGGGGTGTCGATTCTCCTTGTACACATGACGAGAGGAGGAGTGGTTGGTACTGATTTGAAGAGGAAGGCGAGCTCTACAAAAAGTTCAACTAGAGCTAGGATTTTTACTGCATGGATTCGCCAGAAAAGAGGAGAGAAGGTGGTAGCGGGTTTCCATCATCGAGATCTGGAGCGGGGAGAGAGAAAGTCGTATTCTTTATTTTTTTTAATTTATGAATGAACTTTTCTAATTGGTCCATATTTATATAAGTTCAAAAATATCAGTTTTTCCAAATGAACTCCAATTCAAACCCAATGACTGTCGCCCCTAGCTAAATACCGCCATTTTGAACACAATGGAATATGTTTCGTACGCCCATTCGACTGTTTCTGTGATCTTTTCTTCAAATTAAAATATAAAACATTCAAATATGGATTTGAACGTACATTTCAATTTGCCGAGGCCACATACTGATCCCAAAAATTCTAGAAAAATAAATATAGATAATTTTGGACGATACGGTCCTAACAAAACTAATTTCGTCGAATTTGGAGATCGGTTGAAAAATGGCTATTTTTTGGTCGATGCAAACTGGCTGAAATTTACACATTTTCCTTTGCCACGCTCACATATTGATTTCAAAAATTATGGCATTTGAAACCTAGCAATAATTTGACATCCCGGATCCAACAAAAGTGGTTTCGTAGAAAACGGAGGTCGTTTGCAAAATGTCTATTTTCAAGGGCTATATAAACTCCATAGCAACCTTTCTGAAAATTCATTTGGCCATAACTTTTGATTCCCGCTATGAAATTTCGATTTTTCTGATTTGTTAGAAAGATATTCATAAACAGATTTAAATATTTTTGGTTTCACTAAAATTCGTTTTGTTTTGCATCCTGTACAGTCAGTCAAAGTTCGAATTCAAATTTTCAAACTACTGCGCCATTTCAGGCCTTGTTTTATAATTAAAGTAAATATATAATATATTTTTGGTTGTTATTATTTAAAGTAATTTTATTTTAAATATTCAAAATTCATTAAAATAGCCAAATTAAAAAATTTAAATTGGTTCTGATTTTCCAGGTTGTTACACCACTTACTTTAAATTCCTGAATGATGTCTCCGCTCTGAATGATATTTGAGGCTATTATGATATGTTTTTTGACAAATATCCTTCTAAGAAAATATGAGCCCACTTTATTTTATTTCTAGCATAAGAACCAATGAACTATTTTCCATAAGTATATGGCGCATGCGATTTATTGGATTGGAATGGGACAGACGAAATTGTTGCGGAAGGAAGAGTTGTGTCATGTGATCCAAATGAGCTTGTCCAACAATCCCTCTGGGGTCTGATGCCAAGAAAATTAAAATAGACATTGTGGGGAAACCAAATGCTTTCTTGTGGAGACCTTCACTTTATTTGACACGTATTGGAGAAGTTGAAAGTGAGATAGTAGCATGGCCATCTATTAGAGTTGATTTGCACAACTTGGATAACTCAGAAAAAGAAGATAATGCGGTAATCTTACATTTTTAATATTACTTAAGTTTTCATTTTGAATATACAAAAATATTAATCATTGTGTCTTGTTAATAGAGTAAAAGTAGTAGCATACATCATAACTACATTTTAATCGATTGGAGTGAGAGCGAAGAAATAGTTGTAGAAGGACAATTACTTTTGAGTGATCCAAAATAACTTGTGAATGATCTTCCTCTTGGACCGGCTACTGTTGCAGCTTGGATAGATAATCCAAAAATAGAAAATGCTTTTGTATGGAGGCCTACTAAAGGTTTGACACGAATTGGAGAAGCCATTGGTTTCAAAGTCGCATGGCCTAAATCAAAAGTAATCATCGAGACTACTAATGCTGCATCATCCGCTGATTATAGGAGTAATGTTAGAGTTGTTGAGAAGGTGAACTTATTTATAATTGATTTTTTTTCATGGTACAAATTGTTGAAGATTATATAAAAAAAGTATTCATTTAATTGATATAGTACAAATTCTATGGAAAATGGTAACTGCAAGCTGATCGATTGGTCGAGAAAGAGAGAAATATTTGCATTAGGACGTGTGTCTTCAACCGATCCAACTACAATGGTTCATGGTGTTCCTTGGGAGAAAAATGCAATTAGAGTTTGGGTAGATATTGTAAAAATTCCAAAAGCACATCTATTGAGAACAACATATGATTTAGAAGTTATTGAAGATGCTCTTGGCACTACCATAGCTTGGCCTGCTGCGAACAATATAATGGAATCAGTTTCTAGTAAGTACAATTTCTTTATTTATTTATTCTTATGTTCATGTTTTAAACTGCAATTTTTTTAAAGAGGATTACACATAAATACCATTTTTTATACATGTAAAACTGGTGCTTTTGGTCGATCATGCAATAACACAATGATTTGACGCATCTTTAGAAAAATTACAATTTGTACAAGTCTGCAGTATTTATATGTTCCCTTCATGTCCGAATCGTGATTCTTAATAACATACACGGCCTTGAAGCATGACTCCATGTGCGCACAACATGCGACTGTCCCTACAAATTTTAATAATAAATACAATATTTACAATATAATAATTCAGATGTACATGTACTTATTAATATAATATAATATTTCAAGCGTATGTGTTTATATTTTATTGTTCCATACTGAACCCGAAACTTATCCACCAAGGAAGTTTTCATATCACAGCATCACCTATCCATTGGTCGCAGGGCCAATCCTAAGTTATTTTGGGCCATCGACAAAATTCGTATTAGGGCACTTTCATGTAACTATAAATAAATAAGTTGAAAAAATTATATACATACATGTGTATCAATGCATGTATGTGTGTTTACATACATATAGGAATAACTTACAGTAAAAAAATTAATATTCTTTCCCATTTAACGATTACAGACTAAGTTTGAAACAACACCAAAATATAATGAAAATTGTAAGGTGAATAATAAAGCTTGACTTATAAGTTATTGTTTGCTGACAATCATCTCTTTCTATGTTTACTTTCACAAGCAAACAAGTTTAAGTTCGAAGTATCTACAAAAATATCAACACTAGAGCTTTCCATATAGCATTTAAAATGATACTAATTATGGTACAACTTGGTTACAATCAGTATGAAAATATAGTTAAAATAAGATTTACTAAAACTGTTAAAACATATACCAATAATTAATTTAAAATAAAAACAGAGTTGAAATGCAAAAAATTATAAACAAAATTAAGAGAGACAATAATCTATATGATTGTATTAAGTGTTTGATCTCTAGCTTCTACTGCCATGCAAATTTTGATTAAAAGACTTAATGATTTTGAAGTGTTACCATACTTCTATTATTTAAGATGAACACATTCTTGAGTGATTATTGTATTATTACTAACTATGAATAAAAATCTTCAACAATAGTAATTGCAATAATAAAGGTTATTAGTAAAATAAAAAAGTAAGATAGAGTATCCAAATTTGATACATTTGGTTTGGCAGAGCATACTACAGCCAAAAAAATGAAGGCTGCAAATAATATACTGTAGTTATCACAAACTCAGGTTTAAAAAGAATGGAAGACTGAAAGTAATACCTTTTAACTCTTAGTAAGATCTAGAAAGTATGAAACATAAAATTCCTTATTCAAACCTTCAGTGAAAGTAGTAGACTAGGAGAGTAAAACACCCCACCTCCATTAAGGTCACTCACAAAGGGAATGCCTTAACTTTAGTGGAGGTTTTTAAGTAAAAGTTACAGATAAACACAAGACAGATATATATAAACACATATATATAAGCAGCATAAAACAGACAGACTTTTTATTTCATAAAATATGTGTTCATACAAAATATTTCCATTATTGTCTCATAACAACTTCCAAAACATTACATCATCATTTATGTCTTGGTTATTAAATAAAGAATCATAAAACATAATTAAAACTGCATAAATCCCCATAGAGTGTGTCCAATAGCCATCGCCAAGAAAAGAGAGTCCAAACCGTACATCTACTATCTTGAAGCTTGCAAAGAGTCTGACTAAGCTAGGTTGTTTCCTCTCTATGGACCTGGGGGAGGGGGGACGGAAGAAAAGAAGACGAAAGAAAATAGGGTCATACATAAAGCCTGGTAAGTCTAGTGACTCTTCAGTATGAGAACAAGAAAAAGGGCATGATAAGTATAAACTGGAAATAGGAAAGTATCATAACTTAGGTAAAGCAGTTTGAATCGAATATACTATCGCACCCCATACTAAATCTCTGCACCTACTTGCATTGTCTCAACTGGCACCCCATGATCGAGGTAAAGTGATCCCCCTTTTCCAAAGATCGGCTCCTACTCGCATAATTATATGTGTCTTACGGCCCCCAAATATTGTTGATACCTATGCTGGTCCCACCATGGGGTGTATCAAGTCCCATGGTGGCAACCCGACACAATACTAGCATGCATAGGTTATACTACTGGTGCCCCCAGTGCCCTGTTTGTCTGCTCCGAAGTGTGTGCACGCCAGCACTCCATTAGAACCCACACTGTTGCACCCACCGCCGTCACTTTTGACTGCTTACAATCAGCCCAGAAATCGTGCCCCACCCTACCTAGTTTTAGGTACCATGATACCTAATTGGGTTACTGCTGAAATGGGTCCCCGTTACTATGGTTTTCTAGTCAAACATGTTAAATGGTTAAGTGTCTGTATTTACCTAACCCCACCCATTAGTTTATTTAACATGTTGAATTGGATAAGTGTTTCAGTTAACTTAACCCTACCATCCTGACTTGTCTATCCTTAGCGTTTTAAAGCATTGACCACTCACATTAGATAGGTATTGTTACGGTTACTGGATGTGCGGTCGGTTCCGGGCAGGTTTACACCGTAACTCGGTCTAACCTCGGGTCTTTATTGGGCTCAATGCTTAACCACCCACATTAGATAGGTATTTTTGTGACTACTGGAGAGCCGGGCGGGTCCGGCAGGTTTACATCACAACTCAATCCAACCTCGTGTTAAGCATACTCGTATTTTCTAAATTTACATATTTGTCTTTATTACTTGTTATATGTAAATTTGCTAACAATTAAATGTTATGGCCCACTTTCCAAGTTTAACCTTTTTGGTATAAGAATTTATACCATTCAAGTGTCAGCAATTTTGGCATGTGACAAACATGCCAATTTCATATATTTTTATGTCAAGTTTTCTATAATTACCAATTTTCCCAACGTTACCCCATCTAATTATTAGGCTAACAATCTTAGCCTAATTTTACGTTCGCACGATTTTTAACAAATAATGTTAGGCTAAAAACTTAGCTTAATTTAGCGCACACAAAATTGGCATTAGGGAATTTATAAGCATAAACATGACATAGGTGTAAACTTGGCATTTTTGGCATAGTCAATATGAACATCATAGGTGTGAACTTGCAAAATAGTCAACATGAATATCATAGGTGTGAACTTGCAACATAGGCTAAATCAACTTACATACATGTGAACTTGCATTGAAATAGGGGTCTAACCAAATAGGTGTCACATGAATTAACATATGATTTAGACAACATAAGCCTAACCATGTTTAGATCTAGGCATCACATCGAGCATCACTAGCATGTGACAAGAATATAACATGTCCATAAAGTATGTATAATTTTATCGCATGTGCGAACTAGATCTAATCATATGTCCAACTACAACATGAAACATGTATTAAAGTGGATCTAGGCATGGATCCAATTAGGAACTTGCAACTTTTATATAATCATGGGAGCATGTATATGAAGATAATTATTTAGGCATAGAGGTTCCATTGTACAGCATATAACTTGACATAATTACCTAAGTATTGAGGTGTAGATATGAACCAAATAATTTGTATGCGAATTTGAATAGATCCAACATCAACTAGATTAATCCAAAAACATTCTAATGGATCCAACATCAACTCAATTATACCACAAACATCATAATATCACAATCGTTACAACACATAGATATGAATTAAAATCATCGTTATACAATAACACAATTCCATTTCCATTTTACATCGAATCAAATCCTAACTTTTATTCACATCGAAAAAATCACTATACTTACTACAAACGACGGTCTTGTTTTCTGATTTCTGGGTTCTGAATTTGAATTGCTTTCCTTTGGGTAGACAAATGTTGTTTGATTCTTGTTTTAACTTTAATTTTGGCTCATCTCTAAGCTTTTCTACAAGTGGAGGCTCCTCTCAGTTTTCTCCCGATAGCATGGCGGCTCCATCTTTAAAAAAAATTTAATGTGAATTTAGGTTGGAGACTTAAGTTGTTTATAGAATTTCAGATTGATTTGAGCTGTCAGATGATCATAGATGAATCTAGACCATTCACTTCGAGAGGAGCCAACCAGAATGTGACAAATAAGCCCTAGTTACACAGCCAAGCTCATAAATTTGACCAGAAACCGACCAGGCCAGCCAGGGCCAAACCAAATCGACTGGGCAGGTCGACCCCCAGGTCGACCTGGTCACTCAGGTCGACCCTTAGGTCGACCCCCAGGTCGACCTGGTGCCTGGGCGGGAATTTTCCTGCCCAGCCCAGTTTGGGTCTGAATTCGAAATTTGAACTTCATTTCAACTGTTTGAATTTTAAATTTGAATTCTGAAACTTCCGGAGGTCATAATTCCTTCATACGAAGTCCGATTCCCGCAAATTCGAACTCTATCTCAAGCAAAATTCCGAGATGAACGCAATGGCGTAATCTGTTTGCCTTAAATCTTTCATTCAGAACTAATTATACTTTAATTTGTTAATTTACAGTTAACAGAAAATTTCGGGGTGTTACATTCTCCCCTCCTTAAAGGATTTCGTCCCCGAAATCTTCAAGTCTGAAAGAACGTAAATCCTAACATCCAATCGTCCATCTACTCAACCATCAAACACAGGTGTCCATTGTCCTTAAAAGACTTCTAATGCTTCATGATCATATGCATAGTGTGTGTACATGTCCTAATTTAATGCAAAAATTAGGCGGTCTACTGATTCAGTTGACCTCCTTAATGAGAATCATGTAAGTGCCATGAATCCATTATGTATGCAATTTTTTTTCCCAACTCATAATTCTACATGAATGCACAACCATCCATACAAATGCGACATCCATATGAAAACATATCAAGTTTCAACCACATACAAATATGAATACATATATGCATATGCAGTATGAAGTGACTGAGCCGATCTAAAACCTAGGTTGTGTGTGTATATGTATCCATGAGCAACCACTTACAACCACTTGTAACCATCAACCATAACATGTTTCAATTACATGTTTACATCCAAAGGGGTTTCTACCTAAGGATAAAGGATAATATCGAGGAGATATACCTAAAAAGATTGATACAAGCACAACTTAAGGAAAAAGAGAGATCAAAGATGTACCCTCAAAAAGTAAAGGGTAGGCCGCGCGTATTCTGTCCTCCGTTTCCCAAGTCGCGTCTTCCTCGGCATTGCTCCACTGAACTTTGACAAGCTTGACTTCACGGTTGCGTAGCTTTTTGATTTCAGTTCCTAAGATTCAAGTAGGAATTCTCCTCACAGTTGCTTCGCGTTCCACTTCGGCTTCTTCTAGAGTGCTTAGCTCCACCACTTCCGCAGATTCATGTAGACATTTCGGAGATGAGAAACGTGAAAGACATTGTGAATTCTAGCCAACCTTTCGGGCAGCTCTACTCTATAAGCCATTTTCCCAATCTTCTCGATGATAGGGAATGGTCCTACAAATCTTGGTGCTAGCTTTCCTGCGGATCCAAAGCGAATGACGTTCCTTAAAGGTGATACCTTAAGGAAAACCCTATCCCTAACCTCAAACTCACGGTCGGTCTTTCTTTTGTCAGCGTAGGATTTCTGTCTGTCTTGGGCAGTCTTCATTCTCCTGCGTATCAAGTCCACTTTTTCTGAAGTTTCTCTGATCATGTCTGGCCCAAGTGTGAGCTTGTCTGTAAACTCCCACCAACAAGTTGGCGATCGGCACTGTCTTCCATATAGAGCTTCGAAGGGCGCCATACCAATGATGGCTTGGTAACTGTTGTTGAAGATGATCCTCCCAAGTCCCTCCGAAGTCAAGAACGCATAGTCTCAAAAGATATTCCAATACTCTATTCACCCTTTCTGTCTGACCATCAGTTTGGGGGTGATAGGCTGTGCTCAAGCATAACTGTGTGCCTACAGCTTCTTGCAGACTCCGCCAAAATTCACTCGTAAAGATGGGATCTCTGTCACTCACTATGCTGGAGGGTATTCCATGGAGTCGAACTATTTCCTTGAGATAAAGAGAAGCTAGAGACGAGGCAGTCCTTCTACTCTTGATAGGTATAAAGTGGGCGCTTTTAGTGAGCCTGTCCACTATTACCAAAATGTTAGTATTGCCTATTCTTGACCTAGGCAACCCATCAATGAAGTCCATTGAAATGCTATCCCACTTCCATTGCGGGACTTCTAGAGGATGAAGCAGCCCTCCAGGCTTCTTTTATTCTGCCTTGACCTGTTGGCATGTCACGCACTTAGAAACGAAATCTGCCATGTCCTTCTTCATGTTGCTCCAATAGAAAACTCTCTTTATGTCCTTGTACGTCTTGTCTCCACCTGGATGTATTGTCTTCTTGGAATGATGTGCTTCCTCGAGAACCATCTTTACTAAATCCCTTGCTTGTAGGATGCATAGTCTTCCATCTCACCTAAGCCAACCCTTATCATCGATGGAGTATCTATTGAGGTGACTGGAAGTCTCACCCCTAATTAGTTTACCAATCACATCCACAAGCTGAGGGTCTTTGCGTTGTGCGGCCCTTATTGAGTCTAACATAGTGGGACGTACTTCTAGCGATGCCAATAAACCAGTTATAAAATCGGAGGAGGGCCTAAAGTCAAAACTGGCTATATACTCCAAGCTTTGCCTTTCTACAAAGAGAGGGCTTAGGGTTAGCTTCTTTCTGCTCAATGCGTCTACTACTATGTTGCCTTTGCCAGGAGTATAGGAAATCCCAAAATCATATGAGGCAAGGAACTCCATCCACATTTTCTGCCTCAAGTTAAGATCTTTCTGCAAGAAAAGATACTTCAACGATTTATGGTCAGTATATAATTCGAACTTCTCACCTAGGAGATAATGACGCCAGGACTTAAGCGCAAAGACGATGGCGGCTGACTCAAGATCGTGGGTTGGGTAGTTCTTTTCATGAACTCTCAATTATTTCCACCATAAGCTACTACCCTCCCTTCTTGCATCAGAACAGCACCTACTCCCGTACCACAAGCATCCGTGTATACGGTGAACATCTTGCTTCCATCTGGCAAAGTCAGAACTGGGGCTGTTGTACGAGCCCTTTTTAGGCGTTGGAAAGCAATATCACAGTCCAAATCCCAAGCGAATGTTAGATTCTTCTTTGTTATCCTTGTGAGTGGAGCTGAGATTTTCGCGAAATCCCTAATGAACTTTCAGTAAAAACCGGCTAGCCCAAGAAAGCTTCGGATTTCGATTGCATTTCTCGGCATCTTCCAATCTTGCACTGCCACCACTTTTGCGGGGTCTATAGCTAACCCCTCTTTGGACACTATATGTCCAAGAAATCTTACTTCTTCTCTCCAAAAGTGGCAATTGGAGAATTTGGCTTTTAGCTGATGAACTTGAAGAGTTTCCATGATTTTCTTCAGATGTTGAGCATGTTCTTCCTCATTCTTTGAGAAGATCAAAATATCGACTACGAAGACCACAACGAACTTATTGAGGAATTCTCTGAACACCCTGCTCATTAGGTCCACGAAATAAGCGGGTGCGTTTGTCAAACCGAAAGGCATGACAAGCCACTCGAAGAAACCGTCTGTGGTTCTGAATGCTGTTTTATCAATACTATCTTCAGCTACCCTTAGCTGATGGAACCCAGTAGCCAGATCAAGTTGGGAGAAGATCGACGCACCTACAAGCTGATCAAACAAATCGTCTATTTTATGAAGTGGGTGTCTATTCTTTTTAGTCAGCTTGTTTAGCTTCCTATAGTCCACACAAAGACGTAGTGAACCATCTTCTTTGGTGGCGAACACCACTAGATTACCCCCATTCCAAGATACTCCGCCTTATAAACCCCTTCTCGAGAAGCTCCTTAACTTGCTGACTGAGCTCCTTTCTCTCCTTTGGAGCCATGTGTCCAACAGGCAGAGCTACGGGCTTTGCATTATCAACAAGATATATCCGGAAGTCTACTTCCCGCTTCAGAGGTAAGCCTTTCACCTCTTCAAAGACATCTGGATATTCCCGGACCACTCTAACCGACTGCAAATTCTCAACAGAAGCGTTAAACGACTCTAGATAACTAAGCATAGCAGCATTCAATGGATTACAAGAAATATCTAGAGTATTACCGAGCCGAGTCAAGAGTCTAACCACTCTTTTCTCACAATCAAGAATGGCACCATTACTGGATAACCAGTCCATGCCTAAGATCATCCCATATCCTGAGAAGCCCAAAACAAAGGCACTACATCTAAATTCAACACTTAGAATAGAGATTTTCAAATCCAAGCAAACCATCGACAAATAAGCCGAGCCCCCAATTGGATTTGAAACAACCAAGGGATCTTCTATCATACTAGTGTCTAGGTGCAGAGATTCTACTAAGGCAGATGAAATAAAGGAGTGTGAAGCACCTGAATCAAAGAGAGTGCGAATTGGATAATCATAGAGATAAACTAAGCTTTCTACAGAAGTATTTCTACCTCGTTCCTGTGTAGGTGCCACCAGCACGTGAACCTGTCCCCCTGAGGTGGATCCAGTCCTCTGTCCCTGCCCCTGCTTCTTTGGGCGGTCCTTAGCCAAGTGTCCAGTCTCTCCACAATGGAAACAACCACCATTCGTCTTTGCCTTCTTCTTCCTGCAGTTTTTCGCTATATGTCCGACAATACCACAAAAATTACACCTTCTCTTTTCGCAGGGTTTGTTCTTCTTCCCGCCTTTCTTGAAGTCTGTCTTCTTAGCCTGTAAACCCTCTTTCTTTTCTTGAGGCACTTCCGCCTTTGCCTCTTTTTTGCCTTTATCTTCCTCGTGTAGCAGCGCCATGTCCACCAAGCCTTCATAAGTCGCCCCCATGGGTATATGGGTCATTGCAAGGCTGTGTAGAGGCTCATTCAGACCTTTGACGAAGCGAAGAGCTTTCTTGTGTTGGGTGTTTACTGAATCCAGCCCAAATCTGGCCAGCTGATTAAACTGATTGACGTATTCCTTGATTGTCATACTTCTTTGTTTAAGAGTTAGGAACTTCTCCATTTGCAGGCTTCTTTTAGCTTGGGAGAGGAAATTCATCTCAAACCTCATCCTGAAATCTTCCCAAGTTTCCATTGGCCTCTCAGCATGGGTAACTTCCCACCAATAGGAAGCTTCATATTTAAGCAACCACACTGCTAGTTGTATCTTTTGCATGTCGTCAACTTCGAAGATGACGAACAAATCTTCGGTCTCCTTCAGCCAGTTCCTTGCTACTACAAAGGATTCAATCCCATAAAAGTCCTTTCCTTCCATAGCCTTGAAGTCTCTACACGTCTTAGCGAAAGTAGAGGAGGAGGAGGAACCGCTGCCACTATTGGAGGAGGTATGTCTGCTGGACCTGCACCATTGGCTCTAGCCTCTAGGCACCTTCGGAACCGGCCAGGGATCCATACTCCTTCTGGAAGGCTAAGATCTCCAGACACGCTGGAACAAAAAGGAAAGTATTCAAGACCAAAAGATAGAGAGATAGTGCATATGGCTTTGGGGAATTATGCCTTCAAAAAACAACGCTTTTTCTTGAAAAAAAATGCTTCTTTAAACTTCTTTTTGAAAATATTTTCAAAAACTTTTATCTAGTCTGGTAAAACCATGCTCTGATACCAAGTGAAACACCCCACCTCCATTAAGGTCACTCACAAAGGGAATGCCTTAACTTTAGTGGAGGTTTTTAAGTAAAAGTCACAGATAAACACAAGACAGATATATATAAACACATATATATAAGCAACGGAAAACAAATAGACTTTTTATTTCATAAAATATGTGTTTATACAAAACATTTCCATAATTGTCTCATAACAACTTCCAAAACATTACATCATCATTTCTATCTTGGATATTAAATAAAGAATATAAAACATAATTAAAACTGCATAAATCCCCATAGAGTGTGTCCAACAGCCATCGCCAAGAAAAGAGAGTCCAAACCGTACATCTACTATCTTGAAGCTTACAAAGAATCTAACTAAGCTGGGTTGTTTCCTCCCTTTTGACCTGAGGGGGAGGGACGGAAGAAAAGAAGACGAAAGAAAATAGGGTCAGACATAAAGCTTGGTAAGTCTAGTGACTCTTCAGTATGAGAACAAGAAAAAGGGCATGATAAGTATAAACTGGAAATAGGAAAGTATCGTAACTAAGGTAAAGCAGTTTGAATCGAATATACTATCGCACCCCATACTAAATCTATACACCTACTTGCATTGTCCCAACTGGCACCCATTGATCGAGGTGAAGTGATCCCCCTTTTCTAAAGATCGACTCCTACTCGCATAATCATCTGTGTCTTACGGACCCAAAGATTGTAGATACCTATGCTGGTCCCACCATGTGCTGTACGAAGTCCCATGGTGGCGACCTGACACAAAACTAGCATGCATAGGTTATACTACTGGTGCCCCCAGTGCCCTGTTTATCTGCTCCGAAGTGTGTGCACGCCCGCACTCCTTAGAACCCACACTGTTGCACCCACCACCATCGCTTTTGACCGCTTTCAATCAGCCCAGTAATCGTGCCCCACCCTGCCTAGTTTCAGGGTACCATGATACCTAATTGGGTTATTGCTGAAATGCGTCCCCGTTACTAGGGTTTTCTAGTCAAACATGTTAAGTGGTTAAGTGATTGTATTTACCTAACCCCACCCACCATTTTAATTCACATGTTGAATTGGTTAAGTGATTTAGTTAACTTAACCCTACCATCCTGACTTTTCTATCCTTAGGTTTTTAAAGCACCGACCACTCACATTAGACAGGTATTGTTACGGTTACTGGATGTGTCGGTTGGTTCCGGGCAGGTTTACACTGTAACTCAGTCTAACCTCGGGTCTTTATTGGGCTCAATGCTTAACCACCCACATTGGATAGGTATTGTTATGACTACTGGATAGCCGAGCGGGTCCGGGCAGGTTTACATCACAACTCAATCCAACCTCGTGTTAAGCATACTCGTATTTTCTAAATTTACATATTTGTCTTTATTACTTGTTATATGTAAATTTGCTAACAATTAAATGTTATGGCCCACTTTCCAAGTTTAACCTTTTTGGTATAAGAATTTGTACCATTCAAGTGTCACCAATATTGGCATGTGACAAGCATGCCAATTTCATATATTTTAATGTCAAGTTTTCTATAATTACCAATTTTCCCAATGTTACCCCGTCTAATTACTAGGCTAACAATCTTAGCCTAATTTTACATTCGTATGATTTTTAACATATAATGTTAGGCTAAAAATTTAGCCTAATTTAGCGCACACAAAATTGGTATAAGCGAATCTATAAGCATAAACATGACATAGGTTTAAACTTGGCATTTTTGGCATAGTCAATATGAACATCATAGGTGTGAACTTGCAAAATAGTCAAGATGAATATCATATGTGTGAACTTGCAACATAGGCTAAATCAACTTACATACATGTGAACTAGCATTGAAATAGGGGTCTAACCAAATAGGCGTCACATGAATTAACATATGATTTAGACAACATAAGCCTAACCATGTTTACATCTAGGCACAACATCGAGCATCACTAGCATATGACAAGAATATAACATGTCCATAAAGTTTGTATAATTTTATCGCGTGTGCGAACTAGATCTAATCATATGTCCAACTACAACATGAAACATGTATTAAAGTGGATCTTGACATGGATCCAATTAGGAACTTGCAACTTTTATATAAACATAGGAGCATGTGTATGAACATAATTATTTAGGCATAGAGGTTCCATTGTATAGCATATAACTTGTCATAATCACCTAAGCATAGAGATGTAGATATGAACCAAATAACTTGTATGTGAATTTGAATAGATCCAACATCAACTAGATTAATCCAAAAACATTCTAATAGATCCAACATCAAGTCAATTATACCACAAACATCATAATACCACAATCATTACAACACATAGATATGAATTAACATCGTCGTTATACAATAACACAATTCCATTTCCATTTTACATCGAATCAAATCCTAACTTTTATTCACATCGGAAAAATCACTATGCTTACTACAAACGACGGTGTTGTTTTCTGATTTCTGAGTTTTGAATTGCTTTCCTTTGGGTAGACAAGCGTTATTTGATTCTTGTTTTAACTTTAATTTTGGCTCGTCTCTAAGGTTTTCTACAAGTGGTGGCTCCTCTCAGTTTTCTCCCGACAGCATGGCGGCTCCATCTCTAAATTTTTTATGTGAATTTAGGTTGGAGACTTAAGTTGTTTATATAGAATTTCAGATTGATTTGAGCCGTCAGATGATCATAGATGAATTTAGACCATTCACTTCGAGAAAAGCCAACCAGAATGTGACAAATCAGCCCTAGTGACACAGCCAAGCTCAGAAATTCGACCAGAAACCGACCAGGCCAGCCAGGGCCAAACCAGGTCGACTATGCAGGTCGACCCCCAGGTCGACCCACAGGTCGACCCCCAGGTTAACCCACAGGTCGACCCCCAGGTTGACCTGGTGCCTGGGCAGGAATTTTCCTGCCCAGCCCAGTTTGGGTCCGAATTCGAAATTTGAACTTCATTTGAACTGTTTGAATTTTAAATTTGAATTCTGAAACTTCCGGAGGTCATAACTCCTTCATACAAAGTCCGATTGCCGTAAACTCGGAATCTATCTCAAGCGGAATTCCGAGATGAACGCAATGGCGTAACCCCTTTCCCTTAATTCTTTCATTGAGAATTAATTATTCTTTAATTTGTTAATTTATAGTTAACAGAAAATTTCGGGGTGTTACAGAGAGCATGTTTATATTAGATATTAAAGCTTTAAAAATGGGCAAAAAAAATTAGAACAATATGAAGGATATTTGACTTATTTAGCATGTTGGAAATTGCTTCATTTCAGCATGTACACCCACATGGCCAGCAGAACTTGGAATTTGAGGAAAACGGACTCCATGTTGATGCATACTCAAAAAATATTGTGCCTCCCTTAGAAACCGGGCCCTGGCCAGTCGCCCAGGTTGCCCAGTCCAAGGGTCGGCTTTGATTGGTTACCTGTGTTTAAGAGGTCATGGTATAATTAAATTTACAAGATGACTATCCCTACCTGTTTTTCCTTTGTTTTTCTTTTTTCATTCATGCATTTGAAATCTTGAAGCCAATATAACCTTTTTTTTCCCAAAATTTGTTTGATTTAAATCTTGCATCTATGCTAGTTGATGTATATAGCGGTGGGATGCCAAAATATTTGATCTATTATATAAGAAGAAGTCATTGGCAGGCATATGTAAACAACATTTGTGGCAAGTTATTCTTTTTGAGAAGTAGTTAACGTATTTCTTTTATTTATATTTTGTTACGTGAGAAATGCAAGTCACACTCAGTTTCTTTATGTTAATTTTACATGTATTCCAACAAGAGCAAGAGCATATTATGAGTCTTTACATTTGTGGCAAGTGCATACATGTATCAGCAAAAAGAGCTGGATAAATAAATGCTTAGAAAGGGTAGCAAGGAAATGCGTATATAACATTGCATATGAGTCTTTAAATAAAGAAAGTAAAAGAAGACGACATCTTGCATAGTTCAATAATTCACCCACTTCATTTGTACGAAAACATCAATAGTGTAGTACTAGTGAGGACGGATCATTATTTGTAATTAACTTTGGCTCTTCTTTATTCTTGCTTTATTTTTGTTCTTCAGGCTTTGTACTATTAATGTTGTTTTACGGCACCTTCTTCTCTTAAGTAAACCTATAAATTAAGTGCGTTAGAACTAATGGATTGGCATGCAAACAATAAGTTGTATCGAACTTTTCTTTTTTTAATATGAAAAAAGTGCTTGTTGCTAGCCACATTTTAATGCATTTTTATGACAGGTGGCGTATAATTATGATGTTGGGATTGCTACAAGTTGAAAGATCGATTGCTTGCATTAATGTATTTTGTATCGACCTTCAAAGACCGTTGTTTTTAGTTTGTATCGTTTTGGTTAGCTATGATTCATTGTATGCATACTTACTTTTAGTTTCAAATATTTATATTTTGAAAACTATGTACGACTCATTATATATATATATGTATATGTATATGTATATGTATATATATTATGGTTTGGTTTTACATTATAATGTCGTTTTTGTGGCATTTTTAAATTTATACAATATTATTAGATCTGTTATTTATAAGCTTGAATGTATATAACAATCTGATATGATAAATAGTTATAGCGTTTTAATCATGCTATGAAAATACTGTTTTTTCAAGCTTTCATATGCCATAGCGTCGTGCTGTTGCTATAAACAGTTATCATAGCAAGCAAACAAAGCTATAGAAGGTAGTCATGAATAGTTCAATAGCGTTTTTTGGGCTATAAAATCTAACATGTCAACATATTATAGCAACTAAATGACACCATAAATGTATGTTGTATCGTTGTGTGTACATTTTCTAGAGCAAGTGATGAAACACTATTGAAGGTATTTGTACAGACACATAGCGTCTAAGATAGCAACAAACATGCTATAAAATAAAGTTTTCCATAGCGTTTCACCCAGGCTATTGTGTTTTTCTGACATATTATGTTAATATATAACGCTTATAAAATCACTATAGTTTTATTTTATAGCGGATATTAAACACTATTAAAGAGCATATTTGTTCTAGTGAATAAAAGAAATATTTCTGTTTATATTCAATGTTGTTGGGTTTTGGTTTAAGCATTGTAAAACATGTTGTTTTCCTCCTTTTTAATAAAGCGGCATTATTCTGAAATCATAAGAGGTATGACGAAAAGGATTGAAAAGGGTAAAAGTGGTGGAAAGATACATATAAATATAAATACATATATTTGTGTGTAATTTGCATCGACTATTTCAAAACATATATTTACATATATTTCTTATGATTTGGAAATATGTCAGTTCCATAAAATAGGCATTATTTATAATGATTACAACTAACGGTCCTTTGTGAGACTTGAAACCTTTTGGCAAGTTTGAATATAAAAATAAAATGTTTGGTTAATTGATTAAACCAAATCATTAATTTAAAAGAAAAATAAAATAAAATATTAATAACTAAGTCGACCGCACGAAAACATAAAAATAAATTTATGCATATTATTTGTCCAAATCAGCGTAAAGTGGTAAAATGTACATTGTATGGAACGTTTAAATGATTGGATAAGGTTCAACTATGGAATTATATGCAAAGATAATCCATTTTTGGATTAATATATTTGTGGTGACCATAGCAATCAATGTAATTAACTACTATAAATAAGACCGCAAATTAATAAATAACCATTGTAACCAATATTGATTTTGAGAAAAATAAATGTGATGGGAAAATTTGTTACAATTCTTAAAATCAATTAGGATAAATGTTGTTTACCCCAATTAGGAAATTTTAATTATAACCACATTTAGTTGCGAAGTTAAACTCAACTTGTGGTGTAAGCCTGCCCGAAACCGACCGGCAAATCCAGCATCCATAGGTAGCCAGTTTAATGTGAGGGATCTAATGCATAAATATAATTGTATTAAAGCACGAGATTAAGTCACTTGTGGTAGAAGTGTGCCCTGAATCTACTGGCAAATCCTTCATCCATAGGTACTCAACTTAATATGAGAGGTCTGGTACGTGTGTGTGTGTGTGTGTGTATATATATATATATATATATATGTATGTATGTAAAAGTCAAACAATAAATAAATGTACAAGAACAAAAATTTTCCGTTGGGCTACAACAAATAGATAACTTGGGACTGATAAATAGTTGCCTTAGGAAAATATAACTGTTAGAGCCATAAAGGGCAATAAAAAGGAAATTAAAGGAAATGGGTGTCATAAGGGAATTTATGATTGTCATTTAAACTCTAAGTCCAAATTAGGGAAGGTAATAGATAGTTATCCTAGGAAGAAAAGGGAATATAGCCTTTCTTATTTATAGTAATGGAAATAGAAAATATAGTTTGACTTAGTAGGTTAATATTGTAAGATATTATTAACCATATAAGCTTGTAACGCAAATAAATGGTGTATGTATAGTATTTCCATATAAAGGGACTAAACGGGAATGACTTAATAGCATAGCCTATATTATCCCAAAAAGGGAAAGGTGTTAAAGGCAAAAGGGGTAAGAACTGATAATCGTCGCATATAGTCCGCTTCCTGAGTCCTAAAAGGCTAAGTGACTAGGGTTGAAGAGTCCACCTGGGAATTGGTTTTTCAGTATATGGGTCTTAAATGGTGTAACGACCCAGATTTCGAGCGACTTTGGTTATCGACATAAGCGCGATGTCGATAACCAAAACGTCGAAAAATCCTGGTAATTAGTGAAAGAAATTAGAGGGTGAGGAAAGATAAGATAGAAAATTAGAATAGAAGAAGAAGAAGAACACAACATCAGAGTAACACGAATCTCACAGCGGAACGAATAAATATATTTCATAACATAACTTTGAAATACAAATCTATACTTGAATATACATGTCATTATCAAAGTACAACACTTACAACATAGCGGAAATAACTATAGTCATATGATCCTGAAGCCTCCTGCTCCAGCTCTTCAACTATATCTGTAAAATCCCGACTACTTGACTGCCCATACAAATTTAGGCACCCAAGAGTTTAGGGAAAACAACAAAGTAAACTCCGGGTCAGTCATGGGACTGGTATGAGTAAAACAGTTTAAAAACAGTTCGAACAAGTAAACGATATCTCATAAGACCACGCCGCATAACGGAACGGGTTTTTCCCTTATGAGAATCCAAAATATCTTTATATCAAAAAACCTTTTGATATTATAATAATGTCTATCAACCACAGTATATATATAATCATCTAGCAGAAACGCTTTCATCTCACGTTCTACATATATTGTATACAATCAAAACCGCAAGCACGTATTGGGTAATGGATTTCCAACTATGACAAGGTATGGAATCACCTTTCGCTAATGTACCTCTAGAGAGGAATACACTGGGTTCAACAAGAACATCTTGCAACCCGGCCACACATGAACGACCACTCATTTCGCTTGAGTGTATCGAATGTATATCACCAACAGTTGGGATCAGCAACCGTTTCCCGAATGGGACAGCATCAACAATAGATTTTTAGAAGTAAATGAAACTCTAGATCAGGTGATTATACACCCTACTTCGGTGCGACCGACTTAGCCATGCTGCCTGCCCGATTTCTGTCATTTACCAAATGATGAGGCTAGAAGCTACGCTTTTCCATCACATCAGATTCACTTTGAATGTCACATCGTCAAATCCATCAAATCACCGATTGACGTCCTCAACCATACATTATGTGTTAGCTAAAAGAAGTTTCCTTCTCCGCTTCCACTCTTGGTACAGTTGGAGAAATCCATATACGTGATCGTCTGGACATACTCTGTCAGACATCCGTCCATACAAGTCATCCAGGAACAGGATGAACCGAAGGCACTATTCTGTAAACAGGGTAGCCCTTGCATAACTCCGTCTTCAATTATCTTTGGCATATATGATTCGCAACGCTTATACCAATACAGAGTGGTTCTTTGGATAATAATCCAACCGGTCTCTCCATATTAACAACGTTAAAATGGTCAAAACTTCGATAGTCTGTGATTTAACTATCGAATAAAAACAAGTGTGCAAACAACGATATTATTTCCAAATGGAAATTATATCGATCAAACATCATTTAACATTCATCTCTTAGTTCATTTTTCATCTCCTGTTTCCCTATATTAAACATTTCTTATTTTCTAAATTTGGAAAATATACGTTATTAACAATGGAAAACATTTCCATTTCTTGTTTTCTTTATTAGAAAACATTTCTGGTTTCTTCTTTGGAAAACATTTCCACTTCTTGTTTTCTTTATTAGAAAACATTTCTGGTTTCTTCTTTATTAGAAAACATTTCTGGTTTCTTCTTTGGAAAACATTTCCAAAGCTTCTTCATTGGACTTAGGCAGATGTTTAAACAAACCCTCGCGATGCCAATTCAAACCATTTCCTTTACTGCCGAGCCTTAACTATTCCTTAGTTAAAACGAAGTCAATCAAGTTGGGGTAGAACCACCTCTCAGACCTTAACTGAACAACATTTCTAACTTTGAAATAGGCAAAGTTCACTTTATATTTCTTTAACAAACTTCCTTACTTAACCCTCCTTCGGATAGCTATATTCGATTGACTCTTATCAATTAACTCTATTGGACTACACTATTTGACTAACGCTATTTATTTACTCATTTCGCTTAACTCCTTTCGAATAAACTATATTCGATAATTCCTTTTACTTTCCATTCGAATAACTATATTCGATTAACTATATTGCTTTAACTCTAATCGATTACACCAACATCGATTAGCTCCTTTTTACTTTAACCCTAATCGATTAAACTAACATCGATTAACTCCTTTTTACTTTAACACTAATCGATTAAACTAACATCGATTAACTCCTTTTTACTATAACACTAATCGATTAAACTAACATCGATTAACTCCTTTTTACTTTAACACTAATCGATTAAACTAACATCGATTAACTCCTTTTTACTTTAACACTAATCGATTAAACTAACATCGATTAACTCCTTTTTACTTTAACACTAATCGATTAAACTAACATCGATTAACTCCTTTTTACTTTAACTACGCTTTCCGTTACAACTATTTCCTTTTTATAACGTTTACTTACCGTTACAAATATATCATATTTATAACTTCTATTTACCGTTACAAATATTCCTATTTATAACGTTTACTTACCGTTACAAATATATCCTATTTATAACTTCTATTTACCGTTACAAATATTTCCTTTTTATAACTTCTATTTATTTTCTAAATAAATATCCCTTTTATAAAACCGTGTTCGTTTTATAAATAATTCCTTTTATAAAATCCTGTGATTTTATAAAATTACTTTATTTCAATATACATTGAAATACTTCTTTTTACATCCCAGGGTCTTTTATGATATTTAAAATATCGAATAAAAATGATCAATATCATTCCACACCCATAATCCATAACAGATTATATAACACATCATATATCACAATATATGAAAACAGTAAAATAAATGTTGAGGAATCCAGTTGGATTCCTCCAACCTGTTTCCCTGCATCACAGATGTTAAACAATATAGATAACATCACTTTCAGTTCTATATGATATATTCTGTTAAACAGAATCAAATATAGAAAATTTAACTAACTGACTAGCAGTTCAATCAAACAGTCAACATACAGTAAATCAACCAATATCTAACAGTTCTAAAAGTACAACATGAAATTATAAACTGTTCAGACTTAGTGAGATTTACTCACATTGGACGATCGTCGTTAATAATGACAACCATCGCTGGATTCGGTTGGACAATTTATTTTGCTATAAATTGTAACGGACCCCAATTGACTCGCAGTCAGTTCCAGCGCGTAGTGCTCGTCCATATGATCCTGTCGAATCTTGTTTCGCTGAGTTTCGATTACGTATGAATAAGTTACGGTCATTCGAAGTTAATATACATTATTAAATTAAAACATGAATTTAATTATAAATGGGCTTACTAATTAGATCCGGCCCATCTTCATTCAAAAAGACCCAGACCCGTGTATTAAAACCCAAAGCCGATCACCTCATCTTCTTGAATCGGTAAGAACAAAACCAGTCTTCACCATTCACTTCTAATTCACAACGCAATCCCCCTTTGGCCTTAATCCACCATATAATACCCTTTTCCTCCCAGTTCAAATCTCCTGCAAGCTCCAGGTAACCGAAACGCAACTACTCGGTGTCCATTGAAGAAGCTGCTAATGTTAGCCTAAGTGAAACTCCCAGCCTGGACATACCAAATGTAAATGATGTGCACATTATGCACGTGCACCTCCATGCAATTGCCACACCCATTCTAAAACCGATTGATCAGGTTTCCTCCTTCCCTTTCCTAACTCCAATAATTATCTCGCTCCTCCTTCATATTCACTCCTCAGCCTTTTCCATCCTTTTAAACCTTCACTGCTTTCCATTCTCTAACCAAATTCGAAGCAACTCAAATCATTACAAGCTCCTACGCACATCGTTCTTCTTCCCTAAGCCTCACATGCACTCCCCCTTCATTTACACACAACCGAGCTGACCCAGTTTGCCTTCCACGTCCTTATTTCTATCCGCCAACTCCCTGTACATGTATTTTACAAATCTGCACATGCAAAAATCTCCACTGCTCCGTATTATTTCGAACCTTCCTTCCATAAAGTCACTCCATTTATTCATGCTCCAGTTTTTGAAACTGCCTCCAAACAATTTGATCCCATTTCCGCAACCACTTTCCATCCGCTCCTTATCACCGCTGGCCTCCACTCATCGGTCGCGACTTCAAGCTCGAGCATCTACAACTTGACTTCAATGGCTACAAATAAGAGAGGACGACAACCTCTCTATTTTCACGAACTCACGAATTCTTTTGGTTTTGTTTCAGAAAAGAAACGAAGTGTTAGGTTTTTAAGAGTTTTTATGGGGTATTTCTTTGAATGAAAGCCATCCACGTTGAAGAAGAAAAAAAAGGAAGTGGTGGCTTGTTTCGATCCAAAAAGAATGTGTGGCTGAAAACAAATGCGTCGTGGACCTCTATTTTACGTTATACTTGTGGTTAAAGTGATTATATAAGCTTAGATATTGTATATCCATTTTCGTAAATTCCATTCATATACAACTGCTATAGACAGAGTTGATCATACCATTGTGACGACCAACGTACCACGATCCCAAAGATATAATAATACGGGTAGGTGGACTCATATTTTGAAACTTCAAAATGTTGATTTCAGGGTGTGAAATACTTCAAATAAAAAGTCGCTTATTAAATTAATTAAAAATTACCATAAAATTCTAAAAATTGAATTATCACTACTTCCCTAAAGAACCTTGTCTAAATTCAAATCCGATCTCTAGTTATATCGAATAAACCGATACGGTCGATAAACGATTCTATAGCGACTATTTTAAAATTTGCTTTGGACATATTTCAAAATCTATACGACGAAATCCCAATTTTCCTCTTCCACTAGAAAGATATACTTCACCCGCTCCTAACGTTTCTCGTTTCACAGAAATCCGATTTAAAACGAACTCTGTACATTCAGTTGAAGTTCGAATCGCCAATTAGCGAACTGCAGCGCCATTTCGAGCTCGATTATAATTATATTATAATTTCTCGTTCAAACTGTCATCGTTTAAATATATTCGTTATTATAAGTCAACTCCAAACTGAATTATATATACTTTGAATTGTCCAGTTCACATTATATTGTCAATTCACTAATTTCGATTATTTCAAAATAAATGTATTATTTAATTTATTATTTTAAATTAAATATTCACCATTATTTAAATCCACGACCATTTAATTCACTATACCACCATTGATATAATTAAATAAACTAATCATAATACCCCTGCCAATGCGGGTCATTACAAATGGCAGGTGTTTGTGAGCCTACCAAAACCTGGAAATTAAAAATTAAGGTCGGATATGGCCACCTATCCTACGGGAAGTAATAAGATACTAAGGAGGATATCTAATAAAGTCAGCTAGACGGTATAACAAGTGATAAAATACCTTCTATCACCTTAAGCAGGGCAAGGGTATATGCGTGAATGACGGAAGCCTTAACTAGTAGGGCCCGTAGCTAGTGCCCTCTAGTTTATGTTAACGTTGAATATACTATCGAGGTTTAATAAGCGACTAATTGGTCTGCATGGGATCTTAAGCGATCAGAAAGAGTCCACTCTATCTATCTTTGATAGTGAGACGATAAATAAAGAAGAACAGTGAATGAGGATAAATAGAAACCCCGAAATTAGGGGCCCACTCTTGATATAATTAACAAGTTAAGCTCTGGTATAAAGGCTTCAAAAAAATATGTGTAAATATCAAGTCTTTGTAATGAAATTGAGGATACTACTTTGGGAAGAGTAATAGAGTCATGCGTAAATTTTAACAAGGTTTGTTTAGAATCACTAGCCTTGTTAGGTAAACAACTTAGGTTAAACCAAACAGAATATATCTATGTTATAGTCTATGTTGTACCTTTCTTAGTCACCAGAATTTGTTGTTTTAATCCCTATCCTCATTACAACCACTCAGGTTTATTAAGTTTGGCTTTCGGTTCTCGTTCTCTCTCATGCTCGTTGTTGGAAAAGTGACTTACTTTGAAAATGGTAGTTACTTGATTTAATACTAGTTTATCCTATTTTGTTTCCGCTGTGAGTCATATTTATCGGACTCTGATTATGTTCTTGCTCATTTATTGCAGGTAACAGATATACACACTCCTTGCTTGGATGTGTTCAAGTTTTGATTTTGTCAAAACTTAGGTGCAGAAAAGTGTGTGGTGTAACAAATTAAGTTGTGTATGTATGTTTCAACTCATGACCCCAGTTACCTTGAATACAATTATTTATGAGAAGCATGCAATTGGCAAGTGTCAACAAGTACGTTAACATCAAGTGCAAACTATTCCATAAAATTCATCATAACTCTAACAAATTGTTTTGTTGTTCCTATCGTTTTTTCCATTTCATTAACCACATACAAAATTTAAAGTTTGTAACCATGCTTAAAGATGAAAAAGCGTTTTGAAGACGATATGAGATTTATGAGTTATAGACCCTATAGTGATAATAGTTATGATGGCTTGAAGATCCTTCGAGATGACATCATAGTAGATAAAATTATATATAAGATGGTAGTTCATAATACAACTACAAATTCAGTATTGGATTTTAGTTGTAGCAAAAATATTTTTTACTACTTTTTTGTAGTATGGATTTGAGTTGCATATTTTTAAAAGGAAATGAGCGACCTTTGAAGGAAAGGTTCACTAATGTAATTTCACTATATACAGAAGGACAAAAACAATTCAGCATGAATAAAGGGACAAATTAAGATAACTCCCAATGGTCTAGCATCCTTGTTCCATATGAGTTTGGCCTCCAATAACTACTAGATATAAACAACACAAAATAACATAACTAGTACTATTTCTACTAACAAGTTATACTCATACATCGAAAAAGCCTAACATACACCATTATTTTACTAAAATATACATGACTAAATTACTGTGGGTTTTAGTTACTTTTTTTTTCATTTTCTTATAACCCGTCCAATTAGAACATTAAAATAAGTGATAATTTATAAAACTTTTACAATTTAGATGAACTTAATGAAATCTAAAATATCAATTAAAACAATTTTCACAACCAACTAATCTAATTCAAACATATTTAAATTTTTTTTACTCAAAAATAAAAGTTGATTTTGATGAAATTAAATAGTGTATGATATTAGTGTTAAGAATTAACGTTTAATTCTTTAATTTTAAGTAGATTTATCTCTAGAAATTCTAGTTTCCTGTAATTGAGTTTTATGGTTTAAAAGGGTACATGATGAAGACGTAAAACAAGCATTGTTGTCAAAGTCGTAGTGTATGTAAAACAAGTAATTTTGTAAAAGTCACAGACTATATAAAATAATTTTAGAAGTGTGCAAGTTTATTATAGTGTAAATTAGGGAGGCACCCTTATAATGAATGGTACTGTATAGCGGATACCTCTCTAAGTTTCCATTCAAAACGGCTCTCTATTTTATCATAGCCACATTGTTTCGTGATTTTTGCGCTACTGTATTAAAAAGAAATTGTAGACGTTAACGGAAGGCCTCTAAAGGAAAAAAATTTGCACATGTTTGCATTTTTTGTGAATAAGCGCAGACATTTGTGCAAATATTCACATAGTGCACTGCAGGTATTGAAAAAGGAAAAAACAAATGCAGCAATGTCCGCATTTGTTGTAAATAATCGTAGATACATCTGCAGCTATTTTACAGTGTATCGTAGATATGTGTTAGTATATGAAAAATTGCAGACATAATATAATTTTTCATTTATATGTAATTTTGAAAAATAGCTGCTACTTTTTCAACGATTTTACTAGAAATAAAATATTTTTCATTTGTATATAATTTTCATCATTTCTTGATGATTTTTCTACAATAACGTGATGTTTAAATAAGTTTAGGCATTGAATTTCAAAGTTTGAAGCAAATCAGCAAAAAAAAGCATCAAAACCTAGAATATTTTTATATAATTATTGCGCTGTCTACACCTTTTCGAAAAATTGTAGGATTTCACTAAAATATGAATATTTTTTGTTTTTGAAGCTTGTTTTTTCTTTTCTTACATGAATATGAATATGATTATGTATTGAATTAAGTTTTGAAGTTTGATAATTTTTTACGTTGAATTTTTTTTCAATGATTTTCAAAAATATAAACCTAATGTATAAAGTTTTAAGACAGTGGGTTTTTTTGCATTTAAAAACTTAAACTGTAGCTTAGTCAAACTTAGGACTGTAAAATGGACGGATCGGTCATCAAATTGCTCGAACCCAGACTAAAATACAAAGCGTACTGACAATTATCCGACCCGATAATTTTTTGACTCCATAAAATTTATTCGATCCCGGTCCAATTAAAATCCACAAAGACCATGTTCGGCCCATGAAACCAAGTTGGACTCGAACAAACTCAATCGGACACGGATAGATCGATTATTCATAGCAACTCTGGAACTTATAGCAATTTCCCATTGTAACAACCCTAAAATTTTGATAATTAAAATTTTTCCAATTTAGATTTATTTAGGATTAGTGTTGTGAAATTTAAAGGACATAAGGTTCAAAAATAAGAAATTAAGGTAAGGACATTTATTTTAGTTTAGATATGGGAAATAACTTGGAATTGTTAAGAAAATATATTATTATGCATTGATTTAGTTTCATATGTATATAACATGAAAAAGAATATGTAGGGTTGTACGATATGACCAGTTTCATTTGAATCCATTAATTAATATATTATAATCAAACTTGGAAAATGGAATTTAAACATTGTGATTTATGGAAATTAAAAAGGTTAGATTTAAGAATCAATTTAAACTATAATTCATTGGTAAGGATTTGGATGTAGTTAATTGAGAAAAGACATTTGTTAATATCTGTTATCTTTTAATTAAAGAGTAAAATTAATTTGGGACAAGTTACAATTTATGTAGTTGATTACGACATTTATACGAAATGAAACTTTATAGTAGAATAGTGATTTGATTAATATAAACCAATGTAAATTGATTCGTTTAAACTAAATACAAGCATATGTATTTATTGAATTATTCCATTTATTTGAATTTGATTTTTTTTTTTTGAAAACAAGCTAATTCTGTATGTTATTTTGAATTTCAATTAGGCATAGAAAGAGAATTTACGAATGTAATATGTATTTAGGGAATTCAAATGGTCGTCAATATTTTTTTTTTTTTTTTTGCAATTTAATATGAACAAAGATCATGTTGGTATGAAGTTAATGACATATGTAAATAAACGAAATGTTGATGTGTAATTGTTGTAATTTGCTAAATAATTGAATTTGAGTTTATATGTAAACAAAATAACTTTACAATGCTATTGAAGGACTATTTGATTTGTAGTAACATACATAGTAAGTATATTTATAAGTAAAATGTGTATTGGAATTCATTAATTGTAAAATGTTATGATAAAAAAAGGGGTGTAGCAGAATGGAAATTAAAACGGTTGACTATATAGGAAGTTTATTTGAAATTAGTTTCCAACTTTAGATGTTAATAACATTTAATAAAAGATGAGTGAACAAGGATTTATACATGTAAATACGAATTTAATATAGTGTCAACTAAATATATAAAATGTTAGTTTATATTTGTATGAATAAAACAACTTGTTGTGATGGCAGTTCAATTGGAAAGTTATTGTTATTAGTTGCCATTTAATTCTAAATGTTTGGTTTCAAAATTTAATGAATAAGAATTAACGTTACTTTAACTAATTAATACTACAAATAATAAATTTATTTTGGGATTTAAACAAATTATGGTTAGCGTAACATTTATATGTTCACAACATTAAATGCTATCCCATTTGTTCACATTTCTTTCTGTATTTGATTCATCGTTTTCCTCCTACTCTTCCATTCTACTTGAATCGCTTCTACCCTTTATTTATATACATGTATTTTTATTCCTTCATTCAATTTCATTCCCTACTTTTCAAAATCGAATTCCTTTCCCTTCTTCTGTAAAATTCCCTGATCCTTTGTTTCCAAAAAAAAAAAAAAAAAAAAAAAATTAATTGTTGCCAAGTTTTTGCAAAGCTGGAGTAGAGATCGTTGAAAATGAGTGATGTGCGATAATCTACTATGCCGATTGTGATAGATGGTTAATTAGTTATTTTTTGTTTTTAAATATGTACTCTTTGATATTTAAAAAAAAACTTTTTGTTACACCAAAAATTGGCTCTAACACCCAAATTAGATATGAATTCAATGAAATAGAATCAAAAAAGCAATAAAGAACACGCAATTTATAGTGGTTCGGCGTTAACGAGCCTACGTCCACTTTGTTTTCATTTAATTGATGATTTGAATACAAATACAGCAATGATTCTCACTCAACCTCACAATTACAATGCATAAACTCACTCAAATCTCTCAAAAATGGACTTTAAGAGATGATGTTGATCTGAATATGATTGTAGAATTCGGCTATGGAGGACGTATGGACTGAGAATTTGTCAAAAGATCCTTTCAAATGCCTCTACATGGTGTATTTATAGATGAAAAATCCCTTCGAAGTGGCTCCGATTCGGAATTGCGTGGCATCCATCCCTTGAGAGTCGGGTTCGGAGGCTCCAAGATGGCTACAGCGCATTGATTTAGTGGGAGATTGTGGGAGAAATGGTCAGACCTTGTCCGAGTCTTCAGGGGGATATACGCAGCAACGGTCACAGGTTCGAGGGAAAAAAGGGGTTCGGATCGGGGCCTCCGATCCGATCCGGTGATGCAACTTGTTGTCCCTTGATGCTGCTGACGTACTCAACCGATCCGAACCGATGGGATTTCTTGCTTTCTTCTGATGTCGCTGAAGTGTTCCTCCGATCCAAACTGCCGAAGCCACCTGCTTTATGATGTTGCTTCCATACTCCTCCGATCCGTTCCGATGTAATCTCTGCATTCTTGATCGTTACTTAACTCCTGCGCTATCTTCCTCCGATCCGATTGGTGTCTTCCTCACTATTTTCTCTTTGTGTAACCTAGTTCACAAAGTAAGCTAATATTTTTCCCCCTCGAAGTACACTCTTATTTAAGATAAAGTGTGCTTCGAAGCAATTTACAGAACATCCTTTGAATTAGAATCATTGAATGATCGCCTCCATTTACTTGTAGTGCCGTGTCGCTTCATAACATTGTGGCTTTTGCTACTTATATATATATCCATAATCCATATGAATTACTTTCTTCATTTTCAAACAACTTTGAGAACTTTTATTTAATGTCCAGTGATTCTTCCAAGTAATCTTTTTCTTTACTTTTCCTCAAATTCACCCCCGCGTGTCAAATCAGTGTATATAGCCCCTTTTGGTTCGGATTCCGATCCGAATGGATTTCCTCCAGTGGCACATCCGAACAGACACACCGGTATCACTTCACCATGGATCAACAGGCCATAGGGCCGTTGTGGGCTTGACTCCTGGTCCGAACGGGTTGGGGGAAACTGGGAATACGAGTGGTGACTACGGTTTCATATAAGTACCCCCTCCGTCTCCTTCTTCCTCTTCCTCTTTTATTATCCTCTTCCAACGAAATTTGCATCAAAATCATAGAATTTCAAAAACTCCGAAACTCTCTCGTTTTTATCCCCAAATCTAACACATAAGTGGTTTTATAATCTTGAATCTTATTTTATAATTGATTTTAGCTTATATTCACAGTTTCCTTGAACGATTATAGCGAGTTATTCAATGGATTTCGTCGCCATAACCTCCTCCACTCCGCCATCGTCGTTAATGGCATTAAATCTCTCTCGAGGCGACGGTGGAGGGGGTTAAGATTCTTCGTTGAGCGTTTAAATGTATCAGTACTCGATTTCAGTTGGGACTTTCAACATAGGATCGAGCTTGACCCCAAAGAGGAGGAAAAAAGGGAGAGGAGAAGTGCATGGGATCGGTTCGGATGACAAGACAGAGACGAAATTGGGGTTCAACTGACCGGTCGGTCTCGCAAGCCAAGAGAAGAACAAGACTTACTTGACCGGACCGGATCGGAATGTGAAACAAAGAAGGGGAAGAGCATGGCTGCTCAATTCGATCCGAACCGTCCGAGTACTCACCTCCGAACCGATCCGATTTTGGTCACTGGGCATCAACTTTCGTCCCAGGCTAGCGCAAGACTTTCTCCCCGATCCGGCCCTAGTACGTGTATCTGAACCGAACCGAAAAACAGCCCAAGATTGCACATAAAACCTTGCTTAGCTGGTTAAACCAATTCTTAATGTAATCTTCAACTTAATGGACAGTTAGGATAGCGCCTTTCGAACATGACAAATATCAATAATTGTTTTGAACATTACTGCTTCCTTGTACCTTTACATTATGCTTTCAAGTATTCGCTCTGCATTTTTGTTACACGTAGCACACACTTTAGTTCATGTACACACATGGGGGACACGGGCAACTTTACTCTAATTCTTGCTATTTTTTCTTCGATAGTCTAGTGATCATGGCCAAAAGATGTTCATCTAGATTGACAAAGAAGATGGAAGTTGCAGAAAATTCTGAGAAAGTTACCATTGATGATATATCTTCGTCTTCAAACCTTGAATGGGATGATGAGGGCCTAGATTATGAAATGGGAGCTCATAACAACGAAACGCCTTCTGACAGCGAAGTCTCTCTGGGCTATGAGCAGGAAGGAGGGATTGGAGATAGTCGAGCTGCTAACGAATTTGAGTCCGCCATTATCTTGGAATAACCCACAGACTCTGTTGAATCGACGATTGACGACGATAAACTTGTCCGCATATGCTTAAAGCACGGGATATTAAAAAGGGATACTCTGGTGCCATCGAAAACTGACCGTCCTCACAATCCTTCAGAAGGATTTATGGCAATCACCCGATTGATGTGCATGGTTGGGGCTATTCCAACGTTTTCTCCTTTTGTTATCGACTTTCTAAGACAGATGCAGATTGCCCCCATGCAGCTACATCCCAACTCCTATGCTTACCTATATACCTTATATGTAGCATACCGCGAGATTTTAGGTACAGAGCTCACTTTCGATGATGTTCATTTCTTTTATAACTTCAAGCATCAGACTCGAGAAACTCCTTCTATCTCTTACTTCGAATCAGTCCCAAAAAGGAAAATAATTTCAGCGTCATTCAGCAGCAAGGCCGGCGATTACAAGCTACAACAGCCAGGATGTGCCAGGAGATGGACAAAATCAAGTAAAGCATTGGTTTTCTAAATCTCAACTCTGAATGTTGACGCCAACACATTAATCCGTTTTCTTTTTTTTTTTGCAGTTGATAATCCAAAACAAATATCGGGTCAAGTGTACTTTGATCTTGCGTTAGCTCCTTAATGGCGACCAAAAATTTCTAACCATCGATGAAGTCCTTAAGGATGAATACCTTCATCATCACGGGATATTGTCCATTACCCGTAGCATAGGTCACGGGTTGGGTCCATATGTATACACCCCCCTAGTGGATGTAATTCCAGGAATGGGCGAGAGCCCGAAAAGCCCCACAATGCCACTTCGAACTTCACCTTCTCCATCTTCGACTCAAGACGATGAGCTAGCCAACATAGCCGAAAAACACCGAGAAGGGTACATCGTCCCTAGGGATGCTATTTCTCCTGAGAAATCTTTATCTCCTAAAGAGCTCCCAACAGACGCTTCCCAAGGAGATGCCCCTACTATCGATGATCCTATATTTCAGAGCTTAGGAGATCTCCCCCTACCTGAAACTATCTATACTTCCGAGGATTTTGGCACAAATCCTTTAGTTTTCACTTCTTCAGAGGAGACTACTCCTATTAAGGCCAAAGAGCCCACTCACACTGGCTTGGCTTCGGACTAGGGTTGGTCGGGGGCACACCACTTAGGACGCACTTAACACACTAGCACCACACTTCACAGCACTTACTTCTCATGAGAATATTGATTCTGAATTCCACTTGCATTGTTGCGCACGTACAATGTCTCGCCCTCATTATGACATCAAGAAAATTCATCGTAGCATGTCTAGGCCCCCTTCTGATGTTGAGCATGATCGCCGCGAAAGCCAGGGTAGAGAGGATAGAAGGCCTTATGACTATTATCAGTCGCGGACCTCGCCCTCTCGCTCCCCCATTCGGTCGGATCCAGAGCAATACAAAATCTACCAAGATCGTCGAGGACAAGACACGTCACAGTCAAAAGATCAAACCTCTCCTCAAGAAAAACGCAGTAGGGAAAGGAGCCCGCCGAAAGATACCAACTCACGAGGCAAGCATAAGGTTTCTGCTAAGCGGCCTAGGAAGGGTGAGGAAGCCATTGTGCCCGCCCACCATAAGGATACTGAGCTAACATATAGCGCATCTCCACCATCGGATGCTGAAGCTAAAGTTAAGCGGGCATATCTGGAGGAACAATTCCCCGAACACTATTTTGAAAATCTGTCTTTCTTACCTGCTCTCGAGCCTACTTCCTAGAGGTGGGCAGATGAGACCAAAGCAAAAATTGTCACAGTCGAAAAACAATATTCGGAGATGTTCAAGTATTCACGTAACCTCTCCAGGATCATCGAACTCTAATCAAAGATACTAACTCGATGAAAAAGACTGCAGAAGCCGATGCAAAAGCCTTGAAAAATCTAGGGAATGATCTTGAGGATACACAGGCCCAACTTGTCATCGCTCAACGGGATGCCACCAACTTCAAGCAGCAATTTGAAGAGCTACAAAAACTTTATCACGACTTGCTCGAGTCTCATAGTCAAGAGCGCTCGGAGCTGAAAAGCAAGCAGAAGATGCTAAGTCAGATAACGCCAAAATGCAACTTTCTTACGCTGCTCTTGAGCGAGAAAAGGCCGAGTTAGCAAGAAAGAACGCTGAATTAGAGAAGAAAAACGCTGACTTGGCTTCCAAGTTTATGGAGACTGAAAACAGGGCTGCCCTAGTGGAGGGTAATGTTGAAAGTATAACTAAGTCCGCCGAAGAGACCCGCAAGCAGCTATCAGAGGCCCAGGAGGATGTGCATGGTTTCGGCGAATTAATGATCGAATTTTTTGCGCATATAATTCGTCGCCGAAATATCTCTTGGACTGAAGATTATCCAACTACCTTGGTCCACATATGGAGCCAAATTATTGAATGGGAGAAAGAAGAACTCAAGGTAGATTCTGTCGACGAAGACAAGCTCATGGAAAAATATCTAAGTGATGATGAGCCAGCACGTCTGGCCGAGGGGCGTCGCCTCATCGCTGCTGCTATGGAGGAGGAAAAGAGGATGGCCAAACAAAAGTATATCTCCGAGGCTGGTTCTTCTTCTACTGCCGCTGAAACTTCTGAAGTTGAGGGACATGACTCCGAAAACCCGGAGATCCCTCAGGCATCTCTTTTATCCCCCATTCCCGAGACGGCATCAAAGACGGCAGTCACTCCAGCTGAGAAATCATCAGAAGGTATTTCTACCTTTTCACCCCAATTCGTCAAAGCTGTCTCCACTTTCCATCACATAATCGGGAAATCAATGAAGGATCCTTTATTTTCTCCTGAGTTGATTATTGTTGCTTCTCATTCTGTAGATGTTGAACCGTCCGATAAGATAGACGTGCCTCAGGGAACCACCGCCGGAGCAAAGTCAGCGGAGAAGGCTGAAGGAGGAAAGGATAAGGTTGATGCTCCCCACGATGATGAGATGATAGGCGCCTTGAAAGATGATGGCGGTAACGAGGGGCATGAGAAAGACCCTGATGTGGCAATTGTCGGGGAACCAAAAAGCGCTGATGACATCACTTTGGTTGAAATGAAAGCCGAACAAGATAAATGTATGCAGCTAAAGGTTGAAGACGTGGACCCCGAAAGCCTTAATCCTCTTTCAGTGGTGGACCCTGGATCAAGGTTAGTTGTTAAGCTTTCAACTAGATCTATTACAGAAGAGCTGGCTAAAAAGTCTTCTCTCGATTCCAACGTTCCGACTCCTGGGGAAAAAATCGACTGATTCCAGCACTTCGGCTACGGGGAAGAAAAAGTTGAAACACATTATGACCGAAGCTGAAAAGGAAGCTAAGGCAGCTCAGAAAGCTGCCAAAAAATCCAAGTCTGATCTGAAGCCCAAATGATGATGTGCTTCGTTTTATTTTGGCATTTAATTGGTTCGCAATTGTTGTAGCGAGTGTGGACCTCGCATCTTCTTTTTTGCTTGTTTTCCATGTACAAACTCACACGTTTATAAATAAAAATAGTTTATTTCCTGCAATGCCTGATAGTCGTCAGCTCAGCACTTAAGTAAAAATACAAAAGTATGTCATACTAAAGTCATGTAATGAAGTCATGGTGGAGGGGAATATATGTGCAGATGTATGCCCCCAGTCAATCTTGAATAACTGAGCAAGAACTATTCAAGATTAAATTAAATTAAAAAGTCCAAATGTCCCTGATTCTCTGACGAGGGCCATATTCCTTTTGTCATTGATGCCTGTTCTTTCTGGCATCTTTATACTCTCCTGTCTCATATCCAGGTTAGAGTTTTCGCTGAGGCGGTCTCTCATCTGGGTGCACCTTCACGCCTCAGAGGACGTCGTCTTCCCGTCCTTTATACTCTCTCTCGATTCTTGAGAGTTAGAGTTAAGAATGTCGTCTTCCCATTCTTTTATGTCTTATTGTACAAACAGTCATTTTGTTTGTTCCTGCATATAGGTCATCCCCAACTTTCCAACTTTAATTTAACTTAACATTTAGTGTTTCACAGTCATAATAGAATAATTGTTGAAGATATAAATAATGCAGGAAATTAAATGACACACGATATTTTTATAGTGGTTCGGCTAAGTCGTAGCCTACATCCACTTTATAATCTTTTGTTCACATAAACAGACTTTTTAAGGCAAGTCGTGCCTTTTTACATAGCTTATGAAAACAAAAGAAATGACATTTCATATTTAGCTCAGATATTGTTGTAGGTGCTGAGCGTTCCATGCTCTGGGAATCTCCTCACCGTCCATGGTCGTTAGCTTGAATGCTCCTGTATCAAGCTTCCGTTGGATGGTGTATGACCCTTCCCATTTTGGACCCAATTGGGTTGAAGGTGGGAAGATTCGCTTCAGTATTAGGTCTCCTGGCTCAAAGGTTTTGAGGCGAACCTTCTGGTCATAATAACGTGCTACCTGATGTCGATGTCTTGAGGCACGCAAGTCGGCTTCGTCTCTTTTTTCTTCAATCATATCAAGAGACTCTAGGAGGAGCGCTTTATTCGTCATCGGGTCATAGTACGCAACTCGATGAGAAGGGACTTCCAATTGTATCGGGATCACCGCTTCAGACCCAAAGGAAAGTGAATAGGGAGTATGGCCGGTAGTCGTCTTAAAGGTCGTCCTGTAGGCCCATAAAGCTTACGGCAACTCATCTACCCATCTGGCTTTGGCCTGCTTCAGCCGCTTCTTTAGAATTGATTTAATGACTTTATTTACGGCTTCGACCTATCCATTTGATTGCGGATGAGCTACTGCAGTATATCGTTTATCAATCTTATATTTCTGGCAGAAGTTTTTGAACTCGATGCTATCAAATTGTGTCCCATTATCATTTATGATGGTCTTTGGAATCCCAAATCAACAAATAATGTTTCTGACCACAAAACTGATCACCTTCCTTGCCGTGATGGTTGTTAGAGGTTTAGATTCCACCAATTTTGTGAAGTAGTCCACGGCAACGATCGCGTACTTAGCTCCTCCTCTGGCAATAGGTAGCACTCCAATAATGTCAATTCCCCACATGGCAAACGGCCACGGACTTACCATTGACTTAAGCTGAGTCGGAGGCGCTCTGGGAACTTTGGCATATCTTTGACATCTATCGCAGCGTCGTGAATAAGCAGCCGCATCTTTGTTCACGGTAGGCCAGAAATATCCATACCGTAACACTTTCTTTACTAGGGTTTGGCCCCCAGTGTGATCTCCACACTCACCTTCATGCACCTCTTACAGTACACGTTTGATGTCGTCATGTGCGATACACCGTAGCAGGTGCATTGAAAACCCTTGGTGATAAAGGACGTCGTCCTGTAAAACGTACCTTGTGGCCTTACGTCTTACAGCTCGTCTCTCGCTCTTTTCTACCGGGAGGGTTCCATTTTTAAGAAAATTCTTAATTGATGTCATCTAGGATTCTCTTTCTGGTTCAACTTCCAAGGCTAACTCTGTTTCCATTAAATCAAAACTTGGTGAATCCAACAACTCTATCGGAACCATTTCGGATTCTTTAAGACTATCTGAACTTGCTAGCTTCGCCAATCGATCTGCTTTCTAATTATCCGCTCTTGGGATGTGGGTTATGCTTTAATGCTCCAAACATTCCAATAACTCCTTTACTTTCTTGAGATAAGTGATAAGTCGAGGTCCTTTAGTAGCAAATTCTTTCCGAACTTAACATACAACTATCTTGGAATCGCAATATATGTCTAGTGTCTTCACTCCCAAATCTTTGGCGAGTTTCAGTCCGGCGACCAGGGCTTCATACTCGGAGTCGTTGTTAGTAGCAGCAAACTCTAACCGCAACGCATAGTAGATAGATCGTCCTTCAGGAGTTAATTAAACAACTCCGGCGCCGGACTTTCTATCATTCTTGGCTCCGTCCGTATATAATTTCCACGGACTAAGCTCTAATTCTTGATCCAAAGAAACTACCTTATCGCTCACCGTTTCCTCTTCAGGAATTGTAAATTCTACTATAAAGTCAGCCAAGGCCTGCCCCCTTATTGATCTTCGCGGCTGAAAGTTCAGGTCAAACTGACTCAGCTCGATATTCCATTTAAGTAACCGCCCTGATGCTTTAGGTTTCTGCAACACTTGTCTCAAAGGTTGGTCGGTATACACAACTATTGGGTGTGCCTGAAAATAATGGTGGAGTTTGCGGGAAGCAATCAGGAGCCTATAAGCAAGCTTCTCTATCTTTGGGTAGTTACGTTCTACAGCAGCTAGTTTTTTGCTTACGTAATACACAGGTTTTTGCGACTTTATCCTCTTCGCGTACCAGTACTGCACTGACGGCATGAGATGATACCGCCAAGTAGACGAACAAATCCTCATGTTGCATGGGCATTGATAATATCAGAGGCTTTTCTAAGAAGTCTAACAGACTCTGGAATGCCTCCACACAGTCGGGAGTCCACTCAAAATTTCGCTTTCCCTGTTTTATGAGATCGAAGAAAGGCACGCACTTGTCTGTTGCTTTGGAGATGAACCTGCCCAGTGTTGCAACCTTTCCAACTAAGCTTTGAACATCCCTAATCTTTCGCGGCTCCTCTATATTCCGGATTGTTGCTATTTGGTCCGGATTGATTTCGATTCCTATGGAACTCACGATAAAGCCAAGGAACTTGCCTGATGCCACGCCAAAAGAACACTTCAAGGGGTTCCACTTCATCCCATACCTTCGTAATATGCCGAACATTTCTGCTAAGTCCTTCATATGATCGGGAGATTGCTTGGATATCACTAGCATATCATCTACGTAAACTTACATGGTCTTCCCATTTGGATTGTAAAACATGCGATTGACCAGGCGCTGATATGTGGCTCCCGCATTTTTTAATCCAAACGGCATTGCGACGTAACAATACAATCCCAAGTCTGTGATAAAGCTTGTATGCTCTTGATCTGGTATGTGCATGTGAATTTGATTGTACCCGGAATAAGCGTCCATAAAGGATAAAAGTTCATGCCCGGCAGTTGAATCTACTAGTTGATCAATTCTGGGAAGAGGAAAGCTATCCTTCGGGCAAGCCTCGTTTAAGTCAGAAAAGTCAATGCACGTTCTCCACTTCCCGATTGACTTTTTAACTAGGACAGGATTCGATATCCAGTCGGAATACTTCGAATCCTTAATGAATCCGTTACCTTTTAATTTCTCTACTTCTTCTTTTAGAGCTGCTGACCGCTCGGGGCCCGACATCCATCTTTTCTGCTTGACTGGTGGGTGCTTTGGATTAATACACAAAGAGTGGCTCATGATGGTAGGCGAAATCCCACACATGTCAGCGTGAGTCCAGGCAAACACATCCAGATTTGCCTTTAAGGAATCAGCCAATTCCCTCGCTCTAACTGGATCCAGTTGCGAGCCAATCTTTAGTACTTTTATTGGATCCGTTTCATCAATAGGTATATCAACTATTATTTCGTTGGGAGTTGCCTTCATGTCCCCGGGTTCTCTATCCTCTCTGGGATCTTTATCCTCGAGCACGTCTGAAGGCGAATCTCTTGGGGCAGGACCTCTTAATTGCTATGCTGAAGCTTCCTTCAGAGAGGCGGAATCATCTTTAGCATCTATATTCATCCCCTTCATTAACATCTTTAACTCTGCCACGTAGCTTGGTCGCCCCTCATTATCCCAACTCCTGAGTCAGTCGGGAATTTAAGCAGCAAGCACCAAGGCGCGATACATGCCCTAAATTCAGCAAGGGTCGGTCGGCCTAGGAAGGCATTGTAGGGTGACTGCAAATACAACACTACAAACGGCAGGATCCTTACTCTCTGGCGATCTCCCTTCCCTAGAGTGACTGGTAATTCCACAAAACCCATCAGAGCTATAGATACTCCGTTAAAACCACGTATCCATCCTTGACATGGCTTTAAGTCTTTTGCTTCGAGCCTCATTTGTTCGAATGCTTTCTTAAAGAGGATATTAACCAAACTTCCGTTGTCTACCAACACTTTACGGACTAAGGCAGGGCCAATTATCGTGGTTATCACTAATGGATCGTCGGTTGGAGATTGAACTCCAAACTCATCTCTATTACGGAATACAACATCATCAGACATTGTTTTTTGTTGTTTTATTGGAGTGACGTCTTCAAGGCGGCTGCATTCTCCTATTTCAAAATGCTTGGCGGCGTTGACGTATTGGTCCATTGCTTTAAAACTACGACCAACCAAGTGAGGTCCGCCTATAATGGAGTTAATGACGATCCTCTTACCTTTTTTCTGAGCTATGGGTTTTGAAGCAGGCTGTTCTTGGTTCGAGGCTTGTCCCCCTTCCCCCTTATCCCTTAGGGCGGCTTTGTACTCATCCAACTTCCCTTCTCGCGGCAATTTTTCGATGATATCCCTCAAATGACGACATTCATTGGTGGAATGACCATGTGTACCATGAAACAAGCAAAACTTTCCTGTTTCAATCTCCTTCTCAGTAGAATCTCTGGGTGGTGGTCTTTTATACTGCAATATGCTGTATGTATCTAAATAAATGTTCTCCAACGTGTCATTTAATGGCGTATAATTTTCAAAAGTCTGGACTCTGGGTCTTTTATTAGAGCTATTCCCTCGGTTTTCGTTCCTTCTATTGCCCTTTCCATTCCTGTTGCTATTACCACCACTCTGGTTGCCAACATTTACTTCCACCTTCCTTGAACTGTCACCAGATTGTTTCACAACAATATTACTCTGGATACCCTACTTCATGGCCCTTTCGGACTTTCTCTTTCGGTTTGCCTTGGCTTCTTCTCGCCTTAAGAGAACATTAGGCTTTTCATAGAACAATTCTCTAGTAGGAGGTGGTTTTCCACCTAAGTAATCCCCAAACTCTGTGTTAGGATCTACTCCTTCTATCAAGGCCATTATGATAGTGGGCTCATGAGGATCACTGACTTCGGTGACGGCCAGGTTGAAGCAATTCAGATATGACTTCAAAGATTCTCCTGGGCCCTGCTTAATCCGTGACAATTCTATGACAGTCTTGGACTTTTGGGCATGGAGTCAAAACTGATTCGTGAAACGCTCACTCAATTTCATGAAATTTGACACCGACCGAGGAGGAAGTCGAGTGAACGACATTAACGCTACATCTTCAAGATAGATGGGAAAAGCATTGCATTTTACGGCATCTGGAGCTGCTGCCGCATTCATGAACCATGCATATCTCATCAGGTGCTTCCCTGGGTCTGTTCTTCCTGAATATTGATCCATCTAAGGCGAGTTGAATCGTCGGGGGCACTAGAAATCCAGGATGTCATCTGTGAAAGGGGTATGACTTTGCTCAATGCCCCAATCTTCATTAGTATATCGCCGGCTTTTAGACATAATCTGGCGCACCATTGCCCATACATCGGCGTTGGTTAATGTTTGCACAGGCTCTCTAGATCTGATGTTCGGATTACCCCTAGGTTCCTGATCAGGGGATAACCTTCTGTTTCTGGCGGCAGCTGCTCTACGTTGCTCTTTGTGCTGTCGGTCAATCTCTGGAGGTAAATATTGGAGAAGTTGTTGCTGTGTTGTGTTACTAATGTTAGGATCCCTGGGTAGGACATGGGATCCGCGCATGGGTAGCAATATGGGCTGTTGCAGACTCGGGTCATCAGGGCCCGATACACGAGCAGCATCTTCTCGGGATCCTAAAGATCCAAAAGTCAATTGATCGAGGTTCTGAGTTCGTTCAAGCGGCTTTCTCTCGCGAGGACGTTCCTCCTCCGAAGAAGACGAATCATCTGTAGCAATATGGCGTAGTGGGGAAGGAGTTCTCTGCCTCCGAAGCTCTTGTAGTTCTCTACCCATGGTGATCATGTTTTCCTGCATGCGAAGGTTGTCACGCCTTTGGGCCTCCAATGCTTTTTTAGTGCTCTGAAGCATGTCAATAAAACGTGAAAAGTCTCCCTGTGTAATGGGTGCAGATGGATCAGGATGGACACTAGTCATCATGGCTGGAATTAGAGCATTGGAGGGAGCTCGAGTAGAAGTACCAGCTTCATTCTGATTCGGATCGGATCGGCCCATAGCAGCCTGTTCGGGGCGGTTCGGATGGAGAGAGTGAGAGTCCCCGACACCATCAGTTCGGGTCAGATCATCAGGTTGGATCAGTGTTAACATGATCCAGTTCGTTTCCTCTTGGTTCGGATCGGCCCCTCTGATCCGGTTCGGATCCTCCTGGTTAGAGTGATCTGCTCTAGAGCTTTGAGTGCGTTACCTTGTTAACACGATAGCTTGCTAATTTTCTCTAGCATCATTTCCCCTAGCTCCTTGCACTTATTTTCCTTTGGTCTTACCCATAATACTTGATTCTTCAATGGTTAGTCAATAAGTACTGGAAGAAGTCAGAGACAGGGGATTAACTTCTTTGAACTTGAAGGTCCAAACAGTAGAATGATAATCCCAAAAAGGCTTAGAATTCGAAAGTTTCTCAGTGAGAGCACCAAAATGTTAGACCAAAATTGGCTCTAACACCCAAATTAGATATGAATTCAATGAAATAGAATCAAAAAAGCAATAAAGAACACACGATTTATAGTGGTTCGGTGATAACGAGCCTACGTCCACTTTGTTTTCTTTTAATTGATGATTTGAATACAAATACAGCAATGATTCTCACTCAACCTCACAATTACAATGCATAAACTCACTCAAATCTCTCAAAAATGGACTTTAAGAGATGATTTTAATCTGAATATGATTGTAGAATTCGGCTATGGAGGAAGTATGGACTGAGAACTTGCCAAAAGATCCTTTCAAATGCCTCTAGATGGTGTATTTATAGGTGAAAAATCCCTTTGAAGTGGCTCCAGTTCGGAATTGCGTGGCATCCATCCCTTGAGAGTTGGGTTCGGAGGCTCCAAGATGGATACAGCGCATTGATTTAGTGGGAGATTGTGGGAGAAATGGTCAGACCTTGTCCGAGTCTTCAGGGGTATATGCGCAGCAACGGTCACAGGTTCGAAGGGAAAAAGGGGTTCGGATCAGGGCCTCTGATCCGATCCGATGATGCAACTTGTTGTCCCTTGATGTTGCTGACTTACTCATCCGATCCGAACCGATGGGATTGCTTGCTTTCTTCTGATGCCGCTGAAGCGTTCCTCCGATCCGAACCTCCGAAGCCACCTGCTTTATGATGTTGCTGCCATACTCCTCCGATCCGATCCGATGTAATCTCTGCATTCTTGATCGTTACTTACCTCCTGCGCTATCTTCCTCCGATCCAATCTGATTGGTGTCTTCCTCACTATTTGCTCTTTGTGTAGCCTAGTTCTCAAAGTAGGCTAACACTTTTGTTGTCACTTTTTATTGTGAATAAATTTTATATACAAGCTTTGATTGATGCCTAGTTTCTTTCACTGGAATGTATCTAAATTCTGAATAAGAGGACACTGGTTTGGATGCATTTGGAGACCGTCAAATTTTAAGCTTTCCGTGTGCTTCGAACGAAAGGTGAGTGAATTTCTTGCTCATAATTAATTGAGTTGTTCCCATATTTATTAAATTAAATTATGAAATAAATTGGATTTCCTGGTTGTGATTGATTGTTTCTTAAATTGACACACAAGTTATTACAGTGTTAATTTAGAATCAGCATTAAATTATTTATTTGAAATTAAATTGCAGGTCTGAAACTCCGACATTTGTTAACTAGTGAAATGATATAATATTTGTTGTTTGGATGAAATGGTTGGGATGGGTGCCTTGTACTGATTATTGAATGGATATTGTTAATGTAAATTGCTCCCATTATTCAGTATAAGATGTGTATGTTTATTTGTGCCAATTAACCCCATTGTTCACCCTATATGTTATGGGCATCAAATAAATCTCAAGTTATTGAAATTTGAAGAAAGAACAATTATGGTTTAAAATTTGTTAACAATCTGTATACCTATAGTTTTGAATTAAATTATATTGAGTTTGTGAGCAGCGTTTGAGGAGGTTGACAAGTGTTTCTAGGAATCAATTTGATTTTATGCTTGGAAGGTCAACCATTGAGGCAATTTTCTTGGTTAGGCAACTTATGGAGAGATATAGGGAGCAGAAGAAAAATCTCCACATGGTTTTTATTGACTTGGAGAAAGCTTATGACAGAGTGCCGAGGAGGGTTATGTGGTGGGCGCTAGAAAGGAAGAGAACGCCATCAAAGTATATTACCCTTATCAAGGATATGTATGAGGTTGTTGTAACTAGTGTCAGGGCATGCGATGGTGAGACCAGAGACTTTCCAATTAACATAGGGTTACATCAAGGTTCGGATTTGAGCCCCTATATTTTTGCATTAGTGATGGATGAAATCACAAAAGATATACAAAGGGAGATTCCTTGGTGTATGCTCTTAGCCGATGATGTTGTGCTGATTGATGAAAGTAGAATAGGGGTTAATCGACAACTGGAGTTGTGGAGGGAGGCCTTGAAATCAAAGGGTTTCAGGCTTAGCAAAACTAAAACAGAGTATATGAAGCGTGAGTTTAGCAGTGTCAGGTCAGATGATGGTGAGGTTACCCTGGCCTGTAGAGTAGTACCCAAGAAGGAATCGTTTCGATACTTAGAATATATGTTGCAGTTTGATGGGGAGATTGATAAGGATGTTAGTTTTAGAATTCAAGCAGGATGGGTGAAATGGTTTTAGAATTCAAGTAGGATGGGTGAAATGGAGAGTAGCATCTAGCATTCTCTGTGATAGGAAGATCCCTCAGAAGATTAAAGGAAAGTTCTACAGGACAACAATCAGGCCTGCAATATTATATGGTGCAGAATGTTGGCCTACTAAGAGGCAACACGTCCAGAAGATAAGCGTATCAGAGATGCGGATTCTGTGTTGGAGCTATGGGCATACCAGACGAGGTCGGATTAGAAATGAGGATATTCAGGAAAAACTTGGAGTTGAACCTATTGAAGAGAAGTTAGACCAAGACCGCTTGAGATGGTTTGGACATATCCAACGTAGACCATAGGAAGCACCTGTGCGCGTTGGAATTATAGGCCGCGTCGAAGGCCCAAAGAGAGGTAGAGGGCGACCTAAAATGACATGGGAGAAGATAATAAAGAGAGATTTAAGTAATTGGAGTTTATCTGAAGAGCTAGTAGTTGATAGAAGTGCTTTGAAGTTGGCAATCCATGTACCAGAACCTTCGGTTTTTTATTTTTTTATAACCAATTTAATTGTTTTAGACTTTATTTCTCGTTTATTGGACCTTTTTACCTTTTATTACTATTTTAGATTTTATTTCACTTTTATTGTACCTTTTTACTTATTATTATTATGTTTATTTTTTAAAAAAAACCTTTATCAGACGACTTTTTATTTGTTCGGTTATTTTAAAACTATATTATTATCATCATTATTTATTTTATTTTAATTTTATTTTAGGTTCCATATCTAGCCAACCCTAACTTATTTGGGATATATGGCTTTGTTGTTGTTATTTATTATAAAAAAATTGGTAAAGCATTTTAATATATGTATATATATAGTGATTTAAATTATTTATTATACTCTAATTATTTCAATATATATATATATATATTCAAATAAAAGGGTTTTATTTATAATCATCTATTTTTCAAGTTAATTAAATATTTGTAATTTCTTCCTGAATTGGAATTGTTCTCGATTTAAACCATTGATTCAAATTGAGATTTGAAATAAAAATATATTCTCTTTTGAATAAAAATCCAAGTATAAATAATCATGATATTGATATGAAATTTCTCCCTAATTTGAATATGAATTGATTCTGAAATGATTATGATATCTCGATATGCAATATATATTATTTTGAATATAAACTGGTTTGAAAGGATTATGATATTTGATATGAGAAGTATATTCTATTTTGAAATATGAGCTGTTAGAATTATCGAGAATGGAATCTAAACCAAATTAACATTTGTTAATTTTTGGAAACTTATGAAAACGATATCGAATAAAGAAATTATGGTCTGAAATATAAGATTTGGAATTGAATATTAAATTTCCCGAAAGGGGTTAAAGCGATAACGGGGTTTATGGAAATTAGAATAAATCCAAGCTTATTTATAACTGAATCAATAACAATTTGGAAGGAGATTTAAATGGGAAATCAGAAATGATCCGTAACTATTGTTTTAAAAATGCGCTTATTACTTGGGAAGACCAGGATCAAATATATGTTTGAAAAACTATTCCAAGTAATAATACGACGTTGTAAAGAAATCGAAGACTAGGAACGCGATAAGTAAAGACGGAGAATTTTAGAATTATTTGGATTGATTGCTGATTTCTCATTTGGGCTGCTCACCTGATACGAGGTTATAAGTGGTATGAGATCTAAATATATTTAGATAATTTTGGGTTTATGGTTCCATTCAGTGCCTGAACGGACTTAGATTGTGTGTCTGCCATTGAAATTGACTACATTACACTGATCTTTGTTAATATATATCGAATTTGTGGAAATAAATTATTCTCGTCTCTAAGACATATGAAATTAGAGGTTAGGTATTCATAGAAATCATTGACATGTAACACCCCACATCCATTAACGTCACTCTCAAAGGGAATGCATTAACTTTCATGGAGCATTATTGGTGAACAGAACGGAATATAACAAGACAGATATATATATTGGTACTTGAAAATTTTCAAAACAACATTTACTGCAGCGGAGAAATAGTTTGATTACAACAACATCATAAACCAACTGAAAAACCAAGTACACTTAGCAACCATCTTGACAAATTGTTTTCTGAGTACATAAAATAAAAAGCATAACCCCAACACAAGTAGCCATAAAAGAGATGAGCTGAACTTTACTTTTAGCAATCCAAGCACTTCCAAAAGAGAAAGAATGAGATCCAAGATCAAGCTCCACTAGTACTAGTCCCACCCTGAGAACCTGGGGGGAAAGGAAGAAAAGAGGAGAAAACAAGGGGGTCAGACATAAAGTCTGGCGTGTACAATAACTTTAACAATATAATTATTAAAGTAATTAGGATAAGGCATAAATTGGTAGAACAAGGAATGACTATGAAACAAGCGGGCATGACAAAGCAAACAAGAGGAATATTCTGGCGTTAATCTCGTTCCTAATCACTATAGGATAATTACTATATTGCACAACAACTAGCCACCATAAAAGTTGATCCCACCTACTGAACACAATAATCATAATGGTAGTTTCGTGTAACCCTAACTGCCTTCGTAGGTGCCGCCTGCCCCTATCTCCACTAGTTGTACCCACTACCCCCATGCGATCGGCTCCCTAACTCGTAGATAACCGTGCTGGTCCCACAGTGGGGTGTATCACTCCCCAAAGTGGCAACCCGATACCACTAAAGACACACGACTTATATCTACACGAAGCAATAACGTCTTACCTACCAGCCCGGGCCCATGCACACACATGACCCCGTTGGACTTGCGTTGCCACTGCTTCGTTTTGACCTCTTACAATCAAACCCAGTAAGCGTGTCCCTTCCTCGATCTAACTCGAGCTCACAAAGATACTTAAAGGGTTAGGTTTGAAAATGGTCCCCATGTTTGACACAAGCTTTCCACCTATGCTTGGTCCCCACTAGAACTTCCCACTTAACGCCTTCTTATTCATGTCTTCTTACATGTTTTCAACTTAGTTAAGTGTTTCTAATCGTATTTCACATGCCACCCAGGCCACCCACTTAACCCCCATGTCCCACCACATGTTTATCTGGTTAAGTGTTACTTAATTCATTAGAGCCGTAACCTTGAAAAGACCTCCCACATTAGACTACTGTTTGCGGTTGTTGGATTTGCCGGGCGGGTCCGGACAGTCTTATACCGCAAACGAGCCTAACCTCGTGTCTTTACAATTGTTACGCATTTAATTTGTGCCTTTGACCTCTCACATTAGACTACCATTTGTGGTTGCTAGATTTGCCTAGCGGGTCCGGGCAGTCTTATACGAGAAACGAGTCTAACCACGTGTCTTAGGCGGTTAATTATTACACATAATTATTTAACCCCAAATTGGATTATTATCCCTATTCAAATTTGTCAATAAAATCCAAATTAATTTATGTCCATAATTGTCACCTAAATTATGTCCATAATTTCAGGTATATAAATTTATACCAATTAATGTCTCAAATTAATTATAAACCTTTTTAAGCCATTTTATGCCAATTCACAATATTAATATTTAATATTATCCCATTGTCCCCACACTATTCGTACGTTTTAATATGACATATATTAGACTCGCAAATAGCCTAACTTATAAAAAGAAAAGCAACATCACATCTTGCATAACACACATAAAATAGATCTAATAATCATGACATAAGTTTGCATAGCCAATAACTTGCATAGGCAATGGGTATACATAAATTTGTATAAACTATCATGGATCTAAATATAGATCTAAACATAAAGATGTGAACTTGCGCATATGGATATGGTTTTCCTATAACTTGCATATGAATTTCATTCAAACTAGCATATGTTTCACATACAAAACTAGCATAGGAAATGGCCATATAGAACATAAATTTTCATAACTATGTACTACCATGGATCTAAATATAGATCTAAACATAAAGATGTGACTTGCATATGGATCTGAACATGTAAATTAATGTAACATAAACTAGCATATGTATATACATGATTCACATATGAACTTGTATATAATCCACCTACAGACTTGCATACGATTCATAAACTAGCATATGATTTAACATCCCAAACTTGCATAAGATTCATATACATATGATTTAACATCCCAAACTTGCATAAGATGAATCAAGTTAATCATGTACAATTTAACATATGAAATAGATCCACGATAAAAAAAACTGTCAACGACAACATCACATGATTCAAAGTCATATTCTCATAATCCCAATTATAACTTATCACAATTAAATTAATTAATTGTTTTATGAAATAAATTTTACTCACAAACAAAAGAACCGTCTTGTTTTTCTGGGATATGTATTCTGAAACTGAATTGCTCGCATTTGATGTAAACTAATTGTTATCCTAATTTAGATTAGATTTGATTTTGATTCTTGCTTTTATCTTTTTTTTTGAGTTGAAAGAGAACAGCGACTACTCTAGGTTCTCCATTGATGGCATGGCGGCTCTTGGTATGAGTTAGTATGATTTTTGGCTGAGAGTTAGGTTGCTTATGTAGAATTTTAATTAATTTACAGTCGTCGGATTAACCTAAAAGCAATCAAGAACATCCAGTCAAGATAGAATAACACCTCAGCCCTAATGACTCGGCAGTAAGTCAAAATATTGTCATCTTTTAGACCTGCCCGAGGGGTAGTTCGACCCCTAGGTTGACCCCTTGGTCGACCCCCTAGTCGGCCCGTATGGGGAGGTCGACCACCTAGTCAACCTGGCCTTGGGCGGGAATTTTCCCACCCAGCCCGCTTCCCTGTTTGAAATTTGAATTTCAAATTTTCTGAACCTGAGCTGTTTTTAATTTATTTAAATTCTGAAACTTCGGAAGGCCGTAACTTCTTCATAAGAAGTCCGATTCACACAAACTCGGACTCTATCTCAAGCAGAATTCCGAGACGAATGAAATGGCGTAAGATGTTTCCCTTAATTTTCACATTTGAAATTAAGTATTCTTCAATTTTGATATTTAAAATCACGGGGTGTTACATTCTCCCCTTCTTAAAGGATTTCGCCCCCGAAATCTCCATGTAAGGAGAGTGTATATCCTAACATCAATCATCCATCTACTCAACCATCAAACACAGGCATCCACTGTCCTTACAAGATTTTTAATGCCGTATGAACATATGCAAAAAGTGTGTGTATATGTTCCTTATCTAATACAAAATCAGGCAATCTACTGATTCAGTTGACCTCCTTAATGCAAATCATGATAGTACCATGCGTCCACTATGTATGCGAAAGAATCCTATCGATACATATTATTTCTACATGTGTGCACAACCATTCATCAAAATGCAACATCCATATGATAACACAACCATTATACATCCATTAGTTTAGATATGCACACACAAGGTGATTGAGCTGATCTAGTGCCTAATGTGTGTGTACATGCATCCACGAGGAATCACTAGCAACCACTTGCATCCATTTGCATCCACCAAACATAACATGTCTCAAACACATGTTTGCAACCATAGGGTACTTCCTAATTAAAGATCGAAGATGTCATCGCAAAGATAATACTAAATGATAGGACAAGTATCAACAAAGCGGTAGAAAAAGGAGAAGTTAAAACATACCCTAAAAAAGGAAAGGGTACAGCGTATGCATCTTGTCTTCCGTCTCCCAAGTTGCGTCTCTTTGATCATCTCCCCATTGCACTTTGACCAACATAACCTCTTTGTTGCGTAGCTTTTTGACCTCCGATCCGAGAATGCGTGAAGGAGCTCGTCTAACCGTGGCATTGTGCTCTACTTCCACTTCTTTTAGCGTGCTTGGCTCCACCAATTCCGCCGTATCATGTAAACACTTACGCAAATGCGAAACGTGAAACACGTCATGAACACCACTGAGCTTTTCTGGCAACTCTACTCTATACGCCATCTGCCCAATCCTCTATGTAATTGGAAAGGGTCCTACGAACCTCGGTGCCAACTTCCCTACTGATCCAAAACGGACTACGTTTCTCAACGGTGACAGCTTAATAAAATCCATGTCCCCAATATTGAACTCAAGATCGGTTCGCCTCTTATCAGCATATGACTACTGTCGGTTCTGCGCCATCTTCGTTCGTCATCGAATCAGGTCTATTTTCTCTGAAGTCTCCCTAATCATGTCGGGTCCAAGCAAAACCTTGTCCGTGGATTCCCACCAACAAGTAGGTGATCGGCATGGTCGTCCATAAAGAGCCTCAAAAGGTGCCATGCCAATGCTAGCGTGAAAGCCGTTATTATAGGCGAACTCCACTAATGGAAGATGTTCTTCCCATGTTCCTCCAAAGTACAGGATGCATAGCCTCAGAAGGTCTTCTAGAATCCGATTTACTCTCTCGGTCTGGCCGTCCATCTGAGGCTGATAAGCGGTACTTAAGCATAATTATGTTCCAACCGCCTCTTGTAAGCTTTTCCAAAATTCGCTTGTGAAAATGGGATCTCTATCGCTCACAATACTAGAGGGTATGCCGTGAAGACGAACTATCTCTCGAAGGTAAACAGATGTTAACCATGCGGCGGTCCTTCTACTTTTAACAGGAATAAAATGGGCACTTTTGGTAAGTCTGTCTACAATTACCCAAATCCCCGTGTTACCCTTCCTTGATCTTGGCAACCCATCTACAAAATCCATGGAAACACTTTCCCATTTCCACAACGGAATCTCTTAAGGGTCGAGCAAACCTCCGGGCTTCTTTTGCTCTGCCTTGGCTTGCTGGCACACTAAGCATCTAGAAACGAACTCAGCCATGTCCTTCTTCATTCCGGCCCAAAAGAAAACTCGTTTCATATCCCTATACATCTTGTCACCACCAGTATGTATGGTCATCTTAGAGCAATGTGAGTCTTCAAGAATTGCCTTCCTCAAACTCTCGTTTTGTGTACGCAAAGTCTCCCATCTCTACGCAGCCAGCCTCTCTCATTTATAGCATATCTATTAAGATGACTCGAAGGCTCCCCTCCTATAAGCTTGCCTACTACCTCAACAAACTGTGGGTCATCTTTCTGTGTCTCTCCAACTCGACCCAAAAGTATAGGTTGCAAGTCTAATGATGCCAACAACCCGGGTACATAATCGACAGAGGGTCTGAAGTCAAAGGTAGATATATACTCCAAACTCTGCCGCTCAACAAACAAAGGACTTAAAGTCAACTTCTTTTTACTTTAGGCGTCAGCTACAACGTTACCCTTGCCAGGGGTATATGCGATCTCAAAATCGTAGGATGCCAAAAACTCCATCCACCTCTGTTGCCTCAATTTTAGATCTTTATGAGAGAACAAGTACTTTAGCGACTTATGGTTTGTATACAACTCAAATCTCTTGCCAAGCAAATAATGACGTCATGACTTAAGCGCGAAGACTATGGCAGTCAACTCTAAGTCGTGGGTAGGGTAATTTTTCTCGTGCACTTTCAACTTCCTTTCACCATAGCATATCACCCTTCCCTCTTGCATTAAAATTGCGCCAAGCCCTGTCCCGTAAGCATCGGTATATACTGTGAGTGGCTTACTCCCATTTGACAAAACTAAAACTGGAGCTGTCGTCAAAGCCCTCTTCAGACGTTGGAAAGCATCGTCACAGTCAATATCCCAAGCAAAAGTCAAGTTCTTCTTCGTTAACCGAGTGAGTGGGGCTGATATCTTCACGAAGTCATTAATGAACTTCCTATAATAACTAGCCAGCCTTAAAATGCTTCTTACTTCTGTGGCTTTCTTAGTAATTTTCCAATCTTGGATTGCCACCACCTTTGCGGGATCCACAGCTATCCCTTCCTTAGACCGCACTTCTTTTCCCCAAAAATGGCACTTGGAGAACTTAGCTTTATGTTGATGCACTCATAGGGTCTCTAAGACTTCCCTAAGATGTAGGGCATGCTCTTCTTTATTCTTAGTGAAAATCAGAATATCGTCCACAAAGACTACCACAAACTTGTTTAGAAACTCCCTAAACACCCTACTCATTAAGTCCACAAAGTATGCGGGTGCATTCGTCAAACCAAAAGGCATGACGAGCCACTCGAAGAAACCGTCAGGAGTTCTAAATGCAGTTTTATCTATGTTGTCTTCAGCCACCCTTAGCTGATAAAACCTTGTAGCCAAATCCAGTTGCGAGAAAACCGAAGCACCCACCAACTGATCGAATAAATCATCTATCCTCGGCAATGGATGTCTGTTCTTCTTTGTTAGTTTATCCATCTCTCTATAGTCCATGCACAATCTAAGCGAACCATCAGCTTTTGTAGCAAAAACGACTGGAGCACCCCACTCCGAAATACTTCTTCTTATGAACCCCTTCTCAAGCAACTCTTTCACTTGCTTACTGAGTTCTCTTCTCTCTCTCGGAGCCATGTGGCGCACTGGTAATGAAACTGGCTTTGCATTATCTACTACGTATATTCGAAAGTCTATCTCGTGCCTCGGGGGCAAACCTCGAACCTCATCGAAGACGTCACTATATTCACAGACCACACGAACATATTCCAAATCATCATTGGATGCGTCAAGGGATTCTTGGTAGCTAAGCATTACCGGACCTCTAGAGTAACAAGAAATATCGAGGGTCTTTCGACAACGTGTCAGCAATCTAACTACCCTTCTTTCACAATCTAGGATGGCAGCATACAATAACTTTAACAATATAATTATTAAAGTAATTAGGATAAAGCATAAATTGGTAAAACAAGGAATGACTGTGAAACAAGCGGGCATGAGAAAGTAAACAAGAGGAATATTCTGGCGTTAATCTCATTCCTAATCACTATAGGATAATTACTATAATGCACCACTACTAGCCACCCTAAAAGTTGATCCCGCCAACTGAACACAATAATCATAATGGTTGTTTCGTGTACCTCTAGCTGCCTTCATAGGTGTCGCCTTCCCCTATCTCCACTAGTTGTACCCACTACCCCCATGCGATCGGCTCCCTAACTCGTAGATACCCGTGTTGGTCCCACAGTGGGGTGTATCACTTCCAAAAGTGGCAACTCAATACCAATAAAGATGCACGGCTTATATCTACACAATGCAACAACGTCTTACCTACCAGCCAGGGCCCACGCACGCACATGACCCCGTTGGACTTGCGTTGCTACATCAAACCCGTTTTGACCTCTTACAATCAAACCCAATAAGCATGTCCCGTCCTCCATCTAACTTGAGCTCACAAAGATACTTAATGGGTTACTGGTTTGAAAAGGGTCCCCATGTTTGACACAAGCTTTCCACCTATGCTTGGTCCCCACTAGAACTTCCCACTTAACCCCTTCTTATTCATGTCTTCTTACAAGTTTTCAACTTGGTTAAGTGTTTCTAATCGTATTTCACATGGCACCCAGGCCACCCACTTAACCCTCATGTACCACCACATGTTTATCTGGTTAAGTGTTACTTAATTCATTAGAACCATAACCATGTAAAGACCTCCCACATTAGACTACTGTTTGTGGTTACTGGATTTGCTGGGCGGCTCCGAGCAGTCTTATACCTCAAACGAGCCTTTGACCTCTCACATTAGACTACCGTTTGTGGTTGCTGGATTTGCCGGGCGGGACCGGGCAGTCCTATACCACAAACGAGTCTAACCTCATGTCTTAGACAGTTAATTATTACACATAATTATTTAACCCCAAATTGGATTAATATCCCTATTCAAATTTGTCAATAAAATCCAAATTAATTATGTCCAAAATATTCACCTAAATTATGTCCATAATTTCAGGTATATAAATTTATACCAATTAATGTCTCAAATTAATTATAAGCCTTTTTAAACCATTTTATGCCAATTCACAATATTAATATTTAATATTATCCCATCATGCCCACGCTATTCGTACGTTTTAATATTACATATGTTAGACTCGCAATTAGTCTAACTTATAAAAAGAAAGCAACATCACATCTTGCATAACACATAAAATAGATCTAAGAATCATGACATAAGTTTGCATAGCCAATAAATTGCATAGGCAATGGGTATACATAAATTTGTATAAACTATCATGGATCTAAATATAGATCTAAGCATAAAGATGTGAACTTGCACATATGGATATGGTTTTCCTATAACTTGCATATGAATTTCATTCAAACTAGCATATGATTCACATACAAAACTAGCATAGGCAATGGGCATATAGAACATAAATTTGCAAAACTATGTACTACAACGGATCTAAATATAGATCTAAACGTAAAGATGTGATCTTGCATACGGATCTGAACATGTAAATTAATGTCACATAAACTAGCATATGTATATACATGATTCACATATGAACTTGTATATAATCCACCTACAGATTTGCATACGATTCATAAACTAGCATATGATTTAACATCCTATACTTACATAAGATTCATATACATATGATTTAACATCCCAAACTTACAAAAGATGAATCAAGTTAATCATGTACAATTTAACATATGAAATAGATCCACGATAAAAAAAACTGTCAACGACAACATCACATGATTCAAAGTCACATTCTCATAATCCCAATTATAACTTATCACAATTAAGTTAATTAATTATTTTCTGAAAGAAATTATACTCACAAACAAAAGAACAGTCTTATTTTTCTGGGATCTGTATTCTGAAATTGAATTGCTTGCCTTTGATGCATACTAATTGTTATCCTAATTTAGATTAGATTAGATTCTTGCTTCTATCTTGTTTTTGAGTTGAAAGAGAACGACGGCTACTCTAGGTTCTCCATTGATGGCATGGCGGCTCTTGGTATGAATTAGTGTGATTTTTGGTTGAGAGTTAGGTTGTTTATATAGACTTTTAATTAATTTAGAGCCGTCAGATTAACTTAGAAGCAATCAAGACCATCCAGTCAAGATAGAATAACACCTCAGCCCTAATGACTAGGCAGTGAGTCAAAATATCGACATCTTTCTAATCTTCCCGTGGGGGTAGGTCGACCCCTTGGTTGACCCCCTGGTCGACCTGTATAGGGAGGTCGACCCCCTGGTCGACCTGGCCTTGGGCAGGAATTTTACCGCCCAGTCCGTTTCCCTGCTTGAAATTTGAATTTCAAATTTTCTGAATCCGAGTTGTTTTTAATTTATTTAAATTCTGAAACATCGGAAGGCCATAACTTCTTCATACGAAGTCCGATTCACACACAAACTTGGACTCTGTCTCAAGCAGAATTCCGAGATGAACGCCATGGCATAAGCCGTTTCCCTAAATTCTCACATTTGAAATTAAGTATTCTTTAATTTTAATATTTAAAATCACGGGGTGTTACTGACACGTCGTGAATTGACAATGTGACATACTCGAGTTATGAAATGAACTAGTGATGATCAAAGCTTGGTTTATTGAAGCGTAGCTTTGTGTATATCGTGATCTCGACGAACCTCACACCTCGGATTGATAGTAAACTGACAGTTAGGTTGTATATATACAAATCTCTATTGAAACTTGAAATCTTCGGCGGTAGATCCACTTGTGATACCTGGGGAAAATAAATTATATACGGTGTCCGATGTCTGGATGAAAACCAGGAAATATACTTCGCGCTCTGTATTCGGTGTCCGTGTCTGGATGTTAACCGGGAGAAACTTTGCTTCGTGTCCTCGATTGATCTTCGTGTCATGAACCATCATATTGGTAAACCCAACAACTGATACAAGCCTTTCATTTTGTTGTAAATTATGTATGTAGGCATAGCGACTATGCTTGCTAAAATTAATATATTTATTTGCGAAATGGTTTTCAACACTATGCACTAATATTAGTAATAAAAGAAGATTTTCACGTATGAAAGCATTTTTGGTCATCATAAGACAAAACTCGCCAATTTGGTGTGAGCTTGTATTGTGTGATGTGGGACGAGCTTACGATAGCTTCATTTTTTCCAAAAACATTTGTGAAGTTTATGTATGGAAATTCATATGGTGTAAACCCGTTCCATGGTAGCGAAGTGGTCTGGTGAATTTTTCATAACATTTCTTTAGATTACTGCACCCATAACACACATGTTATTTCGTATTTTAATTTGACTAGTATGAGAATGATTTAGTTTTGATCCGAGTGTTTGTTGTGTTTTTTTATATGCCATATGCTCAGGTCAGCAGAAGTTGCAGTTAGCGAAGATTACCTTGTCTTGGAGAAAGAAGACGAAGATTTGGTATACATCTATTTTATATATCATTTTTCCGCTGCCCTGTTGTATATATCTGTATATGTGTAACTCTGATAATCACTGTATATTATAGTCAAATGTATATATTTCAACTGCTTTTGAATTGTTAATTGGGTTATTATATTTATCCATCCGTTGTGGGATTTTGTGATTGTCTCTTCTTCTCCCTTTCTTTTATTTTTCCCCGTTATCTACCTGCATTTTCGATCTATTTGGGTCGGCATGTGTTGATCATTGTCAATTTGAGTGGTCAAAAATTCAGGTCATTACACCCATGCTTCAAGCCATTCCTTTAATGCCTGAAAATGTTGTCATGTCCTTCGCCTAATGCTTGCATGCATTTTGGCTTTAATTGGACATCTCAATACACCAAATATACTAAATTTATTGTAATAAAAATATGAACACACTAGATTTGAATACACTAAATACAGTAAATAACTGTAATGGGTTTGTTGCAAAACTGCCAAAACATATTAATACACCAAATTTGCTGCATAAGAACTTTAATAGTTCCAAATTGAAACATTCAGGTTGATCACATACCATAACAAAGAAAGAATATTTTTAGGAACACATAAATCGAAGGTCTGAAGCTAGATTGAAGCATGATACATTCAAATATTACCATGATAAAAACCATACAAACATCAAAAAACAATTAGAAATTTTATTTTTTAGCAAGGCTAAGCCTGTTTTCATAGCAGCCACAACCACTTTCATTATAACAAATAATGAATACATACAAAGCAGGAGTCAAACAAATTGTCTAACTGCTATAATACTGGTTGACTTCCAGGACACATAAAAGAAAAAACACGAGTGAAGCAAATTGCTTCAGCACTAGCTAAGACCAGCACAACTAATCCCCGTCGAAGTAGGAGGAATTGCAGTCATCACTAACTATAACATTGACATACTTAGTAAAAAATACAATAAGGTTAGGTATAGAACACTTGTTAAGACTACGAAACTTGTACTCCCGATTCCAAGTAGAATCAAGGAACAAAGACGTGTTCTTCTCACTTGGCTCACCCTCATGAATAAGCTCAAACCCATCTACCACTACCTGATATTCCTATTTTCTATAATCATCCTCAATGTTAGAGATATATTTATAGTACATGTTTTCATAAGGATCGTTTTGTTAGAGTTTCTGCCCTAGAGGCAATCCATTAGATGTGATTAATAACATTGTTTATGTTATAGTTTTATTTTATAGTATGTTATATTTATTGCATAATATAAATATTAGCATAATGGAAATTCTTAGAATAATAATAATACAAAACTATATAGTTTCAAGAAAATGACTAGAACCTGAGATTATATAATAAAATAAGTATTGTAATTCTCAAATGTTCCTAGTCAAGTTTAATTGTATATAGCACAACAATGAAGCATCGAGACTAATATGTTGATTGATTGATGATCATATCTCATTGATCATTAATACATGAGATATTAATGTCAATCCATATATAAGTGTTGGAGAACAATGTATTGGACAGACCCAAATGTGAGAAAAATTTCATGGAGCATAATTAATAGTGTCATAAGTAATTTTCATAGTGACAAAGATGTAAGGGTCCTCGCACCTGAAATCGTTATATACTTTATTCGAGGAAATTTGTGTTTTGATATCATCAAAAGTTACTTTTAACAGAGTAGATGATAATGGCGATTATTGGATACATCTCGAATCGGTTAAATAATATGAATGATATAGATGGAATTTAACCCTACAATATAAGTAGTGATATCCATGGGCCTCTTGATTGAGTAAGATTATAAAATGCATGGTCACGCTCAAATATTGATTTGTGTTACATAATTTTCTCACATATCAAGATAAAAGGATTAAATTATGTTCAAACATTTGCCATAGAAAAGATTGTATCGAATCGTTAATTTTATTATAAATTGGGTAATAGCGATGTATTACTAGATTTAGCTCACTACTAATAATTTTAATTATGATTTAAAATTATTGTCAACGTTGTAATAACCTATAGGGTCGCACACTAAGAACGTTATTTAAATGTAGAAAAATTCTTTGAACAAACATAATATCAAACAATTGACATTTTATTTGCCTTTGAATAGGAATACCGATTTTTATTCCTTTTTTTTATATAAAAGAGATGTTTTTTTCTCTTTTATCAACCTACTGAAAGGAATGAAGTCAAAAACAACGAAATGAAATTGATCACTGGCTAGTACCAAAATTCTTCCAGTCTCTAATTCAAGAGACGAAATGGAGTAGCGTTCGTGGGTTCCAATAGAGACGTCGACCGACTTGGCCAACATCGAAAGTCCGATTCAAACCAGATCGTTATCAATTCCGTTGCTTCGCATAACCAAATTGGTATGCTAATATTCAATTTACTGTTTTCTTCGCTTGGATCCTATCATGGGTTTTTATTGTTGTGAATTTCGATGTTGATTAGATCTATAAAACCATTCATGTATTGCAGCCTAGAAGTACCATGGACCCACGAGCGATAATCTGAGAATCAGTTTATACCATCACAATCTGATTCCACGATGGAAGAAGCATTTTCATTTTCCAAATGTTCTCCATCACAAGTATCAACAAATAGTGGAACTGGTTGCTTTGAGTAACAATAGTAGGGATTTTATCATTCAAATGAGCTTTCGGAACCCATTCCACAATAGGAGGACGAGGAAGAGGAACTGGTTCAAATAGGGAAATAGGAGTAGGGGCAGAAGCCGATGGTTTCCAAATGTATGTATCATGTATATGACCATGGTGTGCAATGTGTGCAATATCAGGCGTCCAACTGTAGTGCACTTTCACCTCAGCCACGTAATCATCCATAGTTTCTAACTATAATAGTCTCCAGAAGCAGTTTGTTAGGAAATATCTCAATTAAATCTTTAGCATAAAACAGTCTATCACGGGTCATGGTGTTGGCATCGAAACACTTAAGCTTCCCAGTATGGTTGGACAACCAATTCAGATCAAGGATTGCAATACTAAGGGGACATGCGAGAAATAAGTCCAGATCTGAATAGAGAGAACATGCTTCTAGGCACGGACAAATAGATGGACTCCACTTAGTGATGATAAAAGGCTTCCCCCTAGTAATAGTAGGCTCATAGCTGGGGACGCGAAAACGCTCCTTCGTAAAAGAAAATTTCGTGAAAAACATACATCAATCTAATCGAACTTATAGACCAGCATGCAATTGCTATGCTTTCGCACAATGCTCCCTCCCAACCGAATAAGGTGGGGGAGTGCCGAGGAAAAAAATCCAACCAATGGGTGTAACTAGAAATCATCCCATGCGGCAATCATCTTCATCGGTAAGTTACTAATTCCATCAGAAATAGTATGCGCGAAATATCTTGACTCATAATTTCCCATGTTTCGAGTGGTGTTCGCAAATAGAAAAGACCATTTGGGAATAAAGGTGTCATTTGTAGTTGTCTCACCACTTTTCCTAGCATGTGAAGGTGGCTTCAAAGGCAACCCAGAAGATGTACTACTCAACCTGGTGCTAGTATATGAATTCACAACCTTGCTCAATACAGTTTCCACAGGCAGTACAACTTATTCTATAGGAAATATAGTAATTTCTACTGACTTTCTAGATAGATTAGCAACATAATTTCCAGCTATATTAGCTTCCAAAAGTGGGCTGTTTAGATCATCAACTGGCATATTGTTTTTTAGTTCAACATGATTCAACATTATAATATCATCTCCCTTTTCAAACACAACCTCAACAAAGTCTTTATACACAAGGCAACATTTGTTTCGGTCCATCGTGATTCAATGGGAGAGGCAGCAAAGATAGGGTGTTCTAATTATCTGTGGTCGTACCTTCAATGGACATTTCTCTGATTGCATCAGCAGTATGAGTGTCTCGAACTAGCGCATTGGAGTCTAACTGAACAAGAACAATGCTTGTTACCGAGGACTTGGCAAGCAAGGAAGCCAGATCTGACATTAGATCCATGAAGGGTATAGAGGCGCTCAACTTACAAGAATCCAAGGTAGCATTCTTCAGAGGATTTAGAGGCGTTGCCTTATCACCGATGTCTTGTACGAATTTGAGATGAGGTCGAGTAGCTTTCGCTTTAACCAAACTAAATATAGTTTGAACCAAAAAACACATATTACGGATTAAAATGTCAGAATAGCTCTAGTTAAATGGGTACATTCATCAAACATGTTGGAAAAAAATGAATGACATAATGCAGGCGATGTTATTCCATTTATGAAGTACAAAGCTAGGGCACATATATAAGAAAATGTTAAACAAAACATCTTTACAACAGACCTACAAAAAATGCGGAGTGGTGTTTTACTCAATTTTTGGTACACTTTGGTTATGGTAGAAGTTGTGATAGTTGCGCTTTGTATGAGTGATTACATTCAATAATTGCATGATATATAACTATTTAGTACGATTTCTTCTCACATGCTACACAAAATCTAATTTTAATTTTTTTGGGTACTTTTCTCCTTCTCACATGTTCTAGTATCTATAATGTTTTAGAATTTCAACTTAATATACAATAAAAAGATTGATCCATTTAACAGAATTTCTACTCTCTTTTTTTCACTTCTACAGTTTATTCAGTTGATCCTAAAATATTGCTATCTTTAGACTATTCTGCCACTAGAGCGCACATACCTTTTTTTTAGAATGTTAGATTTTAACCAAACTATTTAATAACTATTCATATTTTATTACTAGTTCATATGCTAATTCTGTGTTTTCAAGTTCAAGAAAATATCATCTTTTTCTTTGTAAACTATAATTACAAGTTAAAAGGAGATAAATACCGAATAGATTAATTTTATTATTTACCTGATCATAGAACACATTAATTTTACACAAAATTGATTTCTGTTTATTTCCGTAGGCTTTCACTTCTCAATGTTTTCTCTATTAAAGAAAACTACAAAGCAACAAGCATGAAATATGTAACTACTGTATAATTAAGTTAGAAATCATATAAAATTTGAAACCTAGCATCTTATTTCTTATATCATTTTAACTTTAAAAAAGTCAAAAGTCTAAAGATACTTTCCTCTGTAGTAATCAAAAAAGATACAAAATAGTGATTACTTATCAGCTCTTTTCCAATTTCATCCAGTCAAATTTGACGTACTGGATATCATCTTCTTCATCTTGTACCTAATCACCAAAAAAAGATGTGATTTATCAGATCATTAAGTTCCGCAGTAGCACAACAACTGAAATTTAATAAATAAGAAATTTCTAAATAATCTACTAATCAAACATATATTTCATCTTTTTTAGTGCATAGTTAGATCTTAACCAATCGCTGCTGCATATCAAAGCTTCAAATATCTCAGATTTTAGAGAACTTCTAAATTGATCAAGAACTCTACCTCGTGCACTAAACGCTGATTCAGAAGCAACGCTGCTTATTAGAATAGAAAGTATATCATGAGACATATTTGATAATATTTTATATTTTAAAGCATTAGATTTCCGCCAGTCCAAAATATTGAAATTATCATATAATCCATTACATTTGTAACGTGATTCCTTCAAATAAACATCCAACACTGATTCTGACAATTATATAACATCCAACTCATTGGCCCACATTTCAAACTCGGATCTACTCTTTGTCATTGATTTGTTGTTAGAAGCATGGTTGTTATCACTTTTTCTACCATAATTAACATTCAATGGAGCATTCTAAACATACTTTGAATATAAGTCTTGTAAAGAAGAGGCAATGTATTTCATATTTTGGACTGATTCTACAGCAAGATAAATTTTTGGAAAACAAAACTCATTTAGTTTCATTTTATACCTAGGGTCTAGAACAACAGCAATTGACATCAAAAGATTGCATTCATCCCAATATTTATCGAACTTAATCTTCATTTTGTTCACCATTTCACTCGTATAAAAATAGCCTTTGAATTCCATTAGCTTATCATTCAGTATTTTCTTAATCTTCCAAAGTTCAGGGAGAAATAAATTTAAAGTTAGATAAGAAGTTCCAGAATAAAACATAGGAAGCTTCACTAAAAATTTCTAGAATTTTGCATACTGGTTCAGTTTTTTCCCTGTCCAATCTAGAATGTAACCAAGTGTAAGATAGATCTCTCTCTTGGTATATAGAAAATACTTTTTTGAATTGAATAGTGCACTCAAGCATTTCATATATCGAACTCCAACGTGTGGGAACATCAAGAGCCAAACGTTTAGATATAGGAAATTGTAGTTGTTTAACTCTGTCTACAAACTTGCTAAGTCGTTGGGGTGATATTTTAAAATATTTCATGCTTCCTTGGATATTTTTTATAACACCCTTTATTTCACCCAATCCATCTTGCACCATTAAATTTAAAATATGTGCACAACATCTAACATGAAAGATCATTCCTTTGACATGTTGCTTGTCCTTTAATGAAAAGTTTTCTTTCAATGTTATAATAGCTAGATCATTAGAAGATGCATTATCAAGTGCAATAAAAAATATTTATTCTCTATTCCCCAATCTAAAAGGTGTGAAAAAATAGCATCAGCGATGGTAACGCCGGTTTGTGGGGCTGCTAGGCTTCCAAAGTTCGGAATACGCTTTTGTAGTTTCCAATCAAAATCTAGAAAGTGACATGTAAGACACATATACCCAATAGTTTGATTTGATGCCTATAAGTCTGTTGTTAAACTTAATCTTCCCACACCCCTTAGCGTCTCTTTCATTTTTTCTTCTCATTTTCATAAACTTTCATACACTCAGTTTTTATGGTTAAATGTAAAATTTTCTCAAACTTAGGATATAACATTTGAGAATATAATATAAAAAATTCTTGTTCAACCATCCTATAGGGGTATTCATGCACGATAATCATGGTAGTCATTATTTCTCTAAGTTTTGTCTTGTCATATTTGCGAAGAGCTAATTTTCCAATTAAATCACTTTTACTAGATCATTTTTCTTTGAAAATAACTTTTCCTAATATTCTTTGCTGCTTTTGTGTAGCTATAACGACCCGATACTTCCCCGGTCTCCAAAGAGGAGAGGAAGAATGGATTGCCTTGAGGACAAGACGAATCAGAACACAAACAGAATAACATTTCATTACTAATTACAACAATTTCATCATAATACAAGAATATATAGAGTATAAAAGAATAAAATACATTCAATAAATATCAGAGATTTAAATTACATTACATAGCAGTGGAAAAACAATACAAAACACAACTGAAGGAGATATACGGATACAGAGCTTTCCGGATATCATTCCAGCTGTAAACCAGGATCCTGTGAATATAAACCTACAAAACCAAAACTACTAGCTGCCCGTGTCAAAATAAGGGCACCCAGAGTTTAGGTTAAAAATAATAAACTCCAGGTCAGTCATGTGACTGGTGTGAGAACTAAAACGGTTGTTTAAAACTTTACTTTAAATCAGATATATCAAGGGACCATGCCGTATAACACGTAACGGGTTTCCTCCCAAGAATACCAGTGCATATAACAAAACAACGCAATGTTTTTTCGAAAAATGAAGGTATTATAAGACCCAGGTCCCATCACACAATGCAACACAAGCCGGAGGATAAGGTTTTAACTTATAACAGCCGCAACTGCACCTTGGATCGTCAGGGTCAGTCCACTCGATGTGGTTTAAACTTAAACCCTGAGCACTATGTTTCCCCACCCTATGGGGCGTAAATGAGCCTAATGACTCCATCGGCCCCGGATCGGCCGATATAACCGAGGCGCCTCGTAATCCATCATCCACATAAGTAAAATGTTCGGGCGTGTAAAACCCAAAACACCACTCCTAGTTAGAAAGAAACGCATGCCCTCCTAGTGGTCCTTCTCCCGTTTCTGGTTCACACCGGGGTGTGAGGCTCGCGAATTATCGCTACACAAAGCTACGCTGTATTAAAGTCGTTCTTTGATCATCAACCACAAGACCCTGCTTTTCAACAGAAGCCTTGATCATTTGCATCTCAGCATGCCACACAGGCAATTCATGCCATGCGATTGATATCTATCGAAATATAACCTCTGAGCTCATACGTCTCAGATAAGGGATTTAAGCAAGAGAATAAATTCTCTGCCACCAAACAGATATATATTTAATAGAAATCAATCAACACAAAATAAAATCCAATATTAGACACACATTTACATGTCCGTTCTGGGTCTGAACGAAACTGGAGGAATCTTATTCCTGGCATATCCATCGATCTCCATGTACGTCTGGACGATCACCAACTGACTCCCTCCTCTTGGGTGTACAGCCCAATCAAGATCATCAGTAATTATCCAAACGACGTGAAGACTTCCGGTCTTCAACCACTGTCTTCATCGTCGACTTACCGTCGATTCAGTTATTCAGAATGGGATAAACCCGGTCTTTCTGAATAACTCGCGTATATAATAAACAAGTGTTATAAAAACACATCATACGCCTTATTCCAATCCAGAATATTCCTTTATTCAAATATTCTTTTACTTGGAAAAAGTTCCCATTAATTTTATCAAAGATAAATTCTTTAAATTTATTCTTTAATCTTCTTTTGAATATCAATTCAAACCAAATTATGGTTTATCCAAACTAGTCGGGATTAACGACCTTACTGAAGTAATCATTTGTTTTAATTTCCTAACCCCAACCTATTCATCCCATGAAGTAAAACTGGTAATACTTCATATCTAACACCACGGTGTTATCGGTAAAATCAATTACCATTTCACGTTTAAATCTAATTAAAGATTTAACTATCGCCTGGAGCAAAACTGGTGATACTTCATTCCCGATCATTTCAATCTAATTAAAGATTCATTTTAACTCCACTTGGTTTTAGTCTTCCCAAAAATCAATATTAATAATTCTTTAACTTGGGAAATCATATCCTGTCTTTAACTGGGTTAAAGAACCAATGTCATTTAAAACACGGTTCACGATAAACGCAAAATCACATTCTACTCCATCAGCCTTTAACCATAAACTAGCAAGTGAACAATTCCCTAAGTAAAAACCCCGAAGGCCGAAACCAATCATCAGATCAATACACAGGAAAACATTAAACTTAACTAATCTCCAGTTAGTTTCTGATTTTCTTAACTCCGTTGGGTCTAAGAACAGTATCATTAAAGATACCATTCACGACAACCCAAAATCACATTCCATTAACCATGGAATCTTCATGGAAAACAAATCGATATATATAATCGATATAAACTTCCATATCTGACTAACAATATAAATGGAATAACGGCAAAGCCTTTTAAATTCCATATATATTAGCAATCCTTATCCACAGAAATTCACTTTGATTATTACCAAATCGAATTCCATTCCATTCCAATTTATTTTATTTAAATTGGAAAACTTTACTTTGGAAAATCTCCTTTAAATCTTAACAAAAGATTTATAAATTCCAAATCACATTTCACTGTAAATCGGGTTAAAGAACTATTGTCGTTAAAACACAGTTCACAACAAACCCAATTCACATTTCGTTAATTATCGTGTTAAAGAACAAGTGTTATTTAAAACACCGTTCACGGTAAAACCCAAAAATCAATTGCAATTCAGTTCCAATTAAATATCATTTAATTGGTATACTTCATTAAATCTAACTAAAAAGATTTAATCTTTTTCTCAACTGGGTTTAAGAACAGGGTTAATGAAGACACCATTCACGACAAACCCAAATCCCATTTGATATTAAATACAAGGCTATGAATAGAAAATATATCGGCTTATATTCAATATCAAATTCTACGACCAACAAATATCGTATTGGAAATAACGATATAAATATATCTTTCAAATTTCCATAACAATATCTGTATAATCACAAAATCCACGAAATATTCCGAAGACAATTTTGATTCAAATCCATTTCCAATTTATATATTGGAAATTCTGGTTATTTTTAAAATCATTTCAAATCCAATTTATTTATTTTAAAAATAAACGGATTATAATTCTAGTTCAAAACTAGTTCATTTCGATAAAAAACTATTTTTATCTTTTAAAAGATGGAATTTTTCATCCCAATTCTTTCCAAATCATTTCTTATGATTTTACACTAATTATTGATATTTTTAATAATTTTATCAAGGCCCGTACAGATGATTCCCATCAACGGCCATCGAACTACACTTACAGCGACCTTTTCCAAATTTGTTTTGGACATAATTCCAAATCCAACCGTTAGATTTCTAATTTCTTGTATTCATTAGAAATCTCTTTTTGATACGAACCCAACGGTTCCGGTTTTAGGAGAATCCGGCGGTCGGATCTCCCGTAATATCCATTCGAAGTCAATGGAAGAAATTCACGAACTGCCGCAGCGCGGCACGTTCTATTCAGGCCACTATATATATAATATATATTATATATATATTTTTTGCCGATTTCCTTTTTAAAACGTATTTTGTAAATCGTTTTAAATTCGTTTTCAAAACAATTTCAACTTCATATTTAATTTCTAATCAAAATTGAATATTCTATATCATCGATATATAAATGATAATATTTTCCAAACATTATATTTCGAAATCATTTCCTTTTTGATATTCATTTTAAAATGAATAAAATCGATATAAATTATCGTTCATGTCAAAATGGCGTTAATCTAATCAACACGGCTATATATATTTAAATATATCGTGTCCATCCCAAATCGGACATCAAAACCCTATTTTGATTCTTTTGTAATAACCCGGAAATTCTAGGCCAACTTAAAATTTTTATTTTGGCAATTTTAGCGAATTTTGATTATTTAAATGAATTATTTTAAATAATGATGACGAGAAATTTATTTTGAATAGAGTTCGAACGTATATATTATATAGATCGCCGTTAGAATATAAATATTTATTTTAAATTATAAAAGCCATTGAAAATGGCGCGGTAGTTCGATAATTCGATTTCGAAATTCAAATGAATGTACCGGGTGCAAAATAAACTGGATTTTGGCGAAACCAAAAGTATTTGAATCTAATTGAGAATATCTTTCCAAGAATCTGAAAAATTGAAATTTCATTGCGGGAATCAAAAGATATGTCCAGCTGAAAATTCAGAATAGTCGCTATGGAATTCAGGCCCTTAAAATGGAAATTTTGCAAACGACCTCGGTTTTCGACGAAACCACTTTTGTTGGATCTGCGATGTCAAATTATTGCTAGGTTTCGAATTTCGTAATTTTTCGAATCGATATGTGAGCGTGGCAAAGGAAAACTCGTTTGACCATTTTTAGTTGATTTTAATTGACTGGAAAGTGGCCATTTTTCAAACGGTCTCAGAATTTGACAAAACTAGTTTTGTTAGGACCGTATCGTCAATACGAAGTTAGAAATTATTTTTCGGGAATTTTTATAGGTTGTATGTGACCCCGGTAAATTGAAATGTGCATTCAAATTGAATATATACTAATTTATATTTTAATTTAAATGAAAACAGATCGTAATAGCCGAATTGGCCTACGTGACATATCCCATTGGGTTCGGAATGGGGGTAATTAGCTAGGGGCAACAGTCGTTGGGTTCGATTCTGAATCAGAACGAAAATTGTACTTTATTGGATTAAAAAGAAATATTTAAATAAAATGGGCCAATCCCTTTTCCCCTATATCCGGTCAAACCCATGCCCTCCATCGTGTAAACCCGACACTCAATAAAAAAAATATTTATAGAAAATCGATCTCCCCCAAATCACGTCGCCCCCTATATCGCCTCCGCCGCCATCGAGTCGACCGCCGTCCCCTCCCCTATCAGCGTCGCCCCTCCTCCCCTCACCCTCGATCACCTCTGAGCCACCGCAGAACCTACAGCTCCACCCCCTTTTCAAAATCCGAAGCCATATCCCCTAAATCACCTGTCGCCGTCGCTAACCACTGCCCCTGAACGCCACAGCCACCACCGAACCTCCTACTCCTCCTCTCGACCACCCACGACCGCGATGGGTCCCGTTCTCTGGAAAACCGAATTTAAAAGTAAGTTTTTATATATTTATTTGTTTTATGTAATCAAAATTTAAATTTATTATATAAAAATATGATTTGTTTATTTATAATGGTTTTGGAATCAAGGTATAGTTTTTTTTTACACATAAAGTCATGACTTTTACAATTAAAAATGAATCTTTTTCTTTTGAAAGTTAGGATTTTTATTAAATACAAGCTAAGATTTTTGAAAGTAAAAAGGTAGGAAGTTAAAAATATAATTTTTATATAAGCATGAAGAAAAAATAACGAAGATTTCTACATAAGAAGAATCGCAGTGTATTGGTTTAGCTAGTCGGTGAGAACATCTCACTTTTAATTTAATTTTCTAGTTAAAATATATACTAGGATGCAGACGGTGTTTAGTAGCACCCGACACCCGTCGTCCACAGACCATGGACGGCTTGTATGCTTATTTGTTTGATGTTGATGCGTAGTTGATTTTGTGATGTGTTGTGAAATGAAATAAAATATTTATATAGTTAAAAATATTTTATAGTTAAAAATAGAATTTTTAACATATATATGAAATGAAATAAATTAATATAAACAAATCGAACGATTTGTTCATATACACACATTTGACTGATATTGATTAGGACGATAAATTTTGCACATCGCCCAACTGCACAAATAAAATCTGTGTTTGATTGTTTGAAAACCCCACACGGGTATTGGGGTGATATATGACATACAATAATCCCAATAATTAGTTGTATATCGCTCGATTGATTGACAGACTGTTATAAGCGTTGAATATTTATATTTGATGCTTATACAGTGTAGAATGAACTTTGGATGATGGTTGATTATTTGTCACTGTTGATATATACATGCGTTGTATGGAAATCCATAGAAATAAAATCTATGGTAATTGATTAGGCCTCATTCCAGTTTGGAAAAAGAAATATCTGAAATTGAATATTTGAAAATAGAAATATATGAAGCCGTGTTGAGTAGATTGACGCCATTTTGACGCAAACGATATTTATATCGATTATATTTGTTTTTAATGAATATTTAAAAGTGCTTTCAATAAAATTGAATATTTTAGAAAATAAATTCAAATTGAATTGAATAGAAAATAAATTCGAATTAAATTGAACAGAAAACGAATTCAAATCGAATTCAAATTGAATTGAAATTGAACTAAATTGGAATTCAAATCGAATTGAAATTGAATTGAATAGAATTCAAATCGAATTGAAATTGAATTAAATCGAATTGAAATCGAATTGAAATTGAATTAAAACCAAATAGAAGTGAATGTAAAAAGGAATTTATAAAGGATAATTAAATTTTGATTTGAAATCGAAAATGAATTTGAAATCGTTTCGAAAACGAATTTAAAACGATTTATAAAATACGTTTTAAAAGGGAATCGACGAACTATATATTATATATATTATATATATAATATAATGGCCTGAATAGAACGCGCCGCGCTGCGGTAGTTCGAGAATTTCGACTATTGACTTCGAATGGACATTGCGGGAGTTCGACCGTCGGATTCTCCTAAAACCGGAACCGTTGGGTTCGTATCGAAAAGAGCTTTCTAACGAATATTAGAAATTAGAAATCTAACGGTTGGATTTGTAATTATGGCCAAATCATATTTGGAAAAGGTCGATGTAAGTGCAGTTCGATGGCCGTGGATGGAAATCGACTGTACGGGCCGTGATAAAATTATTAAAAATACCAATAATTTGTGTAAAATCATAAGAAATGATTTGGGAAGAATTGGGATGAAAAACTCCATATTTGGAAAGATAAAATAGATTTTTATCGAAATGAACTAGTTTTGAACTAGAATTATAATTCTATTTATTTTTAAATAAATAAATTGAGTTTGGAAAGGGTTTTAAAAGTAACCAAAATTTCAAATAATTAAATTGGAATGGATTTGAATCGATACTGTCTTTGGAATATTTCGATGTTGGATTTCGTGATTATACAGATATTGTTATGGAAATTTGAAAGATATATATATATCATTATTTCCAATATGATATTTGTTGGTCGTAGAATTTGATATTGAATATAAGCCGATATATTTTCTATTCAGAGCCTGGTATTTAATATCAAATGTGATTTGGGTTTGTCGTGAATGGTGTCTTCATTAACACTGTTCTTAAACCCAGTTGAAAAAAAGATTAAATCTTTTTATTTATATTTAATGAAGTGTACCAGTTAAATAATATTTAATTGGAATTGAATTGGTATTGATTTTTGGGTTTATCGTGAACAGTGTTTTAAATAACACTTGTTCTTTAACCCGATAATTAATGGAATGTGATTTTGGGTTGTCGTGAACGGTATCTTCAATAATATTGTTCTTAGACCCAAAGGAGTTAAGAAATTCAGAAACTAACTGGAGATTAGTTAAGTTGAATGGTTTCTGGGGTATTGATCTGATGTTGGTTTCGGCCTTCGGGGTTAATACTTAGGGAAATGCTCACTTGCTAATTTACGGTTAGGGACTGATTGAAATGTGATGTGATTTTCGGGTTTATCGTGAACCATGTTTTAAATGACACTGATTCTTTAACTCAGTTAAAGATTAAAACTAAGTGGAGTTTTAATGAATCTTTAATTAGATTGAAAAGATCGAGAATGGAGTATCACCAGTTTTACTCCAGGCGGTAGTTAAATCTTTAATTAGATTTGAACGTGAAATGGTAATTGAATTTACCGATAACACCGTGGTGTTAGATATGAAGTATGACCAGTTTTACTTCCTAGGATATATAGGTTGGGATTGGGAAATAAATAATTACTTCGGTATGGTTCGTTAGTCCTGACAAGTTTGAAGTGATATTCAAAGGATGATTAAAGAATAAATTTTAAGGAATTTATCTTTGATAAAATTAATGGGAACCTTTCCCTAAGAATGTGAAATTTAGAAACTAACTGTAGGTTAGCTAAGCAGAACGGTTTCCTGGGTATTGATCTGATGTTGGTTTCGGCCTTCGGGGTTGATATTTGGGGAATTATTCTCTTGTTAATTTACGGTTAGTGACTGATGAATTGGAATGAGGCATATGTTGTGTTTGTGTAACACTTGTTTATTATATACGCGAGTTATTCAGAAAGACCGAGTTTGTCCCATTCTGAATAACTGATTCGACGTGGTGTCAAAGATGAAGACGGTGGTCGAAGACCGGAGGTTTTCACGTCGTTTGGATAATTACTGATGATCTTGATTGGGCCGTACACCCAAGAGGAGGGAATCAGTTGGTGATCATCCAGATGTACTTGGAGATCGATGGATATGCGGGGTACTAGGTGCCTCCGGTTTCGTTCAGACCCAGAACGAACTTGTAAATGGACTGTGTGTCTGACATTGGATTTCAGACTGTGTGATTGATTTCTATTAAATATATATCTGTCTGGCGGCGGAGAATTTATTCTCTTGCTTAACGCCCTTCTCTGAGATGTACGAGCTCAGAGGTTATATATTGATGGATATCAAACGCATGGAGTGAATTGCCTGTGTGGCATGCCAAAGTGGCAATTGATCGAGGCTTATGTTGAAAAGCAAAGTCTTGTGGTTGATGATCAAAGCATAGCCTGTGTGGCATAGCTTTGTGTAACGTGAATTCGCAAGCCTCACACCCTGGTTGTGAACCAGAAACGGGAGAGGACCTCAGAGAGGGCATGCGTTTCCTTCTAGTTAGAAGTGGCGTCAGTGGTTTTACACACCCTGACGAGTTTGACTTATGTGGTTGTTGCTGTTGCGAGGCGCCTCGGATATATCGGTGACTTTGTGAAGCCGATGGAGTCATTCATTGGCTCATTTACACCGCAAAGGGCGGGGAAACGTAGTGTTCGGGAATTTTAATCCACATCGGTGGACCGGCCCTGTTGCTCCAAAGGTCAATGCGCTCTGACCCTAAGACTCGGACTAGACAGTCTCGAAGCCTGTGAGGACGATTCTGTGCCACGGTTCATAGAAGGAAATCCAATTTCCATATACGTGATTCTACGGTTTTATCTGTAGAGCCTAATATGGCGACATAGTGGGATGGGGCCCTCATGCCATCTATGATTGATACTTATGATTTGAAATTGTTTTTGGCACTATACACCTATAGTAGTATCAAAATAATCTATTTTAAACGTATCAAGCATTCTTTGGCTATTATAAGGTAAAAACCCTATCCTCCGGCTTGCGTTGCATTGTGTGATGGGACCTGGGTCTTATAATAGCTTCATTATTTCTTTATTTAGCATTGCGCTGTTGTTTTATGCACTGGTGTTCTTGGGAGGAAACCCGTTCCGTGTTATACGGCGTGGTCCCTTGATTTACCTAACTTTAAAAATAAAGATTAATAACTGTTTTAGTTCTCACACCAGTCCCATGACTGACCTGGAGTTTATTGTTTTAACCTAAACACTGGGTGCCCTTATTTTGACACGGGCAACTAGTAGTTTTGGTTTTGCAGATTTATATTCACAGGAACCTGGTTTACAGCTGGAATGATATCCGGAAAGCTCTGTATCTGCGTATCTCTTCTAGTTGTGTATTGTATTAGTTTCTGCTGCTATGTAATTTATTCTAATCTCTGATATTTGGTAAATGTATATTATTTGTTTATACTCTGTATATTCTTGTATTCTGATGAATTGTCGTAATATACAATGAAATGTTCTTCCGTCTGCGTTCTTTTGTGTGTTGTTCTCAAAGTATCCGCTCTTTCCTTACCGGGGAAGTTACGGGTTCTTACAGTTGGTATCAGAGCTTTGGTTTACAAAGCTCAGAGAACAAGACACATTAGAGCCCTACGAAAGAATTCATCAGAAATTGGATTAGTAATATCCAATAAGAATGACTCGTTAGAGATAGGATCAGTAGTATCCTAGAACGAGTGTGAAGAGTATATTTTTAAAAATTGAAAACCAGTTTTGTTTTGAAAATTTAAATCAATTATTCGTATTTGATTATGTAATTGATTTCGACTATCCAGTATATAAAGATTTTGCGTATACGTCTGATCTGCGTGTGTTCGAAGTTTTAATACATTGGATAGATATAGAATCACACTCTAGTCGCCCGGTGGTGATTCTAATGATTGATATATCATCATCAGAATTTATATTCGAGTGACGAAGGTGTGATATCTATATATTTCCATTAGACTGGTGTGATAACCAAAGCTAGATAGGGCCTATTGTTGTGATTTGGCATCAAGATCTGATTTTTTTAGATATGTATCAAAGTTATGTGATTGAAAAACTAATCAACTAATTGATTGCTGGTTGAGTTGTTTGATTATTGTTTGATTAATTAAATGTTGAACCTTTAGCCAAATTGAACCAAATAGTGAATTGTATTGGAAATTTGTCGCATTTGCTTGCATATACATGTACATACATTGAACAGGTCATAGCAAGGTGGCTAGAGCAGATGAATAAAATTGTTTGCTCGACAAATAGGTACATGTTTACCATAATTTACTGTTTCGTTTGGGTGATGATGATTTTATGAGCCGATTGGCTTTTTCTTTTTCTTTTGAATTGAAGAAGGCCATGGGAGGCTATATGAAATATCCCGAAGTTCCCAGTGCAGGGAAGGTTATGGAGAAATTTTTCGAAAATTTAGGGTGTTAGCCAAATTTTTGAAAATTTTGAAAAGTTCTTAGAAACTGAAAAGTTGAAGAACTTAAGCCATGATGAAAATAATGGAAGTTGAGTTGATTAATTAAACAACTTTCGGCTTCGTTCCTTTTCGGGGACGAAAAGTTTTAAGCGGGGGAGATTGTAATAACCTAGAAATTCTGGGCCAATTTAAATTTTTTATTTTGGCAATTTTAGCTAATTTTGATTATTTAAAATGAATTATTTTAAAGAATGATGACGAGAAATTTATTTTGAATAGAATTCGAACGTATATATTATATAGATCGTCGTTATAATATAAATATTTATTTTAAATTATAAAAGCAATTGAAAATGGCGCGGTAGTTCGATAATTCGATTTCGAAATTCAAATGAATATACCGGGTACAAAATAAACCGGATTTTGGCGAAACTAAAAATATTTGAATCTAATTGAGAATATCTTTCCAACGAATCCGAAAAATTGAAATTTCATAGCGGGAATCAAAAGATATGTCCAGTTGAAAATTCAGAATAGTCGCTATGGAATTCAGGCCCTTAAAAATGGAAATTTTGCAAAATACCTCGGTTTTCACGAAACCACTTTTGTTGGATCTGCAATGTCAAATTATTGCTAGGTTTCAAATTTCGTAATTTTTCGAATCGATATGTGAGTGTGGCAAAGGAAAACGCATTTGACCAATTTCAGTTAATTTTAATCGACTGGAAAGTGGCCATTTTTCAAACGGTCTCAGAATTTGCCGAAACTAGTTTTGTTAGGAACGTATCGTCAATATGAAGTTAGAAAATATTTTTCGGGAATTTCTAGAGGTTGTATGTGACCCCGGTAAATTGAAATGTGCGTTCAAATTGAATATATACTGATTTATATTTTAATTTAATGAAAACAGATCATAACAGCCGAATTGGCTTACGTGACATATCCCATTGGGTTCGGAATGGGGGTAATTAGCTGGAGGCGACAGTCGTTGGGTTCGATTCCGAATCAAAACAAAAATTGCACTTTATTGGATTAAAAAGAAATATTTAAATAAAATGGGCCAAGCCCTTTTTCCCTATATCCGGTCCAACCCATGCCCTCCATCGTGTAAACCCGACACTCAATAAAAAATTATTTATAGAAAACCGATCTCCCCCAAATCACGTCGCCTCCTTTACCACCTCCGCCGCCATCGGGTCGACCGCCGTCCCCTCCCTTATCGGCGTCGCACCTCCTCCCCTCACCCTCGATCACCTCTGAGCCGCCGCAGAACCTACAGCTCCACCCCCTTTTCAAAATATGAAGCCCTATCCCCTAAACCACCTGCCGCCGTCGCTAACAACTGCCTCTGAACGCCACAACCGCCACCGAACCTCCTACTCCTCTCGACCACCCACGACCGCGATAGGGCCCCATTCTCTAGAAAACCGAATTTAAAAGTAAGTTTTTATATATTTATTTGTTTTATGTAATCAAAATTTAAAGTTATTATATAAAAATCTGATTTGTTTATTTATAATGGTTTTGGAATCAAGGTATATTTTTTTTTACACATAAAGTCATGACTTTTACAATTAAAAATGAAATTTTTTCTTTTGAAAGTTAGGATTTTTATTTTATAAAAGCTAAGATTTTTGAAAGTAAAAAGGTAGGAAGTTAAAAATATAATTTTGATATAAGCATGAAGTTAAAAATATAATTTTTATATGATGTAGAGAATAAAAATATGATTTTTATATAACTAATGAAATAAAAATACGACTTTTACATATGTAGCGTTGGTATAAAAATGTGATTTTTATATAGTAGAAATAATAAAGATGTGATATTTATAGAAGAAGCGAAGTAAACAAATATGATTTTTGTATTATATTGATAATAAAAATTCGATCTTTATATCGTAGGAAGAATAAAAATATGATTTTTATTCATGTAGGGTAATAAAAATATAATTTTTATTATATTAGTGGCAAGATAATAATAGGATTTTTATCTATATAGTAGGGATGTAAAAATAAATTTTTTATCTATATAGTAGCGGGATAAGAATAGTGATTTTTATCCATATAGCGTAGTTATAAAAATGAGATTTTTATATACATAGCAACAATATAAAATGTGATTTTTATATATGTAGTGGCTACGGACGACGAAAGTGACACAAGGCGAGAACGACGAAGATTTCTACATAAGAAGAATCGCAGTGTATTGGTTTAGCTAGTCGGTGAGAACTTCTCACTTTTAATTTAAATTTCTAGTTAAAATATATACTAGGATGCAGACGGTGTTTAGTAGCACCCGACACCCGTCGTCTACAGACCATGGACGGCTTGTATGCTTGTTTGTTTGATGTTGATGTGTAGTTGATTGTGTGATGTGATGTGAAATGAAATAAAACATTTATACAGTTAAAAATATTTTATAGTTAAAAATAGAATTTTTAACGTACATATGAAATGAAATAAATTAATATAAACAAATCGAACGATTTGTTTATATACACACATTTGACTGATATTGATTGGGACAATAAATTTTACACGTCGCCCAACTGCACAAACAAAATATGTGTTTGATTGTTTGAAAACCCCACACGGGTATTGGGGTGATATATGACATACACTATCCCAATAACTAGTTGTATGTCGATCGATTGATTGACAGACTGTTATAAGCGTTGAATATTTATATTTGATGCGTATACAGTGTAACGACCCGTATTTTCTGCCTATTTATTTGGGCATTTTAAATATTTTATTTATTTAAAATACTGGCTGGAATTTAAATAATCGAATTAAACCGATTTTATTTGGAATATATTATTTAAATAAATAATAAAATAATAATTTAATTCCAAACCGGTCAGAAAATGTTGTGTCGGCAATATAGGGTAAGCGGGCAGTTTGGAATAGTTCGTTATTGGATATATTGAAGTACATCGACGATTTCAATTCTAAAACGATGACGAAATATATATAGTTTATAATTTAATTAAATTACCAGCTGCAGCGGCGCGGCAGTCCGCGTTTTAGCGTTTTGAACTTCAAGGGGTCGTAACAGGTTCAAAATAAGTCGGGTTTCCTCGAAACCAGAAACATCTGGACCGGCTTGACGATATGTTTCCAATGGCAAAGAAAAATCTAGTTTTCGTCATGTAGATTTTGTTTAATGTCCAAATCAAATTCTTAGAAAAACAGCGCCAGAATTCCCTTTATATATATAGCGCTGCGTTCATATAAAATAAGGGTTTTAAAATATTTTAAATATCGATTTGGCGTGAAATTCATCCCGGGTTATTTTTCCTTGATAATACATGATATTCTGGTCGTGTATGACCAAATGCGGTATTTTGTTTATATTATATTGAAGTATTTTAAAATTAATTTATTTTAATTCAAATTGGCCAGTTCAAAAGGGACATTTTTCAAATGACCTCTGTTTTCGACGAAACAAATTTTGTTGGGACCGCAACAGTAAAATATTGCCAGATTTTCAGATGGCGCGTCAATTGGGGTTATTCTGTGAGCGTGGAAAAATAAAATGTAAAATAAATCGATCTATTTGGACGTGTACAAACGCTATTTGAGCAAACGAACACGGAATTCGACGAAACAGGTTTCGTTAGGACCATATCGTCAAAATATACTATGTCGTCCAGTCGCGTCTCGAACGGGGTTCGTATGTGAGCGCAGCAGCGAATAACAACGTTCAGAAATCTCGATAGGTACGAAATAAAAATCGTTAGTCAGCGTCGCTCGTCAAATCGACTTAAATTATATTATTTTCCACATATATATAACCCCTCCAACCAGAATTTCCAGCCAACCTCCATCACCTTCATCAGATTTTGCAATAAAGTACTCAAACACAAATCTAATTTTATGTTCCAATCTGAGAAGAATTTGCTATGGCGGCCCAAAGGAAAGCTGTAGATCGGCTCGACGCCGAGCTGTTGTAAAAATCCGGGGTTGTTTGGTCGACCATGGTGGCCGAAATTCGCGATGGACAGCGAATAATCACTTTCGTTTTCAAGCCAAATTGAGGATCTATGGTTGATTTGGGGTGACGGGACCTTAGGGCTTTCGTAGAGGGAGGAAAGAGCTTCGTTTTGGTTGTTCCCTTGTGGTCGGAGGAGAGAGAAATAGGCAGATGAATGTGGGTGTCATTTTTTGGGTTCGTTTTCAAAGTTGCGCGGTGGTTTTCTCCATTTTCCGGCGTCGTCAGTCGATTGTGGTGTCGCGGCCTAGGGGGGTCGATGCTGGAAGGCGAGGGGGCCACATCGAAGGTGGAGGCGATGGGTCTGGTGATCGGAGGCGGGCGAATTTAGGGTTTGAATCGATTTTGGGGAAACGGCGATTTCAGGCGATCGGAGGGGTTTGGACGGCGGCGCTCTTGGAGAGGGGGTATGGCGGAGGCACGATTCTGGTAGGACCATCTGTCGGAGCTCCGGTGGTTGATTTTGGCATCGGAGGTGGATGTTGAGGGATCGTGTTTTCTGGTTGGAGGAGAAGACGGGTTTTCGAGGGAGGGGAAATAAAACCACGTGATGCGACGTATACGAAATTCTGACGTGGACAAAAAGACAGAAGGGTAATTTAAATTATTTAATTAATTAATTTATTAATTATCGTAAAATCTATTTAATCTTCAAACAAGAGTAACTCTCTCATACGATAACGAAATCTGACGAAACAAGATTCGTTGGGATTGTAGGGACGAGACCTATCCGATGGCACTGACTAGGAGTCAATCTGACACTGTAGAAAATTCAGCAAATTTTGGACGGTCGTCCCAAATTAAAAGCGACAAACACGTCAACCGTCGACCAGAACAAACTCTGGTGAGTTAATTCTCACACCTTTTGGAATCCTGTGATATGGTACATTCACAGTTAAATATATTTTACAATTACATTTTAAATTGGCTGATTGGATGCGATGGATGCAAATTGTTTATTATTGTTTGATGGTTACAGTTATTTATATTCTGCCAATTATTTAATTCATATATTGTTATCGACTGATATCTGTGATGCAGAGAAGGACAGGTTGGAGGGATCCGATCGGATTCCTCAAATAAACTGTATTTTTGGTTGTTGTGCATATATATGAACTATTTACCCTAACTGACACCAAACCCTGTTTGTATGTTGATGGTTGAATATATATTTACCTGTGTTGTGTTTAAAATCAACCGACAGCGTTGATTTGGTAATTGTAGTGAATGGTCCAAAGGTGTTGTTTCTAACGTCAGTTGACCATTCGGTGAATTGACGCAGTTCTAAAGTTATAAATTATTTTATAACTGGATTTAAATTTTAAATTAAATTATAAGGAATTTAAATAGAAATTTATAAATATATAATTTAATCGAGTTTTTAAAGGGTTTTTTCTTAAAAGGATTATACCAGTTGAAAGTAGAGCTAAACCCAAGGATTTACCTATAGGTTGTTAAAATGGGATAATTGTTTGAATAGAGATTTTAAATAAATTAAGTTATTTAATTAAGTAAAAGGGAAATGACAAATGAATATTAGTTGATAGTTAACTGATATAATCGACCGTTGTAATTTGAATGGATAACGGGATTTAAATTGATTTAAATTCCAAAATATTCGTTAAATTTAACGAAGAGTGTGAATTGTTAGTTAATCTTTGATTAACTAAAATCCATAGTGATCATCAAGAGTGTTTAGTGGTAAGTATTAGTTAATCCATGATTAACTATAAAGATTGTGGGTTAAATATTAGTTAGTCCTCGATTTATTTTAAATTAAGGAAGTTTTTAAGTGTTTAGTGTAAATGAAATCGACTGTTGATTGGTAACTTTTAAAAGCAATGATTATTCTAGCGAGATTAACTATTTTAACATAGTAAATATTAAAGTAAGCTATTATTGTATTGTAACAAATAATGGTTTAAGAGATGACTTTTGAATTTGTATTTAATTAAGAAGGGATAAAATGTCGCTAAGTTCGATCAAAACCAAATAGGAGTTTCATTAAAGGGATTTAAAGATTCAAGTTTCCAACAAGATTGGATAAACGTGCGTTCAAGTAACAAGTGATTAATTGAAAAGAAATTTCGATCGAAGGGCGGTAAGTGTTATAAAGAGATTATGATTTAAGTTCAAAGTGATTTGGTAAATGGAATTAGTGAGTGCATGTAGCAATTTTAAAGAAGGTTTTTCTTAATTATTGAAATAAGTGAATAATGTTTTGAGTAAGGGTTATATTAGTGAATATTTACTTAATTCAAGGAGTAAAGTAAAAGAATTTTGAATGAGGATTTCAAATAAGAGAAACAGGGTTTTTGAAACCCAAATTTGAAATTCGAGGGGAAATGGGATTTTGATATAGTGCTCAAACTGATATTATTCTGAGATAAGAACGGGTCGATCAAGGTCTGAGAGGTAACTAAAATACCCCAACTTGGTTGTCTTCACTATTATCAAGGAATAGTATTAGTTTGGAGTGAGTGAAGGTGTTGAAATTGGATTTATCTTGTACAAGGAATATCAAACTCAAATACAAGGTTTTGGGAAATACAAAATATTGCGGTGTTAGTTTCAAAAGAAATAAGAATAATGTTTTAAAATTTTCATTATTCAATTAGAATTGAACGAATATAGTTTTGAGGTAGAGTTAGTCAAACTTAGTTATTCAGGGAAAGAATTGCCATTGCGTATGACTGCTAGCGTAATTCGTAGGGCTGCAGATTGCTTACGGCGGTCGGATGGTTCCTGAGGGAATCTGGCATAACCATTGTGATCGCTGCGATCTAGAGTCAAGCGAATGGATTTAGGTAAAATATCAATTAAGCGATAGGAGTAATCAAGTCAAGTTAGTCCTGTGAGTTCAATAAGACGAGTTAGTCAAGTAGAGTTAATCGATCAAAGTAAATCAGTCAGAGTTAGTCAAGTTAGAGTTAAGTCGAATATTAGAATTGGTTGACGATTTGGTTAAATATATTTTAGAGGTCGAGTTGTGTCTAGGCTGAATCAGCAAAACCATTGTATTCACACTATTGTTATTCGATAGTTAAATCACTGACTATCGAAGTTGACCAATACGCTTGTTGGTATGGAAAGACCGGGATCGAATTCTTATTCGAAAACCATTCCGACCAAAAATACGTGAAGATATCGGAAGAGGATCTTGATGGAGCGTTGAAGACCATAGATCTTCATAAGTGGAAGAATCACTAACAATCTCTGAGTCGACGCAGAGATATACTAGGGTTCTGTCATGGTTGAAGCTGTGGATTGCAAGGACTTCTCGCTACTGATCCATAGGGTGATTCCTATATGAGTAGGAGAGTACCTTCGGTTCATCCTGTTCCTGGATGACTTATGTGGACGGATGTCTGACAGAGTATTTCCAAAAGGAATTACACTCGTTGATTTCTTCAAACGTACCATAGTTGATGGCGGAGATATGGTTATTCTCTAGCCTGATAGCTAGAGTATGTTTGTGGACGTCAATCAAGTGTGATCTGACGGATCTGACGATGTGGCATCCAAAGTGTATGATGATCAGATGTGTTCTGACCTCAAGCCTCATCAACCGGGAAATGATAAAAATCGGGCTGGCAGCATGGCTATGTGGGTCGCTCCCATTAGGATGTATGATCACCTATCTAGAGAAATTCCTATTGCTTCTTAATCTATGTTCGATGTTGTCCCTACTCGAGAGGCGGTTGCTGATCCCAACCGTCGGTGATATACATTCGATACACTCAAGCGAAATGAGTGGTCGGTCATGTGAGGGCCGGGTTGCAAGATGTTCTTGTTGAACCCAGCGTATTCGCCTCTAGAGATACACTATCGGCAGGTGGTCCCATACCTTGTCAAGGTTGGAAATCCAATATCCAATAAGTGCCCTAGGTTTTGATTGTATACTATATACGTGGAGCGTGAGATGCAAGCGTTCCACTAGATGGCTAATTACTTGTATTTAGTCATTATGATAATATCAGAACAAGTTATGATTTTAAGAAATGGTTTGGGTTATAATAAGGTAAAAACCGTTCGTGTTTATGTGTGGACTGGTCTTACTATTATCCTTTGTTTTCAGAAAGGATTTCCAAAGTTAAACCAGTGTGTGTTTCTGTGAATTTATCACTGATAGTATTCCAGACTGACCCGGTGTATTTTGTTTTAAATCAAATGTGCTCGGGTCAGACCAAGCATATTTACAGGTTAGGTTCACTTGGAGTTTCAGGAGCTGGAAGCAGGTGGCTTCGCCGCTAGTTATATAAATTTAATTCCGCTGTGCAGTTGTATGTTGAACTCTGATGATGGGTATGTATACAAAATTCTTTTGTATATTGGATATTATATTTTATCTGTTCCGCTGTGAGATTCTGATGTGGTGTTCCTCTTCTTTCTTCTATTCTAATAATTCTTTCTTTCTTATCTCACCCTCTAAATTCTTTCTAAACTATCCAGTATTTTCGGTGCTTGGAGGATCGGTATAATATACGATAAGGGTATTTATGTCGATTTTCGGGGCCGAAAAGCCTGGGTCGTTACATACAGTGTAGAATGCACTTTGGATGATGGTTGATTATTTGTCATTGTTGATATATACATGCGTTGTAAGGAAATCCATAGAAATAAAATCTATGGTAATTGATTGGGCCTCATTCCAGTTTTGAAAAAGAAATATCTGAAGTAGAATATTTGAAAATAGAATTATATGAAGCCGTGTTGAGTAGATTGACGCCATTTTGACGCAAACGATATTTATATCGATTATATTTGTTTTTAATGAATATTGAAAAGTGATTTCAATAAAATCGAATATTTTAGAAAAAAATTCGAATTGAATTGAATAGAAAATAAATTCGAATTAAATTGAATAGAAAACTAATTCAAATCGAATTCAAATTGAATTGAAATTGAACTGAATAAGAATTCAAATCGATTTGAAATTGAATTGAATAGAATTCAAATCGAATTGAAATTGAATTTAATCGAATTGAAATTGAATTGAAATTGAATTAAAATCAAATAGAAGTGAATGTAAAAAGGAATTTATAAAGGAAAATTCAATTTTGATTTGAAATCGAAAATAAAGTTGAAATCGTTTCGAAAACGAATTTAAAACGATTTATAAAATACGTTTTAAAAGGGAATCAACGAAGTATATATTATATATATAATATAATGGCCTGAATAGAACGCGCCGCGCTGGGGTAGTTCATGAATTTCGACCATTGACTTCGAATGGATATTGCGGGAGATCTGACCGTCGGATTCTCCTAACACTGGAACCGTTGGGTTCGTATCGAAAAGTGATTTCTAACAAATATTAGAAATTAGAAATCTAACATTTGGATTTGGAATTATGTCCAAATCAAATTTGGAAAAGGTCGCTGTAAGTGCAGTTCGATGGCCGTGGATGGAAATCGACTGTACGGGCCTTGATAAAATTATTAAAAATATCAATAATTTTTGTAAAATCATAAGAAATGATTTGGGAAGAATTGGGATGAAAAACTCCATATTTGAAAAGATAAAATAGATTTTTATCAAAATGAACTAGTTTTGAACTAGAATTATAATTCTATTTATTTTTAAATAAATAAATTGAGTTTGAAAAGGGTTTTAAAAGTAACCAGAATTTCCAACAATTGAATTGGAATGGATTTGAATCGAAATTGTCTTTGGAATATTTCAATGTTGGATTTCATGATTATACAGATATTGTTATGGAAATTTGAAAGATATATATATATATCGTTATTTCCAATACGATATTTGTTGGTTGCAGAATTTGATATTGAATATAAGCTGATATATTTTCTATTCAGAGCCTGGTATTTAATATCAAATGTGATTTGGGTTTGTCGTGAATGGTGTCTTCATTAACACTGTTCTTAAACCCAGTTGAGAAAAAGATTAAATCTTTTTTTTAGATTTAATGAAGTGTACCAATCAAATAATATTTAATTGGAATTGAATTGGTATTGATTTTTGGGTTTATCATGAACAGTGTTTTAAATAACACTTGTTCTTTAACCCGATAATTAATGGAATGTGATTTTGGGTTGTCGTGAACGGTATCTTCAATAATACTATTCTTAGACCCGAAGGAGTTAAGAAAATCAGAAACTAACTGGAGATTAGTTAAGTTGAATGGTTTCTGGGGTATTGATATGATGTTGGTTTCGGCCTTCGGGGTTAATACTTAGAGAATTGCTCACTTGCTAATTTACGGTTAGGGACTGATTGAAATGTGATGTGATTTTGGGGTTTATCGTGAACCTTGTTTTAAATGACACTGATTCTTTAACCCAGTTAAAGATTAAAACTAAGTGGAGTTTTAATGAATCTTTAATTAGATTGAAAAGATCGAGAATGGAGTATCACCAGTTTTACTCCAGGCGGTAGTTAAATCTTTAATTAGATTTGAACGTGAAATGGTAATTGAATTTACCGATAACACCGTGGTGTTAGATATGAAGTATGACCAGTTTTACTTCATGGGATATATAGGTTGGGATTGGGAAATTAATAATTACTTTGGTATGGTTCGTTAATCCCGACTAGTTTGAAGTGATATTCAAAGGATGATTAAAGAATAAATTTTAAGGAATTTATCTTTGATAAAATCAATGGGAACCTTTCCCTAAAAATGTAAAATTTAGAAACTAACTATAGGTTAGCTAAGCAGAACGGTTCCCTGGGTATTGATCTGATGTTGGTTTCGGCCTTCGGGGTTAATATTTGGGGAATTATTCTCTTGTTAATTTACGGTTGGTGACTGATGAATTGGAATGAGGTGTATGTTGTGTTTGTGTAACTCTTGTTTATTATATACGTGAGTTATTCAGAAAGACCGGGTTTGTCCCATTCTGAATAACTGATTCGACGTGGTGTCGAAGATGAAGACGGTAATCGAAGACCAAAGGTCTTCACGTCGTTTGGATAATTACTGATGATCTTGATTGGGTCGTACACCTAAGAGGAGGCAATCAGTTGGTGATCGTCCATACGTACTTGGAGATCGATGGATATGCGGGGTACTAGGTGCCTCCGGTTTCGTTCAGACCCAGAACGAACTTGTAATTGGACTGTGTGTCTGACATTGGATTTCAGTCTGTGTGATTGATTTCTATTAAATATATATCTGTCTGGCGGCGGAGAATTTATTCTCTTGCTTAATGCCCTTCTCTGAGACGTACGAGCTCAGAGATTATATATTGATGGATATCAAACGCATGAAGTGAATTGCCTGTGTGGCATGCCAAAGTGGCAATTGATCGAGGCTTCTATTGAAAAGCAAAGTCTTGTGGATGATTATCAAGCATAGCCTGGGTGGCATAGCTTTGTGTAACGTGAATTCGCGAGCCTCACACCCCGGTTGTGAACCAGAAACGGGAAAGGACCTCAGGGAGGGCATGCGTTTCATTCTAGTTAGAAGTGGCGTCAGTGGTTTTACACGCCCTGACGTGTTTGACTTATGTGGTTGTTGTTGTTGCGAGGCACCTCGGATATATCGGTGACTTTGTGAAGCCGATGGAGTCATTCGTTGGCTCATTTACGCCCCAAAGGGCGGGGAAACGTAGTGTTCATGAACTTTAATCCACATCGGTGGACCGGCCATGTCGCTCCAAGGGTCGATGCGCTCTGACCCTGAGACTCGGACTAGACAGTCTCGAAGCCGGTGAGGACGATCCCTTGCCTCGGTTCATAGAAGGAAATCCAATTTCCAAATAAGTGATTCTGCGGTTTTATTTGTAGAGCCTAGTATTGCGACGTAGTGGGATGGGGCGCTCATGCCGTCTATGATTGATACTTATGATTTGAAATTGTTTTTGGCACTATACACCTATAGTACTATCAAAATAATCTGTTTTAAACGTATCAAGCAATCTTTGGCTATTATAAGGTAAAAACCCTATCCTCCGTCTTGCGTTGCATTGTGTGATGGGACCTGGGTCTTATAATAGCTTCATTATTTCTTTATTTAGCATTGCGCTGTTGTTTTATGCACTGGTGTTCTTGGGAGGAAACCCGTTCCGTGTTATACGGCGTGGTCCCTTGATTTACCTAACTTTAAAAATAAAGATTAATAACTGTTTTAGTTATCACACCAGTCCCATGACTGGCCTAGAGTTTATTGTTTTAACCTAAACTCTGGGTGCCCTTATTTTGACACGGGCAAATAATAGTTTTGGTTTTGCAGATTTATATTCATAGGAACCTAGTTTACAGCTGGAATGATATCCGGAAAGCTCTGTATTCGTATATCTCTTCTAGTTGTGTATTGTATTATTTTCTGCTGCTATGTAATTTATTGTAATCTTTGATATTTGGTAAATGTATATAATTTGTTTATACTCTGTATATTCTTGTATTCTGATGAATTGTCGTAATATACAATGAAATGTTCTTCTGTCTGCGTTCTTTTGTGTGTTGTTCTCAAAGTATCCGCTCTTTCCTTAATGGGGAAGTTACAGGTTCTTACATCTTTTATGAATATTGTTTCAAAATATTCTTTATTTTAAAATAATCGTTATTTTAAAATATTCATTCTTTCTGAACTGGAATCAGACACAGTTAATTACCATATAATTTGATTATATGGATTTCACACAACAAATGTGTATAACAACAATGAAAACAACAATCCAACATTCAGAGTGCATTCTACACTGCATAAGCATCAAATATAAATATTTAATGCTTATAACAGCCTGTCAATCAATCGACCGACATACAGCTAATTATTGGGATTAGTGTACGTTAATATCATCTCAACACCCGTGTGGGGTTTCAATCAATCAAACACATATTTTATTTATGCAGTTGGGCGATGTGTAAAATTTGTCGTCCCAATCAATGTCAGTCAAATAGGTGTACATAAACAAATCATTCTGATTTGTAAATGAATATTCATTTTCATTTCAGGAGAATTTCACGTCGTTCATTTACACGTTAAAAATTATATTTTTAACGCTAAAATATTTATTTCAACACTTTACTATTTTTAACAGTTCATACATTCAATAAAAATGTTATTTTTAACTAACACTTTATATTTCAGAAAATTTCGGCAGCATAACGACGTGATATTGAAATCGGGTAATGTCTAGCATTACCCTTCTCCTTTACTGGCTTGCGCCATATCAAATAATCAATTTAATTCACATCCCAAACCACATTCAAACAAATAAATCAATCAACCCCAAACAACCAATCAAACAATCAAACAAGTCGTCCATGGTTTGTGGACGACGGGAATAGTTCATATATGCAGTTATAAAATAAATAACTGTATAAATAAATTCAGTGAGAAGTTCTCACATTGGGGATCCACTCCTCTAGTTTTATTTCTGAATTTCTGAATAGTTTGGATCTGCCGGAAATTCAACGTAATCCTTTACACGTTGTTCATAGTAAAAATCACATTTTTATCATCACTACATATACATAAAAATCATATTTTTATTTCCACTTCATATATATAAAAATCAAACTTTTATCGCTACTTCATATATATATAAATAGAATTTTTATATCGATGTTCATATAATAAAAATCATATTTTTCTCTCGCCATTCTCTATATAAAAATCACGTTTTTATATATAAAGATTGTATTTTTATATCTCTACTACATATGTAAAAATCACTCCTTTACACCGTTACTTCCATGATAAAAATTATATTTTTATCTTGCTAGTAATATAATAAAAATTATATTATTACCTCTCTACATACATAAAAATTATATTTTTACATCTTCTGTATAATAAAAATCAAATCTTTGTTCAAATAAAAATCAAATCTTTGTTCAAATAAAAATCAAATCTTTGTTCACTAACATCATAGGTAAAAACTGATTTTTCTTTTATAGAACTAATTATTTTATATTAATAAAATAAAAAATAAAAATAAATTAATTAAAAACTTACAGTTGAAATCAAGGGGGGTTGTTGTTCATCATTGGAGGGGCAGAGGCTCGCGCAGGGGAGGGGGTGGCGCATAAGGCGGTGGCGGCGTCCGAGGGTTGCTGGGCTGGCTAGGGTGCGGTTTAAATTGACTTGGGGGTGAGGGTTTTGGGGGTGAGGGCTTCACGAGTTCAAGGGGCGGAGAGGGTGGAGGCCAGCGTCAGTCACGGTGGTGGTGGGGCGCCGCCTGAGGTGGTAGTGGGTAGGTGAACGACGAGGCGATCTCATTTCTTTTTTTATTTCTGAAAGAGCCGTAATGTGTTTGTTAAAGGAGAAAGGGGGTTGACCCCCTTTTTCAATATATATATATATATAATTATTCCAAAAAGTAACCTTTAAAATTCGAACTCTAAATCAAGCCCACCGACTGTCGTCCATAACTAATTACCCCCATTCCTAACACAATGGGATATGTATCGCAGGCTGATTCAATCATTTCGATCAGTTTTCGTCAAAATCAAAATATAAATATATATATTGAATTTGAACGCACATTTCCATTTAACGGGACAACATACGGACTCTGAAATTCCAGAAAAATTATTTCTAGCTTCGTATTGACGATACGGTCCTAACAAAACTAATTTCATAAAATTCTGAGACCGTTTGAAAAATGGCCCTTTTCTGGTTGATCAAAATTGATTGAAACTGTCAAAAAACGTTTTACTTCACCATGCTCACATAATGATTCGAAAAATTATGAATTTTGAAACCTAGCAATAATTTGACATCCCGGATCCAACAAAACTGGTTTCATCGAAAACAGAGGTCGTTTGCAAAATAGCTATTTTTAAGGGCCATAATTCCATAGCGACTATTCTGAATTTTCAACTGGACATAACTTTTTATTCTCGCCATGAAATTTCAATTTTTCAGATTCTTTGGAAAGATATTTTCAAATAGATTCTAATATTTTTGGTTTCGCTAAAATCCGGTTTATTTTGAATCTTGTACATTCATTTGAAATTTGAAATCGAATTCTCAAACTACCGTACCATTTTCAATTCCTTTTATAATTATAAATAATTATTTATATTCTAACGTCGATTCAAATGAATACACGTTCTAATTCTATTCAAAATAAATTTCTCATTGTTATTATTTAAAATAATTCATTTTAAATATTCAAAATTCATCAAAATTGCCAAAATAAAAATTTTAAATTGGCTCGGATTTTCCGGGTTATTACAATCTCCCCCACTTAAGAATTTTCGTCCCCGAAAAGGAACGTAGCTGAAAGTTGTTTTACAAACCAACTCAACTTTCATTATTTTCTTTATGGCTTAAGTTCTTCAACTTTTCAGTTTCTAAGAACTTTTAAAAAGTTTCAAAAATTTGGCTAACACCGCAAATTTTTGAAAAATTTCGCCATAACCTCCCCCTACACGGGAGCACCGGGAAAATCCCGAAATTGCCGTACTGGCCTCTCCAATCCAAAAAGAAAAAGAAACAGCCAAGCGGCTAGCCAATCGGCTCATAAAATCATCCAAAACCCAAGAAATACAATAAACATGTACCTATTTGTCGGGCAAACAATTTTATTCCTCTTCTCTAGCCTCTTTGCAATGACCTGTTCACACATATATATGTACATGCATGCATTTCCAAACAATTTTCAATATAGTTCAATTTTTTGGTTCAATTTGGTTAAATGGTTCAAATTCTAATTAATCAACCAATAATCAAGTAGCATAATCAACAATCAATTTGTTGATTATCATTTCAAATTCATAATTTTGATATATAGTCAAAAATCACATTTTTGGTGCCAAATCACAACAATAGGCCCCATCTAGTTTTGTTTCTCACACCAATCTATTGGAAATATATAGAAATCCCACTTTCGTCACTCGAACATAAACACTGATGATGGAGCACCATCATCAGAATCAGACCCGGGCGACTAGAGTGTGATCCTATATCCATCCAGTATATTTGAGGCTTCAATACATGTGGATCAGACGTATATTCAAATCTCTATATACTTGATCGTCCAAATCGATTTAAAATAAATATTCAAATACGAAAAATTGTTTTAAATTTTCGAAACAAAAATTGTTTTCAATTGTATTTTTTTTAAAACATCACTCTTCACTCGTTCTAGGACTGATCCTATCTCTAACGAGTCATTCTCATTGGATATTACTAATCCAATCTATAATGAATTCTTTCATTCGGTTCTAACGTGTCTTCTTTTCCGAGCTCTGTAAACCAAAGCTCTGATACCACATATAATGACCCGATACTTCTCCGTTCTTCGAAGAGGAGAGGAAGAATGGATTGCCTTAAGGACAAGACAAATCAGAACACAAACAGAAGAACATTTCATTGCTTATTACAACAATTTCATTAGAATACAAGAATATACAGAGTATAAAAGAGTAAAATACATTCAATAAATATCAGAGATTTAAATTACATTACATAGCAGAGAAAAAACAATACAAAACACAACTGAAGGAGATATACAGATACAGAGCTTTCCGGATATCATTCCAGCTGCAAACCAGGATCCTGTGAATATAAATCTGCAAGACCAAAACTACTAGCTGCCCGTGTCAAAATAAGGGCACCTAGAGTTTAAGTTAAACAAAATAAACTCCAGGTCAGTCATGTGACTTGTGTGAGAACTAAAACGGTTATTTAAAACTTTACTTTAAATCAGACATATCAAGGGACCACGTCGTATAACATGGAACCGGTTTACACCCAGGAATACCAGTGTATATAACAAAACAGTTCAACGCTTTTTGGAAATATGAAGCTGTTAAAAGACCCAGGTCCCATCACACAATGCAACACAAGCGCGAGGGATAGGGTTTTACCTTATAATTGCCAAAGAATGCTTGATACGCTAAATTTCATCTTTTATTATTACTATAAGTGTATAGTGTCAAAACAATTTCAATCATAACTATCTATCATAGAAGGCATGGGTACCATATATCAATGATCCAAAACTAGGCTCTACAATCAAAACCGCAAATGTCACGTACTGGAAGGTGGATTTCCATCTGTGAACCGAGGCCAGGGATCGTCCTCACTGCTTCGAGACAATCTAGCCTACCATGTCTCAGGAACAGCCGCAAGTGCACCTTGGATCGTCAGGACTGGTCCACTCAATGTGGATTAAACTTAAACCCTGAGCATTATGTTTCCCCACCCTATGGGGGCGTAAATAAGCCAAATGACTCCATCGGCCCCGGATCGACCGATATAACCGAGGCGCCTCGCAATCAATCATCCACAAAAGTAAAATGTATGGGTGTGTAAAACCCAAAACACAACTCCTAGCTAGAAAGAAGCGCATGCCCTCCCTGAGGTCTTTCTCCCATTTCTGGTTCACACCAGGGTGTGAGGCTCGCGAATTATCACTACACAATGGTACGCTGTATTAAAGCCGTGCTTTGATCATTAACCACAAGACCTTGCTTTTCAACAGAAGCCTTGATCATTTGAATCTCAGCATGCTACACAGGCAATTCATGCCATGCGACTGATATCTATCGATATATAACCTCTGAGCTCATACGTCTCAGAGAAGGACGTTAAGCAAAAGAATAAATTCTCCATCGCCAAACAGATATATATTTAATAGAAATCAATCAACAAAGAATAAAATCCAATGTCAGACACATAATCCATTTACATGTCCGTTCTGGGTCTGAACGAAACCGGACGAACCTTATTCCTCGCACATCCATCGATCTCCAAGTACCTCTGGACGATCACCGACTGATTCCCTCCTCTTGGGTGTACAGCCCAATCAAGGTCATCAGTAATTATACAAATGATGTGAAGACCTCCGGTTTTCAACCACCGTCTTCATCGTCAACTTATCATAGATTCAGTTATTCAGAATGGGATAAACCCGGTTTTTTTGAATAACTCGTGTATATAATAAACAAGTGTTATAAAAACACAACATACGCCTTATTCCAATCCAGAATATTCCTTTATTTAAATATTCTTTTACTTTGGAAAAGGTTCCCATTAATTTTTTCAAAGATAAATTCTTTAAATTTATTCTTTGATCTTCCTTTGAATATCAATTCAAAACAAATTATGGTTTATCCAAACTAGTCGGGATTAACGACCTTACCGAAGTAATCATTTGTTTGAATTTCCTAACCCCAACCTATTCATCCCGTGAAGTAAAACTGGTAATACTTCATATCTAACACCACGGTGTTATCGGTAAATTCAATTACCATTTCACGTTCAAATCTAATTAAAGATTTAACTATCGCCTGGAGCAAAACTGGTGATACTCCATTACCGATCTTTTCAATCTAATTAAAGATTCATTAAAACTCCACTTGGTTTTAATCTTCCCAAAAATCAATATTAATAATTGTTTAACTTGGGAAATCATATCCTGTCTTTAACTGGGTTAAAGAACCAATGTCATTTAAAACACGGTTCACGATAAACCCAAAATCACATTCTATTCCATCAGCCTTTAACCGTAAACTAGCAAGTGAACAATTCCCAAAGTAATAACCCCGAAGGCCGAAACCAATCATCAGATCAATACCCAAGAAGCCATTCAACTTAACTAATCTCCAATTAGTTTCTGATTTTCTTAACTCCGTTGGGTCTAAGAATAGTATCATTAAAGATACCATTCACGACAACCCAAAATCACATTCCATTAACCATGGATTCTTCATGGAAAACAAATCGATATATATAATCGATATAAACTTCCATATATCCGACTAACAATATAAATGGAATAACGGCAAAGCCTTTTAAATTCCATATATATTAGTCGTCCTCATCCACAGAAATTCACTTCGATTATTACCAAATCGAATTCCATTCCGTTCCAATTTATTTTATTTAAAATGGAAAACTTTATTTTGGAAAATCTCCTTTAAATCTTAACAAAAGATTTATAAATTCCAAATCACTTTTCACTGTAAATCGGGTTAAAGAACGAATGTCGTTGAAACACAGTTCGCAACAAACCCAATTCACATTTCATTAATTATCGGGTTAAAGAACAAGTGTTATTTAAAACACCATTCACGATAAACCTAAAAATCAATTCCAATTAAATATCATTTAATTGGTATACTTCATTAAATCTAAATAAAAAGATTTAATCTTTTTCTCAACTGGTTTTAAGAACAGCGTTAATGTAGACACCATTCACGACAAACCCAAATCCCATTTGATATTAAATACAAGGGTCTGAATAGAAAATATATCGGCTTATATTCAATATCAAATTCTAGGATCAACAAATATCGTATCGGAAATAACGATATAAATATATCTTTCAAATTTCCATAACAATATCTGTATAATCACGAAATCCAACATTGAAATATTCCGAAGACAATTTTGATTCAAATCCACTTCCAATTTATATATTGGAAATTCTGGTTATTTAATAACCATTTCAAATCCAATTTATTTATTTTAAAAATAAATGGATTATAATTCTAGTTCAAAACTAGTTCATTTCGATAAAAATGTATTTTTATCTTTTCAAAGGTAGAGTTTTTCATCCCAATTCTTTCCAAATCATTTCTTTTGATTTTACACTAATTATTGATATTTTTAATAATTTTATCAAGGCCCTTACAGTCGATTCCCATCAACGGCCATCGAACTGCACTTACAACGACCTTTTCCAAATTTGATTTGGACATAATTACAAATCCAACTGTTAGGTTTCTAATTTCTTGTATTCGTTAGAAAGCTCTTTTCGATACGAAACTAACGGTTCCGGTTTAGGGAGAATCTGACGGTCGGATCTCCCGTAATATCCATTCGAAGTCAATGGTCGAAATTCGCGAACTATCGCAGTGCAGCGCGTTCTATTCAGGCCATTATATATATAATATATATTCGCCGATTTTCTTTTTAAAACGTATTTTGTAAATCATTTTAAATTCATTTTCAAAACGATTTCAACTTCATATTCGATTTCTAATCAAAATTGAATATTCCATATCATCGATATATAAATGGTAATATTTTCAAAACATTATATTTCGAAATCGTTTCCTTTTTTATATTCATTTTAAAATGAATAAAATCGATATAAATATCGTTCACGTCAAAATGGCGTTAATCTAATTAACACAGCTATATATATTTTAATATATCGTGTCCATCCAAAATCGGACATCAAAACCATATTTTGACTCTTTTCTGAATATTGTTTGAAAATACTCGTTATTTTAAAATAATCGTTATTTTAAAATATTCATTCTTTCTGAACTGGAATCAGACACAGTCAATTACCATATAATTTGATTATATAGATTTCACGCAACAAATGTCTATAACAACAATGAAAATAGCAATCCAAAATCCATAGTGAATTCTACACTGCATAAGCATCAAATATAACGGTTTCACGCTTATAACAACCTGTCAATCAATCGATCGACATATAGCTAATTATTGGGATTAGTGTACATCAATATCATCCTAACACCCGTGTGGGGTTTCAATCAATCAAACACATATTTTATTTGTGCAGTTGGGCGATGTGTAAAATTTATCGTCCCAATCAATGTTAGTCAAATAGGCGTACATAAACAAATGTTCTGATTTTTAAATGAATATTCATTTTCATTTCAGGAGAATTTCACGCCGTTCATTTACACGTTAAAAATTATATTTTTAATGCTAAAATATTTATTTCAACACTTTACTATTTTTAACAGTTCATACATTCAATAAAAATGTTATTTTTAACTAACACTTTATATTTCAGAAAATTTCGGCAGCGTAACGGCGTGATATTGAAATCGGGTAATGCCTAGCATTACCCCTCTCCTTTACTGGCTTGCGCCATACCCAATAATCAATTTAATTTGTAACAACCCGTAAAATCTGGGCCAGTTTAAAATTTTTATTTTGGCAATTTTAGCGAATTTTGATTATTTAAAATGAATTATTTTAAATAATATCGACGAGAAATTTATTTTGAATATAATTCGAACGTATATATTATACGCGTCGTCGTTGGAATATAAATATTTATATATAATTATAAATAGAATTGAAAATGGCGCGGTAGTTCGATAATTCGATTTCAAACTTCAATTGAATGTACCGGGTGCAAAACAATCCGGATTTTAGTGAAACCAAAAATGATAGGATCTAATTGATAATATCTTTCCAACGAATCTGACAAATCGAAATTTCATAGCGGGAATCAAAAGATACGTCCAGTTGAAAATTCTGAATAGTCGCTATGGAATTCAGGCCCTTAAAAATGGACATTTTGCAAACGACCTCGGATTTCGACGAAACCAGTTTTGTTGGGTCCGCAGTGTCAAGTTATTGCTAGGTTTCAAATTTCATAATTTTTCGAATCAATATGTGAACGTGGCAAAGGAAAACGCATTTGACCGGTTTCAGTTGATTTTAATCGACTGGAAATTGGCCATTTTTCATACGGTCTCAGAATTCGATGAAACTAGTTTTGTTAGGACCGTATCGTCAATACGAAGCTAGAAAATATTTTTCTAGAATTTTTCTAGTTAGTATGTGACCCCGGTAATTTGAAATGTACGTTTAAAATTCAATATGTAGAGTTATATTTTGATTTTGACGGAAACTGATCGAAACGATCGAATCAGCTTACGATACATATCCCATTGTGTTCGGAATGGGGGTAAAACGCTATGGACGACAGGCGGTGGGCCTCGGTTAGATGACATATGTGAAAGTCAACTAATAAAATAATTAAATAATAAAATAATAAAAAAAATCTCTTTCTCCTTATTCATATCAGACCCCCCCCCCCGATTAATTTCATTTCTCACAATAAAAAAAAAAAAAAAAGAGGAAGGACGGGGCGGAGCAGCCACCGCTCCTCCTCCTTGTGTGTCGCCGCCCCTACATCGAGCCCCCCCCCCCCCCCCCTCTCCCCTCCTTCCCCTTCGATTCGAGAGCCTCCACCTTCCGCCCCGACCTCAAATCCCGTCGCCCCCCCCCCTGATGACCGACGAAGCCGCATAGCCCCCCCCCCCCCCCCCCGTAAGTTTTTTTTTCCTTACTTTTATTTCTTTATTTCATATATATAAAGTACTTATTTAAATAAAATTTGATCTGATTTGAAAAGAAATTTAAAACTGATTCTTTTTGTTTTTAAAAGGTTTAAAAAGACTTTTGTTTTTAAAAGGTTTAAAAAGACTTTTGTTTTTAAAAGGTTTAAAAAGACTTTTATTTTTAAAATGTTTAAAAAGATTTTTATTTTTAAAAGGTAAAAGATTTGAATTTTGAAAGGTAAATAATTTAAGCTTTAAAAAGTATTAAAAATATAATCTTTATAAGATAGAGAATATAAAAATATCATCTTTGTGTATGTAGCAAAATAAAAATCTGATTTTTATTTTCTATACGTCGAAATAAAATGCTGATTTTTATAAAGATGAAATCTTTATAGTTAAAAAGGCGAGATCTCTATATATAGAATAACGATGTAAAAATAGAATTTTTATCTATATAGTAGCGGTGTAAAAATAGCATTTTTATCCATATAGCGTGAAAGTAAAAATGTGATTTTTATATATTGAACTTCGAAGTAAAAATTCGATTTTTATATATTGAATAGCAAAGTAAAAATGTGATTTTTATATATTGAACTTCGAAGCAAAAATTCGATTTTTATATATTGAATAGCAAATTAAAAATGTGATTTTTATATATTGAACTTCGAAGTAAAAAATTCAATTTTTATATATTGAATAGCAGATTAAAAATATGATTTTTATATGTTGAACTTCGAATTAAAAACATGATTTTTATATGTTGAACTTCGAAATAAAAATAGGATTTTTATGTATTGAACTTCGAAATAAAAATAGGATTTTTATGTATTGAACTTCGAATTAAAAATATGATTTTTATACATTGAATAGCGAAGTAAAAATATGATTTTTACATATGTAGTGAAAGCGAGCAGCGAAAGTGACGAAAGGCGAGAACGACAAGATTTCCTGCATTAGAGTTGTCGTGGAGCTGGATAGCTATCGGTGAGAATTTCTCACTCTTCAATTTATTTTCTAGTTATTTATATATATACTAGGATGCAGACGGTGCTTAGTAGCACCCGACACAATCGTCCACAAACCATGGACTTGTTTGTTTGGTTGCGTAGATTAGTTGGATGATTTGATTTGAAATTGAATTGTTTGGTGAAATAAATTGATTTGATTGATGTGTGAATGGCGTGGGCCTTCACTAGACCGGTGATAAGGCTAGGCCTCGTCCCGTTTCTAGTATCGTGCCGTTATGCCGCCGAAATTTTCTAAAATAAGTTAGAAAAATAAAGATATCATTTTATTGAATAAATGAATTGAATAGAAATTCATATGATAAAATAAAATGTTTTGTCGTTAAAAATATAATTTTTAACGTGAATGTGAATAAATAAATATTCATTTACAAACCAGACGGTTTGTTTATGTACACCTATTTGAGGGACATTGATTGGGTCGATAAATTTCACACATCGCCCAACAGCACAACTAAAATATGTGTTTGATTGTTTGAAACCCCACACGGGTGTTGGGATGAAATTTGAAGTTCACTCATCCTGATTGATTAAATATGTCGATCGATTGATTGACAGGCTGTTATAAGCGTTAGATATCTATATTTGATGCTTATACAGTGTAGTGCACTTTGGTTGATGGTTGATTATTTTTCAATGCTATTATACATGTGTTGTATGAAAATCCATATAATTAACTTTATATGGTAATTGATTGGGCCTCATTCCAATTTGAAAAATAAAGAATATTAAATAAAAGTTCATGTGTTGACAGTCTCATCCATTGAGATTGGTCATGTGTTGAACGAAATATTTTAATAATAAAGTTTACGTCTTTATCAATATTAAATAAAAGTTCATGTGTTGACAGTACTCATCCATTGAGATTGGTCATGTGTTGAACGAAATATTTTGATAATAACAACTATTTTGAAAAAGAAATATTTGAAATAGAATATTTGAAATTAGAAATTTATGAAGCCGTGTTGATTAGATTGACGCCATTTTGACGTGAACGATATTTATATGAATTGAAAACGATTTCGAAATGAAATGAATTGAAAACGATTTCGAAATGAAATGAATTGAAAATGATTTCGAAATGAAATGAATTGAAAACGATTTCGAAATGAAATGAATTGAAAACGATTTCGAAATGAAATGAATTGAAAACGATTTCGAAATGAATTGAAACCGATTTCGAAATGAATTGAATATATAACGATTTCGAAATGAATTGAATATATAACGATTTCGAAATGAATTGAATATATAGCGATTTCGAAATGAATTGAATTGAAAACGATTTCAAATAGAATTGAAAGCGAATTGAAATGAATTCAAATTGAATTGAAATTTGAATTGAATAGAAATGAATTTTAAAACGAATTTATAAAGAAGAATTCAATTTTGATTTGAATTGAAATGGAAGTTGAAATTGCTTTTGAAACAAATTTAAAAACTATTTATATAATTCGTTTTAAATAGAAATCGACGAAGTATATATTATATATATTATATATATAATATAATGGCCTGAATAGAACGCGCCGCGCCGCGGCAGTTCGTAAATTTCGACCGTTTATTTCAAACGGACATTACGGGAGATCCGACCGTCGGATTCTCCTAAAACCGGAACCGTTGGGTTCGTATCGAAAAGAGCTTTCTAACGAATATTAGAAATGTGAAATCTAACGGTTGGATTTGGAGATACGTCCAAATCAAATTCGAAAAAGGTCGCTGTAAGTGCAGTTCGATGGCCGTTGATGGAAATCGACTATACGGGCCTTGATAAAATTATTAAAAATAGTAATAATTTGTGTAAAATCATAAGAAATGATTTAGAAAGAATTGGGATGAAAAACTCCATATTTGAAAAGATAAAAATAGATTTTTATCGAAATGAACTAGTTTTGAACTAGAATTAAAATTCTATTTATTTTTAAATAAATAAATTGAATTAGAAAAGGGTTTTAAAAATAACCAGAATATCCAATGATTGCATTGGAGTGGATTTGAATCGAAATTGTCTTCGGAATATTTCGATGTTGGAATTCGTGATTATACAGATGTTATTATGGAAATTTGAAAGATATATATTTATATCGTTATTTCCAATACGACATTTGTTAATCGTAGAATTTGATATTGAATATAAGCCGGGATATTTTCTATTCAGAGCCTTGTATTTAATATCAAATGTGATTTGGGTTTGTCGTGAATGGTGTCTTCACTAACACTGTTCTTGAACCCAGTAGAGAAAAGATTAAATCTTTTATTTAGATTTAATGAAGTGTACCAATTAAATAATATTTAATTGGAATTGAATCGATATTGATTTTTGGGTTTATCGTGGACAGTGTTTTAAATAACACTCGTTCTTTAACCTGATCATTAATGAAATATGATTTTGGGTTGTCGTGAACGGTATCTTCAATAATACAGTTCTTAGACCTAAAGGAGTTAAGAAAATCAGAAACTAACTGGAGATTAGTTAAGTTGAATAGTTTCCGAGGTATTGATCTGATGTTGGTTTCGGCCTTCGGGATTCATACTTAGGGAATTGCTCACTTGCTAATTTACAATTAGGGACTGATTGAAATGTGACGTGATTTTGGGTTTATCGTGAACCGTGTTTTTAAATGACACTGATTCTTTAACCCAGTCAAAGATTAAAACTAAGTGAAGTTTTAATGAATCTTTAATTAGATTGAAATAATCGAGAATGGAGTATCACCAGTTTTACTCCAGGCGATAGTTAAATCTTTAATTAGATTTGAACGTGAAATGGTAATTGAATTTACCGATAACACTGTGGTGTTAGATATGAAGTATTACCAGTTTTACTTCATGGGATAAATAGGTTGGGATTGGGAAATTAAAACAAATGATTACTTCGGTAAGGTTCGCTAATCCCGACTAGTTTGAATTGATATTCAAAAGTAGATTAAAGAATAAATTCAAGGAATTTATCTTTGATAAAATTTATGGGAACCTTTCCCTATGAACGTGAAATTTAGAAACTAACTGTCGGTTAGCCAAGCAGAATGGTCTTCTGGATATTGATCTGATGTTGGTTTCGGCCTTCGGGGTTAATGTTTGGGGAATTATTCTCTTGATTAATTCACGGTTAGTGACTAATGAATTGGAATGAGGCGTATGTTGTGTTTGTGTAACACTTATTTAAATATACGCGAGTTATTCGGAAAGACCGGGTTTATCCCATTCTGAATAACTGATACGACGATAAGTCGAAGATGAAGACGATGGTCGAAGACCGGAGGTCTTCACGTCGTTTGGGTGATAACTGATGATCTTGATTGGGCTGTACACCCAAGAAGATGGAAACAGTTAGTGATCGTCCAGACGTACTTGGAGATCGATGGATATGCGGGGTACTAGGTGCCTCCGGTTTCGTTCAAACCCAGGACGGACGTGTAAATGGACTGTGTGTCTGACATCGGATTTCATTCTGTGTGACTGATATCGGTTGCATAGGATGGTTTGCCTGTGTGGCATGCTAAGATGCAAATGATCAAGGCTTCTGTTGAAAAGCAAAGTCTTGTGGTGATGATCAAAGCACGACCTTTGTGGCGTAGCTTTGTGTAACGTTTACCTCGCGTGTTTCACACCCGGTATGAACCAAAAACGGGAGACGGACCTCAGGGAGGGCCTGCGTTTCCTCCTAGCTAAAAAGTGGCGTCAGTGGTTTTACACGCCCTGACGAGTTTGACTTATGTGGTTGTTGCTGTTGCGAGGCGCCTCGGTTAGATCGGACGATCCGGGTCCGATGGAGTCATTCGTTGGCTCGCTTACGCCCCAAAGGGCGGCGAAACGCAGTGTCCAGGGTTTAAGTTTAATCCACATCGGTGGACCGGCCCTGACGATCCAAGGTCACTCGAGCTCTGACCTGAGACTCGGGCTAGGCAGTCTCGAATCGGTTGAGGACTATCTTTTGCCTCGGTTCATAGATGGAAATCCAATTTCCAAATACGTGACATTTGCGGTTTTATTTGTAAACCTATATATGGCGACATGATATATGGTACCCATGCCGCCTATGATTGATACTTATGATTTGAAGTTGTTTTATACACTATGCACTTATAGTAGTATCAAATGATTTGTTTTAAAACGTATCAAGCATTCTTTGGCTGTTATAAGGGAAACCCCTATCCCTCGGCTTGCGTTGCATTGTGTGATAGGACCTGGGTCTTATAACGGCTTCATTTTTCTTTATTTAGCATTGCGTTGTTTGTTTTATGCACTGTTATTCTTGGGAGGAAACCCATTCCGTGTTATACGGCGTGGTCCCTTGATTTACCGAACTTTGAAAATAAAGATTAATAACTGTTTTAGTTCTCACACCAGTCACATGACTGACCTGGAGTTTATTGTTTTAACCTAAACTCTGGGTGCCCCTATTTCGACACGGGCAGCTAGTAGTTTTGGTTTTGCAGATTTATATTCACAGGATCCTGGTTTACAGCTGGAACGATATCCGGAAAGCTTTGTATCCGTATATCTCCTTCTAGTTGTGTATTGTATTATTTTCCGCTGCTATGTATTTAAATGTAATTTAAATCTCTGATATTTCTGTGTAATATTCTTTTGTACTCTGTATATTCTTGTAATCTGATGCATTGTTGTAATATACAATGAAATGTTCTTCTGTATGCGTTCTGTTGTGGCTTGTTCTCGAACTATCCGACACTTTCCTTTACGGGGAAGTTGCGGGTCTTCACAGTTGGTATCAGAGCTTTGGTTTACAAGGCTAGAGAACAAGACACATTAGAACCGTACGAAAGAATTCATCAGATATTGGATTAGTAATATCCAATGGGAATGACTCGTTAGAGATGGGATCAGTAGTATCCTAGAACGAGTGTGAAGAGTAAATTTTTAAAATAAAAATGAAAAACAATTTTGGTTTCAAAGATTTAAATCAATTATTCGTATTTGATTATCTATTCATATTGATGTGGACAATCCAGTATATATAGATTTTGCGTATACGTCTGATCCGCGTGCATTCGAAATTTTAATATACTGGATAGATATAGAATCACACTCTAGTCGCCCGAAGATGATTCTGATGATTGTAGCTACATCATCAGAATTAGTATTCGAGTGTTGAAGGTGTGATATCTATATATTTCCTATTGACTGGTGTGAGAACCAAAATTTGATAGGGCTTATGGTTGTGAATTGGCATCAAAAACCTGATTTTTGTATATGTATCAAAATTATGAATTTGAAACTCTAATTCACTAATTGATTGATGTTTGTGTTGTTTGTTTAGTTGTTTGATAATTTTGAACCATTATGCCTAATGTGATCGAATAATGAATTGTATTGAAATTTGGTCGCATTTGCTTGCATACATGTACTTATATTGAACAGGTCATAGCAAGGAGGCTAGAGCAGAGAATAAAATTTGTTTGCCCGACAAATAGGTACATGTTTACTACATAATTTCCTGTTTTGTTTGGGTGATGATGATTTTATGAGCCTATTGGCTAGCCGCTTGGCTTTTTCTTTTTCTTTTTGAGATCTGAAGGACCGGGGAAGCTATTTGAAATTCCCCGATGCTCCCGGTGCAGGGGAGGTTATGGCGAAATTTTTCGAAAATTTAGGGTGTTAGCCAAATTTTTGAAATTTTGAAAATTCTCACAAACTAAAGAGTTGGACAATGGAAGCCAGGTCGAGCGTAGAGTTGATTAATCAAACCACTTTCGACTTTGTTCCTTTTCGGGGACGAAAAGTTTTAAGTGGGGGAGATTGTAACAACCCGTAAAATCTGGGCCAGTTTAAAATTTTTATTTTGGCAATTTTAGCGAATTTTGATTATTTAAAATGAATTATTTTAAATAATATCGACGAGAAATTTATTTTGAATATAATTCGAACGTATATATTATACGCGTCGTCGTTGGAATATAAATATTTATATATAATTATAAATAGAATTGAAAATGGCGCGGTAGTTCGATAATTCGATTTCAAACTTCAATTGAATGTACCGGGTGCAAAACAATCCGGATTTTAGTGAAACCAAAAATGATAGGATCTAATTGATAATATTTTTCCAACGAATCTGACAAATCGAAATTTCATAGCGGGAATCAAAAGATATGTCCAGTTGAAAATTCTGAATAGTCGCTATGGAATTCAGGCCCTTAAAAATGGACATTTTGCAAACGACCTCGGATTTCGACGAAACCAGTTTTGTTGGGTCCGCAGTGTCAAGTTATTGCTAGGTTTCAAATTTCATAATTTTTCGAATCAATATGTGAACGTGGCAAAGGAAAACGCATTTGACCGGTTTCAGTTGATTTTAATCGACTGGAAATTGGCCATTTTTCATACGGTCTCAGAATTCGATGAAACTAGTTTTGTTAGGACCGTATCGTCAATACGAAGCTAGAAAATATTTTTCTAGAATTTTTCTAGTTAGTTTGTGACCCCGGTAATTTGAAATGTACGTTTAAAATTCAATATGTAGAGTTATATTTTGATTTTGACGGAAACTGATCGAAACGATCGAATCAGCTTACGATACATATCCCATTGTGTTCGGAATGGGGGTAAAACGCTGTGGACGACAGGCGGTGGGCCTCGTTTAGATGACATATGTGAAAGTCAACTAATAAAATAATTAAATAATAAAATAATAAAAAAAATCTCTTTCTCCTTATTCATATCAGACCCCCCCCCCCCCGATTAATTTCATTTCTCACAATAAAAAAAAAAAAAGAAGAGGAAGGACGGGGCGGAGCAGCCACCGCTCCTCCTCCTTGTGTGTCGCCGCCCCTACATCGAGCCCCCCCCCCTCTCCCCTCCTTCCCCTTCGATTCGAGAGCCTCCACCTTCCGCCCCGACCTCAAATCCCGTCGCCCCCCCCCCCCCCTCGCAAACCATCGCGCCGCCCCTCCTTCTTCCTCCTCCTCCCCTTCCCTTCGCCTGCGACCCCCGACCTTACCCATACCCGAACCCGAACCCCCCCCCCCCCCCTGATGACCGACGAAGCCGCATAGCCCCCCCCCCCCCCCCTGTAAGTTTTTTTTCCTTACTTTTATTTCTTTATTTCATATATATAAAGTACTTATTTAAATAAAATTTGATCTGATTTGAAAAGAAATTTAAAACTGATTCTTTTTGTTTTTAAAAGGTTTAAAAAGACTTTTGTTTTTAAAAGGTTTAAAAAGACTTTTGTTTTTAAAAGGTTTAAAAAGACTTTTATTTTTAAAATGTTTAAAAAGATTTTTATTTTTAAAAGGTAAAAGATTTGAATTTTGAAAGGTAAATAATTTAAGCTTTAAAAAGTATTAAAAATATAATCTTTATAAGATAGAGAATATAAAAATATCATCTTTGTGTATGTAGCAAAACAAAAATCTGATTTTTATTTTCTATACGTCGAAATAAAATGCTGATTTTTATAAAGATGAAATCTTTATAGTTAAAAAGGCGAGATCTCTATATATAGAATAACGATGTAAAAATAGAATTTTTATCTATATAGTAGCGGTGTAAAAATAGCATTTTTATCCATATAGCGTGAAAGTAAAAATGTGATTTTTATATATTGAACTTCGAAGTAAAAATTCGATTTTTATATATTGAATAGCAAAGTAAAAATGTGATTTTTATATATTGAACTTCGAAGCAAAAATTCGATTTTTATATATTGAATAGCAAATTAAAAATGTGATTTTTATATATTGAACTTCGAAGTAAAAATTCGATTTTTATATATTGAATAGCAGATTAAAAATATGATTTTTATATGTTGAACTTCGAATTAAAAACATGATTTTTATATGTTGAACTTCGAAATAAAAATAGGATTTTTATGTATTGAACTTCGAAATAAAAATAGGATTTTTATGTATTGAACTTCGAATTAAAAATATGATTTTTATATATTGAATAGCGAAGTAAAAATATGATTTTTACATATGTAGTGAAAGCGAGCAGCGAAAGTGACGAAAGGCGAGAACGACAAGATTTCCTGCATTAGAGTTGCCGTGGAGCTGGATAGCTATCGGTGAGAATTTCTCACTCTTCAATTTATTTTCTAGTTATTTATATATATACTAGGATGCAGACGGTGCTTAGTAGCACCCGACACAATCGTCCACAAACCATGGACTTGTTTGTTTGGTTGCGTAGATTAGTTGGATGATTTGATTTGAAATTGAATTGTTTGGTGAAATAAATTGATTTGATTGATGTGTGAATGGCGTGGGCCTTCACTAGACCGGGGATAAGGCTAGGCCTCGTCCCGTTTCTAGTATCGTGCCGTTCTGCCGCCGAAATTTTCTAAAATAAGTTAGAAAAATAAAGATATCATTTTATTGAATAAATGAATTGAATAGAAATTCATATGATAAAATAAAATGTTTTGTCGTTAAAAATATAATTTTTAACGTGAATGTGAATAAATAAATATTCATTTACAAACCAGACGGTTTGTTTATGTACACCTATTTGAGGGACATTGATTGGGTCGATAAATTTCACACATCGCCCAACAGCACAAATAAAATATGTGTTTGATTGTTTGAAACCCCACACGGGTGTTGGGATGAAATTTGAAGTTCACTCATCCTGATTGATTAAATATGTCGATCGATTGATTGACAGGCTGTTATAAGCGTTAGATATCTATATTTGATGCTTATACAGTGTAGTGCACTTTGGTTGATGGTTGATTATTTTTCAATGCTATTATACATGTGTTGTATGAAAATCCATATAATTAACTTTATATGGTAATTGATTGGGCCTCATTCCAATTTGAAAAATAAAGAATATTAAATAAAAGTTCATGTGTTGACAGTCTCATCCATTGAGATTGGTCATGTGTTGAACGAAATATTTTAATAATAAAGTTTACGTCTTTATCAATATTAAATAAAAGTTCATGTGTTGACAGTACTCATCCATTGAGATTGGTCATGTGTTGAACGAAATATTTTGATAATAACAACTATTTTGAAAAAGAAATATTTGAAATAGAATATTTGAAATTAGAAATTTATGAAGCCGTGTTGATTAGATTGACGCCATTTTGACGTGAACGATATTTATATGAATTGAAAACGATTTCGAAATGAAATGAATTGAAAACGATTTCGAAATGAAATGAATTGAAAACGATTTCGAAATGAAATGAATTGAAAACGATTTCGAAATGAAATGAATTGAAAACGATTTCGAAATGAAATGAATTGAAAACGATTTCGAAATGAATTGAAACCGATTTCGAAATGAATTGAATATATAACGATTTCAAAATGAATTGAATATATAACGATTTCGAAATGAATTGAATATATAGCGATTTCGAAATGAATTGAATTGAAAACGATTTCAAATAGAATTGAAAGCGAATTGAAATGAATTCAAATTGAATTGAAATGAATTCAAATTGAATTGAAATTTGAATTGAATAGAAATGAATTTTAAAACGAATTTATAAAGAAGAATTCAATTTTGATTTGAATTGAAATGGAAGTTGAAATTGCTTTTGAAACGAATTTAAAAACTATTTATATAATTCGTTTTAAATAGAAATCGACAAAGTATATATTATATATATTATATATATAATATAATGGCCTGAATAGAACGCGCCGCGCCGCGGCAGTTCGTAAATTTCGACCGTTTATTTCAAACGGACATTACGGGAGATCCGACCGTCGGATTCTCCTAAAACCGGAACCGTTGGGTTCGTATCGAAAAGAGCTTTCTAACGAATATTAGAAATGTGAAATCTAACGGTTGGATTTGGAGATACGTCCAAATCAAATTCGAAAAAGGTCGCTGTAAGTGCAGTTCGATGGCCGTTGATGGAAATCGACTGTACGGGCCTTGATAAAATTATTAAAAATAGTAATAATTTGTGTAAAATCATAAGAAATGATTTAGAAAGAATTGGGATGAAAAACTCCATATTTGAAAAGATAAAAATAGATTTTTATCGAAATGAACTAGTTTTGAACTAGAATTAAAATTCTATTTATTTTTAAATAAATAAATTGAATTAGAAAAGGGTTTTAAAAATAACCAGAATATCCAATGATTGCATTGGAGTGGATTTGAATCGAAATTGTCTTCGGAATATTTCGATGTTGGAATTCGTGATTATACAGATGTTATTATGGAAATTTGAAAGATATATATTTATATCGTTATTTCCAATACGACATTTGTTAATCGTAGAATTTGATATTGAATATAAGCCGGGATATTTTCTATTCAGAGCCTTGTATTTAATATCAAATGTGATTTGGGTTTGTCGTGAATGGTGTCTTCACTAACACTGTTCTTGAACCCAGTAGAGAAAAGATTAAATCTTTTATTTAGATTTAATGATGTGTACCAATTAAATAATATTTAATTGGAATTGAATCGATATTGATTTTTGGGTTTATCGTGGACAGTGTTTTAAATAACACTCGTTCTTTAACCTGATCATTAATGAAATGTGATTTCGGGTTGTCGTGAACGGTATCTTCAATAATACAGTTCTTAGACCTAAAGGAGTTAAGAAAATCAGAAACTAACTGGAGATTAGTTAAGTTGAATAGTTTCCGAGGTATTGATCTGATGTTGGTTTCGGCCTTCGGGATTCATACTTAGGGAATTGCTCACTTGCTAATTTACAATTAGGGACTGATTGAAATGTGACGTGATTTTGGGTTTATCGTGAACCGTGTTTTTAAATGACACTGATTCTTTAACCCAGTCAAAGATTAAAACTAAGTGAAGTTTTAATGAATCTTTAATTAGATTGAAATAATCGAGAATGGAGTATCACCAGTTTTACTCCAGGCGATAGTTAAATCTTTAATTAGATTTGAACGTGAAATGGTAATTGAATTTACCGATAACACTGTGGTGTTAGATATGAAGTATTACCAGTTTTACTTCATGGGATAAATAGGTTGGGATTGGGAAATTAAAACAAATGATTACTTCGGTAAGGTTCGCTAATCCCGACTAGTTTGAATTGATATTCAAAAGTAGATTAAAGAATAAATTCAAGGAATTTATCTTTGATAAAATTTATGGGAACCTTTCCCTATGAACGTGAAATTTAGAAACTAACTGTCGGTTAGCCAAGCAGAATGGTCTTCTGGATATTGATCTGATGTTGGTTTCGGCCTTCGGGGTTAATGTTTGGGGAATTATTCTCTTGATTAATTTACGGTTAGTGACTAATGAATTGGAATGAGGCGTATGTTGTGTTTGTGTAACACTTATTTAAATATACGCGAGTTATTCGGAAAGACCGGGTTTATCCCATTCTGAATAACTGATACGACGATAAGTCGAAGATGAAGACGATGGTCGAAGACCGGAGGTCTTCACGTCGTTTGGGTGATAACTGATGATCTTGATTGGGCTGTACACCCAAGAAGATGGAAACAGTTAGTGATCGTCCAGACGTACTTGGAGATCGATGGATATGCGGGGTACTAGGTGCCTCCGGTTTCGTTCAGACCCAGGACGGACTAGTAAATGGACTGTGTGTCTGACATCGGATTTCATTCTGTGTGACTGATATCGGTTGCATAGGATGGTTTGCCTGTGTGGCATGCTAAGATGCAAATGATCAAGGCTTCTGTTGAAAAGCAAAGTCTTGTGGTGATGATCAAAGAACGGCCTTTGTGGCGTAGCTTTGTGTAACGTTTACCTCGCGTGTTTCACACCCGGTATGAACCAAAAACGGGAGACGGACCTCAGGGAGGGCCTGCGTTTCCTCCTAGCTAAAAAGTGGCGTCAGTGGTTTTACACGCCCTGACGAGTTTGACTTATGTGGTTGTTGTTGTTGCGAGGCGCCTCGGTTAGATCGGACGATCCGGGTCCGATGGAGTCATTCGTTGGCTCGCTTACGCCCCAAAGGGCGGCGAAACGCAGTGTCCAGGGTTTAAGTTTAATCCACATCGGTGGACTGGCCCTGACGATCCAAGGTCACTCGAGCTCTGACCTGAGACTCGGGCTAGGCAGTCTCGAATCGGTTGAGGACTATCTTTTGCCTCGGTTCATAGATGGAAATCCAATTTCCAAATACGTGACATTTGCGGTTTTATTTGTAAACCTATATATGGCGACATGATATATGGTACCCATGCCGCCTATGATTGATACTTATGATTTGAAGTTGTTTTATACACTATGCACTTATAGTAGTATCAAATGATTTGTTTTAAAACGTATCAAGCATTCTTTGGCTGTTATAAGGGAAAACCCTATCCCCCGGCTTGCGTTGCATTGTGTGATAGGACCTGGGTCTTATAACGGCTTCATTTTTCTTTATTTAGCATTGCGTTGTTTGTTTTATGCACTGGTATTCTTGGGAGGAAACCCGTTCCGTGTTATACGGCGTGGTCCCTTGATTTACCGAACTTTGAAAATAAAGATTAATAACTGTTTTAGTTCTCACACCAGTCACATGACTGACCTGGAGTTTATTGTTTTAACCTAAACTCTGGGTACCCCTATTTCGACACGGGCAGGTAGTAGTTTTGGTTTTGCAGATTTATATTCACAGGATCCTGGTTTACAGCTGGAACGATATCCGGAAAGCTTTGTATCCGTATATCTCCTTCTAGTTGTGTATTGTATTATTTTCCGCTGCTATGTATTTAAATGTAATTTAAATCTCTGATATTTCTGTGTAATATTCTTTTGTACTCTGTATATTCTTGTAATCTGATGCATTGTTGTAATATACAATGAAATGTTCTTCTGTATGCGTTCTGTTGTGGCTTGTTCTCGAACTATCCGACACTTTCCTTTATGGGGAAGTTGCGGGTCTTCACATAATTCACATTCCAAGCCACATTCAAACAAATAAATCAATCAACCCCAAAAAAACAATCAAACAATCAAACAAGTTGTCCGTGGTCTATGTACGACGGGGAAAAATTCATATATGCAGTTATAAAATAAATAACGGTATAAATAAATTCAGTGAGGAGTTCTTACCTTGGGGATCCACTCCTCCAGTTTCATTTCTGAATTTATGAATAGCTTGGGTTTGCCCGAAATTCAACTCAATCCTTTACACACTGTTCATAGTAAAAATCACATTTTTATCATCACTAAATGTACATAAAAATCATATTTTTATTTCCACTTCATATATATAAAAATCTAACTTTTATCGCTACTTCATGTATATAAAAATTTATTTTTTATATCGATGTTCATATAATAAAAATCATACTTTTCTCTTGCCATTCTCTATATAAAAATCACATTTTTATATATAAAGATCGTATATTTATGTCTCAACTACATATGTAAAAATCACTCCTTTACAACGCTACTTCCATGATAAAAATTATATTTTTATCTTGCTAGTAATATAATAAAAAATATATTTTTACCTCTCTACATACATAAAAATTATATTTTTACATCTTCTATATAATGAAAATCAAATCTTTGTTCAAATAAAAATCAAATCTTTGTTCAAATAAAAATCAAATCTTTGTTCACGTAAAAATCAAATCTTTGTTCACTAACATCACAGGTATAAACTGAATTTTGTTTTAATAAAACTAATTATTTTATGTTAATAAAATAAAGAAATAAAAATAAATTAATTAAAAATTTACAGTGGAAATCGAGGGGGCGGTTGTTCATCATTGGTGGGTCGGAGGCTCGCACAGGGGGGGTGGCGCACAAGGAGGTGGCGGGGTCCGAGGGGTGTTGGGCTGGCTAGGGTGCGGTTTAAATCGATTTGGGGGTGGGGGTTTCGGGGCTGAGGGCTTCGCGAGTTCGAGGGGGTAGAGGGTGCAGGCAAGCGTCAGTCATGGTGGTGGTGGGGAGCCGCCTGAGGCGGTAGCGGGTGGGTGAACGACGAGGCGATCTCTTTTCTTTTTTTATTTCTGAAAGACCCGTAACGGGTTTGTGAAAGGAGAAAGGGGTTTGACCCCCTTTTTCTATATATTTATTTATTTATTATATTTAATTATTCCAAAAAGTAACCATTAAAATTCGAACTCTAAATCAAGGCCACCGGCTGTCGTCCATAACTAATTACCCTCATTCCGAACACAATGGGATATGTATCGTAGGCTGATTTGATCGTTTTGATCGTTCGGTCAAAATCAAAATATAAATCTATATATTGAATTTGAACGCATATTTCCATTTACCGGCGCCACATATGGACTCTAAAAATTCCAGAAAAATTATTTCTAGCTTTGTATTGACATACGGTCCTAACAAATCTAATTTCATCAAATTCTGAGATCGTTTGAAAAACGGCCATTTTCTGGTCGATCGAAATTGACTAAAACTGTCAAAACACGATTTACTTCACCACGCTCATATGTTGATTCGAAAAATTATGAATTTTGAAACCTAGCAATAATTTGACATCCTGGATCCAACAAAAGTGGTTTCGTCAAAAACAGAGGTCGTTTGCAAAATGGCTATTTTTAAGGGTTAGAATTCCATAGCGATTATTCTGAATTTTCAACTGGACATAACTTTTTATTCTCGCTATGAGATTTCAATTTTTCGGATTCGTTGGAAAGATAATTTCAAATAGATTCTAATATTTTTGGTTTCGCTGAAATCCGATTTATTTTGAATCCTGTACATTCATTTGAAATTTGAAATCGAATTTTCAAACTACCGTGCCGTTTTCAATTCCTTTTATAATTATAAATAATTATTTATATTCTAACGTCGATTCAAATAAATATATATACATTCTAATTCTATTCAAAATAAATTTCTTGTCATTATTGTTTAAAATAATTTATTTTAAATATTCAAAATTGCTAAAATAAAAAAAATTAATTGGCTCGGATTTTCCGGGTTATTACAGTAGCAATGCAAACATGACATTTACTTAAATGCCTTTTAAACGTGGTTGTACGTCCATCTCTTGTGATAGTTATTTTTTGTTCACAATGAATACACATACTGTACTTTCAAAATTTTCCATCTTTTGCTTCCTCTGTACATCTTTCAAACTCGAGACAAACTTCTGATTTCCTTTTTCGTGTTCTGTCTTCAATCTCCTTAGCAACATCTTCAGCTTTATTTGTCTGCTCATCCCCGTTCTTCGTAGGTTGACTTCCCTTATTGTTGTTCATTTCTTCTTCAGTTCTTCAGTCATTTCTGTGATCATCATCACCTAAAAATTATGAAAATTTTAGATATACTTACCTTTGAGAATGAGACCAATTTTATTTAACTTTGACTAAAATCATCGGAAAAAGAAAATTTTAATACTATATCACTCAAGTATTAATGTTGATTTCTTAAATTCCTATAGTTTATCCATATTTTGATTAGGAGTAAACTTTTTCTTCATAAAACAAATGATTTGAATCACTAAATGAAACGGTACACGCAATCAAATTCCCCCACAAAATAATAACTCAAACTTTATATACTAACAAAGCCACTAAAAATAGTGACACAACTCTTGATCTAAATGTAAAATAACAAATTGCCAAAATACACAAATTTCCATTAAGAAGTAAGAATAAATAATAACAAAAGGCGAAGGATTTTTTTCTAGTGTTACCTATTCAAAACACAAATTGCCAAAATACACATTTAGCGTACGTGCTTACTACATGCGAATGATTGAATCAGTTATAAACCAAAATGTAAAAAACCTATGGTTGAATTATTAACAAATTTAACATACATCTACAACAAAGCTAAACCCGGTCAACTAAAGATACACACAAGCGAAGTTAAACTTTTTTTAGCTAAACATAACAAACTAGTGACACAACTCTTGATCTAAATGTAAAATATCAAAACTCATAATCTGGAAAGTCGAAAATCTAACATGAAAAATACCGCTAGATCATTGTATCAACATATGCTATGTAGTATTGGAGGATGGAATTTCGCATAATTGGAAAAAAGAAAAGCCGCAAGTTTTATATTCTATTTGAAAACCAAAAATAAGCTGTGAGTATTAAAATCTAGGAGTGGAATTTTCCATTTCACATATTAGAATATAACAATAAATAAAAGTGAAATATTTCAGAACAAACAATCAAAACTTACCCAAAAGTTATGATGCAGAAGTCATAGAAATTCAAGGATCAGACTAAAATTGAGAAGAATGATAAGTTTAGGAGGATTTTCTCTAGCCGAAGCTAACTTTTAATTGAGGAATTTATAAAAGCGATATGACTTAGGGTTGGGGATTTTGCAATTGCTTGGAAACTGGAATTTAAATTTAAAAAATAGAAAGCGGATATTGTTTGAGAGAAGACTAGGCATCATATTGGAAAAGGGACCTTGATAGTTGTTGTATAACCTAGAAATATTGTTTTATACATTCAAAACTGATTGTTCACGGACAAACGCGGTGCGAACATGTAAAGTTGGGGCTCGGTCCAAACTTTACAAACGGACTGTCAATTATTTTCAATTTTGAACCTTTATTAATTCGAACAAACTAAGGGTCGGACAAATATTCGGGTCCGACATGACAAAAGAGGTTTCCTGAATACATATTCGCATCCATTATTTACATGGGCGGGTGTAAACGCGTTATGTTATATCTAGTATGATTTATAATTTACAATTAGTCGTTATGTTATATTTAGTATGATTTATAATTTACAATTAGTCGTTATTTTATATTTAATATGATTTGTAATTTACAATTAGCCGTTTCAATGCTTTCCAATGTATACATGTCTATGTTTCATTACTCTTTGTACCAGAAATATGTTATTTCATCAATAAAATTTTCTACTTTCTCACTATTCTTCTTGTTCTTCAATTTGTTTTTCTTGTCCTTCAATTTGGTATCGGAGTAAATTGCCGAAAGGCTTTCTATCAACCAAGAGTTGTCTTATTTTATCAGTCTCCTCAGTTTTTTTTATCATCATCGGAGATCTCACCGAAGGCACATCCAACTCTTGATTTTTTTGGATCATCGGTCTCAAAACCTAGCCATGCCTAGATCAACGGGCTGCTAGTTTATTGAACCACTCCTATTCATAGATATTTTTTTTATAGCGGCTACAAATATCAGCCTTGACTTGCCAAGCACAAAGGCGGCTACAAGATCTGATATTTCGCGGCAGGCATACATTATATACCTTATTATTGCTCTTCGTCTTTTGCATCTTTTTACATTGGCTGCAATTTCCAACTTTTGCCTCGCTCAATATTTTCTCTGATCAACTATGGCCAACAATAATGAAGCCACGTCTGCAGCTATGCTCAACACAAGTGTTGATCCTCCACCAAACACCCTTAACCTAATAAAATCCAAAAGCCAAATTATTACCACATCTCTTGATGAAGACAATTATATATTATGGAAATATCAAGTTGAAGTTGCTTTAAAAGGTTATGGACTATTGGAATACATTAATGGAACCATAACAATACCACCAATCATGAGTTTGAATCAAGATGGTAGCACTGTTTCAAATCCATAATATTTTAGGTATCAAAAGTAGGATAATCTATTATCATCATGGCTTATGTCATCTATAATTTCAAATTTGTTATCACAGATAGTAGAATGTACTAGTACTCGTGAAATATGGTCATCTATTGAGCAAATTTTTAGTTCTCAGTCTACAGCAAGGCTAATGTAGTATAGAAGAGATTTACAAAGCTCCAGAAAAGAAGACATAAGTATGAATGAATATTTAGGCAAAATTAAAAATACATGTGATAAATTAAATGCAGTTGGGCATAAGATAAGTGATACTGAGCAAATATTGTTTATCACTGGTGGACTTGATGAGGAATATGACTCATTAATAACTGTTATTGTTACTCAACAAAACATTACCTGATTTGCAGTTTGTTAGATCTGCTCTACTTGCTCATGAAGGATGGATTGAACAAAGAAAAACCATATAAGGTGATTCAAACAGACAAGAAAATCAGTATTCAACTATGTAGTGGCTAAAAATAATTAACAAGGAAACAACTGCAATAATGATTCAAGCAGACAAGAAAATCAGTATTCAAGAGGTTTTCAATCACAAAGAGGAGGTTTTCAAGGAGGATTTCAACCATAAAGAGGAGGTTTTCAAGCACAAAAAGGGGGTTTCTAGCCTCAGTGAGGTCGTGGAAGAGGCCGATGGAATACTAAAAATCGTGTAAAATGTCAAATTTGTTAAAAATTTGGTCATATAGCAAATAAATGTTACTTTAGGTACAATTCATATAATAGTTCTCAAAACAGTCAAGGCAGTTTTTCTCAGAAAGGTGCACAGGCAAATTTTGCTACAATAAACTCAAGCAAAGGCAATAATGATAGTCAAAAAATTAGTGATGCAGACAAGGGTAATGAAAGTAATTTTTAGGAATGGTATCCAGACTCAGGTGCAACCTATCATATTACTAATAATCTTCAGAATTTGAACATTGGAAGCAAAAATTATTCAGGTATGAAAAATTAACATATGGGCAATGGTGAGACTGCAAATATAACACATATTGGCAAAGGTACTATTCTAGGTAAAAGACAACTTCAACTAAATAACATGCTTAGGGTTCCTACCATAAATAAAAATCTTTCAAGTGTATCAAAATTTGCCAATGATAATTGTGTATATTTTGAGTTTCACCCAAAATTTTGCTTAGTCAAAGATATTATAAGTCGTGAAATATTACTACCGGGTAGTCTACATGATGGGCTTTACTGATTTAACAGCTTGAGGACTAGAAATTCAAGTGGTGAACTCTGGTCCGACAATGTGGATGCTTGTAGTAATAATGATTGCAGTAGTAATAAGCATTGTAATACAAGTAATGTTTTAGATAATATTACTTTATGGCATATGAAACTTGGACATCCAAAATTTGAAACTATAAGAACTTTTTTATCTATTAATAATTTTGCTTTTAAGGTTGCACCTGTTAAACACACATGTACACATTGTCAGCTTGGCAAGAGCCACAAGCTCCCTTTTAGTAATTCTGAAACCAGGTATAACAAGCCATTGGGGGCCAGCACCTCTAAATTCATATCAGGGGCACAGGTATAATCTTTCTTTTGTGGATGCCTATTCGAGATATACTTGGATATATACGCTAAAAAATAAATCTGAAACTTCTGACACAGTTATACAATTTATAACTCATGTTGACAAGCAACTTAATTGTAATGTCAAAATTTTGCAAACAGATGGTGGGGCAGAATTCAAACCTTTGGCTGATTATTTTGCTAAAAGAGGAATTAAACACAGATTAATATGTCCTCACACATCCGAGCAGAATGGTTTGGTTGAAAGAAAACACAGACACATTGTAGAAACTGGCTTAACATTGTTATCACAAAGCTCATTACTTATGAAGTATTGGAATGAAGCCTTTGTTACCTCTGTTTTTCTTATTAACATGTTACCCACTAAGATTCCAGATAATAAAACTCCACATGAGATGATATACAATGTTACCGTAATGGCCGAAAAATCAGTACCAATTTGAGCTGACTAATATCCTACATATTCAACTCAAAGTGCTCGAAAGTTCAGACCATTAATAGAAAGAAATTAGAGGATGAGATAGAAAAGATAAAACTAATAGAGTAGAAGAAGAAGAAGATCACAACTGAACAGAATCAGAGTAAACATGAAACTCACAGCGGAACGAATAAAATGTATTATATAACATAACTTTGAAATGCAAATTTGTATCGTATATACATACCATTATCACAGTACAATACATCATATCACAGCAGAAATAATCTCTAAATACTAATGGTGAAGTCTTCTGCTTCGAGCTCCTCCAAATGTATCTGTAAAAGCCTGAAACACTTGACTACACGTACAAATTTGGGCACCCAAGAGTTTAGGGAAAACAACAAAATAAACTCTGGGTCAGTCATGGGACTGGTGTGAGTAAATTCCAACCATACGGTTTAACTTTGAAAAGCCTTTTGAAAAAAAAGGAAAATAGTAAGACCAACTCACACACAAATATGGACGGTTTTTACCTTACTATAACCCAAAATGTTTTGATATCAAACTCCAATCATATTACAATAATGTCTAATCAAGTAAATAACCAAACAGCAGAACGCTTGCATCTCACGCTCCACATATATATAGTATAAAATCGTAAACCGCAGGGCACTTATTAGAAATTGGATTCCAACAGACAAGGTATGGGAGCACCTACCGATCAGTGTACTCTAGAGGGTATACACTGGAGTTCAACAAGAACGTCTTACAACCCGGCCACACACGACCGACCACTCATTTAGCTTGAGTGTATCGAATATATTGCCACCCACAGTTGTTGGCCGTCCAACCGTCATCCGAAGATACAGAGTCGAACAGAAGAACAAATATGAATTTTCTCTAGATCGGTGACAATACACCCTGCTTGGGTATGACCCAACTTGCCATGCTACCTAGCCCAACTTTTGTTACTTCCTGGTTGTGAGGCTAGAGGCTACGTCTATCTTCAGAACATCTGATAACCATTCACTTTGAATGCCACATCGTCAAACTTGTCAATTCACTAATCGATTTCCAAAAATATCACGGGTATAAAAAGCTAAGGGGAACGAATTCCTCCGCCACCAGACGTAATACCTTTAAGAGATCAACTATACGTGATTTGTTAGGTATACTCTGTCAGACACTCGTCCATACAAGTTGTCCTGGGACTGGAAAAATAGGAAACACCATTCTGGAACAGGACGACCCTTTCATTTCACTCCGTCTTCAATTATCTTCAGCATGATCTAATTCGCAGCGCTTATGCCTATACGAAGTGGTTTTCGGATAATATATCCAACCGGTCTCTCCGTATTGACAACGATGGTCAAACACCTCGATAATCGGTTATTTAACTATCGAAGTAAAAACAAACACCATTCAAATGTACACCCAAACATCACACAAACACTGGTCCTTTTATTTAATACTATCTTTCTAGTTTTCCATGTTTTTAAACACTTCTTTATTTCCCTTTTATAACTAATGCAATACACTGCTATATTCCCCTTTATAACTACTGCAATACGCTGCCATATTTCCCTTTATAACTAATTCAATACACTGTTATATTCCTTATTATAACTACTGCAATATGCTGCCATATTTTCCATTATAACTAATGCAATATGCTGTTATATTCCCCTTTATAACTACTGCAATACGCTGCTATATTTTCCTTTATAAATAATGTAATATGCTACTATATTTCCCTTTATAACTAATGCAATATGCTGCTATATTTCCCTTTATAACTAATCTCGACATAACAATCACGCTTAAGCCTAGTTAACAACATTATTTATCGTTATTGTTCAAGACTTGCAATACGCTACTATATTCCATTTTATAAAATGAACTATAAAATACCAGTTTATAATAGAACCTCTATTACAGTTTAAAACTTCGCTTCAATTATAAAAATATAATTTTTATAATTAACTTCATTGATTTGCCTGACGGCCAATCAACTTCTTAGCAAAAAGGTGGGTTTATAGTCGACTGTTACTATTTTCTTAATTGATATCATCTATTTATTAAATCAACATAACGTTGAATTTCCATTCAACATGGTTCAAACAATGTATATATAAAACAAACAGTACATATAAATATTTAGGAATCCGGTCAGATCCCTCCAACCGGTTTCTTGCATCCACAGATGTTAGTCAACACAATTAACACTGATTCTGTATTAGGGAATATTATAATCGATGGAATCAGTATCCAATCCATGATATGTACATATGCAACGATATGTATATATTTCAATCAATTTAATTATCATCTACCTAAACGACCATCACCCAACATTCAACCAATATAAAAATATAATTATTATATTTTAAAATAGATCAGAGTTAGTGAATTTACTCACATTTGCGCATTAACCGTTAAATACGATTTGCGTCAGTTGATTATACCCGGTGCTTTAATTGCCGCATCAACCCTTATGAACAATGTCTTCTCCTTCAATCCTTGAACGCTCCCTATACGGAATTCTCCTCATACCATTCCTTTCAAGATCCAACTACTATTTCCTTTACAGTAAAACTTAAAACAGAAGTACCATCCTTGATGGAAATACCATCCTCAACAATTTCGTCGAACTCCACCATTTTTTCTCTTCTCCCTTCACTTCTTTAACCGTTGTCCTTCCCACAAACAAAATGCATACCACTTGGTATCATTAATTCTGCATTTGTCTAGCACATACCTCTTACCTGAGACCGGATGCATTTTCTGTTTAATCTGTCTCCCTGTTCTTCACAATCTATGATGCCGTGCCATTATTTTCTCATCTTCTATAACCTGCTTCAAAACGCCAGATAGGAAACAACACTCCTGTATTCCATGAACAAAAAAAAGACCATCTCAAATAATTTAACTCCACCAATTCACGTGGAACACCATCAACAAGTCTCTCTCCCCTTCAACAAATCCGGACGTGCAACTTATCTGACGTGTTGCGACTTACTCCCATACTTTGATGAAATTTGAATGATGTTCACATCATAAATCAAACAACACAGTGCGTTTTTGTTTATTCCTTGCCACCGACTTTCTTTCCCAAATCTCCTGGAAAAAGAAACATGCTCCCATTATCCGAAAATAGAACGCGCCCTTTCTTCCAAAAACGAAATGCATGTAGCTCGTTTTTGCTTCCTCTTGAATACATGCGAGCTTCTCCGCAAGCACCATCCACACACTGATGCTACCAGCTACATCACCTCATTTCCATGCGTTATAACGCAGAATGTTGACAAACAATATCATTCCCCTCTGTATAATATGTAATTTCCTTCAACAACTTCCATCTTTATTTTCAATTTCCATGCGTCCATGCACCTTAGACCTGCATCTCAACATGCCTTTTCCATCCACGTGTTTACCCCAAGTCCACCTTCATCCATTCCATTTGAAGACGCCTTGGGAGATCGCATCGAACAGCACATCCCGGCTTCCCCATGAAACCAGCGAACCCCTTAGTTGCCACGTCTGGTGTTTATCCAGCGATAAAATTTGTCATTGTATGGATAGGAAAGTATACGGTAGTGAAGGGAGGGAGATGAGGATCTTAAATATAAAGGTTATAAGAATTTTAGTGGATTATTGAGTTCGTTGAGATTTTTGAAAGCCATTTATTCTTTCGGTTTGAAGCTTCTGAATACCCAAGAAAATACCAAGATAGACTGTGTTTATTTATAGAGGGTGTAAGCTTAATACTTAAGGAATAGGAAAATATAGGTTAGGCAAACTAAAACTTAAGACCATGCTTCTGCGTGAATGGTCTTCATGATTGACTGATTTAGATTTTACACAGCTAATACATAGGGTATGGTTTGATTTTTAGTTTAAGGTAGGTAGATATGCTGCTAAGAACATAGGGTAGCTTCACTCTTAAGCATGAAGTCGTACCATGATCGACGCTAGAAAAGCGTGATATTTTAAATAATTACTGCAAGCGTACAGGTGTGTAGCATACAGGTCGAACACAGGGAGGCAAATTCAATCAAATTATTTAAATAATCTCTTGGGCGAGTTAGACAAATCTTTGAGGTTGGTTTTGAAAGCAAACGAAATTGAAACTGCGATCCAATTCAGAACAAATCTAATTGAACCGACGGTCAAATCACAATTATCAATTGGAAATTAAAATGCAAAACAGAAATAAAATGCAGAAATTAAAATTGCAGGGAAAGAAGAACAACAAAAAGTAAATTAGGATTGTCGATGAAACTAATCAACGACTAATCACAAATAAGCAATAGAAATAACAATAACAATTTCTGTCTACCAAAACTAATTGAGTAGAACACAAATTGTTATGAAGTAAAGCAAATAAACTAGACGAAGAAGAGCTTTATTAAAACTAAAAGAGAGTACAGAAGAATGGATATCTTACAATGGTTACAACGTATATTTATAGCGGAGATAGGAAAAATCCTAATTAAGTCTATGAATAAATGGGTCTCTTTTCCCAAGAAGTAATATCATATCTCTTGCCTTCCTTGACTGGGCTTGTTTGGAAATAATTCTTTTACAGAATATCTGATGCATATCTTGGTGAATATCTTCCAAATCCTCCGTATGGCTAGTTGCTTGGTAATTAGATTGCATGCGATTAATTATTCCAAACAAGGATGCTCATCAAACTCCAAAGGCAACAAAGGATGAAATCTTCAAAATTGATCTTTTCTTGGCAATAAACCGATCAGAAATTCTTCTTATTGGAAATTGAAAAATGAATGTTCTGAACTGATTTCCATGACTACTCCTGAAATGTCTATTAGTGAATATCATACATACACATGAATATGTATATATATAATATAACACTAATTAATATATTCTTCATAGCAAAGGGGCAGTGTGAACGCGTTCTGTTCTTTGGCAAAAAGTGAGCTCGACAGGGATTGAACTCAGGTCTCTCAGTACAAATCTCTATGCATTTACCAGTGAGCTACAACGTCTTTTGTAATTGAGATGGCTTTAATACGGGGAAGTAGCTTTTTATCTGTAGTTGGCCTTTATTTTGAAACGAAGGAGGCATTTCTTGACATCCTGTAAAAACACACAAAAGTACCCAAAGTATCATTTATTTATTTACAAAAGATAAAATATAAGAGCATAAAATAAACACATTTCTATGTTAATCAAATACCCCCACACTTATCTTTTACTCGTCTTCGAGTAAAAAGAAAATGAAAAACTAACTAGATAGGTCGCATTTTCGTAGGAAACACGATTGCATTGAGTGTATGCAACAAGCCGTTAAACCTCTAGGTGTCCCTAGTAGGACGAGTGGTGTCTCGTGAGGGTTTTCAGTGGATACTACCCACAAAATCCAAATGCAGAATGCTATGATTCTAATGAAACTACATGAATGCAATGGACATATGCAAATAAAAACGAAAAATGAAAACACGACTTATTTCAGGAAAGTGGTACAACAAATTAAGTTAATAATTTCTAATCAGTTGATTTTATTTTAGATACCTCAACTTGTCACAAATTTTCAATATAAATCAAGTTTTCAAATGTTAAATTTCCAGCTTGGCCAGTTAGTTCGGTCGATAACATAGTGCAGCCATGAAATAAATTCTTAGTTTGCTTGGCACAGTTTGCAAAGTGGTATTCTAATTTTCTCATGTATGGCTAATCAAATCAATAAGGTCAAGAAGTGTTTGGGCATCATCGCTTATTCTTTATTCTATAAAATTTTAAAATTTATGATTAAGTACATAAACCTAACTTAGAAGACCAAGGTTTACCACCCATGCACTGCCTTGCGGACTAATGGAGAGTGGGTAAAGAGCTTGGCGGATTGTGCAGGCCGACTTTGACTTTGTCAACAACGTGTCGGTAATCCTTAGGTGTCCAATCTCATAAAATGAGACCAAGATATTCCAACGCTGACTTTGTCAACAACGTGTCGGATAGAGCTTGGCAGGTTTGCACACCAACGCTCGATATACAAGCAATGTTGGATACCCTTGGATTACTATTATTATTATTATTGAATTTATAAGCACAAAAAGAGAGTTACGCGAATTCAACTTAACACAACTTAGTTTTAAAGATTTGACAAGCCAATATAAGTCTTTTAAGTCCTCCACTTATTTAAACAAAGCCTACAATATAGAATAGATTTCATGGCCATCACCTAAGAATCTCCCAATGTACCGGTTACACTATTATCCCTCAAAATTAAACTTTTCATTATATTTCAAATTCGAACTTAGCTGAGAGAGAAAAATACTATCAACTGGCTAAAAATTGTAAACTTATTTTGTTGTATCAAATGAAAATGAGTCATTTTTTTTCCAAAAAAAAATTTATGGTATGTTACTACGATATAAAATGTATGATGGTCCCACATGAAAAGAAAGAAAAAAATTAAAGAAAAAATCAAAAGAATGCAATGCAGACTCCCCCCACACTTGATTGAGACAGTGTCCCAACTGTCTAAGGCAGAAAAACAAAAATAAAAAAGAAAAAGAAAAAGAACGTGTACCACCTGATTTCATGGTGGATGATCAGGCTCATGCAGATCGATAGGGTTATCTTCGTCATATTGTTCGAATTCCAAAAATGGTTTCAGTCATTGACCGTTTACTTTGAAGACTTTTCCATCCCTAGGATTTTCAATTTCAACCGCTCCATGAGGATATACTGTTTTCACAACATAAGGTCGAGTCCATCGAGATATGAGTTTTCCTGGAAACAAGTGAAGTCTAGAGTCGTATAAAAGAACTTTTTGACCTACGTTGAATTCCTTACGAAGTATATTTTTGTCGTGTTGGGCTTTGGTTCTTTCTTTGTAGATTTTCGCATTTTCATACGCCTCATTTCTTAATTCCTCTAATTCAGAAATTTGTAACTTCCTATGTGAGCCGGCTTTTTCTAAGTCAAAATTCAAAAATTTTATGGCCCAAAGAGTACGATGCTCTAATTCAAGAGGTAAGTGACAGGCCTTTCCAAAGACTAATCGATATGGTGACATTCCTAGATTGGTTTTATAAGCAGTGCGAAAAGCCCACGGTGCATCAATCAGTTTTACGGACCAATCTTTTCTATTGGAATTCACGGTTTTCTAAAGAATTTGTTTGATTTGTCTATTGGAAACTTCTACTTGCCCACTAGTTTGTGGATGGTAAGGTGTTGACAGCTTGTGTGTGATTGAGTATTTCTTGAGCAAGGACTCAAAAGCACGATTACAGAAATGAGTGCCATTATCGCTAATGATAGCTCGAGGTGTGCCAAAGCGTGAAAAGATGTTTTCTTTGAGGAATTTGACAACAACCTTGTTGTTGTTAGTTTTGGTCGGAATGGCTTCAACCCATTTTGAGACATAATCTACCGCAAGCAAGATGTAAAGATTCCCAAATGAATTAGGGAATGGTCCCATGAAATCGATGCCCCAAACATCGAATAACTCAATCACTAAAATGGGGTTGAGAGGCATCATGTTTTGCTTAGAGATTCGACCCGTTCTTTGACATCGCTCACATTTAGAGCAAAATTCGAAAGCGTCACGGAAGAGTGTGGGCCAATAAAAACCGCTTTGCAATACTTTTGCAGCAGGTTTTCTTGCTCCAAAGTGACCGCCACAAGCATGGTCATGTGAGAATGAGAGAATACTTTGGTGTTCATGATCGGGCACACACCTTCGAATGATTTGGTCTGGACAGTATTTGAAAAGATATGGGTCGTCCCAATAGAAGTTTAGAACTTTCAAGAGAAATTTTTGTTTATCTTGTTTCGACCATTCAGCGAGCATTTGTTGTGTGACAAGATAATTCACAATGTCAGCGTACCAAGGGGTGTTAGAGATCGAAAGGAGCTGCTCGTCAGGAAAATAGTCATCGATTTGGGTGTCGTTAACATTTTCGTGCACAATTCGAGAGAGATGATCAGCTACGACATTTTCAGAACCCGTTTTATCTCGTATTTCTATATCGAATTCTTGAAGAAGAAGGATCCAACGAATCAAGCGGGCCTTGGCATCCTTTTTAGAAAGCAAATATCGGAGGGCAGCATGATCAGTGTAAACTATGACTTTGGATCCTATGAGATATGGTCTGAATTTCTCAAGAGCGAAGACAACTGCCAAAAATTACTTTTCAGTAGTTGAGTAATTCAATTGGGCCTCGTTTAAGGTTTTGCTAGCGTAATAAATGACTCGAGGGAGTTTATCGATACGATGACCTAAGATGGCTCCAATTGCAAAGTCAGAAGCGTCGCACATAAGTTCGAAGGGCTGAGTCCAATCAGGAGGTTGAATGATGGGAGCTGTGGTCAAGATTGACTTAAGAGTTTCAAAAGATGTTTTGCAGTCATTGGAGAATTCGAACTTAACGTCTTTGGTAAGTAAATTTGAGAGAGGTTTTGAAATTTTCGAGAAGTCCTTAATGAATCTTCTATAGAATCCCGCGTGGCCAAGAAATGAACGAACATCTTTAACAGACTTAGGAGGAGGTAGATTAGCAATCAAATCGATTTTAGATTTTTCGACTTCAAGGCCATCATTGGAGACGACATGACCTAGAACTATACCCCTTTTTACCATGAAGTGGCATTTTTCCCAATTAAGCACGAGTGATTTTTCCTTACAATGTTTTAGGACGAGTTCTAAATGAGTGAGGCATTGGGAAAAAGATGATCCATAGATTGAAAAATAATCCATGAATATTTCCAAGAATTCGTCCACCATATCAGAGAAGATACTCATCATACACCTTTGGAAAGTCGCGGGGGCATTACAAAAACCAAAAGGCATGCGACGGTAAGCAAAGGTTCCAAAGGGAAAAGTAAAGGTGGTCTTGTGTTGATCCTCTAAAGCAACAGGGATTTGGTTATAGCCAGAGTATCCGTCGAGAAAACAGTAGTACTCGTGACCCGCTAAGTGTTCGAGCATTTGGTCAATAATAGGTAAGGGAAAATGGTCTTTTCGTGTGGCTGAGTTGAGCTTTCGATAATCGATACACACATGCCATTTTGTTTTGATTTTTGTTGGGACAAGCTCATTACTTTCATTTTGGATCACTGTAACTCCCGATTTCTTTGGTACGACTTGTACCGGACTCACCCAGGTAATATCAGAGATGGGATAGATGATGTTATTGTTTAGACATTTGATTATCTCCTCCTTGACCACTTGTAACACCCCGTATGTTGAATAACTTGTTATAATAAAAATCAGGGCAGAATTAAATTTTAAGATCTAAATCAGGGGAAACAGGCTATGCCATTGCGTTCGTCTCGGAAAAATACGTGAAATAGAGTCCGAGTTTTCGAAAATCGGAGTCCGTATGACCCATTTAAGGCCCGAAGAAGTTTTCAGAAAATTCAAATTTCGAAAAAAACAGATTTCAAATGCAGAAGGGGGGCTAGGCGGGAAAATTCCCGCCAGCACCAGGTCGACCCCCGTGTCGACTGGGGAGTCGACACACAGGGGGGGTGTCGACAGTAGTGTCGACACCCCAGTTGACACAGGGGGCTCGGCCAGTTTGGCCTGGGTGCAGCCTGAAGGAGTTTGGGGCTGTGTTTGGGGGCTTGTGACGAGATCTGACGGCTCTAACCTAATCTAGGGTTAATCTAAGGGCCTAAACTACATCCTAAATCTATAAATACACCCTAAGACTACCCTAATCCATACTAAAAATAGATACAACGTCGTCATGCCGTCAAAATGCAAGTAGAAGGAGCCTCCATCAAATTTTAGAAGAAGATAGCTTCTCAAATCAACTTCTAATCAACTCTAGCAACTAAATCTTCTTCATAGGAGTGCTAATCAACAAGTTGTGAGTTTCTATGCCTTTAGCAAGCAATTGCTAAACTAATTATGATAGGATATAATGAGGTTATGGTTATGTATGTGGATCAATGCAAGTTATGTTATCATATGCTATGTGTTCATGATGTTAGTTATGCAAGTTTTATGCTATATGTTCATGATGCTAGTTATGCAAGTTGTATGCTATATGTTCATGATGCAAGTTATGCAAGTTTGATGCTATGTGCCCATGAAGCTAGTTATGCAAGTTGGGTGTAATTTATGCTATATGTTCATGATGCTAGTTATGCAAATCACTATGATAAACATTGATCCATTATGACACCATGTTATGCAAGTTTGGTGTTTGATTATATGCAAGTTCATATATGACATGTTATGCAAGTTTGGTGTTTGATTATATGCAAGTTCATATATGACATGTTATGCAAGTTTGGTGTTTGATTATATGCAAGTTCATATATGACATGTTATGCAAGTTTGGTGTTTGATTATATGCAAGTGACATGTGCAAGTTTACACCTTTGTATGATATGCATACATATGCAAGTTAACCCCTTTGTATGTCATACATACATATGCAAGTTTACCCCTTTGTATGACATAAGTTACTTATGCAAGTTACCCTCTTTATGACATATGTGATTCATGCAAGTTTGGGTTGATTTTTTATGCTAGTTGGGTTTGATGCTATGGTCATATATGCAAGTTGACACCTTTAAAACCCATGTGATGCTAATGTTATGCTAAGTTGAACCCATTGTATTAGTGATGAATCTTCCCTTTTAAGTATGTCATGTTAGCGTATTACGTGGGGAACGATGGGGTTAATATTCATGTTAACAAAATTGTGGTGAAATTGGTATGACGTTGCATACCATAAGTGGATGGACATAATTGAGTCAATTATGTACATCGTTAAATTGGAATTAATTAGGGGAAATTAATTAAAATATGGGGGTGATTAATTAGGTGTAATTAATCGACTAAGACACGAGGTTGGACCCTTTTGTAGCATAAGACAGCCCGGAACCGACCGGCAAATCCAGCGGCTACAAATGGTTGGCCCAATGTGAGAGGTCTTAGGCATGAACTAAATATGTGACAAGTGTAAAGACACGAGGTTGGACTCTGTTATGGCGTAAGGCTGCCCGGACCAGACCGGCAAATCCAGCTGCCATAAAAGATAGTCTAATGTGAGAGGTCTTTACAAAGGTTACGTTCTTAATCAATTAAGAAACACTTAACCAGATAAGCATGTAGTGGGGCATGAGGGGTTAAGAGGGTGCCTTGAGTAGCATGTGGAAATCAAGTAAGTGCCTTGGGTGGCATGTGGAAATCTAGTGGGTTGCCTTGGGTGGCAATAGAAAATACGATTAGAATACTTAACCAAGTGGAAACATGTAATTAAACATGATTAAGGGGTTAAGTGGGATACACTAGAAAAGGGACAAGCTTAGGTGGGTAGCTTGTGGGGGCTCATTTCAACCAGTAACCCATATGTATCTTATTGGGCTCGACCCATGTCGAGGACGGGACATGCGTACTGGGCTTGACTATAAGAGGCCAAAACGGGTTAGCGGTGGCAACGCAAGTCCAACGGGTTTCATATGCGTGTGTGGGCCCGGGCTGGTAGGTAAGACGTTGTTGCATCGTGTAGGTATAAGCCGTGCATCAGTGTTGGTATCGGGTTGCCACTTTGGGGAATGATACACCCCACTGTGGGACCAGCACGGGTATCTACGTTAGGGAGCCGATCGCTTGGGGGGTAGTGGGTACACCTAGTGGAGATAGGGGCAGACGGCACCTATGTGGTCAGCTAGGGGTACACGAAACTACTAGTTAAATTTTCTAAGTCCTTGGGTGGGATCAACCTTTAAGTAGGAATGACTGGTGTGGTGCAGTGTAGTAATTACCCTTGGGTGGGTAGATGCGTCTTTACCGATATCTTAGTTCATCCTATGTCTAGTTGGCTGCTTAGTGTAGTCATTTATCCCCAGTCGTTACCGTACCAAGTTTATATCATACCCTAATTACTTTAATGATTGTATTGTTAAAGTTATAGGACTCGCTCAGACTTATGTCTGACCCCGTTGTTTTTATCTTTTTCCCAACCCTCAGGTTCTCAGAGTGGGCCTAGCACTAGTGGGCTTTGATCAGATTGCTTTATCTATCTTTTAGAGCTTGGACCGTTGATGTAAAGCCCAGCTTATCTTTTCTATTATGGCTATTAGTATGTAGTGGGATTATGTACCTATGTTTTTAACGAGATGGATATTTTGTACTTGACTCTTGTTGGTTTTTGATATGTAACCAAACACGTTTACCTTCTGCTGCAATGAAATGATGTTTTAAATTTCAAGTATTACTTATATCTGTCTTGTTGTAATTTTTCTGTTCTATATTCACTTAAAATACTCCACCGAAGTTAAGGCATTCCCTTAGTGAGTGACCTTAGCGGGTGTGGGGTGTTACACGTGGTATCAGAGCCAGGTTACCAGAACAGATAAATTTTTTAGAAAAACTATTTTTCTAAAAACATTTTTGGAAGGAGTATTTTCAAAAACATGTCTTTGAGAGAAACGTTTTTGAAAGAAAAAGCATAATCGCCAATAGCCATATCTTTATCTTTCGAATTCTCCGTTTTGAATCTTTCCTTTTTCGTTTCAGCATGGCTGAAGATCTTAACTTTCCGGAGGGTGTAGCGATACCAGTATGGTATAGGAGATTGATGGAGGCTAGGGCCGCCGCTGCGGGTCCAGCAGATGTTCCTCCACCACCGGTTGCACCCGATCTTCCTCCCCCACCTCCTCCTCGCGCAGATACTTTTGCTAAGACTTGCAAGGAATTTAAGGCTGTGGGAGGGAAACCTTTTCAAGGATCAGAAACTTTTGTGGAAGCTAGGGATTGGCTTAAGGAGGTGGAAGAATTGATAGATATCTTTGAGATGGAAGAAGGAAAGAAAGTCAAGTTAGCTGCTTGGTTAATGAAGGGAGAGGCCTCGTTCTGGTGGGAGGTCACTAATAGAGAACGCCAAGTTGACACTTGGGCGGATTTCAGACAAAGGTTTGTGGCAAAGTTTCTCTCAAGGGCGGAAGAGAATCTGTATATGGAAAGGTTCTTGACACTAAAGAAAGGAAACTTATCAGTGAAGGAATATGTCAACAAGTTTAATCAGCTAGCAAGGTTTGGCATAGACATGGTGAATTTACCGGAGAAGAAGGCTTTAAGGTTCGTTAAAGGCTTCAATGAACCGATGCATGGATTGGCTATGACTCACATCCCTATGGGGGCCACCTTTGAGAAGCTAGTAGACATGGCACTCATGCATGAGGAAGAGAAGGGTCCCAATGCTAATAAGGCACCCGAAAAGAAAGGAGATCAAAAGAGACCTCAACAACAACAGCAAAACAAGGGTGGGAAAGGCAACGGTGGCAAGGGAAAGAAGAAGTGCTTCAATTGTGGGACACCAGGCCACCTAAGCAAAGATTGTCGAAAGAAGAAGAAGACTAGCTGCTTCCACTGTGGCGAAGCAGGGCATCTAGTGAAGGACTGCCCTAAGAAGGGGCAAAGGATGGGATCTACCTCAGGAGGACAGGTGCAAGCTCTTATGGCACCAGGTCGGGCAAGGGGGCAAGTTCAGGCTCTCGCGGTTCCACCGATTCAGGAAAGAGGTAGAACTATTTCCGTTGAAAGTCTGGTTTTTCTGTTTGATCATCCTGTCCGTACTTTATTCGACTCTGGCGCATCGCATTCGTTTATCTCATCATCATTAGTTGAGTCACTGCACTTAGACACCAGTCTAGTAGATGATCCCTTGGTTGTCTCAAACCCAATTGGGGGCTCCACTTATTTGTCCATGATATGTTTGGGTTTGAGGATTTCTATACTTAGCATTGAGTTTAGATGTGATGCTTTTGTTTTGGGCTTCACGGGCTATGGGTTAATTTTGGGCATGGACTGGTAATCCAGTCATGGTACCGTTCTTGATTGCGAAAGGAGAGTTGTTAGGCTCATGACCCGCTTGGGTAACACTCTCGAGATCTCTTGTAATCCCATGGATGCTGTTATGCTAAGTTATCTTGAATCGCTTGACGCTTCGGTCGAGAGTTTGCGATCTGTTAGAGTGGTCCGGGAATACTCGGATGTGTTTGAGGAGGTGAAGGGCTTACCTCCGAAGCAGGAGATTGACTTCCGAATATATCTGGTAGACAATGCTAAACCAGTATCTTTGCCAGTGCGCCACATGGCTCCTCGTGAGAGGAGGGAACTCCATAAGCAAGTAGGGGAGTTGCTTGAGAAGGGGTTCATAAGACGAAGTATATCGGAGTGCGGTGCTCCAGTAGTTTTTGCCACGAAGGCGGATGGGTCCCTCAGACTTTGTGTAGACTATAGAGAACTCAATAAGCTTACAAAGAAGAATAGACACCCATTGCCGAGGATTGATGATCTCTTTGATCAGTTGGTTGGCGCCTCAGTGTTTTCACAGTTGGACTTAGCCACGGGGTTTCATCAGTTGAGAGTGGATGAGGATAGCATAGACAAGACTGCCTTTAGGACTCCGGATGGTTTCTATGAGTGGCTTGTGATGCCCTTTGGTTTGACGAACGCCCCTGCATACTTTGTTGATTTGATGAGTAGGGTGTTCAGGGAGTGCCTTAATAAGTTCGTGGTGGTCTTTGTGGATGACATCTTAGTCTTTTCTAAGAGTGAAGAAGAGCATGCCCTACATCTTAGGGAAGTGTTGGAGACTCTTCGAGCGCATAGCCTTAAGGCTAAATTCTCTAAATGTCACTTCTGGAGGAAGGAAGTGCGGTTCTTAGGGCACGTGGTCTCTAAGGAAGGGATAGCTGTGGATCCCGCTAAGGTAGTGTCCATCCAAGATTGGAAGGTTCCGAAGAATGCTACCGAGGTGAGGAGTTTCTTGGGGTTGGCTGGCTACTATAGGAAGTTTATCAAGGACTTCGCGAAGATATCAGCCCCATTAACTCGCTTGACAAAGAAGAATCTAGTCTTCACATGGGACGTAGATTGTGATGATGCGTTCCAACGGTTAAAGAGAGCTTTAACCACGGCTCCAGTCTTAGTGTTGCCAGATGGGAGTAAGCCATTTGTTGTTTATACCGATGCTTGTGGGAAAGGACTAGGCGCAGTCTTAATGCAAGAGGGAAGGGTAATAGCCTATGGGGGAAGGCAGTTGAGAGCGCATGAGAAAAATTACCCTACACATGACCTAGAGTTGGCCGCTATTGTTTTTGCGCTTAAGTCTTGGCGCCATTATCTTCTTGGCGAGAGGTTCGAATTGTTCACTGACCACAAATCATTGAAGTACTTGTTTTCTCAGAAGGATTTGAACTGAAGGCAACAAAGGTGGATGGAGTTCTTAGCATCCTATGATTTCGAGATAGCGTATACCCCTGGCAAGGGTAACGTGGTGGCGGACGCCTTAAGCAAAAAAAGGTTGTCTTTGAGTCCATTGTTCGTTGAACAACGAAGCTTGGAATTTATCTTGATGTTTGACTTCAGACCTTCCATTGACTTTATACCCGGTTTGCTAACATCCTTAGAGGTCAGACCTACTCTTTTAGGACGGATTGGCGAGACACAGCGGGACGACCCACAGTTGGTTGAGTTGGTAGAGAGGCTCATAAGGGGGGAGTCGTCCAGCCATCTGAGTAGGTACACCCTAGATGATAAGGGGTGGTTGCGTAGAGACGGTAGAATTTGTGTACCGCAAGACGAGGGTTTGAAGAAGGATGTTCTTGATGATGCACATCGTTCGAAGATGACCATTCATCCCGGTGGGGACAAGATGTACCAAGACATGAAGCGAGTTTTCTTTTGGGCCGGTATGAAGAAGGATGTGGCCGAGTATGTCGCTAGATGCTTGGTATGCCAACAAGTGAAAGCGGAGCAAAAGAAACCCGGTGGGTTGCTTCACCCATTGGAAGTTCCGCAATGGAAGTGGGATAGCGTCTCGATGGATTTTATTGATGGGTTACCAAGATCGAGGAAGGGTAATACGGGAATTTGGGTTATGGTAGACAGACTTACTAAGAGCGCCCATTTTATACCCGTGAAGAGTAAGAGGACTGCTCCATGGCTAGCTTCAGTTTACCTTCGAGAGATAGTTCGGTTGCATGGTGTACCTTCTAGCATAGTGAGTGATCGAGATCCCATCTTCACTAGCGAGTTCTGGAAGAGTTTGCAAGAGGCGATAGGGACTCAGTTGTGTTTGAGCACCACATATCATCCTCAGACGGACGGCCAGACCGAGAGGGTGAACCGTATCCTAGAAGACCTTTTGAGGCTATGTATCTTAGATTTTGGAGGTACATGGGAATAGCATCCTCCATTGGTGGAGTTCGCGTATAATAACAGCTTTCAGTCTAGTATTGGTATGGCTCCTTTTGAAGCTCTTTATGGAAGGCCTTGTCGATCACCTACATGTTGGTGGGAATCAACGGATAAGATCTTGCTTGGGCCTGATATGGTTAGAGAGACTTCGGAAAGATTGATTTGATTCGAAGAAGGATGAAAGCGGCGCAAGACAGACAGAAATCCTACGCGGATAAGAGGAAGACAGATCTTGAGTTTAATGTTGGGGACATGGTCTTTGTCAAAGTATCTCCATTACGGAATGTTGTTCGCTTTGGGTCCGTTGGGAAGTTAGCACCAAGGTTTGTAGGACCGTTTCCTATTAAGGAAAGGATTGGACAGATGACATATAGAGTGGATTTACCCAAGAGATTTAGTGGTGTACATGACGTATTCCATGTGTCACATTTGAGGAAGTGCCTACATGAGACCGTAGAGGTGGTAGAGCCGAGCTTGCTTAGAGAAGTGGAGGTAGAGCGTGATGCGACGATTCGACGAGCTCCTACTCGCATCCTTGGGTCAGAGATTAGGAAGTTGGGAAATAGAGAGGTTCAACTAGTCAAAGTGCAATAGGGAGATGATGAGAGCAACGCTACTTGGGAGACAGAAGTGAGGATGCGTTCTTTGTACCCATTCCTTTTTGAGGGTATGTCTTTTAACTTCTCCTTTATCGTTTGTCTAGCACTTATCTTATCTTTAGTATGTCCTCTCATTAGTACCTTTGACCTTTAGATAGGGTAAACCTATGGTTGAAACATGTGTTTGAGACATGTTATGATTGATGGATGCATGTGGACGCAAGTGTTTGCTAGTGGTTGCTCGTGGATGCATATACACACACTTTAGACACTAGATCGGCTCAGTCACTTCATATTGCATATTGCATATAATTGTGTGTAGGTAGCTATATTAATGGATGTATACTGGTTGTGTTATCATATGGATGATGCATTTCTGTGTATGGTTGTGCACACATGTAGAAATAGTATGTGTCGATAGGGTTCTTTTGCATACATATTGGATGCATGGCACTATCATGGTTTGCATTAAGGAGGTCAACTGAATCAGTAGACCGCCTGATTTTGCATTAGACAGGGAACATATACACACACTTTTTGCATATGTTCATACGTCATTAGAAACTTTAAGGACAATGGATGCCAGTGTTTGATGGTTTAGTAGATGGTTGTTTGGTTGGTAGTATAAGTTCTTCTTGACTTAGAGATTTCGGGGACGAAATCCTTTAAGTAGGGGAGAATGTAACACCCTGTATGTTGAATAACTTGTTATAATATAAATCAGGGCAGAATTAAATTTTTAAGATCTGAATCAGGGGAAACAGGCTATGCCATTGCGTTCGTCTCGGAAAAATACGTGAAATAGAGTCCGAGTTTTCGAAAATCGGAGTCCGTATGACCCAGTTAAGGCCCGAAGAAGTTTTCAGAAAATTCATATTTCGAAAAAAACAGATTTCAAATGCAGAAGGGGGGCTAGGCGGGAAAATTCCCGCCAGCACCAGGTCGACCCCTGTGTCGACTGGGGAGTCGACACACAGGGGGGGTGTCGACAGTAGTGTCGACACCCCAGTCGACATAGGGGGCTCGGCCAGTTTGGCCTGGGTGCAGCCTGAAGGAGTTTGAGGCTGTGTTTGGGGGCTTGTGACGAGATCTGAAGGCTCTAACCTAATCTAGGGTTAATCTAAGGGCCTAAACTACATCCTAAATCTATAAATACACCCTAAGACTACCCTAATCCATACTAAAAATAGATACAACGTCGTCATGCCGTCAAAATGCAAGTAGAAGGAGCCTCCATCAAATTTTAGAAGAAGATAGCTTCTCAAATCAACTTCTAATCAACTCTAGCAACTAAATCTTCTTCATAGGAGTGTTAATCAACAAGTTGTGAGTTTCTATGCCTTTTGCAAGCAATTGCTAAACTAATTATGATAGGATATAATGAGGTTATGGTTATGTATGTGGATCAATGCAAGTTATATTATCATATGTTATGTGTTCATGATGTTAGTTATGCAAGTTTTATGCTATATGTTCATGATGCTAGTTATGCAAGTTGTATGCTATATGTTCATGATGCAAGTTATGCAAGTTTGATGCTATGAGCCCATGAAGCTAGTTATGCAGGTCGGGTGTAATTTATGCTATATGTTCATGATGCTAGTTATGCAAATCACTATGATAAACATTGATCCATTATGACACCATGTTATGCAAGTTTGGTGTTTGATTATATGCAAGTTCATATATGACATGTTATGCAAGTTTGGTGTGCAAGTTCATATATGACATGTTATGCAAGTTTGGTGTTTGATTATATGCAAGTTCATATATGACATGTTATGCAAGTTTGGTGTTTGATTATATGCAAGTAACATGTGCAAGTTTACACCTTTGTATGATATGCATACATATGCAAGTTAACCCCTTTGTATGTCATACATACATATGCAAGTTTACCCCTTTGTATGACATAAGTAACTTATGCAAGTTACCCTCTTTATGACATATGTGATTCATGCAAGTTTGGGTTGATTTTTTATCCTAGTTGGGTTTGATGCTATGGTCATATATGCAAGTTGACACCTTTAAAACCCATGTGATGCTAATGTTATGCTAAGTTGAACCCATTGTATTTGTGATTAATCTTCCCTTTTAAGTATGTCATGTTAGCATATTACGTGGGGAACGATGGGGTTAATATTCATGTTAACAAAATAATGGTGAAATTGGTATGATGTTGCATACCATAAGTGGATGGACATAATTGAGTCAATTATGTACATCATTAAATTGGAATCAATTAGGGAAAATTAATTCAAAATATGGGGGTGATTAATTAGGTGTAATTAATCGACTAAGACACGAGGTGGGACCCTTTTGTAGCATAAGACTGCCCAGAACCGACCGGCAAATCCAACGGCTACAAATGGTTGGCCCAATGTGAGAGGTCTTAGGCATGAACTAAATACGTGACAAGTGTAAAGACATGAGGTTAGACTCTGTTATGGCTTAAGGCTGCCCGGACCCGACCGGCAAATCCAGCTGCCATAAAAGATAGTCTAATGTGAGAGGTCTTTACAAAGGTTACGTTCTTAATCAATTAAGAAACACTTAACCAGATAAGCATGTAGTGGGGCATGAGGGGTTAAGTGGGTGCCTTGGGTGGCATGTGGAAATCAAGTAAGTGCCTTGGGTGGCATGTGGAAATCTAGTGGGTTGCCTTGGGTGGCAATAGAAAATACGATTAGAATACTTAACAAAGTGGAAACATGTAATTAAACATGATTAAGGGGTTAAGTGGGATACACTAGAAAAGGGGACAAGCTTAGGTGGGTAGCTTGTGGGGGCCCATTTCAACCAGTAACCCATATGTATCTTATTGGGCTCGACCCATGTCGAGGACGGGACACGCGTACTGGGCTTGACTATAAGAGGCCAAAACGGGTTAGCGGTGGCAACGCAAGTCCAACGGGTTTCATATGCGTGTGTGGGCCCGGGCTATTAGGTAAGACGTTGTTGCATCGTGTAGGTATAAGCCGTGCATCAGTGTTGGTATCGGGTTTCCACTTTGGGGAATTATACACCCCACTGTGGGACCAGCACGGGTATCTACGTTAGGGAGCCGATCGCTTGGTGAGTAGTGGGTACAGCTAGTGGAGATAGGGGCAGACGGCACCTATGTGGTCAGCTAGGGGTACACAAAACTACTAGTTAAATTTTCTAAGTCCTTGGGTGGGATCAACCTTTAAGTAGGAATGACTGGTGTGGCAGTGTAGTAATTACCCTTGGGTGGGTAGATGCGTCTTTACCGATATCTTAGTTCATCCTATGTCTAGTTGGCTGCTTAGTGTAGTCATTTATCCCCAGTCGTTCACCAAGTTTATATCATACCCTAATTATTTTAATGATTGTATTGTTAAAGTTATAGGACTCGCTCAGACTTATGTCTGACCCCGTTGTTTTTATCTTTTTCCCAACCCTCAGGTTCTCAGAGTGGGCCTAGCACTTGTGGGCTTTGATCAGATTGCTTTATCTATCTTTTGGAGCTTGGACCATTGATGTAAAGCCCAGCTTATATTTTCTATTATGGCTATTAGTATGTAGTGGGATTATGTACTTATGTTTTTAACGAGATGGATATTTTGTACTTGACTCTTGTTGGTTTTTGATATGTAACCAAACATGTTTACCTTCTGCTGCAATGAAATGATGTTTTAAATTTCAAGTATTACTTATATCTGTCTTGTTGTAATTTTTCTGTTCTATATTCACTTAAAATACTCCACCAAAGTTAAGGCATTCCCTTAGTGAGTGATCTTAGCAGGTGTGGGGTGTTACACCACTTCTCTCATGTTTGGGTTTAATCGCCTTTGAGCCTCACGGATGGGTTTAGCCTCATCAACTAAATGTATGCGATGTTCCACAATTAACGGGCTAATTCCTTTTATATCGCTCAGTTCCCATCCCAAGGCGTCTTTATTTTCCCGCAAAACTTCTAAGAGTTTTTCTTCTTGGTCCTCGGTAAGATCAGAGGTCAAGGTTACGGGAAGAGTTTCTGAAGAGTCTAAGTATGCGTACTTAAGGTCTTGTGGCAAGGGTTTGAGATCTAACTTAGGATGTTCTTGAGTGTTAACGTTGGTTAACATTCCTTGGTTAGATTCAGAAGACGAAGGATTTAAGTCAAGAAATTCATTCAGTTCAGAAATGTATTCAAGTTCGTCGAAATCGGAGTCGAAATGTTCCAGACACATTTTCAAGGCTTCAGAAGTGTCTTTAGAGGTTTCGCCAACTATGGTTTGAACCATGTCTATTTCATCGGTCTCAAAATCCCTAGGTTGTTTGTTGAGATTGAAGATGTTTAGCTCAATGGTTAGGTGCCCGAAGGAAAGTCGAAGTTGACCGTTTCTACAATTTATGACAGCATTAGAGATTGCTAAGAAGGGCCATCCTAAAATCAATGGTATTTGAACTTTGGGATTTGAGACCGGCTCTGTGTCTAAAACTACGAAATCGACAGGGAAGTAAAACAGTTCGATCTGTATCAAGACGTCTTCGATAATTCCCAATGGCTTTTGACAGATCGATCGGCTAACTGAAGAGTGATGTTTGTTGGTTTAATTTCCCCTAACCCAAGTTGACAATAAACAGTATAAGGAAGAAGATTGACACTGGCACCAAGGTCGAGTAGGGCACGAGAAATATGGGTGATTCCTATTTTGCAATCAATCGTAGGGCAGCCAGGGTCTTTGTACTTGACTGGGGTAAGATTCGAAAGAGCAGAGCTTGTATTCGCTGTTAGAAAGGCGGTTTTTGGAACATTAGTTGCACGTTTTTGTGTGCACAATTCCTTAAGACATTTGGCATATTGAGGAATTTGTACAATTGTGTCTAAAAGGGGAATGTTCACACGGACTTGTTTGAAAATTTCCAAGACTTTATCGAAATTTGCCGCCTTCTTCTTATTGTTGAGCCTATGGGGAAATGGAGCTATTTGTTTTTCGACTCTGTGACAAGTTTCGTCATTCGGGGAAGAAGATTTATCCAAGGAAATAGAAGGTGGTAAGGTCGTAGAAGATGGAATGTTGGTATTGCCAACATTAATTTTCGAAGGTGGGTCGGGTTTGCCGGCACTTGAAGAAGAATCGTTGGGATTGCCAACATTTAAGGAAACTTGAGGTTTAAAGGAATTGGCATTCGAAGCCAATGGGAGATCATCAAGATTAGGGATTGGGGTCGAGTTAGAAGGTTCGTCAGGGTCGCCCACGTTATTATCAATCCTCTTTCCAGATTGAAGGGTCGTAATAGCGTTGACTGGATTATGGTTTTCGTCCTCACAAGAATTTACAGCACGAGAGTTATATTTTGGATTCACCTCAGGTTGACTCGGCAACTTTCCTTTCTCGTTATTTTTCGCTAGTTCCTTTATCATATTCATCATCTGTTCCATTTGTTTTTCTAAACGCACAATGTTTTGTGATGGTTGAGAAGGTTGAGATGATTGGTTTGATGATTGAAAATTGGGGTGTCTATAAGGTTGTTTGGATTGAGATGCAGCTTGAGAGGTTTGAGAATTGGAAGCTGGAGTTTGGTAATTCGGATTGGAGATAAAGGGTTGCATGTGAGATGGGTTAGCCGAATTATTGGGGTTTGACCAAGAAAAATTTGGGTGGTTCCTCCAACCAGGATTGTACGTGGCCGAGTAAGGGTTATTTTGAGCTATAGCATTGGCTTGGTCCTGAGAGTAATAGTGGGGTAACCCTTCTCCAGCTTGAGGAGTTTGATTTTCTAAGGGAATTTGACTTGGGTCCACGACATGCACTCCTCTAGTAGAAGTACGAATGGGAACACGAATCGATTCCCACTGCATGTCCTTTTCAGAATAATCTTTTAAGAGTTGCCAACCTTCATCGGCTGTTTTAGACATAAAGTCTCCTCCACACGTTGATTCTAGTTGAGTTCTAGTCTGATAGTTTAGCCCTTCATATGTAATTTGACATAAGTGATCTTTTAGAATTCCATGATGTGGGCAACTATATAATAGCTGGTTGAATCTCCCAAGTATTTTGAAAAAGTTTCCCCCTTGTTTTGAAAAAATTGATTTATCTCGGTTCAGATTTTTAGAGTTTTATGGAAAGGGAAAAACTTTTTCAAGAATGCAGTGACAAATTCATCCCAACTTCTTATGGAATGTCTTGGAAGAGAATTAGCCATCTTTTAGCGCTTTCAAGTAGTGCAAATGGGATTAGCCTTAGCTTGATCGATTCGTTAGATAATTGTTGCATTTTTATTGTGGAAGCATACAATTCACTTAGAAATTCATAAGCATTTTCAGACCCAGTAAATTTTGGTACCCCTTGAATAAAAGAGTGCTATAGCTCAAAATTGTTTCCTTCAGCTGGTGGGAACACGATGACAGAGGGTTGGACGGTCCTAGTCGGATAACATCGATCACGAAGAGACAAGGGTCTATCCATTTGGATATTGGGATTTTGAAAATTCTGATTTATTTGATTTTGATCCCCAAAGTTTGGAAAGTTTTGATTCACTCGAGAACCCCTGGGAGAATTTTGTTGGCTAACACTTTTTTCACTCATTGTTGTTAGATGCAAGCACAGAAATTAGCTACAATGAAATTTTCTATCGTTAATGGCTCCTAACCCAAAATTATAAAGTGACACGTTTGATTACTTAGATCAAAAGATTTCTCAGCCAGTTAACGGACAGGAGTTATCGGTGCACCAGGAATCACCCTAGCAATGCAGCCGAAGGTTTAAGTACCTTCAGAGTAACAACCGATATAATATTTACGAATAACCGTAATATTTATAAACAGTTATTTCTCTACCGTAGTCTAGGCACCAAGAAATAATTCATTCCAAATGAATCAACTATCACAATATAATTAAGCCCTAGGTGAGCCCGTGACTCCCTTAAGTCCAACATCTAACCGTTATTATTAGTCAGATTCTACGATGAAATGCAATTTGTGGGCTAAGGAAAGGGTGATGAAATCCCTCACCTTATGTGAATTGGGGTGTTGCCTTTAACAGAATGAATAAAAAGTGCAGAAATAACAACAATCACACAAAATAATTGCAGAAATTAAAAAAAATTACATTCAAGCTGCTGCCCCTGCAGAGAATTTTTACAACAATTGTCTACATATATTTTTCTTTTGCAGCAGAGCACCTGTAGTGTTTTAAAAATTTCTCACCTTGATCGGCGGTCCGTCCAGTGCAATTGGGAAGCGCTAGCGCGTTCACACCCCACTTGGTGTGCAACCGCTCCAACAATTCAAAATTCACTGTTTGCAAGTTGACTGATCTCTGAGTCCCTTGAAATTCTTGCTTGATTTTCTTGAACGCTTTTTTTTTACACTTTGGTCTTTGTTTTTGAATTGATTACTTTTTTTTCCTATTTTTTTTAAGAGAGAGAAATAGAATGAAAGAAAAGGAAATAAAAGAGGAAAAAAAATAACAAACAGACTATACTCAATAAAATCAACTGCAATACAAGACTAAACTATGTGTTAACAATGAAAGAACAAAACCTAACAAAAGATCTCAAACAAAATAAAATAAAATAAAGGAACTAAAACTTAAGAAGGATAAACAACTAGACCACTTTAGACCAAATAAGTTCGTGCACACAGACCAAACCACAAATAGCAATACAAAGCAATGAATCACACACAGTACAACTTAGAAGGACTCACGCATCCCCTGACTTCTTGCAGTTTCAAAACAAGCGCACCTTACTTTTCTTTTTCTTTTTCTATAGTTTAGTTTCAAAACAAACCCACGCCTCTTCTTTTTTTCCTTTCAGCAACAAAAGAATTCGATCCTAAAAAAAAAGAAATCACGCACCTTATTCTGGAAATTATTCCCAAAATAAATCAATTCAAACGCTCTACCCCTCAACAAAAGGAAACAGCAAGCCCTAAACCTATGACGCTCAACACCAAAAATCGCCTTTTTTCTCAAATCGGGTTCGGGGTCTTTAAGCCTCCGATTTTGGTGGAATTTTGATGAAAAAGGGCGGTTTCAGGAATTGTGGGTTGCGGGTGCGATTCGAATTGCACTGGGGTTTGTGAAATCGGGTTTCAGGTGTTTGAATCGGCGAAAGGGAGGTTCGATTCTGGCACTAGGGTTCGGATTCGGTGATGGAAAGGTTGTGTTCGCGGTTTCAGGGTTGATTTTCGTTCGAATGTGGAGATGTGGGGTGCTGTTTTGTGTGGTGGCTTGTGCGATGGGATGGGGGTTTGTGCGTATATGGATGGGCAGAGTTGAACGGTTTAGATTGGATGCTGGGTGAATAGAGGATGGAGCTGTTGTCGGAGGAAGCTTGTGAGGATTTCGAAATTCGGGTCGGGTTATGGCAGTGGTGTGGTGTTCAGATCAGGAAACGGAGGGATTGGAATCTGCGAGGGTGTTTTTCTGGATGAGGATGGTGGACAGGGGATGCCTGTTGTTTGATAATGGAGGCCGTGAACTTCGGTGCAGATGTTGATGGCGGGGTATGTGAAACGGAATTGCGGTGGATAGTGAAGTTTGGTTTTGTGAAATTAGGGACTTGCGGATCAAATTGAATGTATGAAGAGTTTTTTTTTGATGGGATATGGGTTTTGTGGAGTGAAGCTATTGGTGGAGTTGTGTTGAAAATTGATGGGTACGTGGTTTGGTGAAGATGATGATATGGATGAACTGCTGGTGCTGTGGACGTGAAAAGTGGGTCTTTGGTGGGATGGTGATGCTTGTAGCAGTGTGGTTAATAAAGGATGATGAACTGTGATAGACTTTATGGGTATTTGGCGATGACTGTGGGAAGGATTGAGGAGGTTTGATGGTTGCGGTGTTGATGAAGAAAGGGTTTGCTTGTGGCGTTCAGAGAATGGCAGAAATTTGTGAAATGTTTGATGATGAGTAGGCAAGGAAATATAAGGCAAACAAGGAAAAAACTATGCTAAAAACTATTTTCTGTTTTTTTTTAGAAAAAGAAGAAAGGAAAGATTATGTACTGAAAAGAGGAAAGAAATCAGGAAATTGGCATGTATTTTTTTTCTCTTATTTGTATGATCACGGTATCATTGACGAATACCAAATCAAACCGATCAAGAATTTTTTTTTCTATATATACAACAAAACAAAAGGAAAATAAAATAACACGAATCAGAAATTAAATAAATAATAAAATTTAATCATTACCTCCCCGGCAACGGCGCCAAAAACTTGATCGACGCTAGAAAAGCGTGATATTTTAAATAATTACTGCAAGCATACAGGTGTGTAGCATACAGGTCGAACACAGGGAGGCAAATTCAATCAAATTATTTAAATAATCTCTTGGGCGAGTTAGACAAATCTTTGAGGTTGGTTTTGAAAGCAAACGAAATTGAAACTGCGATCCGATTCAGAACAAATCTAATTGAACTGACGATCAAATCACAATTATCAATTGGAAATTAAAATGAAAAACAGAAATAAAATGCAGAAATTAAAATTGCAAGAAAAGAAGAACAACAAAAAGTAAATTAGGATTGTCGATGAAACTAATCAACGACTAATCACTAATAAGCAATAGAAATAACAATAAAAATTTCTGTCTACCAAAACTAATTGAGTAGAACACAAATTGTTATGAAGTAAAGCAAATAAACTAGACGAAGAAGAGCTTTATTAAAACTAAAAGAGAGTACAGAAGAATGGATATCTTACAATGGTTACAACGTATATTTATAGCGGAGATAGGAAAAATCCTAATTAAGTCTATGAATAAATGGGTCTCTTTTCCCAAGAAGTAATATCATATCTCTTGCCTTCCTTGACTGGGCTTGTTTGGAAATAATTCTTTTACAGAATATCTGATGCATATCTTGGTGAATATCTTCCAAATCCTCCGTATGGCTAGTTGCTTGGTAATTAGATTGCATGCGATTAATTATTCCAAACAAGGATGCTCATCAAACTCCAAAGGCAACAAAGGATGAAATCTTCAAAATTGATCTTTTCTTGGCAATAAATCGATCAGAAATTCTTCTTATTGGAAATTGAAAAATGAATGTTCTGAATTGATTTCCATGACTACTCCTGAAATGTCTATTAGTGAATATCATACATACACATGAATATGTATATATATAATATAACACTAATTAATATATTCTTCATAGCAAAGGGGCAGTGTGAACGCGTTCTGTTCTTTGGCAAAAAGTGAGCTCGACAAGGATCGAACTCAGGTCTCTCAGTACAAATCTCTAGCATTTACCAGTGAGCTACAACGTCTTTTGTAATTGAGATGGCTTTAATACGGGGAAGTAGCTTTTTATCTGTAGTTGGCCTTTAATTTGAAACGAAGGAGGCATTTCTTGACATCCTGTAAAAACACACAAAAGTACCCAAAGTATCATTTATTTATTTACAAAAGATAAAATATAAGAGCATAAAATAAACACATTTCTATGTTAATCATACCACCACATGCGCGAGCTGATTTCCAATATAAGATACAAACAAAAGATTGTAAAAATAATATAAAAACATGCTAGCGAAATGTCATTAGGCTTACAATGAGAAAGGATACCTAGCGCCTTTAAAAAGGGATCTATGTTTTGATCAGTACATCTTGTGTGGCCAGCATGGTCTTCAGGACATCTGAGTATGGTTCATTTAATTTATTGAAGACTACAAGAAACAGGGTATGGTTAGCGTGACCTCCAATAGTTGAAAAGAAATGACAAAGAATTGGGTACGATAGGTTTAGCTTAGAAATTTAGGTAATTGAATATTGTTGAATGGCGTAGAGATTAAGTATGCTCTTTGGAAAGAAAATGGTAGCGGCATGGAATAAAGTAAGTCTATGGTCATTTCATTTTTATCCGAGCTGCTGCGGATAGAAGTAAGAACACAATTGTGTCCAGCGTGGTGCCATGATCCCAAAATATAATAATATCGGTAGATTAACTCATATTTTGAAACCGCAAAATGTTGTTATAGGGTGCAAAATACTCTAAATAAAAAGTTGCGTATTTAATTATTTAAAAATTACAGTAAAATTTTTAAAATTAAATTATCACTATGTCTCAAAAGAACCTTGTCTAAATTCGAAACCGATATCTAGTTATATCAAATAAACCAATACGGTCGATAAACGATTCTATAGCGACTATTTGGAAATTTGATTTGGATATAATTCGCAATCTATAACACGAAAAATTGAATTTTCACTTCTGTTAGAAAGATACAATTCAACAGATTCCAACTTTTCTTGTTTCGCATAAATCTGATTTAAAATGGGTCTTGTACACTCAGTTGAAGTTCAGAACGTTAAATTACGGACTCGATTATATTTAATATATATTTTTATACATTCAACTTCGTTTTAATTAATATATAAATCCACTTATATTACGAATTCAATATTTTTTAAATATTCAAATACAAACCGATAAAAATGTGGTACATTATATTCCTTCCCCCTTAAAAGAATTTCGTCCCCGAAATTACTACGGTAGGGAAAAAGCTATAATCCATATTGATTTTGTTAAAAGTCATCTATTTTACTTATTATCTTCATTTTCAATTGAATCGATTAACTTTAATTAAAATAGTAATTTCCTTCTTATTAACGAATATTTTCAAAATTCTAAAAATTTCCTAACAGCTTAAATTTTCAGAGAGTTTCGCCAGCATCGCCTCTGCATGGCTCATTCGGTACTACTACAATTTGCCACTCTGGGCCTTCTTTATTACAAAAAGAAAATCAAACAGCCAAGCGGCTTTCCAAACTTAGCTCATAAATCTCATACCCGAATATAATGTAAACTCGTACCTTTTTGGTCTGGTAACCCACTCTATCTCTTCCATTTGATATCTCTTTAGCATAAACAGTTTGCATTTTCAATTGATTTCCAATCAAATTTTCCTCGAACCAAATCATCCACTTATAACCAAGCCAAACTCCATTTAAACTTCTATTCCAAACTCAATTTCGAACTCTTGATCCATCAATTCAATTTCATAACCAAACTCGGTTCCAATCAAATATCTTATTTCACAAATTCACTTACTTCACCACGTTTAATTCTATTCCAATACGATTTTTTATTACTTGGTTTCAATTCAACTCTAATTTTATTCAACTTAGTAAAAATCCTATTTATTTACTTCATAAGTAAATTTAGAATTCCAATTCCTGAAGTTTTTATTTCAAATTAGTTTGAAATAATATATATACATATATATATATATATATATTTCTTAACATAGCAATTCAAAACATTTGGATTTTTGAACAACTTTATTTCAAAACAAAATCTTTGGTAGTAATTCTTCACTTAGAGACTCGAAAATGAACACCGATGATGGCGCGCACATCATCGGAATTATTTTCCAGTGACCAAAGTGAGTTCAATACTATATTTGTAACACCCCGAATTTCAATTAACACTAATGGTTAGTAATTAAAGTATAATTAATCTCAGATGTGAGAATCAGGGGAAACGGGCTGCGTCATTGCGTTCGTCTCGGAAAAATACGCGAAATAGAGTCCGAGTTTGCGTAAAACGGGTACCGTATGAAAGAGATATGGACGAACGAAATTAGGCAGAAAAACCCGAAACAGGCCAGAAATGCACTGGCGCACTTGTGAAGTGCGCCAGCACAAAAATACACTGGCGCACTTGGGAAGTGCGCCCATGTCGGGACAGAAAACCTGCACAATTTCTAGAGAGTTCTGTGGTTGGGTGCACCAGTTTGGGGTTTGGGCTTGGCCTTAGGGCTGGTTTCTGGAAGGTTCCGAAATCTGAGGGTCCTAATCTAATTTAGGGTTAATCTAAGGGCCTAAAACACTCACCTAATCTATAAATACACCCTAAACCTAACCTAATCCATACTAAAAATAGAATTGAGGGCTACATGCCGCCAAATTAAATCTTAGAAGGAGCCTCCACTAATTTATGAAGAGGGTTGCAAGCTAATCACTCTCTAATCAACCTCTAATCCATTCTAAGCATCTTAATCTTCTTCATTTGGAGTGCAAATTGGCTAGTTGTGAGTTTCTATCACTCTAATGATCAATTGCTAAACTAAGTAGATGAGATATGATGAGATCATATGGTTTTGTTTGTGGATTAATGGGTTTTAAGTCATATGACATGATGTTAGTTTGCTAATGTATGTGGGTTATGCAAGTTTTGTGCTTTGTGATCATATGTTAATATGCAAGTTACATGTATGATAATATGCAAGTTACATGTATGATAATTATGCAAGTTGTATGTTTCTTCATATGCAAGTTTATGAGTTCATATGCAAGTTATGTAACATGTTATGCAAGTTCATATGCAAGTTATGTGACATATTATGCAAGTTCATATGCAAGTTATGTATTTGTTAATATGTAAGTTTATGTAACATGTTATGCAAGTTAATATGCAAGTTATGTGACATGTTATGCAAGTTCATATGCAAGTTATGTGTTTGTTAATATGCAAGATGGCACCTTTGAAACATGTTCATACATATGCAAGTTGACACCTTTTATATGTGTTATGTCATGAGAACGAAATTACGTGGGAACGATGGGGTTAATTAAATGCATATGTTAATAAGATTGTGTGAAATTAATATAATTATGCATAACATAAAATAAATGAACATAGTATGGGAATTTGCCTATTAAGTTAGGTGTACCCATACTATGTGTTGGGAATTTGCCTATTAAGTTAGGTGTACCCACACTTTGGAGTTGGGAATTTGCCTATTAAGTTAGGTGCACCCATATTCCTAAAATAAACATGATAATTAACACAAATTATGGGGGTGATTAATTAGGAGTAATTAATCGATTAAGACACGAGGTTGGACCCGTTTGTAGTGTAAGCCTGCCCGGAGTTTACCGGCTTAACCAGGCATCTACAAATGACGGTCCAATGTGAGGGGTCTTAATCATAAATTAAATACGTAACAAGGGTAAATGACACGAGGTTGGACCCGTTTGTAGTGTAAGACTGCCCGGAACCTACCGGCTTAACCAGGCATCTACAAATGACGGTCCAATGTGAGGGGTCCTTTACACGGTTACGGTGTTAATCAATTAAGAAACACTTAACCAGATAAGCATGTAGTGGGGCATGGGGGTTAAGTGGGTACCTTGGGTGGTATGTGGAAATTGCTAGTGGTTGCCAATAGAAAATATGATAAAATACTTAACCAAGATGAAACATGTAATTAAACATGATTAAAGGGTTAAGTGGGAAACACTAGTGTGTGGGCCAAGCTTAGGGGGATGGCTTGTGCTGGGGGGCCATTTCAACCAGTAACCCATACGTATCTTAGTGGGCTCGACCCATGTCGAGGACGGGACACGCATACTGGGCTTGACTATAAGAGGCCAAAATGGGTTAGCGGTGGCAACGCATGACCAACGGGTTTCATATGCGTGTGTGGGCCCGGGCTGGTAAATAAGACGTTGTTTCATCGTGTAGATATAAGCTGTGCACCGTTAGTTTTATCAGGTTACCACGTTGGGGAATGGTACACCCCACGGTGGGGCCAGCACGGGTATCTACGTTAGGGAGCCGATCGAATGGGGAGTAGTGTGTACACCTAGTGGATTGTAGGGCCCCGTGGCGTCTACTTAGTCACCTAGGGGTACGCGAGAACTATTAAGTTAATTTTATAAGTCCATGGGTGGGATCAACCTTTAAGTTAGGAATGACTGGTGTGGTGCAGTTTAGTAATTTACCTTTGGAAGGGTAGATGCGTCTTTATCTTTTATCTTAGTTTAGTTGACTGCTTAGTGTAGCCATTCATCCCCATTAGTTACCGTATATCAGTTTATGTCTTCTCTGGTTACTTTAACGATTGTATTGTTAAAGTTATAGGACTCGCTCAGACTTATGTCTGACCCCGTTGTTTTTATCTTTTTCCCAACCCTCAGGTCCTACGGTGGATCCTAGCAGTAGTGGAGCTTGATCGGATTGCTGTTCCAGTCTTTAGGAGCTTGGATAGATGTAAAGCTCCAGTTACCCAGTTATCTTTTCTTTTGTCATGGCTATTGTATGAGAGTGGGATTATGTACTTCTTTATTTTGATGGATATTATACTTGACTTTTATTGTGGTTTTATGATGTAACCAGACATGTTTAACTTCCGTTGTTATGAGATGATGTTTTAAATTTCAAGTACTATTTATATCTGTCTTGTTGTAATTTTTCTGTTCTATATTCACTAAAATACTCCACCGATGCTATGGCATTCCCTTAGTGAGTGACCATAGCGGGAGTGGGGTGTTACACGTGGTATCAGAGCTGAAGGTTACCGGAACAGATAAATTTTTGAGAAAAATACTTTTTTTTTAAATAGTAAAGGTATTATTTTTGGAAAAAGTATTTTCAAAAACATGTCTTTTAAGAGAAAAGTTTTTGAAAAAGAAAAGCATAATCCCCAATAGCCATATCTTTATCTTTCGGAATCTCCTTTTTGAATCTTTCCTCTTTCGTTTCAGCATGGCTGAAGATCTTAACATCCCGGAGGGCTTAGTTATACCACTATGGTATAGGAGGTTACAAGAGGCTAGGGCCGCGGCTGCGGGTCCAGCCAATGCTACTACACCAGAGGCAACCGCTCCTCCTCCTCAGCCTAGAGTGGATAATTTTGCTAAGATTTGCAAGGAGTTCAAGCTATAGGAGGAAAACCTTTTCTAGGTTCAGAGACTTTCGTAGAGGCTAGAGATTGGCTTAAGGAAGTGGAAGAGTTGCTAGATATCTTTGAAGTGGAAGAGGGAAAGAAAGTCAAGTTGGCGGCTTGGTTAATGAAGGGAGAGGCCTCATTCTGGTGGGAGGTCACTAATGGAGAACGCCCTGTTGACTCTTGGGCAGATTTCAAGCAAAGGTTTGGGGCTAAGTTTCTCTCAAGGGTGGAAGAGAATCTGTTTATGGAGAAGTTCTTGAATTTGAAGCTAGGGAATCTCACGGTGAAAGAATATGTCAACAAATTCAATCAATTAGCAAGGTTTGGCATAGAGTTGGTGAATACACCGGAGAAGAAGGCTTTGAGGTTCGTTAGAGGCTTGAACGAACCATTGCAAGGAATAGCTATGACTCACATTCCTATGGGGGCCACCTTTGAGAAGCTTGTCTACATGGCACTTATGCATGAGGATGATAAGAGTTCTAAGGCACCAGAGAAGAAGGGGGATCAGAAGAAACCGCAACAACAACAACAACAAGGCAAGGGTGGAAAAGGCAATGGTGACAAGGGGAAGAAGAAGAAGAAGTGCTTCAATTGTGGGACCCCAGGCCACCTCAGCAAGGATTGTCGCAAAAAGAAGAAGACCGGTTGCTTTTATTGTGGTGAAGCAGGACATCTTGTGAAGGACTGCCCAAAGAAGGGGCAGAAGACGGGGTCTACCTCAGGAGGTCAGGTGCAAGCTCTTATGGCACCAGCTCAGGCAGGGGGGCAAGTTCAGGCTCTCTCAGTTCCACCGATTCAGCAGAGAGGTAGAACTATTTCCGTTGAAAGTCTGGTTTTTCTGTTTGATCATCCAGTTCGTACTTTGTTTGACTCTGGCGCATCGCATTCTTTTATCTCATCATCGTTAGTTGAGTCACTGCACTTAGACACCAGTCTAGTTGATGATCCCTTGGTTGTTTCAATTCCAATTGGGGGCTCCATATATCTGTCTATGATATGTTTGGGTTTGAAGATTTCTATACTTAGCGTTGAGTTTGGATGTGATGCTTTTGTATTGGGCTTCACGGGCTATGGGTTGATTTTGGGCATGGACTGGTTATCCAGTAATGGTGCCGTTCTTGATTGTGAAAGGAGAGTTGTCAGGCTTATGACCCGCTTGGGTAATACTCTCGAGATCTCTTGTAATCCCATGGAATCTGTTTTGCTAAGTTATCTTGAATCGCTCGATGCTTCGGTCGAGAGTTTGCGTTCTGTCAGAGTGGTCCGGGAATATCCGGATGTGTTTGAAGAGGTGAAGGGTTTGCCTCCGAAGCGGGAGATAGATTTCCGAATTTATTTGGTGGATAATGCCAAACCAGTGTCTTTGCCAGTGCGCCACATGGCTCCTCGTGAGAGAAGAGAACTTCATAAGCAAGTAGGGGAGTTGCTTGAGAAGGGGTTCATAAGGCGAAGTATATCAGAGTGGGGAGCTCCAGTAGTGTTTGCCACGAAGGTGGATGGGTCCCTCAGACTTTGTGTGGATTATAGAGAACTTAATAAGCTCACGAAGAAGAATAGACACCCATTACCGAGGATAGATGATCTCTTTGATCAGTTGGTTGGCGCCTCAGTGTTTTCGCAGATGGACTTAGCTACAGGGTTTCATCAGTTGAGAGTGGCGGAGGACAGTATAGAGAAGACTGCTTTCCGGACTCCGGATGGTTTTTATGAGTGGCTTGTGATGCCATTTGGGTTGACAAACGCCCCTGCATACTTTGTTGATCTGATGAGTAGAGTGTTCAGAGAGTATCTGAATAAGTTTGTAGTGGTCTTTGTGGCTGACATCTTGGTCTTTTCCAAGAGTGAAGAAGAGCATGCCTTACATCTCAGAGAAGTGTTGGAGACTCTTAGAGCACATAGTCTTAAAGCTAAATTCTCTAAATGTCATTTTTGGAGAAGAGAAGTGTGATTCTTAGGGCATGTGGTCTCTAAGGAAGGGATAGCTGTGGATCCTGCAAAGATAGTATCTATCCAGGATTGGAAAGTTCCTAGAAATGCTACCGAAGTAAGAAGTTTCTTGGGGTTGGCAGGATATTATAGGAAGTTCATCAAAGACTTCGCGAAGATATCAGCCCCATTAACCCACTTGACGAAGAAGAATCTGGTTTTCTCATGGGACGTAGATTGTGATGATGCTTTCCGACGGTTAAAGAGAGCTTTGACCACCGCTCCAGTTTTAGTGCTTCCAGATGGGAGTAAGCCGTTTTTTGTTTATACCGATGCTTGTGGGACAGGATTAGGCGCAGTCTTGATGCAGGAGGGAAGGGTAATAGCCTATGGAGGGAGGCAATTGAGAGTGCATGAGAAGAATTACCCTACCCATGATCTAGAGTTGGCCGCGATTGTTTTCGCACTTAAGTCTTAGTGCCATTATCTTCTTGGTGAGAGATTCGAGTTGTTCACTGACCATAAATCATTGAAGTACTTATTCTCTCAGAAGGATTTAAACTTAAGACAGCAAAGGTGGATGGAGTTCTTAGCATCCTATGATTTCGAGATAGCGTATACCCCTGGCAAGGGTAACGTGGTGGCGGACGCCTTGAGTAGAAAAAGGCTATCTTTGAGTCCATTGTTCGTGGAACGGCGAAGCTTGGAGTTTCTTTCTTTGTTCGACTTCAGACCTTCTGTTGACTTTGTACCTGGTTTGTTAGCATCCTTGGAGGTTAGACCTACTCTTTTGGGACGGATTGGCGAGGCTCAGCGAGACGACCCACAGTTGGTTGAGTTGGTAGAGAAGCTTATAAGGGGGGAGTCGTCCAGCCATTTGGGTAGATACACCATAGATGATAGGGGATGGTTGCATAGAGACGGTAGACTTTGTGTACCGCAAGATGAGGGTTTGAAGAAGGCTATTTTGGATGATGCACATCGTTCAAGGATGACTATTCATCCCGGTGGAGACAAAATGTACCAAGACATGAAGAGAGTTTTCTTCTGGGCCGGTATGAAGAAAGAAGTGGCCGAGTATGTGGCTAGATGCTTAGTGTGCCAACAAGTTAAAGCGGAGCAAAGGAAACCCGGTGGGTTGCTACACCCATTGGAAGTTCCGCAATGGAAGTGGGATAGTGTCTCGATGGATTTCATCGATGGGTTACCGAGATCGAGGAAGGGCAATACGGGAATTTGGGTTGTGGTAGACAGACTTACCAAGAGTGCCCATTTTATACCTGTGAAGAGTAAGAGGACCGCTCCATGGCTTGCTTCAGTCTATGTTAGAGAGATTGTTAGATTGCATGGCGTACCATCCAGCATTGTGAGTGATCGAGATCCTATCTTCACTAGTGAGTTTTGGAGAAGTTTGCAAGAGGCGGTAGGGACTCAGTTGTGTTTGAGCACCGCATATCATCCTCAGACGGACGGTCAGACCGAGAGGGTGAACCGTATCTTAGAAGATCTCTTGAGGCTTTGTATCTTGGATTTTGGAGGTACATGGGAAGAACATCTTCCTTTGGTGGAGTTCACATACAATAACAGCTTTCAGTCTAGTATTGGCATGGCACCTTTCGAAGCTCTTTATGGAAGGCCTTGTCGATCTCCTACATTTTTGTGGGAATCTACGGATAAGATCTTGCTTGGGCCAGATATGGTTAGAGAGACTTCAGAGAAGATTGAATTGATTCGAAGAAGGATGAAGGCAGCGCAAGATAGACAGAAATCTTATGCGGATCGGAGAAGGACGGATCTTCAGTTTGAGGTTGGGGACATGGTTTTTGTCAAAGTATCTCCGTTGAGAAATGTTGTTCGCTTTGGGTCCGTTGGGAAGTTAGCACCGAGGTTTGTTGGGTCGTTTCCTATTAAGGAAAGGATTGGACGGATGGCATATAGGGTGGAGTTGCCCGACAGACTTAGTGGTGTTCATGATGTATTCCATGTATCACATTTGAGGAAGTGCTTACATGAGACCGCAGAGGTGGTAGAGCCGAGCTTGCTTAGAGATGTAGAGGTAGAGCGTGATGCGACGATTCGACGAGCTCCTACTCGCATCCTTGGGTCAGAAACTAGGAAGTTGAGGAACAGAGAAGTTCAGCTAGTTAAAGTGCAATGGGGAGATGACGAAAGCAATGCTACTTGGGAGACAGAAGCGAAGATGCGTTCTTTGTACCCATTTCTTTTTGAGAGTATGTCTTTTAACTTCTCCTTTATCGCTTGTCTAGTACTTATCTTATCTTTAGTATATCCTCTCGCTAGTACCTATGACCTTTAGATAGGGTAAAACCTATGGTTGAAACATGTGTTTGAAACATGTTATGGTTGATGGATGCATGTGGATGCAATTGTTTGCTAGTGGTTGCTCGTGGATGCATATACACACACATTAGGCACTAGATCGGCTCAGTCACTTCATGTTGCATATCGCATAAATGGATGTGGTAGTTAGAGTGATGGATGTATCATGGTTGTGTTATCATGTGGATGATGCATTTTTGTGTATGGTTATGCACGCATATAGAAATTGTATGTGTCAATAGGGTTTCGCATACATATTGGATGCATGGCACTATCATGGTTTGCATTAAGGAGGTCGACTGAATCAGTAGACCGCCTGATTTTGCATTAGTATACGGACATATACACACACTTTCTGCATATGTTCATACATCATTAGAAGTTTCTAAGGATAATCGTTGCTTGTGGTTGATGGTTTAGTAGATGGTTGTTTGGTTGGTAGGATACGTTCTTCTTGACTTAGAGATTTCGAGGACGAAATCCATTAAGTAGGGGAGAATGTAACACCCCGAATTTCAATTAACACTAATGGTTAGTAATTAAAGTATAATTAATCTCAAATGTGAGAATCAGGGGAAACGGGCTGCGTCATTGCGTTCGTCTCGGAAAAATACGCGAAATAGAGTCCGAGTTTGCGTAAAACGGGTACCGTATGAAAGAGATATGGACGAACGAAGTTAGGCAGAAAAACCGGAAACAGGCCAGAAATGCACTGGCGCACTTGTGAAGTGCGCCAGCACAAAAATACACTGGCGCACTTGGGAAGTGCGCCCATGTCGGGACAGAAAACCTGCACAGTTTCTAGAGAGTTCTGTGGTTGGGTGCACCAGTTTGGGGTTTGGGCTTGGTCTTAGGGCTGGTTTCTGGAAGGTTCCGAAATCTGAGGGTCCTAATCTAATTTAGGGTTAATCTAAGGGCCTAAAACACTCACCTAATCTATAAATACACCCTAAACCTACCCTAATCCATACTAAAAATAGAATTGAGGGCTACATGCCGCCAAATTAAATCTTAGAAGGAGCCTCCACTAATTTATGAAGAGGGTTGCAAGCTAATCACTCTCTAATCAACCTCTAATCCATTCTAAGCATCTTAATCTTCTTCATTTGGGGTGCAAATTGGCTAGTTGTGAGTTTCTATCACTCTAATGATCAATTGCTAAACTAAGTAGATGAGATATGATGAGATCATATGGTTTTGTTTGTGGATTAATGGGTTTTAAGTCATATGACATGATGTTAGTTTGCTAATGTATGTGAGTTATGCAAGTTTTGTGCTTTGTGATCATATGTTAATATGCAAGTTACATGTATGATAATATGCAAGTTACATGTATGATAATTATGCAAGTTGTATGTTTCTTCATATGCAAGTTTATGAGTTCATATGCAAGTTATGTAACATGTTATGCAAGTTCATATGCAAGTTATGTGACATATTATGCAAGTTCATATGCAAGTTATGTATTTGTTAATATGTAAGTTTATGTAACATGTTATGCAAGTTATGTGACATGTTATGCAAGTTCATATGCAAGTTATGTGTTTGTTAATATGCAAGATGGCACCTTTGAAACATGTTCATACATATGCAAGTTGACACCTTTTATATGTGTTATGTCATGAGAACGAAATTACGTGGGAACGATGGGGTTAATTAAATGCATATGTTAATAAGATTGTGTGAAATTAATATAATTATGCATAACATAAAATAAATGAACATAGTATGGGAATTTGCCTATTAAGTTAGGTGTACCCATACTATGTGTTGGGAATTTGCCTATTAAGTTAGGTGTACCCACACTTTGGAGTTGGGAATTTGCCTATTAAGTTAGGTGCACCCATATTCCTAAAATAAACATGATAATTAACACAAATTATGGGGTGATTAATTAGGAGTAATTAATCGATTAAGACACGAGGTTGGACCCGTTTGTAGTGTAAGCCTGCCCGGAGTTTACCGGCTTAACCAGGCATCTACAAATGACGGTCCAATGTGAGGGGTCTTAATCATAAATTAAATACGTAACAAGGGTAAATGACACGAGGTTGGACCCGTTTGTAGTGTAAGACTGCCCGGAACCTACCGGCTTAACCAGGCATCTACAAATGACGGTCCAATGTGAGGGGTCCTTTACACGGTTACGGTGTTAATCAATTAAGAAACACTTAACCAGATAAGCATGTAGTGGGGCATGGGGGTTAAGTGGGTACCTTGGGTGGTATGTGGAAATTGCTAGTGGTTGCCAATAGAAAATATGATAAAATACTTAACCAAGATGAAACATGTAATTAAACATGATTAAAGGGTTAAGTGGGAAACACTAGTGTGTGGGCCAAGCTTAGGGGGATGGCTTGTGCTGGGGGGCCATTTCAACCAGTAACCCATACGTATCTTAGTGGGCTCGACCCATGTCGAGGACGGGACACGCATACTGGGCTTGACTATAAGAGGCCAAAATGGGTTAGCGGTGGCAACGCATGACCAACGGGTTTCATATGCGTGTGTGGGTCCGGGCTGGTAAATAAGACGTTGTTGCATCGTGTAGATATAAGCTGTGCACCGTTAGTTTTATCAGGTTGCCACGTTGGGGAATGGTACACCCCACGGTGGGGCCAGCACGGGTATCTACGTTAGGGAGCCGATCGAATGGGGAGTAGTGTGTACACCTAGTGGATTGTAGGGCCCCGTGGCGTCTACTTAGTCACCTAGGGGTACGCGAGAACTATTAAGTTAATTTTATAAGTCCATGGGTGGGATCAACCTTTAAGTTAGGAATGACTGGTGTGGTGCAGTTTAGTAATTTACCTTTGGAAGGGTAGATGCGTCTTTATCTTTTATCTTAGTTTAGTTGACTGCTTAGTGTAGCCATTCATCCCCATTAGTTACCGTATATCAGTGTATGTCTTCTCTGGTTACTTTAACGATTGTATTGTTAAAGTTATAGGACTCGCTCAGACTTATGTCTGACCCCGTTGTTTTTATCTTTTTCCCAACCCTCAGGTCCTACGGTGGATCCTAGCAGTAGTGGAGCTTGATCGGATTGTTGTTCCAATCTTTAGGAGCTTGGATAGATGTAAAGCTCCAGTTACCCAGTTATCTTTTCTTTTGTCATGGCTATTGTATGAGAGTGGGATTATGTACTTATTTATTTTGATGGATATTGTACTTGACTTTTATTGTGGTTTTATGATGTAACCAGACATGTTTTACTTCCGCTGTTATGAGATGATGTTTTAAATTTCAAGTACTATTTATATCTGTCTTGTTGTAATTTTTCTGTTCTATATTCACTAAAATACTCCACCGATGCTATGGCGTTCCCTTAGTGAGTGACCATAGCGGGAGTGGGGTGTTACAATATTACTTTCAAAACTCATTCTCAAATACTTTCATTTTGAAATTTGTTTCAAAATATCTTTCACATTACTTGGAAAGCATTTTTAAATCTCCTAGGATTTTAAAATTTCCATATATTTAATTCAGATCCATTTACAACGACTTCTCAGATTTCTAGAGTTTTAACTCCAATTTTGGTTTATCATCAGATTCAATTTATCTGATTTAAATATTTTATTCATGTGAATTCTTATCAGTTATTTATAACTAATTCAATTATAACCTTATTCGATTATAATTTCAACCAACACATTCAATATCTATACTATACTATTAAAGCTGAGTTGATTTTAGTTGGCTCACGAGCCCCCATAAATTATTATTTCCATTTAACAAGAGCGCGACACTTGGAATGTTTACCCAATCGTCTCACTTTTCTACGCGTCTGCCTTTGCAATCGCGTGGTTCCCATCGCCCTTCTTATCTATCTGACCCCTCCCCCTTCTTCCTGCTTGCGTTCCCCTTTCTTACCCTATCGCCTAATTACCTCCCCGTCGTTCTCCCAAATCCTGCAATCGGCGTTCTCCCTCCCCTTCCTCTCTGATGCACCCACAAGCTCCGCTCTTTAAACCCTAACTTGATTTCCTCTTCCTCGGTCTCCGCCTTCGCCCCTTCTACCGCCAACCATCCCGTCGTCGTCGCTGTCTCTTCCCTCGCGTTCCATCGACGTATACGCCCGATCTGCCGATCTAAACATTGTAAGTTATTGTCCTTTTTTTTCCTCTCATCCAGTCTTCGGTTCTTTTTCATCGGTTGTTCCTTACAGGCGTCAACAGTTTGCATTATTTGGTGACTATATTTTACCTGTTTTTGTTATTACTTATTTCTGCTACACTTAAGTATGTTGAGGTTTGATAATTTTACCTGGCTTACAACTTAGTTGTAAGTAAGGAGATATTAATATCGTGTTTCTTATTTATCATTCATATTTGTATATTGTGATCATGGAACCATTTGAATTAAAACTCAATTAATTTGTTAAAAGAAATCCCAAAACACAGGAAAGAAGTTGAAATATAGAAATGTGATTAAGCAATACGTCTTTTAAGGAAAATAGTTAGCTAGCTTTTGCATGTTATCTTTTTATGTATTGTACTATATGTAATATTATATAATACATATTTGAAATATTTATATGTACTATATTATGGTTGCCAATAGAATTACTATGATATGTGACCTTATCCGTTATTGCTGTGTTTTAGCCTAAACCAGTTGGCATGCATAAACATGTTAGTATGTTTGGTCATATATGTGTGAAGTAATGGTTGTGTACTCATGAATAGTTAAACTGATTGCATATCGTTTTGTTTTCCTTTTTACTGCACAATACCCATTACGGTAGTACTTGGTTTGTGATGGTGAATTATACTCATAGTCCTTTCCGCGAATCGATTGTAATCTTTAAATATTTCTGATGTTCAATTATTATCTATATTGGAAATTTACATAACAGTTGCACGAAGAAAGTACTGAAAAAATACATGAAATAAAACCTTGACTTCTATTAGTATGATCCATGTTTTAGTTTGCCCAGCTGATTTGCCTCATACAAAACATTGGGGATCTTGATTTACTGTTTGACAAGCTGTGGTTGTTCTTATCATTACTTTTCTATAAAGCGTATTATGAATTCCGTTTAGCCTTTGCTTCTTTTGCCTTCTAATGATTGTTAGCTCCAGTTTCAAAATATGAATATATATATATGAATAAGAATTCTGTTGTCAATTTTACTTAAGTAATGTACCCTTTACGTATTATATTCTAATGGGACCCTAAATTTCTAAATGGCAAGTATGTCCCCTTGGTTACATGAAATAAAATATCAGCTATAAACGCTTTGCACCTACTATTTCTAACATGTCTGCGCTAATTTAAATGAAAAGTAAGATTATAAACTTATACAGACTTTTATTAATCTCTTTACCGAGGGACGTGGAGAATATTCAAAAAGCAAATTTTATAATTCTTGGTGAGTAGAGTGGTTCTTTTGAGATCATATCCTCAAATTTTATTTTTGACTTTTCACTTTTTTTACCTGAACAAAGCAGAGAGAATAACGTATTTGTCCGGTTTAAGGGAAAAAACGTACCTTTGGTCGATTCTATCAATATGTACAAGACAATTTACAATATAAAATTCAATCTAAATGTAACCATTTATTTATTGGGTTTTTTTTTCCCGGTAGGTGGGTCAAACGTGGTAATGAAAATGCAAACATAATGCTTACTAGGATTTCAATATGTAGACTAAAGAGACAAAAATATGTATGTTCAGTATGATTTTGGCTTGAATATGGTAAATCTTTTGCCAAGTAAAATATATATGTTCCTCTATAGTCAACAAAAGGGTCCATATCTTTCGCATTTTTACCATTCACGTTATCATCCACCATTTTGCTCCCCCTTTGCGCCGTTCCCCTTCCTCTTGCCTTCCCCCTCTTCTTCCATGGAAGCATCTCCAATCCCTTACTCGCACAGCCTATTCGTTGCAGTAATCTCCTCTGTTCCGATTTCTCCTGCCATTATGCCTCCCTCTGTTACTCAATTGACCACCGTAACCTAATCGTCGATTAATCTATCAAATCGCCTTGGACTTCGTTTGTTACTTCTTCTTCCTAAAAGTTCACCGAACTCTAATCCTGCAAGCATCACTAATCGCTTGTCATTGTCGAGTCGACAGTAAACTTCGGTCGTAAAGTGAAATCACTGTTTTTGTTAAGGATTTTGGACGATTTATAGCTACCAATAATCATATATGAAGTATCCTGAGGCAAAGGCAAGTTTTTCAAATGTTATGTGTATATTTTGTCATGCAAACATGGAATATATGTAATCAATTTAGATGTACAAAAAATGTTCTATTCTTTTTTTTTTAAATCATGTCTTTGCACAATAGAGTGTTTTCTTAATTAACATATTCATTGACCTAATTTTGTTCTGCAAAATCAAATTATCTTTATGCATATTATTATGTATTTAATTAATCATTATCTACCAATAATTATGTATGAAGTATCCTCAGGCAAAGGCAAGTTTTCCAAATGTTGTATGTATATTTTATATCATGCAAATATGGAATATATGTAATCAATTTAGATGTACCGAAAATATTTCTTTTTTGTTTAAATCATGTCTATGCACAGTAGAGTGTTTTCTTAATTAACCATTTCGTTGGCCTTTTTTTTAGCGAAAATAAATTTATCTTTATTCGTATTCTGTATTTAATTAATCGATAAGTCAGGTTACATGTGGTGTTGGCTGTTGTATTGCGATTTTGATTCATATTATCATTTACAGTTTTGCTTTTTTACTTTGTTAGGGATGTTGGGGGAAGTGGAACACGGGTGAAATATTGTACTTTGATGTTTTTTTCCTACACACATGTAAAATAAGTTGGATAAATAGTTTAGTTATCATGAACCCCCTCCTCCTCCCTCACAAGAAAATGAAAAATTAAAAGTCCATAATTATTCTTCTGACATTTGAGATTGATTGTCAATCTTCTACCATATGCTAAGCATATTAGTAGCATTTCATTCTTTTTTCACAATCATGTGTGTTTATAGATTGGAGCTGAAATTATGCGGTTAAGGATTTTAAACACGGAGTTATGCACATGCTTTGATGTTTAGAGTTGTTGAAGAGCTTGCTGATGCTATTAAGGTTACTATGGAGCCAAAGGTAAATTTCCATTTAATTAAGTCAAGTATTGCAGGGAAACCATATGCTAAAGATGTGTGGAAAAAATAATTGTACCTATATTCCTCGCATAATGCAGTTTCTTCGAGGTGTTTAATTTTACTTGACTATTTAAGCTGATTATATTCTGGAGGTATAAATCAATCACCCTTCAACCTCACTATGAACAAGTGCAACAATAAGTTATGTGTGAAGAAAGATTGACATTTGTTGGAATTCAGATTCAATATTACTTCTACATGCTGCCTGTTAGTTTAATGACATTTTAGTTTCACTTACTGTTGCATGCATGACCTCTGTAAAACTGATTTTTTGCTTATTGTAAAATAATTTATGATTATGTGCCCTATTGAAAACTAAATATGATGTTAACGGATAGCTGTGTATTCATAGGCATGACCTGCATGATTTTGGTGTCATTTCTGGCCATGATGATTCATAAAAACCTTATTTCCTCACATAATTGATTAACTGCACTTCTATTGTTTTGTTGTTGAGGATCATCCAAGTGATACTGGGAAAATTTAATGCTCAACTCTTTCTATTACAAAAAATAGTATTTTATTTGTTTTTACTGTGTCTACATCTCACTGGATCTTTTTTTACCCTTCCATTTCATTTTACTGAACTCTTGATCCACATCTAATAACTCACTGACTGATGAATTATATATAATCAAATTTAAGTGTGAATTCAAATTTACTACAGATCATCACCAGTTTGATTCGTTGTTTATAGCAGACATCACCCATCACTTATTGATTCAAATTCATGGCGAGGCCTATGCATGTGGAGCTGTAAAATAAATTTAGTGCAAATATTAGACAGTTATGATGTTGCATTTAGTCCTACTGAGGTGGAAAGCTTTCTCTTACAATGTTGTCGCGTGCCTTCTCTTGAGTTTCTACAATTAAATGTGTCATTTATTTAAATTTTTCTATTGCTTGAAATATTTGATGCTCTGCTATGTTACCACTACTGTATTACTTTATATTGTGCATGTCATGTATGCTACAATTAATAAGAATGTACACCGTATACCTAGACATACTTAAAAGTTAAATCTGACTAGCTGATTATGAAATAATTTTCAACATGTGTTTATGCTTTTATCCAAATTCAAAATACGTTTGTACAGTTTTAAACCTAAATACAAGAATCACACGAAAATGAAAGGATTTACAAAAGAAATATCAAAATCCCATTAGTACAATTAACTCCTATTTTTGTACAGGGTAAGAGGATATACACGTTTGGATAATTTGTATAGTTTAAATATTTCATTTGTATAATCTAAATATTCTTTTTGCACGTCTTAAATGTTAAATCGGTATAATTTAAATTATACACATTTTCATTCACATTTTTCATCTGTATAATTTAGACTGTACAAATATTGCATTTGTACAATTAATCCATATTAGTGACAGTGTAAGAAGATATACAAATTTTATGATTTGTATAACTAAAGTATTCCATTTGCAAAAATTAGATAGTCCATTCATATAATAAGAAAATATGGATCAATTATACATTGTCTGCAATGTCAGTGTGATTGCATTAGTTAAGGAAGATACACAAATTTCAGGTTTTGAAAATTATTTAATTTCCAGATCCATTTGTATAATTGATCCATATTTGTTACAGGATAAGAGGATATACATGTTTGTGTAATTTGTATAATTTAAATATCCCATTTGTATAGTTTTAATATTCCATTTTATGTTTCAAATTTTAAATCTGCATAATACGAATTTTACAAATTTTTATGCAAATAATCCATTTGTATAGTTTAGATTGTACAAATATTACATTTTTATAGTGTTTGCGGTGATTACATTTGTAACTTCATGTTAATGAATATACTTCTCAATTGATTAATTTCTATGTAATACATTTTTCCTTCGACATGCGAACACAAAACTTAATACAGAACTTAATTTTGGTGCCACATTATACCTTAAACTAAAATTTTAATACATAAGTGTACAGCTTAGTTTTTTACATGGAATTTTGGTTTAGAACCAGTGGTTTTAGATTAATATATATGGTTTTTATTATCTTTTTTTCTTATTATAACATTAGGTAGTGTAGACGAGACAGTAAATTTTATTGTGTAATATAAATGTTTGTTTGATCAAGGCAAAGGAATGTAACAATAGATTTTAAAAACTCAAAGCGCCGAACATTAAAGCACTCAACATGTTTTTTTCCTATAGCAAATGATGTTTGTATGATGATCAAATTTTTGGATAGAAAATCATAGTATATTTCAGGCTCACCTACAGCAAGTTTGATGCCATATCTATCTATTATTTAAACTAGAAAATAGGATTTCATTGTTGCCCGCGTGGATACCTTCCATAGTCACCATTTCAAAATACTTAAAAACATGTGTTCTCTATTTTTTTCTTTTAACCCTAAAAAAAGTTTAATACTAACCGCTTACCCCCACTTCACGTTCGGTTGCTGAATCTGGAAACATTTCTACCCTGAATTTATAACATAATCTACATTTTTTTCATCTCTCTTCTTCCTAAAAATCTTGATCCATAATTCATGAACAGGTGACATCTTCCATAACAGATGCATCTCCAACCCATATGCTTATCACTAACATCGGTTTCCTATTTTTATCCTTTTATGTCTGTTGATGTTTTCAGTTAACCTTCTGATTCCTCATTAACTAAGTACCATAATGAAGATCTACGTCCAAAGTTCCAAAGCAGAAGATTGGGTTTTGGATTAAATGAAATCCATGGTCAAGAATGCAATATAACTACATGTAATTTACACATCTGACTTACAACTTTCTTTTCTGATCATTCAACCAAATACCAAAATAGTTTTGTTAAATTAATTTTAGGTCTTAGAAGATTTCAAGATTGAATGGACTTTGGTTGATAGGTTTTAGGAACAGGTTAAAGATGAAGAAGAAAATAAAATCTGAATCCACCACCAATTCATTACAGACTGATCAAGGTGATGCAGATGACAACGGTCATCAAATAAATGCATGTTTTAAATGGAAAAACTGATTGTATGTGCAAAACTTTTCGGTCATGTTTAATCTTCTATGTTTCCTGTTTCATCGTATTGTTTTTTTTTTTCGTTTCATCGTATTGTTACGGCTTGCATTTTTTGCTTTAAAAAATAAATGGTTTTGATGTATTGTTACTGTTTACTTTTTGTGCTTTCAAAAAAATATAATTTTGCTTTGCATCCTCCGTTCACTTCCCAAAAGAGCCTTTAATGATCAGGTTTATTACTATTGGATTTGCCCTCTTGATCAATCCCATATTCTTACCAAAACATATAGCTTAAACCATGTACAAAGACGTGAATGCAAGTATATACATATTTGTAAGTATAACAAGTAATCATTTTGGTGTCTGCTAGATTAGCTATTCTACGTTTTCTTTTTAAATGTTGGTAAGATGATCAATAGAGTTATATTTTATATCTTAACTTTGACAATTGATATTGAGGGAATGGGTGTTCAAAATTGTGGAAATCCTAGAGGAAATAATTTTAGTCTACCTTCTCCCCAGGCGTATAAAGTATGGCATTTTGATGTTCTCTTGATTGCTTATTTATTTTTGTCATTAAGATATATTTCTACCAATGATGACATGCTCAAAGCCTCCACTTTTTCCTACTTCAATTGCAATACAGGATAAAAAATAATCTAAAGTCGATATTATTCCCATATTCACATATATATATATATATATATATATATATATTTTACAATGGTGGACTGCAGATAGAACATTATTGTCTTTAAACTATTTTTTACACTAAAAAACTATATTATATTTATGTCGGTTCAAATAGAAACATGCTTAAATATCTAATCTTACTTCTCTAAAAAAATTCAATTATTAGGAGCAATTTTGATGGTAAGGTTTACTATTTTATGAATTTTAGATGACTTGATAATTGAACTGAAATATCTTATTAAAACCTTCAAAATGATTGCATAAGTTAGTATTTCCTTATTTAGTTGCATACTCAAACCTTGAATTCATAATTCAAAATTCATTAATCCTTGACTGTTATTGCTCCAATTATATTGCCACATTTTGTATGTTTTATTGGTACTATATTTAGCATATGCTTTTGAATTACAATCTTTTTTATGTTAAATTCCTAAGATGTCCTTATGATTATTGCAGAGCTTTTGTTAAGTAAATGTAGACAACATTTCCCATGGGACAGCATAGATAAGTAACATTGTGTCTATAGTTGGATATTGTAGTTGGAGTACAGTTGAAGATGGTTGCGATAGCGTAGATGATTCATGTCATCCAGGTATTAAAATTTCAATTATTAGCATGTTAATCATGCTAATACAGATTAGATATGTTCTTCCTCCCTTTGGTATGTGAAATATCAAGCTTTTATATGACAAGCTGCTCGGTTTGTCTCCTAATTTTTGTTTCTTGATTTGTATTAGGTCTCTTTTGAAACTAGCCATTTGACGCCTAACTTTGCTTTGGCTTGGACAACCGGGATTGTCAATTTGGTGCGTTATAAACCGAGGGTAATTCTACATTCCCTATGACTTTTTTTCTTTCTTCTGTATCTATAACTGATAATTTATGCAATACATAAAAGTAAAACAACGTCCACGAACAACAAATTTGAACGCTATCATCAATAATTATTACAAGGTGCCATTGGTGGCTTATATTCTGTTTTTATTACTGCAGTTGAACTCATTTTGAGACAATCATTAGGATAAATATGGAAAGAAATTAAGTGCTTAACTACTGTCAGAAAAGATGAAGGCATATCAAGAATTAAAATGTTGTAGGCAATAAAACTAACCGCCTCTTTATTGCAGAGAAAAATGAATAAATGTGAATAGGATTTGTGGGTTTGATTAGTACGTTGATGTGAAGTTAATGAGGTCATTAAATACCAACCGGTGCCATTCACAATCATTAACTTACACACTTTATTAACTACCTCACTTAACAAAATAATAGTAATGAGTCATATCAAAATTTTAGTCTTATGAGTGATGAGGCTCCCTTTTGTAACTGCGCAGTTTGTAGATAAAATAATTTTTTTTGCTTTTTGTTGTAAACTAACATCATGTTTTCCTTAATCTTTTAGAAATTTACGTCAAAACATTATTATGAGACTATTGATGAGCCATCTCAAGTATTATCATTTTTGGCCTAAATTTGGGTGTAATGAGATACGTTAGGATTTATGAATTGAAGGAAAGATTTTCGGCTAGAGATTTATTAACATTTATTTTTGTTCTCTGTTGAAAAATTGAAAAGATATATAAATAGTGCAAATGATAATATTGTTCTAAGTGTTAACTACATGCTTTTCTTCAAAAACATATCTCTCATTAAAATTTTAAAACTGTTCTTTGAATAATGCAGTGATAATATTGTTCTAACTATTAACAAGAAGCCTTTTTTCTTTTCTTCTTTATTAATGCCATTTATTCCTAATATAACATGCGCCCTTTTGATTTGCAGATTGCATTTATTCCTAATGAACATAAAAATATTCTAGCTTTGCATTTCGCCTGTAATCTCCTTTTTTTGGGCAGATCTCTCCTGCAACTTGATGCCTCGGACCTATTGAGTTTACAGTCAAAAAATGCACAGGCTGGCTAAAGATCACCTCTTCCTCTAACTTATCGTCAACAGCATGAAGATCAATAACATCAATTTCAGTGGCTGTTTCTACCTTCTTCTTCTTTTTTTAAATCCTACGTCTTAAACCTAGGATGGAAAACATTAAAAGTGTTAACATAATAATATATACATTATACAAAGTAATATACTTATTTTATCATATATAATAATATAATATATAATAATCTCAAGATATATACTTATTTTATATCAAAGTATATTTTAGGTAAAATTATATCATCTACCCTTTTTCAAAACAATATTATGTTGAATTACGCTGCTTAAGGGTTTAGAAGCACCTATCGATACGGTTTGCATTACCGTACCGACCAGAATTCATAAACCACTTGTCAAATCAATCAACAGAATATAAAACAGTTTTTATATCAATTTATAAATATGCCCTCATATATATACACTCAAACTCAATCTAGAGTATTACTAACTCCATCTCTATTGAGTTACCCCACAGAGCCAAGGAAATAACTTAACCTTCATCTCTGATACCAACTGTGATGGCCGGAAAATTCATACCAATTTGAGCAGACTAATATCCCACATATTCAAGTCAAAGTGCACGAAAGTTCATATCATTAATAGAAAGAAATTAGAGGATGAGATAGAAAAGATAGAACTAATAGAATAGAAGAAAAAGAAGATCACAACTGAACAGAATCAGAGTAAACACAAAACTCTCAACGGAACGAATAAAATGAATTATATAACATAACTTTGAAATGTGAATTTGTATTGTATATACATACCATTATCAGAGTACAATACATCATATCACAGCGGAAATAATCTCTAAATAGTAATGGTGAAGTCTTCTGCTTCGAGCTCCTCTAAATGTATCTATAAAAGACTAAAGCATTTGACTGCCCGTACAAATTTGGGCACCCAAGAGTTTAGGGAAAACAAACGAAATAAACTCTGGATCAGTCGTGGGACTGGTGTGAGTAAATTCCAACCATACGGTTTAACTTTGAAAATCCCTTTGAAACAAAAGGATAATAGTAAGACCAACCCACACATAAACATGGACGGTTTTTACCTTACTATAACCCAAAATATTTTGATATCATACTCCAGTGATATTACAATAATGTTTAATCAAGTAAATAACCAAACAGTAGAACGCTTGCATCTCACGCTCCACATATATATAGTATAAAATCATAAACCGCAGGGCGCTTATTTGAGATTGGATTTCAACAAACAAGGTATGGGAGCACCTACCAATTAGTGTACTCTAGAGGGTATACACTGGGGTACAACAAGAACATCTTGCAACCCGGCCACACATGACCGACCACTCATTTAGCTTGAGTGTATCGAATATATTGCCACGCACGGTTGTTGGCCATCCAACCGTCATCCGAAGATACAGAGTCGAAAGAACAAATATGAATTTTCTCTAGATCGGTGACAATACACCCTGCTTGGGTATGACCCAACTAGTTATGCTGCTTAGCCCAACTTTGGTTGCTTCCTGGTTTTGAGGCCAGAGGCAAAGTCTATCTTCAGATCATCTGATCACCATTCATTTTGAATGCCACATCGTCAATTCACTAATCGATTTCCAAAAATATCACGGGTATAAAAATCTAAGAGGAATGAATTCCTCCGCCACCAGACATAATACCTTTAAGAGATCAACTATACGTGATTTGTTAGGTATACTCTGTCAGACACTCATCCATACAAGTTGTCCTGGGACTGGACAAACAGGAAACACCATTCTGGAACAGGACGACCCTTGCATTTCACTCCGTCTTCAATTGTCTTCAGCATAATCTAATTCACAGCGCTTATGCCTACACGGAGTGGTTTACAGATAGTATATCCAACCGGTCTCTCCGTATTGACAACGATGGTCAAACACTTCGATAGTCGGTTATTTACCTATCGAAGTAAAAACAAACACCATTCAAATGTACACCCAAACACCACACAAAAACTGGCCCTTTTATTTAATACTATCTTTCTAGTTTTTCATATTTTATAAACTCTTCTTTATTTCCCTTTTATAACTAATGCAATTCTGCTATATTCCCCTTTATAACTACTGCAATACGCTGCCATATTTCCCTTTATAACTAATTCAATACGCTGTTATATTCCCCTTTATAACTACTGCAATATGCTGCCATATTTTCCTTTATAACTAATGCAATACGCTGTTATATTCCCCTTTATAACTACCGCAATGCGCTGCTATATTTCCCTTTATAACTAATGCAATATGCTGCTATATTTCCCTTTATAACTAATCTTGATATAACAATCACGCTTAAGCCTAGTTAACAACATTATTTTATTGTTATAGTTCAAGACTTGCAATACGCTACTATATTCCATTTTATAAAATGAACTATAAAATACCAGTTTATAATAGAACTTCTATTACAATTTAAAACTTCGCTTCAATTATAAAAATATAATTTTTATAATTAACTTCGTTGATTTGCCTGATGGCCAATCAACTTCTTAACAAAAAGGTGGGTTTATAGTCGACTGTTACTATTTTCCTAATTGATATCATCTATTTATTAAATCAACATAACGTTGAATTTCCATTCAACATGGTTCAAGCAGTGCATATATAAAACAAACAGTACATATAAATATTTAGGAATCCGGTCTGATCCCTCCAACCGGTATCCTGCATCCACATATGTTAGTCAGCGCAATTAACACTGATTCCATATTAGGGAATATTATAATCGATGGAATCAGTATCCAATCCATGATATGTACATATGCACCGATATATATATATATATATATATATATATATATATATATATTTCAATCAATTTAATAATCATCCACCTAAAAGACCATCACCCAGCATTCAACCAATATTAAAATATAATTATAATATTTTAAAATAGATCATAGTTAGTGAATTTACTCACATTTGCGCGTTAACCGTTAAATAACGATTTACGTCAGTTGATTATACCCGGTGCTTTAATTGCCGCATCAACCCTTATGAACAGTGTCTTCTCCTTCAATCCATGAACGCTCCCTGTACGGAATTCTCCTCATACCGTTCCTTTCAAGATCCAACTACTATTTCCTTTACAGTAAAACTTAAAACAGAAGTACCATCCTCAACAATTTCGTCAAACTCCACCATTATTTCTCTTCTCCCTTCACTTCTTTGACCGTTGTCCTTCCCACAAACAAAATGCATACCACTTGGTATCATTAATTCTGCATTTGTCTAGCACATACCTCTTACCTGAGACCGGATGCATTTTCTTGTTTAATCAGTCTCCATGTTCTTCACAATCTATGATGCCGCGCCATTATTTTCTCATCTTCTATAACCTGCTTCAAAACGCCAGATAGGAAACAACACTCCTGTATTCCACGAACAAAAAAAAGACCACCTCAAAAACTTTAACTCCATCAATTCACATGGAACACCATCAACAAGTCTCTCTCTCCCCTTCAACAAATCCGGACGTGCAACTCATCTGACGCGTTGCGACTTCCTCCCATATTTTGATGAAATTTGAATGATCTTCACATCACAAATCAAACAACATAGTGGCGTTTTTGTTTATTCCTTGCCACCGACTTTCTTTCCCAAATCTCCTAGAAAAAGAAACATGCTCCAACTGTCCGAAAATAAAACATGCCCTTTCCTCCAAAAACGAAATGGCTGCAGCTCGTTTTCGCTTCCTCCTGAATACATGCGAGCTTCTCCGCAAGCACCATCCACACACTGACGCTACCAACTACATCACCTCATTTTCATGCGTTATAACCCAGAATGATGACAAACAGTATCATTCCCCTCTGTATAAATATATAATTTCCTTCAACAACTTCCATCTTTATTTTCAACTTCCATGCGTCCATGCATCTTAGATCCACATCTCAACATGCCTTTTCCATCCACATGTTTACCCCAAGTCCTCCTCCATCCGTTCCATTTGAAGATGCCCTGAGAGATCGCGTCGAACAACACATCTCGGCTTCCCCATGAAACCAGCGAACCCCCTAGTTGCCATGCCTGGTTTTTATCCAGCGAAAAGATTTGTCGTCGTATGGACAGGGAAAATATATGGTAGTGAAGGAAGGGAGATGTGGATCGTAAATATATAGGTAATAAGAATTTTAGTGGATTATTGAGTTTATTGCGATTTTCGAAAGCCAATTTTTCTTTCGGTTTGAAGCTTCTGAATACCCAAGAAAATTCCAGGACAGACTGTGTTTATTTATAGAGGGTGAAAGCTTAATACTTAAGCAATAGGCAAATATAGGTTAGGCAAGCTAAAACTTAAGACCATGCTTCTGCGTGAATGGTCTTCATGATTGGGCGATTTAGATTTTACACAGCTAATACATAGGGTATGTTTTGATTTTTAGTTTAGGGTAGGTAGATATGCTGCTAAGAACACAGGGTAGCTTCACTCTTAAGCATGAAGCCATACCACCACATGCGTGAGCTGATTTCCAATATAAGATACAAACAAAAGATTGTAAAAATAATATAAAAACATGCTAGAGAAATGTCATTAGGCTTACTATGAGAAAGGACACCTAGCGCCTTTAAAAAGGGATGTAAGTTTTGATTAGTACATCTTGCGTGGCCAGCATGTTCTTCAGTACATTTGAGTATGGTTCATTTAATTTGTTGAAAATTACAAGAAACAAGGTATGGTTAGCGTGACCTCCAATAGTTGAAAAGAAATGGAAAAGAATTAGGTGGGTTAGGTTTAGCTTAGAAATTTAGGTAATGGGATACTGTTGAATGGCGTAGAGATTAAGTATGCTCTTTGGAAAGAAAATGGCAGCGAAATGGAATAAAGTAAGTCTATGGCCATTTCATTTTTATCCAAGCCGCTGCGGACAGAAGTTAGAATATGATTGTGTCCAGCGAGGTGCCACGATCCCAAAAATATAATAATATCCGTAGATTAACTCATATTTTGAAACCACAAAATGTTGTTATAGGGTGCAAAATACTTCAAATAAAAAGTTGCGTATTTAATTATTTAAAAATTACAGTAAAATTCTAAAAACTAAATTATCACTAAGTCTCAAAAGAACTTTGTCTAAATTCGAAACCGATATCTAGTTATATCAAATAAACCGTTACGGTCGATAAAGGTTTCTATAGCGACTATTTGGATATAATTCGCAGTCTATAACGCGAAATCTTGATTTTCACTTTTGTTAGAAAGATATAGTTCAACAGATTCCAACATTTCTTGTTTCGCATAAATTACGAACTGCCGCGATATTACGGACTCAGTTGAAGTTCAGAACGTTAAATTACGAACTGCCGCGATATTACGGACTCGATTATATTTAATATATATTTTTATACGTTCAACTTCGTTTTAATTAATGTATAAATCCACTTATATTACGAATTCAATAGTTAAACTGATTTAAATATTCAAATACAAACCGATAAAAATGCGGGACGTTACAGTTACACCTGACTATAAGTTTCTAAAAATATGGTTGTCTTTGCTTTCCATGTCTTAGAGATTATAATAAACATAAATTAAGTATGAGGTCAAGTCCATGCACATTTATTGGCTATGCTCAAAATAAAAAAGGTTATAAATGTCTTGACAAGAATGATAGAATTTATGTTTCTAGACATGTGATATTTGATGAAAGTAAATGGCATTATGCAGATATACATAATTCCAAAGAAGATAATAGAGTGAAATCTATTAAGACTGTGGAGTTTAGACCAGTTACTCTTGAAACAATTAAAGATGATGAACATTCAGGCACAGAAGTCGAGGATATAAGAGAAACAAGTATGCACATCAGTGGATCAGAAGAAAGAAATTCAGATGACAAGGAAATAATTCAAGCTGATAATAACATGCACAACACTGATGATGATGGTAGTAGGCAAAGCAACAGCAGTACAAGGATATCACAGCAGGAACATCAATCACAACAGGCACAGAAACATCAAAGCAGGCATTACATGACTACTAGATCAAAAAGTGATATTTTTAAACCAAAAATCTATAATGTGGCCATCATTGAAACTGAGCCACTTAATTTCACTCAAGCACTAAAGTCAAGAAATAGGTAAAAGACTGTGTATAAAGAATATGAAGCTCTTGTGAAAAACAAAACCTAGGAACTTGTTGTACCACTAGCACACAAGAATGTAATTGGTTGTAGATGGGTATATAAGATAAAAAGAAAGGCTGATGGATCTATTGACAAATACAAAGCTAAACTGGTTGCTAAAGGTTTTGCATAACAATTTGGTTTTGATTCAAATGAAACCTTTTCTCCAGTTATAAAACCCACTACTATTAGGATAATCTTTACTGTTGCCTTAAGTAAGGGGTGGAATATAAAACAACTTGATGTGAACAATGCTTTTTTGAATGAGAATTAACTGAAGAAGTCTACATGCAACAACCTGAAGGATATAATTCTGATGATAAAAGGGTTTGCAGGCTTTATAAAGCTATCTATGGACTCAAGCAAGCTTCAAGGACTTGGTATGAGAAACTCAAGATGACATTATTAAATTTAGGTTTTATTCAAGTCAAGTCTGATAACTCATTATACATGAAAAAGGAGTATGCAAGGAACTATCTTTATTTTAGTATATGTGGATGATATGTTAATAATAGGAGATAAAGATCAAGAGATAAGCAAAGTCATACAGTTATTGGATCAATATTTTTCTATTAAAGATTTAGGAGAGTTAAAATATTTTCTTTGGATTCAAATTATCAAACACGATGCAGGAAAATTGATTTTATCGCAGGAAAATTATATTTCTAAAATTTTGCACAGGGCCAATATGCAATATGTTAAACATCTGCCAACATCAATGATAAGTAATCTACACTTATCTAAACATAAAGGGGAAGCCTCACTAATGCAAAAAAGTACAGGAGTTTAATAGGAGCACTGCATTATGCAATAATTACTCGCCCAGATATTTGTTACAGTGTTAACAAGCTTAGTCAGTTTATGCAAATCCATTATTGAAACATTGAATTGCCTTAAAAAGGGTTTTGAGATATTTGAAAGGGACAAAGCATTCAAGAATAATTATAAAATCAAAGAGAAATTTTTCCTTACAGTGCTTTAGCGATGCTGATTGGGCAAATGATGTTGATGATAGACGCTCTGTATCAGGATACTGTGTTTGTCTTGGCAACAACATAATTTCCTGGTGCACTAAGAAACAACAGACTACATCCAGATCCAGTACAGAAGCTGAATATAGAGCTCTCGCAAGTGCAACTACAGAAGTAGCATGGATAGAAACGTTGATGGAAGAATTAGGGTGTATTTAACATGAAAATCTGATATCTGGTGCAATAATAAAAGTACGGTTTCTCTTTTCCCTCAATCCAAACCAACTTTTAAGGACAAAGCATTTTGAAATAGATCTTCATTTTGTAAGAGAAAGGACGCAAAATGGAAAGTTAATTGCCTGTCATATTCCTGCTTACTATTAGCGAGCTGACGCTCTTACAAAAGCAATATCAACCAAGAATTTTGTGAGATTAAGAAAGGAGCTGAAAGTAGTTGATGGAAGCGGAAATGAAATAGGAAACCCTAGTTCGAATTGAGGGGACATAATGAAGACAAAAGAGGTTTCCTGAATACATATTCGCATCCATTATTTACATGGGCACGTGTAAACACGTTATGTTATATTTAGTATGATTTATATTTTATAATTTACAATTAGCCGTTATGTTATATTTAGTATGATTTATAATTTACAATTAGCCATTATGTTATATTTAGTATGATTTGTAATTTACAATTAGCCGTTGCAATGCTTTCCTATATATACATGTCTTTGTTTCATTGCTACTTGTACAAGAAATATATTATTTCATCAATAAAATCTTCTGCTTCCTCAATATTCCTCTTGTTCTTTGATTTGTTCTTCTTGTCCTTTAGTTCGACGGAAAATGGACATTTTGGTTTGATTTACAGCCCTAGTCAAACTGTTCCTTTATTATTTTCTCCGGTTTATGTCATGAAATCATGCATGAGTGCATGAAAAGAGTTACCCATTTCTAATTAACCTTTCTCATGGCGGCTACTGCAAGTATTCATAATAACCGGCCCTATCTCTAATCCATATAAATCGAATAACAACATTTCCAATCATCAACGAACGGATTTCAGCAGATTTGCACAACTTAGAAGTCGGTGAGGGGGATGAAGATGGTTAAGGCATTGTGCATAGGAGGCAAAAGAAAATTGGAGGGTTTTAGGAAGAAATATCACTGTGTAACAACCTAGTTTTGATTGCCCAAATTGAGAAGAAGGTGTCTGTATGGTTGCACAGCATAGGGATAAAGTAACTTGTGTATGTATCATTTTGTACATGTGCACGAGGAAAGATTTTGCATGGAGATATGGATTTATTGTTGATATGTATGGGTCAAGATTTTAGTGTGCACGTTGATACGATGTTTGAGTTGTAAATCCGGGCTAACATACATATTGTTGGTTCATGGACGAGTTCAGTTCTGGTTAACTAGGGTAGAGCTTAACTAGTATTGGAGAGGCGTTTGAATCATTTATAAATAGTCTTGTATTACTAGAGAAAGTGTGAAGAAATTAATACAAATTCTATTTTCTGCTGTGTTATATTCTCTTCTTATATCTCATGTTCCATTACTTTCTCTTCCCTGCATTTCTGCCTCTCTTCTTCTCTATTCCTATTACAAGTATTACTTCTATTTCTCTATATTTTCTGATCTTTTAATCCTCTTAATCCTCTCCTATATCACATCTAATCTTCTCCTTCTCACCACCATTATCTAATCATCTTGCTCCTGCCTTAATTCTAACCTTCTACCTATCCTTCTAAACCCTGTACCAAACTCCTCTTTCCTCCTCCTTGAAACAAACACTGCATTTTTCTCCAACCTCCTTTCTTCAAGAATTCTCAGGTAATGGCAAATTCTGATGATGCATTACACACTGGCAACAAGCGAGATAAATCTACAGACGATCCACCGGCAACTTCAAATTACATATACTGAAATTAAGAGAGAGCTTCGAGCCAATTTAAGCAACGTCTAAAACCAAAGTCAAATAACTTCATGATATGGAGAAAAACAAAACAAGAGATGGATCATTATTTTATTGCCTGCCGTAAACGGTTAACAACTAAAGGACGACAATAATCGAAGAAGAGGAATTAGACGACAATAATTGAAGAAAAAGAATCTAATAGATCAGCTACAGAAAAGGAATCAAAACCTTTCAAAACCTTTGGTAATGGCGGCAGCGAATTCTTTTTCCTCTTCCACAGCCTTCGATTCTGATTTCCCTCCTCTTCTTTCTCGCTCTCCTCCTCCTAAACCTCCTGATCCACCTCCTTCATCAAGTAATCCCTCTTCTTCGACAGGTGCTCCTGATTTGACGAATTCGTCCAAGTCTTCATTTCCTTCTTTTGTTAAATCGGATTACGCTTCACTCTTCTATTCTTCACCGCGTAACGCTGGATCGTATAAGCCAATTGATTTCGATATTGTGCGAGATGGCAAGAAGAAGATGATTCCAGATCTAGTCAAGCAGCAGGGTCTCAATTATTGGAATAATTTTCTGATTGGATTTTTTCTAGATGGTATGTTATCATTTCAAGAAGTTTCTAATTACTTACATGGGCAATGGAAATTGACTGAGGATGTTGATATTAAATCGGATGGCTTACAGTTTTATTTTAAATTCTCCAACGAATCTGATAGAGAGAAGTTCCTCAGATCTGATCCTATTTACATTCGTGGTAGGATGTTTATCATTTTGGTTTGGGATCCTTCAATTGGATGCGCTCAATATCAAATTAAAAGGTCCCAATATGGATCCATTTATATAGAATCCTCATGATTTTGTGGACTTTAATTGGCATTAATTGGTTGGTTAACCATATAGGCAGACTTATATGTTACGACACCAGTACTGAAAGTCTGAAATGTTGGATAGATTTAGGTATACCAAAGCTTTGGCTGAAATATCACCTGATTATGAGTTACCTGATACTATTGAGGTAGACGGATTGGGGGATATTTGTCCTATAGTGAAAATAGGTTATGATTGGAGACCTAGGATATGTGTTAACTGCATGGTTTTTGGTTATGATTCCATCAATTATGAGTTACATGCTAAGACTGGTATGGATAATGTGAATCATGTAAATGTTGATCTGAAGGATTATCATGCTGAGGAGAATATGCAGATTCAAAAATCACATACTAATAGTACAAGAAAAATGGACAAATGTGTATAATAAGAAGAAACAGTATTGGAGAAAGAAGGGAGTAGTTAATAATCAGGGTAATGTTGAGAATGCTGCTGAGATTGGCAATGCAAGTGTCAACCCTTTTTCTAACTTAGCTTCTAATGAAAATGCTGAGGCAATAAATGTTCAAGAAGAGGTAATCAATGACCAAACAGAACTAAATTTAAATTCTGAGGATCAGACTAATGTGGATAAGGCAAGTAGTTATGCTAATGAGAGGGATGATTTTTTTGGGAATTTGTTTAATGATATTAATGTTCAGTTTGATTGTAATCAGATGGCCTCAGGTTCAATTCTTAATGATTCGACTTGTTTGGTTACTACGTCATCATCAGTAACTGGTTTATCTGTTAATTTGGCATCCTCTTCAGCTAGCACATTGTCTGCTAGTAGTACCATGTCTAGTACCATGTCTGCAAGTTGTTCTTCAACTAGGTCATGTTCGTCTTCTATCAGTTCTAGTTCTCCTGCCTTGTCTTCCATGAATGCTTCACATTCTTCTCAGACTTTTGATCGTTCAAAATTGAAGCCTGTTTCGGGTGCAGGTTTGACATTTCCTGATATTAACTCTGCTTCTCCATATTCTCACTAACGTCTTCCTGATCACATTGTTCTGCCTCCACCTCCAACTTAGAGTGGTTTGGCATCTTCATCTAAGCTTACTGGTAAGTTTTGGGAAGATGCTAATGATAAGGAGCCACCAGTGAAGAATAAGGGTAAAGGTAAGAAAAAGAAGGCTAAGAAGGCTAATGTGAATGTTGATGATTTAGAAGAAGGAATAGAATATGATCTTGAGGATGTAATCCCTTCTAGCAGTCATTCAAAATCAAGCAAGAGACACACCAGGAAATTCTGCAGTATTGATGCTTTGTGATATATGCAAGTTGTTTTTCTTGGTGTTTAATGCATGGATATTTCTGCTGTGGTGTAGTAATCTTTGATGAGGAGCTTGTTATCTGCTCAGAGTGGTAATCTGATGCTTTTGGGACATTATATGATGTTTTGTTCTTATTTACTGTTTTTCAAGAATGTTCATGGTGTCTGGATCTGAAGACATTAGAGGCTGAGCAAGGATTGTGGTTGTATGGTTTTTTGATTTGTTTTGTAGTCGTGTTCATTAGTTAAACAGCGGTATTGAGTTTTTTTCCGAGCCAATTGATATACTGTATATAATTTTTTTCTTCTCAATACCGCTTAAAGAAGTGCTGAGTGATGTATAGTTTAGGATATACTGTAAACCTTTGTAATTGCTGTTGTGTGAAATAATAATACTTGCCTTTCAAAAAAAAATCTGGAAAATTATATCCTATTATATCTGGTAGGTGGTGACCTTATATGTCCATTTCAAAGCATTAATCACTTGAATTCCAATGCTAAAGAGAGAATTTGAAAGCCACTCAAAGAGGGAATGAGTTTCGTTTGGTGCAACTGGAAAAGGAGAAAGATTATAGAAGAAGCAGGGCAATAAAATAAAATATGGTTGACAATAATATAATGGAGGACATATTTGAAAAGGAAAAGGCATTCGCATAAATATAAGGCCAAAGAAAGCAACGAAGAACGTCATTGTAATTTGTAAATGCAAAAGAAATATAATGGAGGAAAATCAGAAATTACCACACAACAATTCAAATTCAACATGACAAGTAAACTGTAGATGAATACGATGCTCATGAAAACACTCAGCAGATGAGGTTATGAACAACCATACACAAACACAAAAGCCCAATCAGAATCATATCATAAACAATTCAGAGAACTCTAGCTCGTAGTCTAGTCTTAAAAATACATGAAGTTCGGAGGTGTTGAGTCGACAGCCCAATTATGTAACACATAAAGACAACATAAAGAAAATCAAACTATAATAGAGTACAATCGAAGCCACCCGCACAGGGCCTGAAGTATTTTCAGACAGCTGCTGCGACATGTCAGGTCATCAAACTATGAGAAAAGGCTCGCAATTTTCCCTGGTTGCTTCGCTCTCTGGGACAACCGACACTTTGAATCTCTCAGTGATTCTGCATTAAAACTAACTATATCATCATTGAACACGTACTGCAGACCATTCTAATAATTCAGATGTAGCTAACTTGAAATCTAACTTTGCATTACCTAATCTACTGGTATTTGTTCTGTTGAATAAGGTTGAGGAAAATCCAGTTGAGCAAATAACCAAAATTACACTGAAAACAATTTGCTAAGAACAATGTAGAATGGGATGTTCTCATTGAGTAAAAGGCTAAGAAAGGCATGACTAAAATATGGAATAAAGATACCATTAAATCTAAAAATATTAAGTAGGCTACTGCTTTAATTGTGAACACTAGAAGCAAACTTCTTAACAAATAAATAAAGATTGTAAGTTGGAATGTGATGGGGGTTATAAACAACCCTGAAAGACAATTAGATGTTAGTAATTTACATAGTAAATACAATTCGTTTGTAGTAGCTTAGCTGTAGAATAAAATTAAAGAAAGAAACATGTAGAATTTACCAGTAAATTCTATCATCTTAGAAAATGGCATAAATGTTGAAATTGGGTAGGTCTAGCGGAGTTAAAAGGCCTAATAATTTCCGTTATTGGACCATTAATGGGGGCAATGAAATGTAAGTTCATTTAGATTTTATCTAAATTATTCTTTTTAAATAACATCATTATATTGTGTTTGTTATACATCCATTTAGCTCAACTATATCCAATTCACTGGACAAGTGTGACACGACAATTATCAAGACATACAAGCTAGAGCGATGTTCTTAAAATACAGATACCGAGTACAGAAACAAACACAAGATAACAGTCAAGCGAAACCAAGATCCGAAGATTTGAAACATCGACCAAGATGACCCCCTGCCCCCTTACTGGAGTTTACATGCCCATTGGGTCACTTGTCTTACGTTGAACCGACCCAACTTCAAGTTGGTACTGACGTGAATTAGTTGGCTCAATAATGCCCACTTTTCCGGTGCAGGATCAGCCTGTTTGGGAGGTCTCTTCTTCAAAGTTTCATCGTTTGACACTAGCAAAACTCTATGTATATTATAACGCCATATCTTCTTCAGTTCGAAATATTGCAACTATAAAATTATCAAGTCCTTCAAGTAGACATAGGCTCAAGCGCCATACCACTATAAAACCATTTGTGTATGGTACTTCGGTAATATCTATCATTATTTATCTATTTCTGCTCTATGATGATATGAACTGTGAAATATTTGTGCCTTTATGGAGGCAAACAATGTAACTTGTAATTTATGTTTTGATTTTGATGTAAAAAGAGAATCAATTAAGATAAACATGTCTATTGTATACGCATGTCCGTGTATGTGCATGTTTAGCAGACATACTGTACATGGTTTGTTTTGCCCATTTTTACAAGTTGAGATTTACATTGCAACGGATAAGTTAGCCCCTTTGCGTCTAAATGATATAAATTTATGCACATTATACATTCTTTTACAATTTTGGTATAAAATATCAAAATCCCAACCATCAACATAGTACGTGTAAATTAGACTGCAACTGCAATTTCAATTTCAAGATTGTAGCTCCAAAAAAGCAATTCTTGGGTAAGTAATAACTGGCAAAGATGACTATCCATTTTCTACATGCTTATGAACATAAACAAAAGTTTTAAAATACACTTTAAATACACCTTGAATAAACATTAAATACACTCTGAATGCACTTTATATATTTAAAATTACATAGAGTAACTTATGTATTATCTAAATGAGTGTCGCGGCATGCGCTTTGCACGTGAGTTGTTTTCCTTTAAGTTCTATATGTTCAACACCTTTAAGCAAAAATGATTTATATATGTATGTGCCTGTATGCACGCACTGAAATCATACACTTTTTATTTTTATTTTCAAATTACAATAACTAATGTTTTTTTGTTTCAGTTTCAATCTTTATTATTAATTAATTTAAAAAATTGTAAATAAACTTTATTTCTCAATTCTATTTTTAAGTGGTATTAAAATTTAGCAATATTTATGGACGGAGGTTTTGAATTGGGAAAGAATGTTCTGCTGATATTTTTTATTTTTGAAGCAATATCAGGATTTAGTAATATTGATAAAGAGAAGCATCTTGAATTGATAAAGTTTACTAATTTGTCAGATCCTACTTTTATGTGATCTTGGACTTGGCCGTATCTTTATGAAGAGCGTTTTTAATATTTTACGCTAACACAAGAATCTATGACACTAAATATATTTTAACTATTATTAAAATGTTTTGAATTATCTAGAAATATATTTGTTGAAATGTTCTCATTTCAACTTAGTTTGAATAAGTCCAGTCTATCCTAAATGTATGAATAAATTTTTAATTTGGGTAGAATTTTACCTGTTCTTTTCAGATTTATGTCAACGGAATAACAGATAGTACTTAAACTAGTATTACCGTACAACGGTGGGAAAACCCGACCGTTAGTGGTCAATATGAAATAAAAATTATTTATTACAACATTTTTCAAATTAGTTTTTATTTTAAAAATTACAGGGTAATTTAAGAGGAAATGAAAGTAACTAATAAAGTATAAATTCAATTAAACTGAATTTTACATGTAAACCAACTTGAGATAAGAATATAGTAGCAATGTATTGATTCGAATTAGTCAAAAAAACGTACATGCATTTTTATTATATATCAAGTAAGATCAATATAATCTTAATGTTTAGTTATTCTGCAACTATAAACCATTAATGGAATCATGAATTAAAAAGGGAAACGAAACAAATATAAGCACAGAACATAACATTATATCAGTGAATATTTAATTGAAGTAAAAAAAACACAAGAGTAAGATATAATAAATAAATCCCAAACAAGTAAACTAATTTATTTGAATAAATCACTTAAAATAAAAGTACCATTAATATTTTAAAAACTGAAATTGCTGAAATAAAAGTTCTGAAGATAAAACTAAATGTTGGACTCCTTCATTTTAGATATTTCTTCCAACAACAAGCTTGATTCAGCTGAATAATCGACGGCTGATTGCGACATAACAACAATCTTTTGTCTTTTTCATTCATATATTCAGCTTGAGTAACAGCAACTCGAAAAATGCGGGGTATCCATAGCAATTCCTTTAGCTTTTGTTGGAATATATCTTCAGTTTCATCCTTCTTAATTTTGTAAAGATCATCTGCACTACAACCTATAATTTCTTTTGCTTGTTCGTTAAAAGCAGTAATCCAAGCCTCATCGGTTGTGTCGGAAATCTTCATTCCCATAATATATCTGCATTGTATAAATATATAATTACAAATAGTAACGTTTAAAAAAATGTAACTTTAATTATTATTTTTACCTCAGATTACATGCATCTTCATTCTTTTGGCATAATTCACACCAATAGCCTGATGTTGTAGCTTCAATAACCTTTTTATTGCAACTTTTGCATGCTTCATACCACAGTGGTTCAGTCTTAATATAAGTTATGTAACCAAACACACTGAAGAAAACAGTCTACACATTTAAAAAAAATAACTTAATTTACATGATATTATCACGTACATATGATATAAATTGAAATGATTAGTAGTACTAACCTTGTCAAGACCCAAACTCGAATTGTTTGTTATATGGGATAGCGTCACTCTGTCATAAGTAGTAGATTTTATTTGTGCATTTCTGCCTTCGGTATCATACCAAATTCTAAGCTTTTTAGCTTCTGATATGTTTGGATTTATAGCTATAATGCTACTAGTCAGTGTGGACAAAGACAAACCTGGAGGAGTAATACGAAATTTTAAAAGATGGTTACAAGCTAAAATAAACTAAAGAAAATAAAAGTTTTTTTTACCCTGAAAATCTCCAACTTAACACATTTAATGGCTATTATAGGAGCATTATCAACCATTTCCATTAGTTCGGATCCTACTCCGCTAGCAAGTTCTCCCCATAACGCAACATTAACTGTCTTGGTTCTGTAATTTAAATCCACATCAAAATGTATACATTAGAGAAATAAATTTATTTACTATATTTACTTACGAATCATCTGCAATAGTTAAATCACAGTCTGGAATGTTCTGATTGTTGGATTTAAATTAGACGATGATTTAAAAAAAAAAAATATAATGTAAATGCATTACCTACTACTTCTTTTCTGCAACATATTTTTGAAGTTGGTCAATCTTTACAAAATTGTAAACGGTGTCAGGTATACGGAAGCACACATCGTCCACTTTTTCAACCAATGAAATTTCACTTATATTCAACTCATAATCATTCTTTACGGTGCTGAATTCTTTTTTCCAGGCCTAACACTTCCCTTGGAGATATAGTAAATTTTTCCATACTCAAATATGGGGTAATATTTGTCCGCAGCTTTGTTAAACATAGTAGCTTGAATTTGGGTACCATGTTAATTTGAAGAACATAAGCATTATAATAATAAATTAATCGTTGAAAAAATGAAAAAAAAAAATATTCAAATATAAAAACTTACATGTTCATCTGTGAGTATTATAGTAAAGACGCATCCCTCTCCTTTACTATTTTTATAAGATCGCAAATTCCCTTTGTTTGTTAGTCGGACTTTGATCATCCAATTACGCTGATGTGGATTAAGCAATGCAAGAGGAATAACATTTCTAGTCGAATCCATCTGAATAGCAAGATTTTTTTGTCAAGCTTTAAATGCAAGTTAAATAAAGCGTAAGTAAACATATACGTAAATAGTTGTTACCAATTTTGTTGTGTGTGTGACTTTAAGGTAAGCAAATATATGAACTTAATCCATTTCTTTATATTTTGCAATATATACCAAAAAAATAGTTTTTTATCATTCATGTTTTTCTAGTAGCAGAATTACCCTTCTATGTAAACAATGAACTTTTAACTCCCAGTAATTGATAACATGTCTACATATGATGGAGGTGGTGCGAAATTGTATAAGATTCAGTAAGAACAAAATCCAAAACTTTCTTTCAAGGCTATGTAAAACAATGACAGCATGGACATGCGTATATGTATACTTGAATGTTAAAAAAAAGTACTTTTATTTATAAAAAAAAGTGCAATACACAAACTTTTCTACTGACTTAACTTCTATTTCATGAAGATATGCATAAGTACATGCATAGACATGTTTGGATACATGTACATAGTCTTCTTTGACATAACAAGCGTATATGTATACTTTTGTATGATAAAAAAAGTACTTTGGTTCTAAAACAAAACAAAATTTTGCAATACACAAATAGTTTCAAAGTAAAACAGAAAGAAACAGAAGGAGCATTTGAAAGCAGAAGGGGGTCTCAAGAATGAACAAACAAATAAAAAAACTACCTTTTAAAGTCAGTAGAAAGATGATTTAAAAGACAAGATGCTAAAGTACTATGATATCAAATTTGTAAAAAATGAAAAAAAAGCAATGTAAACAGGTTACCTAAAATTAGAAGTTTTGCAAATTAGTTAGAAGATTGAAAGGAAGGAGGGTAATTCTCTGTGGTTGATGAGAAATAAAAAAGGCTTTGTATTTATAGATGAGATATATGAGACCCTACCTGATATATTTAGCTAAAAATATGAAGACCTGGTATTCAGGACCTGGTATTCAGGACCTGTTGGAAACAATGGTTCGGCTGAGTCGTGGACTAGGTCACTTTCTTGAAGACGTTTCGGCGATCTACTCAAGGTGCAAAGTAGTTCGTACTGTTCGCCGCCGCCTCTGGGATAAAACAGCCTCATCCTTGTTTTTCTTTTCATATCGGATCATTTGCACATATGAATCCGATTCAGTTTGCACTCTAAAATAATACTGCTCAAGTTTATTTTCTTTCTATTTTTTCAAAAAAAAAATGGTTGAGAAGAGGATAGAAAAATATATATGATTTTTCTTTCTGTGAAAGAGGAAGAGAGAATTTTTTTTCAGAAAAAGAGCAAGAAAAAAAATGTTCTGTATTCTATCTCCTTTCTGGTCTATGACCAAGTTCTTATACAGAAAAAACGGTGGCTATTCTAGTGGGAGGAAAATTGGACTGAAATTAATGCCATATTAAATGAAAAAACCATTCAAAGAAATTTGCAATGTGTAAATTGCATTCGTTTCATAAAGAGAAGATGAATGTTAATAAATATTTATTTATTACCATTCATTGCAATTTGTTAATGCTATTTATATTTTGTAACAACTCAATCAAATGCATGTATACATTTATATATATACACACACTCAACTGTTATGCAAATGTAACAGCTCTAGCAGAAAATTTATTGATACAAAATATAATACCGTTTATAACTTCTAACGGCTCTATGCATTAATGGCTCATAAATATGCATTAACATCTCAAAATAATGGCACAAAATATGTTACCGTTATTAACTTACAACGGCTCGATTGAATTAATTACTCAATAATAAAAAAATTTGGTAATGCAATTAATTCTCCTTTTTTTTTTTAATAAATTCACAAAAAGTTCCAACAGGACCTGGTATTCAAGGGGAAGAATATCATTGTATATATGAATTGAATTGTTGAGTGAAAAAAGGAGTTGATCTGGTATCCAAGGATATACTTACTGACCTGGACGTATTTTTCTTTTCTTTTTTTAATTAAATTCAATTAGAAACAAACCTGTAGATGATAAGTAATTTGTGTGCAGTGCAAGTCTTGGTCTAAATTTAGTTTTAACTGATTTTCAGTGTAGCTTATACTGCAACCTTGGTTTCTTTCTGAACAAAAGAGCGTTGCTCCCACTCCTAACTCACATACAATCTTCCCTCTACGCTGCGGTTGTGTTCCAGCAATGATTTGATGGCCAATCAACATTTTTGATGGTATTTTATGCATCTCCATCTAGATTTATACTTTCTTTTTGCCTTCATTTGATCAAGCCTTTGTGGATTTTCCTTTTTGACTGGTTTGTATTTTGTTCTAGCTTATATTTGTGCTTTCTAAACTTCTCAAATTAAATCATTCCTTTTATGGTGCTGGCGTAGGCTGTGTATTGCCATGAGCACTATTTATTTGGATTGATGGCTGCACACATTCTGTTTATAAATTATGTGCACTGCTATCAGCACTTTTATTTAGATTCTTCATGGTTCCTCGAACTTTATTAGTGGATTATGGATACTGCTCTTATTTTATGTTATCATAAGGCAGCCATTCTTTTGTTATGTAAAATTGGACTTGTCATCTTATAATATAAACATATTTTGACTAACTGAATCCTAAACTAGGCCAAAGTGATAATATTCTGCCTTTGACTTTTGAAGTACAAATTTACAGTATTAATATAAATTTTGAAACCATCATCATCGTCATCACAATGAAAATTACAAATGCTGAAAAACGATGTGTTATATAACACACAAGCTATAGAATTTCAGTTCTTACTTCAGGGTAACTACTAAAATTTATTCCAGCCTCTTGTTTACTCCATTACTTGGAGACTCGGTTTTGAATCTTTATTTTATCAAATACCACTGCTAAATTTTCATATTGAAGTTTACTAAATCAGTTTGTAAAACTAATATTTATGCTAAATATAACTAGAATCTTAGAAAGCTTTTGCTAATCCCAAGTTATATGAAATATAACTTGTTGTCGCAAATAGATTGTTTACCATAAAATTCAACTCATTGCCATGGGTGCAATTATATTTCAATGCCCAATAAGAATACTGGTATCAAAAGGACTAGAAATGCATCAAACAGACATTAATTGTGTATCTATATGGAGATTTACTCAAATTCATAGGAAAGTCCCTGAAAGATTTAAGAACACAAAGGAAATCCACAATTTCACTGGACACAGACTGTATAAAAAATCAAATAACTAACAAAAAACAGAAGGAAAAAAAAGCACAGCAATGAATAGCAGCATGAACCAAAACTTGCTGCTAATCAATCTTTGCAATCCACTACACTTCAGACCAGTGAGAACCAAGGCCAACTATCATCAACCAGCTATCAACAACCAACTATCAGAAATTAGCCACCATGCATACTCAATGAAGCATGAACCAGAACTACCTCTTACACAAAACATAAAAACTAAAGCCCACTGCATAACCATCGTGAACTCCACTATCTATACAAGTAAAGAAAAATGCAACACCATCGCTCATGCAATTACAATCAAACACATGCAGACACATCAGACCAAAGCCACGTGACTAGCATACAAAATATACGTAGTATCTGCCAGTATCCAAAACCAACCATACAGTAGATAAAAAGCCTTAGAAAAAGACTTCATGAACACAAAACATCACCAAATTTCAAGGTAAACGTACTGATAATGCTCATATCTGACATACAAAGTCAACAATGCATTGTCCACAAAAAACCAAGGCGTCAGCTCACTTTCAAATATTATGTATACTCTTTAATTCATTATGTATACAATTACAAATGGTAATTACTTATATTCTGAAAGATGAAAGAAGCTTTCTGTGTCTTAGATATGCAGCATAACTCAATCTACAAGGTGCAGTGCAGTCTTCCTTCTTTTTGACAGAAGTTGATACTACCAAAATTAAACTGAAAATGAATAAGTCCTTCTGGAATTTGCATCTGGTTCACTGTATCACATTTGACCGACTTGAAATGGGAAATAACATGTGTCCTTCCCCTTCTTTGCTTGGACAAAATAAAGATGCATTGATTGCTTCTCTTTTGATGTCGATGAGTGATTGATAAAGCTGATGGGTTTGCTGGAGTTTTCTCAAATGAGACTTGAACACCTGATCATATTTTCAAAGCTGTTAACAATAAATTGTTAACAAAAAATATATCTCAATTAACAAACCAAGAAAAGAGTACAATTGCAACCCTGAGGCAAAACTATCCAAATAATTAATATCAGGTACGAAAATGGATGTAGAAGTAAGTGTGAACGACTAAAGACAACCAAATTGAATGAAGTAGATACCACTTACCAAGCCAATAGCAAGTAAGGCAACATAAAGAAACCCGCATGAAACAGCTTGGTAATAAAGCTTCTCCAAAGGTCATATCTGTAGACAGTATGAATGAAATATAATTATTATTTTGCTAAAAATCAAATTTTCATTTGTATGAAAAGAAAAATACTTAGACTAAAATTCCCTTATTCCCTACATTTTTAATCCATGCAAGCCTGCATGAGGAAAAAACACAAATGCGAAGATGTGGATTAATGCATAAGACTGTAGTCTACGGAATTACAACCAAAATATTAAAAATTTCTATAATACACAATAAAATATGAATCATAATTTATATCTAATGCGTGAGAAAAAGGAAAAAGATGCATTTTATGATAAAACAACCTAATATTAATGATAACAAATACTAGCCAGCATCAATCAATATTTTATCCTCACAGTCTAAACTGTTTCCTCCACAAAATGATTTCCAAACCAAAAATAGTTTTGGACACTTTAACCATGCATATCTCTATATTGAAAATGACAAAATAAAAACATTTACATCAGACAAAAGAAGACTTCGCCAATGCTGGCATTGCTTTTGATTCACAAAAAGATAAAATGGTAAATGCATTACATCACATCTATGAGTAATAACTAATAAGCATGCTCCAATGCATTTACCCCAAGCGAAAGCACTAAGTATTTTGACCTGGAAGTATTTTGATAGCGTGCTCACGGAATAGCTTATAAAATAGCATTCTCTTAGACTTGCCAGAATTCTATGCAATATCGTCCTGCAAGTATTTGAATTTTTTTTCAATATACATCATAGAGTGGCACATATATACATATGTACGTATACATGACCATTCAGTTTTTTAGAACAAATTTTGCAAAAATACAGATTTATAGACTGAAATTACTATGCACCTGGTAATTTGATATATACATATATACATATACATGACCATTCAGTTTTTTGGAACAAATTTTGCAAAAGTACAGATTTATAGACTGAAGTTACTGTGCACCTGGTAATTTTGCACAAACCAGAAGATCAAACTTCTTGCTGGTTGCTAATCCGAAAAACTCAGACATGTCAATTCTCTTGGCCTTCATTTCAAGGTCTGAAGGCAGCTCCCAAATAAAGTTGAACAGCAACAAGGCAAGGGTGAACTCTATAGTTGCCAAACCAAACATCATTCCTGGACATTTCCGTTTCTGATAGCCCCTCTTTAACCTCACAGGCTTCTCTCACCTCTTGCTGTTCCTTCTTCATCATGAGAGGATTCCTCACCCGCTCCGCCATTGCCCATTGTATGGTTGTCGTCGTTGTTTCATATCCTCCAGCAAACATGTCCTATAAAACAGTAATGAATCTTCATGTTCAGTTTGGCCCTACCTAAAACTAAAAACTTCCCTGTCTGTAATGAGTTAATGTTATTTACAAGCCAAATTTTATTATGTTTTCATTTCACGATCAGTTATCTAATTGTAGTTCTTTTATCTTTGTTGTCTCATGCAAAACGAAATACACAACGATGTATATTCTACTGTTCTATTTTCGTTGTTCAAGCATGTTACTTCACGTCGAAAACATATTGATTGCTACCAAACTATAAACTACGTTCAATGCCTACTTCATCCAAAGTAATCACTTTAATAAACAATCAGTTTAAAAAATTAATGAACTTGTCATTTGAGTTATAAACTTGGAACTTACGGCTACTTTTCAAGCTTCTTAAATAAAGAGTATGAGGTCAGACGTTGATATACATGGACAAAGCATGAATGCAGGAAATTCTGCTGCAATTGATACCTGAGAGGCGATGACACGCTGTCCCATTTTGTAAAGCATCAATATGAAAGGCGATGACACGCTATCCCATTTGAATCGGCTCTGGAATTTGTATTTGCTAAAATAAATTGCTGCAATTGATACCTGAGAGGCATTCCTCTAATTGTTGTTGGATAAATGAGTTTGCAATTCTCCTCTCAACTCATTCATTTGAGCGGAGGCTGCTGCAGCATCAGGTATTCAGAGGCGGATGCTCGCATTTGGCAGCGGGATGAGGTATAAGGCCTGCGGTTGAATTCATAATTTCAGCTTATGTAAGATTATTAATTTTTTTCATTCAAAAAATCCTTCTGGAATATACACCTTGATTATGCTAATCACATACTAAGCTTTTTAAAAAGCAATAAGGAAAAAATAGAACCACTGAATAACTTGGATCAGGCAGATCAGAACGTGTCATTTGTATTATATGCAATGTGTGTTTCTCCTTTGTATGGGAAATAAACGACTGCAATAATGGAAATGTAGGACCCAACTGTACATGGAATGCTCATATGCTTCAGAGGCTTCCAAGAAAAGGTCCAAGCTCTCCTTTTGAATCAATTTACCTGCCGATGGATATATACATTTATAAATTCCATCATGTTTATTTCTAATTTATTGTTTAAAGGTTTAAGAAAAGCTTAAACACGATAGATGCTGGTTTCACCATTCAGACCTGCTTTTTTTTACTTGCTTAACTATTAGTTAAGATCTACTTTAATAAAATATAAACAGACCAATCACATGTTAGTTTAACATGTGAAATCTATATAAAAAAAACTTTGATAAGCCAATGTGAAGCTTAAAAATTAAGGAAACATAGTAAACTTACAAATGATAGATGTCTAGTCAAGGTTACTCTCATGATCATAAATTGCAAGGTTGTTTTCATTTTTCTTTAATTCTCATTCAACCTATATACCACCAATATGGTCTGCGGATACTTGATGTTTAGGACCTTCTTTGTCTTTTCCCAGCCTTTTCCTTTTGACTCCACCATCGCTAAGTCTGTATTCCTATGTTTATCCCTTGAAACAGTGCACCATCCACCTTAATGCCAAGATAGCAAATATGTTAAGATATGAATTGTTTTTAATGTTTATTGTTATGATAGTTAAACAATCAAAAATATCCATTTATGATAACCTGATGCCCCATAGCTCTGAAATACATATTAATGACAGTACAAATTCATTTATGTTGATTATAGGCATGCAATACCAATATCTAGAGCATACTTCATTTTTACTACTGTTCAGTTGGTTTTTTTTTTAAAAAGCCATTGATTTTGGGCTCAACACCAATTCATAAAAAATAAATAAGAACAAAAAACATAAGATTGGTAGATAATTAAAAACAACGAATCAAATTGAGTATTTTTTTATTGCTGTGTATTATTATGGTAATCAATGATTATTACACAAATGCATAGATATCACCATAATTAACAAAAAACATACTATCAAATAATAGAGTTTATATGCGATCATCATATAGCACTATTATGAAATTACTACAGATGATTTATAGTTACATATAGAAGGCAAATATATAACAAGCTTCAACTTTAATCCATTATTACAGGGCATCAGTCGAGTTATTTATAATGCTTCATGAACACAACATGTTGATTATTAGGCATTGTTCATGGTTTTCTATTCCTATTCCTTTTACCATTCACTGTAAATGATGAAAACAATAGCACAAAATATGTAGTAGTTCATTTGAATTACTGGTAGGTGTTAAAGATCACTGGCTATGCGCATCATTTTTCATTTGTTTTTACAACCTTTTTATCTTTTACTCTCTTAATAATCAAGTGTATATCATAAGTTTTGCTATATGAAATACATGCATAGATTCAAGATTTAAATGATGGAGATCCGACAACTTTTATTTCTTTTACATAACACTATACTCAAATTTTTACCTTCATCCAAGTAGTTGCTTATACTAGAGGGTTTTAAGCATAGGGTAGGCATAATTTAGCTGTACATTACATCAAGTTTAAAGAGCTGATAATTTTAGCGTGCACACAGTACACATACTTGAATCATAAAGCTGATCGTTATACATTAGTAAAGTGTATTCATTTCAATTTAGTTTATTGTAAAAGTAGGCAAAGTATGACAGAGACAAAATTGGTGAAAACTGAAAAATACTTAAGTGCAGAAAAATAAATAGAATATCGGTAATTCATTGGTTTCCTTTATATATTGTGACTAGACTATTAAAATTTCTTACTTTTTATCGAAAAGAAAATCATATTAAGCATTAATTTTACTTACCTTTAATCGAAAAGACATTGCATCCAACCGTTCTTCCTCCATTAATCTAGACGGTAGACCTTTAGATTTTCCAATATGTGCAAGCCTTTCAAATGTGAACATAGGATTGAAAGCAAGATCCTCTAATTTTCTAGTTCTTGATAATGCAACAAACATTAAACCAAGACTTTCTTTGTCGCCTATGTCAATGATAGTTTGATCAAGTGTTAGTCCTTGACTTTTATGTATCGTTATCGCCCAACAAAAACCTAAAGGTAATTGAGTTCGCGTGCATGTTGTACTAGAAGAAATTTTCCAATTTACAGTTTGAGGAGTAATTGGAATGATGTTTGTTCCATGTCGAAACTCAATACCATGATATTTATCAAATTGGCCATCACTGCAAGTGGTAGATCATTGGGAGAGCTTGTTGATCGAGAATACACGATATCCACAACAGTACCCATAGCACCATTAACCAACCCATTTTGAACAGAAAGATTAGATCGTAGCATCACTCGAGCACCTACAGAGAGATAAATACAATTTTCTAAACCCTTTGCATCATCCACAGAAGCAGTAGATGCTGTTTCACAATTGTTTAAAGAAGGAATGCGAGCAATGGGTTTTCCAAGTTGAATCAAATGATTTTTGTTATGTTCATTAGCTGTCATTCTTGTTGGAAAAAGATAAAGAGCATTTTTAAAATTTTCCTTCACATCTTCAGATAATGTAAGCCAATCTCTAGTTTTGAAAAGTTTCCAATCGTCTATAGTAGAAGCACCTCTGCTCAATCTTTCTAATGCCCCTCGAAAAGACGCTTGATCATCTCCGGCTTGACGAAATATATAAGATAGCCTTAAACACTTATTGAAACTCATATAAGAAAGCTCGCCACGTTGTTGCATTAGATTCCCGCCTTTCATGTATAACGGACTATCACACACAGGAGGTAGTTGTCTCATATCACCGACTAACACAATTGATACACCGCCGAATATGTCATTAACTGAAAAAATATCACGACATTGTAGATCAATATTTGCATTCATTGTTCTACCGAGCATGCTATATTCATCAATTATAATCAACTTGGTATGTTCAAAATCATCTTGCATGCGACGACATTGCTCCCCTGAAATTTCTTTATAGGAAGACTTCCTTTCTGTAGAGATTGAAAGTTCATGATGTATAGTGCTACCACCAATGTTGAATGCAGCAACTCCATTCAGAGCCATTATACGAACTGCTTTACTATTTCCAAAATGAGTAACAATCGTATGAACAATAGAATTTATAAGAGTTGATTTCCCTGTACTGACTCCACCGCATATAATCATTCGAATTGATTTTCCATCTATTATGGATTTATATATCATATCATGTGCAGTTCGTTGATTTTTAGACAACCTTTCTAAAGGAACGAGAATGGAACCATTTATGCGGTCATTTGTAGAATCAAGAACGGAACGTAAATTGGTATGTATAAAATTACGTTCAGTTTGTATATTAGGATATCGCTGAAGTGATTCATTCCAATTAAATGAGGTATCGAAATCTCTTAAACCTATTTCCACCTCCTCTTCTGGAACAATTAAAGGTCACATTGCCGCCGCCATCATCCATTCCTCTTGTTGATTTTCTTCAATGTCGTTTACATCGTTATTGATTTCAAAATCATCTTCTACGGCATGTGGAAGTGACTGAGGTTGTATCAAACACAGATCAATATATCTATCAGACCAAGTATCAAAGTTTCCTTTTGCTTCATTTAGATTTTGATAATGATGGTGTAGCAACACCTATATTAATAAGTTTGATTAGTTGTATGAAATCCAAAGGTTATAACAATTATTATATAAAAATGAACTATTTCAACAGTTAAGGTATTAAAGGCTATATAGTTAAAGTAACTTTGAAAAGGAAACACTGTTTTATTTACAAAAACAATCTTATGATATTTTAATGCAATCAACAGCAGTAAGAAAATAAAATTAAAGTTGTATTACCTGTTGTTCGCAAAAAAACTCCCAATTTTCACTAAATGGTGGAATATTGCTCTTTAGATCTGGTATTATTCGTACCACTGCCTCTGTTCGTAATTTATGCCAACCTTTATTATAAAAGCGGAAGTTTTTTACCATATCAAACAGTGAGAGATTTTCATGCTCGTGTGGTCGATCCATATATCTCATATTAAAATTTGGATCAGATTCTACCATATCTTCGTCCGCTGTAATATTTCGACGTTTGATCACCGTTGAGAACATGCTTTTCTCGCTTACAGTAAGCTGCACTATTGTTCTGGATGAACGTACTAAAGGATATGACATTAGAAGATGACACACTTCCTGTGCAGAAATGTCTCTTTCAGATACAGTCTTAAGAAGAAGTTTCTTTAATGCGGAGGTAGATGTTTTACATGGTTTATGAACGTTTTCTACTAATGATCTGAATGTATCTATAAACATCTTTGATACCGGTTCAGATTTAGCTGCGTATTTTCCAATATAATTTACCACGGCATGAACGGATAACACCGGAGACCAATCAATATTAGCACGCCAAACCTGAAGTACTTTCCTATTATGAGAGCATAATAAAGGGTCATTACGTTTTGAGATAAAATGAAAGATTTTACTATTTGGAGGATCTTCTACAATTTTAGATTGTGGAATGACATCAAATGGATATTTAAACCGACATGTCATTTGCTTGGTTGTCTTGTGCAATCGCAAACAATAATTTCCACACCTAGAATGACGCGTAACCCAATTTATCAAGTTTTCATAATCATCGTCGTCAGCATCTAAATTTGCATCAGGCGGAATAACCCGTGCGCAAGGATGTTCTTGTGCATTTAATGATTCACCCATATTGGGATTTATTGTACGAACAAGACGATCAAAATATTCAATTATTATAGAATCCTCTGATAAATTTTCACTAACATATGATAAGTTCGGTGCATTCTTGAACCAGAGAAAGCCATGAATATGTCCACTTCCGCGATTTTGCCTTTCAAATCTATACCAAAAGTCAATCACTGAAAACTCAGGTGTTAAGAAATCTTTTATGAACATATGAACCCTTGTTCGAAAAAACCATGCAGCGATGAATGGATTTTCATTTAGTAATTGAGCCTTTCTTTTTCTTTTCACATAGAGATTCAAATTTTCCAATTCATTTGTAGGGTCGAGATATTTATAAAGTTCTGGCCATTGCATATCCGCTGAGCTTAAAGTGAAAAATATTGTTGGAGCTCCTAATTGTTTTACCATTGCGGTTAACTCTTTTAACCTTGCTGACCAATAAGAACGGCTTCCACAGATGACTTTTGCGAAGTAAGAAATACGCTGAGACAACTGTTTATCTCCTGATTTAAACATTTCACAGATGTCTTGAATTAACAGGTCTCCATCCTCTGGATTTTTCTGTACATAAATATTACCAATATCAAGGGCACGACATCTACTAATTGAGTTATAAGCAAAGTATCAAAATCTTGGATCTTTTGCAAATCTCTGATCATGATATTTCATAAGATATTGAAAATATTGTAAAGGCCTAATTTTTCTTGGTCGAGCTTGTCTCAAATCAGCACTTCCTAATGGAAATAATGATGGAAATGCCATGGAGATATACCCAGGAGCATTAAACTCATCAATAGCATTTGATGAGATCGGCATTTGAACAACTGTTCCATGTTTTTCTTGATTTTGTAAAAGAGATAAAATGTGGGCTTGCTGATTTGGTTGTACCGAAGATGTCACAGCGCCTGATGTCTCAAATTCATCAATGCATGTAACTTCATTTTCAAACTCTGGTGGTCCTCGTGCTTCATTTTCAGAATATTGTGTTGAATTTGTCTGCGAATTATTTGGAATATAAGGAAGGGTAGAGGGCACTCCATCGATGGTAGCTCATTAAGAGATATTTCATTAATTTGCACATCAGAGTAATAAATATTATGTGTTTTAAGCAAGAGTATTGCTCGTCTTACATTCTCACGTCTTACTCGAAATTCCTTACTTTCGTGTGTTCCAATTTTGTTGGCAATTAATATTGCGGATAAATTTTCCAACCTGAAAGGAAGAGAACATGCGATTGCATTGATATCTTGTGGGAAATTAATAATATTTCCACTATATTTATATTGTTGCCCTTTAAAACGATAAATTGACAAAATAGGATGAATACGCGCAATTAATATTTGTTCTAAACTTGTTAGACAAGATAATACAGGAGGAACGGATCCGGGTTCCATCAAATTTTCAGAACTGAACAAATAAGGAAGACCATGTTGCGGTTTATCCGTGCAACAATCAGAACAAGAAGTTGTTGAAACGGTTAGATCTGTGAAAAATCGAGAGCAAGCTTGACAATTTTTCCATTGAATATTTTGACATGAGCTTCTAAATTCCTGAGCATTGTTAATTTTTGAAATGGGAGATGAACTATTAATCATGTTTGAGTTTTTACGAGCAGCTCTAAATTCTTTATGTCGTGCAGCATCAAGTGCTTTTCTACGTTGTTGTTCTTCAGTAGTTTCACTTGAACGTCTAGCTCGTTGGGTAGATGCACGATTTCTTCTGTATTTATCCAAGATTTCATCGTATTTCTTAAACATCGACAAGTCTCTATTATATAAAATTTTCGTATATTAGCAGATATCTCAAATTAGTACTTTTAATCAACTATTATAACATTTAAGCTAAATGCCGAATAATATACCTTCCTGAAGCACAGAAAAATCAAATGGACCAAAAGCACCAAAAGAATCATCAAAAATATCAGATGTACTGGAACAAGATGGAGCGGATGCTTTTAACCTTTTGGATGTATCAAAAGTTCCTTTAAAAGAATTGGAATCAACATATAAAGCATTCGAATGTGACAAAGGCTCCTCTCTAGTCATAGGTTTGTTTATTACATCCTGCGATATACGTTTATAATTTAAATTTAGTATTTTTAATACCATATAATAATATTCGAATTAAAAGACCAAAACACATGTTCTTATGCTAAATTTTGACATTATATTTTAAGGTTATAAATTTAAGCAATGAAAACCTGCATAGCTAAACTGATTCTTGCATGGACGTCTTGCATATGGTTGATCCATTCATCATCTTGTTCGTCATTTTTTGGCAAGGGAAATGCATTTAAATCAATATTATGCATATCACCTACATGTGCAAAAATTAATTTATAAATATCACAATTGATAGAAAATTTAATGTTAATTCTAGTAATTTGAATGTTCAACACAAAATATTTAATGATAACTAATGTTGAAGGAGTCACCTTGATCTCTAAGCTGTGTTTTTTTTAGAGTGACTTGGCAATATGAATTATTATCTAATGGTTGGTCATTGTCATTGTTGGATGAAGGCATAACATTCAAATCAATGTGATTCGTATCATATGCCTTATACCTGCTTGAAAAGTAAAAAAAGCAAGAATTAGATTTGACTTCAATTATCATTTATATGAACATATCAAATTTATTTAAACGAAAACAACATGATAAAAACGAAAATCTGAGAAATGATGAAAAATTAACCGCTCGATGGACAAACTGTGATGCCGTCACCTCTGTGATTTGACTGATATCTTCTTGAAATGGTAACTCGTCATCAGTAGATGAGGGCAATGCATTCAAATCAATTTGATGTGCATTTTGAGTCATTTCTCCTAATTTTAAAAAATAAAAACATAATGAATCAAAAATATAAAGTTATGAGACAAGATGAAGAAGAAATAACAACGAGCACAGTGGACAAGCACAGTGGAAATCATCGATAATACTAATTTGAATTCAAAACGCGTGATTGCAAGAATATATGGTATGCACAACGTAAAATAAAATGATGAACTTCAAATCGAAAGGTTATAAAATTAACAATAAATATATATAGTGAAATGCATACCCGAAAGACTGTTTCAATTGTTCTAAGAGAGCTTGAATTGATAGTTTGAAACGATGCAGATAATAGAAATAAAAACATATGCATGTAGACATTGCACAAGAGGGACTAGAATTTGAATGATACAATATGCAATTACTGCAAATCATTAAGAATTGATTTGGTACTGAGCAAATTATTCAATACCACCATGTTCAATATTCTGGCAAAAACAATTTATGTTTTTCCAAAAGAAAAAAAAGAAAAAAAAAGCCTTTTCTCTAATGATACAATTTTCATACAACGTCCTCTTTGGTATTCTTTTTAACGACTTAAGTTAAATTGTTATTTTAAGTAGTTAGCATTTAGTATTCATAACTTGAGTTGAATGTAGATCAAATTATTTGGTTTTACATATGATAAATTCAAAAATTTAAAACAAATTTGGAAAATTATGCAAGAGCAGGACTTCTAAATTCCCAAATGAACATATTCTGCAAGTCATTCTCTACAAATCAATTCATCGTATATACAGAAGAAAAAAAAATCTCATCAAGAACATTTGTTGTCCAGAAAATTACAAGATATTATTAAAAGGAATTTTTCCATGCATTTACTGAAATCAACAATTCAGTTTTGGCAAAGCTTTTAATGGTTCAGAAAATCATTTTTGCAAGAATTGTTTTCCAAAAATAAAAAAAATGATTCACGGCAAAGCACATTTTGACAGCAACAATTAAAACACACGCAGCTTATTTGAAACAATTAAAACACACGCACCTTATTTAAAGTGGTGGATCAATTCGAGTTAGTTGCTGCTGATGAATATTGCTCCTTTCCGTGGTAACAAATAGGCAAACTGAAACTGCGAGATCTGAGATTATATTGGTAAAATTCGTAGAGGAACGAGGTTTGAGGAACGAAAATTTGGGAGAAGAATGAAAAATTGCGAGAGCAACGAGGTATGAAGAGGGATCTGCAGAAGAAACCATGATTTTATCGCGTGAAACAGGGAAGGGAGGGACCTGCAGAAGAAACCACTATTTTAGGGAGAAGGAAATTATTGCGTGAAACAGGGAACACGTTTTTTTGGCTTCAGACGAAAATTGATATCAACCCACAGTAGGGCAAACCTCCCAAACGGTCGGTTTGATTATGTTTGAAAGCTTTGTTGGATCTTTAGGCTTATGGTAGAACGATGTGGTTCTTTAGTTCTTGCGGCTTTGTTCTTGGGTTTATGATGGATCAAGGTGGGTTATCTCACTATTTGATTTTTATATATTGTGTGTATATGTTGTTTACAAAGCATAAAGTTGAAGCAACATTCACCTAGTAAAATTATAAATTTTCGACTGATCGCAAATGACAACTTCATATCATGCAGCATCACTTATGTTACCTCCTTAAATATGTGATGTGGCCTTACATAGATGTGTAAATGATTTTTTAAATTATGTGTGAAGTATGTTTGGAAATATTTGAAGCGATAGTAGTCGTTATAAGCGCACTTTCGAATCCCTTGTTTTCAAGATTATTTATAAATAAACTAAAAGTTATCCTTAGGAATTTCTTTTCATGATTTTTAGGTACCCTATGGATAGTATTTACTACAAAAATTTCAAGTTTTAAGTCATTTTTAAAAGTGTTTAAAACCTCTTTTTTGGACAAAGCCAGCGAGGTTGAATTGCCCCTTCCGTTTATTTATATCATAAGTCATAACTTACAATATAAATGAGAGTCTAAGAAAAGAAAATTAAATGGAGATAAGTTAGGAGAAGAGGAAAATAAAATGCTATATCCAACTAGCATATGAGGAAATTTTGATCTCATTGCCTATGGAGCTGCATATTACATGGTACAATTGCACTTTGCTTTTGGTCTTATTATTAAAGATCCTTTGATTTATTTCATTCCAAATTTCCTTCAATACTACTTTTAGCAGTATAGGCATCACATAAGCTGCTTCTTCCTTCCATCTCGTGACCTTGTAGATATTATACCATTCCTCATTATTGTCCTTCCTCGGTGGAGATAAACCATCTCTCTACCTAATTTTTCCCCATAGAAAGAAGGAGTACGGGCAACCAAAGTATAGATGCTTTATGTATTCAGGGGTTGATTGACACATGAAACGTTATTCCTTTGCTTTGATGCTTTGACATGGTGTGCAGTGCATTGTGCTGAACTATCCAAAGATGGGAATTTAAGCGGTCACTAGTTTTGTAATTCCAAATTCTTTTGAACCACCTTATCTTATTCATTCGATCCTCACCATACATGAGGGAGTATACGAGATCAATAGAGTGTTTCTTCATTTGTTCAGACTAGTCATATTTTTGTTGCTGACCAAAGGCATTTACGGAACTGTTATATTTGTTCAACAAATGATTTATGAAGAAAAATAATTTGAGAGGAAGAGATAAAAAGTTTTGAAGAAGACAATATTTTATTGTTTTTATTTATTTATTTATACATGATTGACATAATACTCATTTTATACATGCATTTTCTATTTGAAAGAAGGATTTGGATAAGATCACAATAAATCCTTTCCAAACATGAACAAATAAGAAAAACAGGAAACATAATTTAATGCAATATTAAACACATGCAATTTAATGAAAGTTTAATTTATTCCAACAATGTCTCCCCTAAATTAAAACTTGCTCCTTACTCCAATCTTTTTGCATTTCTCATGCGCTAAGCTCCTTTGTCAAAATATCAGCTGCTCACTTGTTTAAAAATTTTGATTCTTTTATACCTCATATGCTTTGGTAGGAACAAAGTAATCATGCAAGCTTTCTTTTTTCTTTTCTGGTTCTTTCTCATTGTCACGGTCTTCCATTCGATTACACAAATTTTTGTTGAACTCCTTTCATTTTGTCTTTCTTTACTGCCATAAAATACTCCAAAAAGTATATGCTTTATCTTCCATCTTGTTCCCGTGCAATGAATTTTGAATGAGTCATATATGATATCTTTGAATTCTTTTAAGAATTCTCTTTTGCAAACATTAACCCATTCAATTTCTTTCCAAATATGCTTATGCTTCAAATCTCCACAACGCTCTTCAATTATGACTGTACATGCCTTTGCAAGAACGTCTTTTCCTTTCAGAATGAGAGGCATAGTTGCTTCTTGCACTTTAGTCATCTTCTCAAATCCAACAACTTTAATTCCTTTTAGTGACAACTGAGAAATTGAGCATTGATCAAACCTTGTATTAGAAAAGTGACTTCCATTAACTTGTAGGACACTAACATCTTCCTTATTAACAACACCTCAGTCATTTAGTTCTTTATCCTTAACTTTGTCATTTAGTTCTTTATCCTTAACTCTCTCTTCTTTTTTCTTTTTTACTTCCTCTTTTTCACTCTTCTCTTCGTTCTTGTCCTTGTCTTTCGCTCTATTCTTCTCTTTCTTCTCCTTAACATCGTCTTCTTCATTTTCATCTCCTTTACTTTTACCTTTCTTTTCTTCTTCGTCCTTCACTTCTTCATGTTCATCCTTTTTGTGCTTATTCTTCTTTTCTTTCCCTTCTCTCTTCTCTTTTGCATCATTCTCTGCATCTTCTTCTTGATTTCCTTTCTTCTCCGTTCCTTTCATCTTCTCTGCCTCTCTGCCTTCATCCCCATTTTCTTCATTTTTATCCTTCATTTCTTTTGCTTCCTCCAGTTGGTTGTCATCCAACCACTGTATTGTAGCTTCAACTGCGTCCTCAATTTTCTTCTCATCACCAGAATTCAGCTTCCCACCAATCTTCTCATCATTGATCGTGTTTCTCATATTGTAAGCATAGTTTTCCATTGCATTCTTAGCTTCCACCTTCTTCTTATGTGTCTCAACCGCAGGCTCATTGTCCTCAAGCTCTGACTTTTCCTCTGGTTCTTCCTCTTTAGAAGTTTTCTCTTCTTCCTCCTTTTTTAACGTGTTTTCTCTCTCCACCTTCTCCTTTTCTTTTACTTCTTCATCTGCCTTTTTAGCTTTGATTACTTCATTTTCAGCTTCTTTTCTTTCATCCTCTTCTTCCTCTTCTTCGACCTCCTCTTCATCTCCTTCTTCTGCTTTTGTGTTATCCATTGCATACACTTCTTTCAATAAATTCCACGAATCTTTTGCGAATTTTTCTCCAAGAATATGGTCGAAAGCTTCTCTATCAACGTTCTCACTCATCAAAATCCGAGCTTGAAGATCTTTCCATCTCAAGCTTACAAATGCTTTACTCTCTTTCTCCGTCATGTTTTTAACATTTTTTGGCCATTCGTAGCCACTTTCAACGATCTCCCAAAGCCCTTTGGAGATCAATTCTTCTTTCTTTTTATTACTCCACTCTTCGAAATTTTCTTTTGTGAGGACAAACGGTGAGGAGAATAGAAAAGCCATAGTCTCAACCAGGCTCTGATACCAATTGAAGAAAAATAATTTGAGAGGAAGAGATAAAAAGTTTTGAAGAAGACAATATTTTATTGTTTTTTTTTTTGATTTATACATGATTGACATAAGACTCATTTTATACATGCATTTTCTATTTGAAAGAAGGATTTGTATAAGATCACAATAAATCCTTTCCAAACATGACCAAATAAGAAAATTAGGAAACATAATTTAATGCAATATTAAACACATGCAATTTAAAGCAAGTTTAATTTATTCCAACAATTTATTGTACTGTTACTGCTTCTAGATAAGCTGATCTTGCCATCAATGATATAGTTAGTTGCTCTAGCATTTATATGTATACCACTCTGCATGACATCTTCATACGACAGCTAGTTCAACAAAAGCACTCCAATTTGTAGCCATGGTGTATGACAGAATTTAGCTATGCTCTGATTGGTTAGTTGCACTTTAGAAAATGGAAACACTCTATCTCTTACTTTCAACATAGTTTTCCATACCCAACTTCTTGCAGGCTTTAGGGTTACACTCCAGATTTATGCATTTTTGAGGTTATGTTGTAAGCACCATTCCACCCTCATCGTTTTGGACTTCATAACCAGACGTTCAAAATGTATTGATAAAGCAGCATAATTCATACAACAATATTTTTTAATGCCAAGACCTCCCTTACTTTTAGGTTTCTCAAGCTTATGGTAAGAAATAGGAAGAAGTTTGTTTAAATGTATAGATCTAGTCCATAAGAAATTCCTTATTGCACTTTTAGTCATAGTCCATAGTTTATTTGGAATGAGGAATGATCTGCACCAATAGATGGTCATTGAGAAGATATCTGTACTTAGGACAACTAATCTTCCTGGATGGGATATGAATCTTTTTTCCCATCTTATCAAAATTATCGTGATTTTCTCTTATAAAGGAATGCATTGAGCAACAATTATTATTTTGGTGGCTAAAGGAACACCAATATAAGTTGAGTTGACATCAATTAGAGTCATTTTGGTGATATTCAAGCACATAGTAATTTGGTTTTGCGACACACTAGAAAGTAATATCTGGGATTTATCATGGTTTAGTTTTAACCCAAAGAACGAGTGAAATGTGTGGAGAGTTATCATTATAGTTTGAAGAGACCATTGAGTTCGCTTTGCAAAGATCATCAAATCATTAGCAAATGCTAGGGTTGTTATCGTTGGCACACTGCATTTTGGATGAAGCATGAAGTTTTTAAGATGGACCTTCCTTTCTACCTCAAGGGTTAAAGTCTCAATAACAATAATAAATAGATACGCTGAGATTGGGTCACCTTGCCTTAACCCATTATACCCTCTAAAATAACCAATAGTGTGCGCATTGAAGACTAAAGAGTACTGATAGTAGATATGCATAGATATATCCAATCAAGGAATTTTCAAGGAAGTCTCATTCTTTCCATAATCCACATAAGAAAATCCAATTGACGGTATCAAAGGCCTTCCTTATATCTATTTTTAGCATGGCACTGGGGGATAGATTTTTCCTAGCATAACCATTTAAGAGTTCACTATTTAAAATGAGACATGATCAAGGATGTTTCTATTGGTAGAAAAGCATCTTTGTTTGGAGACATTATTGCTTGAGTCTGGAGGCAAGTATCCTTGAGATGGCTTTGTAAATCACATTACAACAGGCTATTGGTCTGAAGTGGGTTAAGCAGTTAGATTTTTGTTTTTTTGGGATTAATGCAAGATTAATGGAATTAATGGAGCTGAGCATCTTTGAGATATCAAAAAAGGTTATGGGCTACTTTAAGGACTTGGGGAGAGATAGTATGCCAGCAATGTATATAGAAAGAAGCAGTGAAACCATAAGGGCCAGGTGAGGAAGATTTTCTCACGGTGAAAACAGATGTTTTAAGGTCTCCAACGGTTACTAGAGAGGTCAAAAAGCTTTGCATTTGAGAAGAAAGAGAGGGTATTGCTAAGTTAGAGATAAAGGAGAGGCATGGTTCATTGGGTTGTTTTCCAAGAAAATCAGTGTAGTAAGACAGGAAGCATCATCAATCATTGAAGGGGTGTTGTGAGACACACTATGCATATCAATTATATTGTGTATTTGAGATTTTGCTTGCTTGATTTTCAGTGAGAAATGGAATAACCTAGTATTTCTTTCTCTATTTGTTGCCTAGTTTTCTCTCAATTTTTGCTGCACCAAATTTGCTTCAGTTTGCAGAGCTTTTTCCAGTTGCTCAATTATTTATTTCTCTAATATATAACTATTGATCAGCATTGGGTTGGAAGTTTATCTTCTAAACCTTCAGAAGTTTTTTTTGTTAGCTCTGAGGAGAATTTGTTACATGCACCAAAGACTTCTCTAGACCATTTCCTTAAAGTATCTTTAGTATTCTTTAACTTCTTTTGTAGATTGTACATTGGTTAAATCTAGTCACAAAGATCGTGCTTTCCAATCTTATTAGTAACCACACTTTTGAAAACATTGGAATGTTGTAATAAACATTTAAGTGTCTAAATTTTATATTTAAAATTAATATTTTTCTTAAGTCATTCAGAGATGTTTCCAAGCCTATTTAAAGGTACTCCTAAAGTTTATATATATATATATATGAGTTTTGGAGAAATAAAGAAAATGCTTAACACTAATAAGCCAACGAAGCAAGCTTATATACTTATGAAAGTTAAGATTGTTGTTGAGTAGAGATGGAGCTATAGAGCTCACTACCTACCGGCTTCTCTCTTGGTCGAGGAATAGCCAAGTCGCGAATTTTGAAAACATGTTAAATGTACAGTTTCGTTTTCAATAGTACTATACTTAAAACTAAAATCCAATCAGGTTGATTTATCTATTTAAAAGATTCAAGAATGAAGTTTTTAGAATGATTTTGACATGCAATCGATACACTAACTTACCTTGCTTTACTCTTGAATGAGGAATGGTTAAACCGGGAATGTTAGAAATGAGTTAAGTGTACAAATCTTAATTTCTATAAGCAATCATTTGAAATGGATAGTCAATTATTCAACTATCGAGCTCAACTTAGTATTAACTTAGTTCTTTAAATGAATGTTTTATAAATAAACATAATTTAAATGATTTTTAGTTGTTTGTGACAATGTGTTAATTTTGTCTTTGAACCATCGTAATTATACATATAAAGTGAATAGATCTTTATCAAATATTTTAAAGGTAATCTTTAGTAAAATGATTTGGGTTTATTGTGACAATATGTTAACTACATTTGCCTTCAACCCTCTTGGATTATACTTAGTAATATAATTGGATCTTTATATTGATTTCTTTATAGATAATTAGAGGAAAAGTTTTCCATTCGTAGTAATCAATGTTTAAGCAACATTCTTTCAAAGTCGGATTATATTTTAAGAAGGAAGAATATGGTTTAAGTGTTTTTGAATATACTTCGATATTTAGTAATGTGATTTTAAAAATAGTAATGACTATTGAATCTTCTAGAATAAAGATATTTGTTGACGTGCAAATGTTGGCTTAACATCCAACAAGTTCCTAAATAATGAAACTAATTGTCTAAAATGGAAATAAGTGCGGCAATGTGAATGACACAGTGTTTATAGTGGTACGGCCCACGAAGTCTTACGTCCACTTTGAAAGACTTTTCTCTTTGATTATCCTCTTTGTACAAGTTTACAATGGTAGAAACAATAGTTACATGTCAATACAACGACAACGATGAAAACAAAGTTCTAGTTCATCCAAATTAGAGGTAAGTTCCCTATTCCCAAAATGCCTATGCAACTCAAAATAGCCCAAGTGTCCAAGATGAAGCTTCTTCTTCTTCCTAAAGTGATAGAGTATGCTTGATAAGTTCTAAGAATATTTTCTTCTTCCCAAAGTGTTCGAAGAGCTTGGAACCAACCCTCACCACGTTGCAGAATGGTGGGCATTTATATGAGAGGAAAGGCGGGTGAAGCAGGTAGGCGCAGGTGAGGTCATGTGGCGTACAACCCATATTTCGTAACCGGAGATCGGTATGACTCCTGGAGACTTTTCCAATTTCTAGCTCTCATGTTTGAGGCCCTTGTGTCACTCTTTCTCCTCTATCTTTGTATCCTCTGACTCCTCCTTGTGCTTATCGTATCCTGCTAGTAACGTATAATTTGGTATCCCTGGTGGCTTTATAACTTTGTTTCCCTGTGGTTTCTTCACTTCGTATCTGGTGGGATACAAATACGGAATGAAAGGGGGATACGAATACGAGATGTGGGAGGAGGAGACATATACAAAATTGGGAAGGAACGACGTATGCCGATCCAGGGAGTCGTATCTTGGGGATACAAATTTGTATAACTTAGTTACGAAAACTTTGCTATCGTATCCGCTTAAAAATCCTTTTTATAACTTTGTTACGAAAACTCGAGTTTTAGTATTAAAACCTGTTCATAAATTCTTTCACAATTCAATTCAATTGAATAACCACTATACTTAAATTATTATTAATTTACTTCATCATTAACTACCGTATAAGTGGTTAACTTCTTTATTTACTAAAATAAATAGTAAATTTCCTTTAAAAATCTTATTAAAATTAAAACAAATATTCATTAACTATTTCATTAGATAAATTCAAAACAAACTGATTTAAAAATCGATCCAGTTAAAATGGTTGACTTTGTCAATTCAAAACATGGTTATCTTGTTAACTCGTTCCAATTAGTCCTTTATTTAAATTAGATAATAATGTAATTAATTTAAATAATTCCATTTAATTGTTTCTTAAAAACAATAAACCTCAGTTATAAATCATTATATTAATCCTTGCTCACTTGCTTATTTATCTTAGTAATATAAGAATTAACTTTCTAAAATCATTTACTAAGTAAGATGAGGCACGTGCGTTGCACACAACTGCTTTTTGGTACAACAATGGTGATTAAAACAATCAACATATATATGTTTGGTTTATTTCCCCTTTATAAACTTCATTTTAATTAATAGATTTAAAAAAATTATATTCAGTTATAAAATAAATTTATAACTTCATTACGGTCGATTCATCCAACAGTAAATCCATATTACAATGATTGATTTATAGGCCATGTACTACCAATTACTCAACCAATATCACCCATTGGTTTAAAATGGAACAAATGTTAAATTTCAGGTCAACAGTCAACAATCAAATCAATCATTTCAAACAGACGTGTTTAAATTGTTCATATAATGATAATATGAAAATAACTAACATTAAATGTTTTTGAGAAATCCCGTTGGATCCCTCCAACCTGTCCTTCCCTGCATCCAAAATGGTTATCTCAACATAATATTATTCAATTCAGTTTAACTGATATAACAGTAAATAACAGCCATTTAACAACAACCAATTTATTTAACATTAACAAAACAATCTAGATGATTCACTAAATTTAATACGTTTATTTTATAAACGTGACTAACAAGGTAAGTTACCTTTATTGGGACCAATTATTAAAATAACAATTTGGTGTTTCACCGAAATTAAACAACAGTTTAATTTTGTTGGTTAACTCAATATATGAATATATAATTAACAAATGAACAAACAACCAACCATTAGCAACCATAGCACACAAAATAAAGACCCAACTTATATAAAATATAAGTAGGGAGAACCGAATGAGTTTAACACACCTTGATTTCGTTTTTTGAACGGTTCGATTACAACTAAATTAAACAGCTGTTTAATTTAACTATAAATTACTGTTATCTCCGTTTCTGTCCAGAACAGTTCCAAAATGTAGATCTCCTTACCACGATTCCAATGCATATTTATTTGGTTAAATTTTGATCACATAAGCAAAAGATATCAAGATATAATTATATGTATATGATTTAAACTAATAAATAAATCTCTTAATTATTTGTATTAATATTATAATTACTCTCTTATACATGTTATCAGGCCGATTAACTTTGGTTTCCAGTTCTCTCCGTTACCCTTCTGTTTGAAAACCCTGATCCCTACACCTAGTTCAAACTGCACAAACCATAATGTTATTGTTATATGATTTAACAAGGAATCCCTTAACTATATATATTTACTATGGTTAATTTAATTACTTAATAATCAAATGTCAAGTTGATCAAAAATCTTCCTCAGATCCAATTTTTGTTGCCTTTTTCACGCGTTGGTGCTCATGCCATCCTTTACTGCTTCCTTACGTTTTGCACAAATCACATTTTCATACACTTGAGTTTTGATTAAGCAATTAGGTCTTAGTTATCATTAACATTAACTTACTCATACTTAAATTGTAACAGCCGCACTTCTTTATTTGAATTGATTAACGCCAACTTTACTTTCTCCTGCTACCATTCATTTTGGCCAAAACCTGCTTCTCTTCATGTATACAACATCTTGTCACTCCAGACTACTTCCAAAACATAACCAGTTTTTTTTTTTTTTTTTTTTTTTTTTTTTTTTGGCAAAGCCGACCGGTTTTTAAGGTGACCGCAAACACCTTTTATTATAACCAATAATAAAATACATGAAGTACAGGTGATTGAGGTTAACAATCAGCTATGGTTTTTAAGGTAGCCTGTCTACCACTTACATATAAAAAGAAAAACAAGAGCTAAGCAGATTTGCTTAAACTACTATGCGTTGTCAGAGAAACTAATCTCCAACAGCATCACCTGGTGTAACTTCCTGCACGGCCTCAGCAAAGTGGGAAGCCAGATCAGACACAAAAAAAGGTGAGATCTCAGAATATAGAAGACTTCTGTCCCATGCTGAGTCGTGAAGTAATTGCTCGTTGTTCTTGCCATCATCTCCATCCTTCGCTAAAATAAGCCCTCCATCTTCCGCATGGTATATTAATTTCCGTGTTACATCTTCCTTGTCTAAATGAATGTAATATGTTCCTTCACTTATCTTGTGTTTCATACCTGTGTTGTCATGCGTTAGAATCCTTTCTATTTTGTTCCAACCAAAACTTTGACCCGCGGTTGGCATCTTATCAGTCTTATCACTACTAACCAAGTTACTAATAGGAGGAATAACAACAGGCTTGACTTTGGGGACCCAAATCATAGGAGGTGCACGGGGTAGAGGAACTTTCTCATTCTGAATTTTGTCACTTGAAGCAGTACATTTCTCTTTAATATGACCGAAAGATTTGCATTGGCTGCATATTTCTGGAATCCATTTGTATGTCACATCGACAAAATAGTAGTGTCCTTCAATGCATACCTTCAACTGGTTTGGAGGAGGTTTATCTGGAGTAACTTCAATCAACGCTCTCGCAAAAACAAGATTTCTCCTTGCTACAGTGTTGGAGTCAAAGCATTTGAGCTTGCCGATATGACATGCAAGCCAATTGAGTCCAATAAGAGGTTGAAGAGCTGAGGGGACGTTGTTAAATTGAGCCCACACTGGAATGGAGAGTACCTGGTCACGAGCTCTATCCACAGAAGCATACCAAGGCGTGACAATGAACGGCTTACCTCTAATAATAGAAGGGGCTGCTACTAAGACCCTATGCTTTTCAGCATTAGATGAGAATTTCATATAGTACACACCATTAACATAAGTGATCCATAGCTGCCCGTGTAGCCGCCAAGCCCCACGACACGCTTCTCGCATATCAAAATTTGGTGTTTTTGAATCTAAAAAGAATCCAACAATATGGTCTTTCCAAAAGTTTTTCGCTTCATTGAGAATTTCGATCGGTGGTGTTGGACCGGACTCAAGGCCAGGAATGGTGAAATGTGTTGGAACATATACTCCGGCAATGTTAGGTAAGGTTTCAAAGAGTGATTTCCAGTTTGGCGTACTGGGCTTGACATTCTGCCGAACGTTTTGTGAGCATGCCTGTGTCCCAAATTCCTCATGCGGCACTGCATTACCAATTTCATTTTCACAATTCCCATTCATAATCACTGAAGGCTCAGAACTGCACTCAGCAGTTCCAACAGTGATGGTGTTCACTGCGTTGACACCAACAACCACAGGAGACTCCATAATAACCGCATTTTCACTTTCATTAGCTTGTTCCCCCAAAATCATTTGACGAAGTGACGTACCTTGGTTAATCGTCCAAGAGGGTTTAGCAGCTGCAATCATGGAGGAGATAACGGTTGCTTCAGATATCGGAGGAAGCTCAATCGAGAGATGGAGACCCTTAGGAATTTCACTCAGTAGAGATCCCATAGCTTCAGCGGAAGCAAGTTCAGGGGGTGGACTCTCCGACGAGTCAGAATTCGAAGCCATATCGATTTCAAGGTCAGCGACGGATTTCCTGAAATGGCGCCCAGATCTAGTACTAGATTTATCCGAACGAGACCCAGTGTTGAGTCGCGACTTAAAGTTCTTGCTCTTGACCATCGACAAGGAAGCGGAAAGAAAGGCGAAGAGAGAGAGAGAATGATTTAGAAATGGAGAGAGGGGAGTCGAAGTAGGTCTGTCGCCATTAAGGTTCTTTTTTGAAAGTTTTTTGTCTTTTGTTTCCTGAAACATAACCAGTTTAGTTCCTACGTTCCCTTTTTTCTTTACATAAATGTCGATCCCCTTCTTCACTTCATGCCCAGTTTCGCATGCAGCTCTCTCTCCTGTCCATTATCTTTGAAACCATTCCTCCTTCACAGCTACCCAGAACCGCGACCACCGAAGTGCTCCTCCGCTCCAATCCTTACGCGTCGCCAACAACTGCCTCGAACAGCTAATAGTTCGTTGTTCCTTTATTCATCATCGTCCAAAAATTCACGCACCAAACATTTGCCATCGCTACTCCTCACCACGACCATCGGAAGTGCATCAGAGAGTGCCACTACCATCACTTGAACGTCGTCTGTACCCACGCCAATAGCCACTCCACTCGACGTCAGCCCTCTTCCAGAAAATGGTTGCAAAGTCAGCTCCATTCACCTCGTTTTCTGAATGCCTTAGCCCACTAACGATGATCACCTCCGTTCAGAGCCTTGAGCTCGAACTGGTGATGGGATTGGTAGTTGAATCCTTTTGATTTTAGTTGGTAGTTTGAGAGATCGAAGGGAAGAATGTTTAGAATGATGTTGTTCGTTTATTGTTAAATGGCAGCCAAAATTAACATTGACCAGTGAACGAAAATATTAGGGTTATGACCTTAGTGTAGTATATATAGGGGTAATATTTAAATATTATATTATTATAAGAAACTTCAACAGAAAGTAACATAAAAAAATTACCACATACGACTTCTGTTTTTCGATAAAAATGCTAATCCTAGCATAGTAGAAAAATATTCCGGACCCAATGAGACAAGTTTCGTCGAATTCCGAGGTCGTTTGTGAAAAGTCCTTTATAAATATCGATGAAAAATCAAGTGTTTAAAATTCCTATAATTACAGAAAAGTCCAAAAAATATGAGACCTTGACATTTTACTAGACCTCTTCCTAATGGATCCAATGAATCTTGTGTCGTTAAATTTGGAGTTTGCTTGGCTAGTCGTTTATTCATTAAAAATTACCCTTGTCTAAATTGTATAAACAATTAAATAGAAACAAGGACGTTTTTGGCCAATGAAGACACATACGATATACGTTTGCCATGAAATTTTATTTTTTGACAATAATTTGACGATACGGTTCTAATGAAACAAATTTCGCCGAAAACGGTGACTGTTTGAAAAATGCCTATTTTTAACACTATAAAAATATCAAATAAATATTAATTAAATTCCAAAATAATTTAATTAAATAATATTAAATTCTTATAATCATAAATATCCAACTGGAAATATCCTATAGCTTCAAATATAAATTATACAACTCGATATTATCAATTTCGAGTGAAACGATGTCCAAATTATATTAAATCCTTTTTAAAAATATTAAATAAATGTTATAATTTAATAATGATTTCCATAACGACTATTCTAAAATTTATTTGGACATAACTTACAATCTATAACACGAAATCTTGATTTTTCTCTTCCATATGAAAATTATCATCAATTAGATTTTAACGTTTCTTATTTCACAGAAATCCGACTTATATAGGATCCGGTATATCTATTTAAAGTTCAAAACCCAATATTACGAACTGTCGCTCCATTTCGAGTTCGATTATAATTATATATAAATTTATCATTCAAACTTCGTTTTAAATAAACGAATTCAATATTAAAATCCATTAATATTCCAAATAAAATATTTAAAATAATAAATTAAATTAAATATTTGACTACAAAAAGTATGGGACATTACATTCTTCCCCCCTTAAAAGAATTTCATCCGCAGAATTAATAAGGTAAGAAAAATGTTACAACCCATTTAATTTAAAATATAATTTATTTTAAAATTAAAAACCAATTCACTACTATTATTATAAATTTTCAAAAATATCGAAAATTTTCTAACTCCTTTGATTCCCGGAAAAATTTGGCAGAGTCTCCCTTGTACGGAGTGACATCTGCGATATCGCAAGAACAAATAATATATATACATCGACTACACGGTCGGAAAACAAAAACCAAAACCCAAAATTTTATATTTCCACGTAGGCATACCTTATGCGAGCGATATTGAGCAAACTTGCTCAATCTATGTGCGATTTACTCAACCAAAATCTAATTCTCAAAGTCATCTGCTACCTGTACTTAACTCGGTTCAACATATAAGTAACAAATATATGAAAATTTAAACAACACTTCATTTATCAACATGTAACTACACCCGTTTCCAAAAATCAAATATATAACATTCGTTCGCAAATACAGGGATAAATCATTAATTTTAATTCACAAGCAGTTTCATTCCAATTTATAATACTGGAATTTATTCTTTAGTTTATAATTCATTCAGCTCCATAATTTTTTTGATTATTTCTATTCAAACAATCTACCATCCAATAACAAACAATTCACAATCAACAACCAATACACGACCAAATCAATTGAATTTACATCCAATATTAATATTTATTTTATTTTAACAAATTTGAACATCAATCAGTTAATGTCCGATTGATTTCCATTTCATTATATTATTAAATTTCAAGTTCCAAATTAATTATTTAATTTCAATATTAATCTAAATTTTAATTCCACTTAACCAAGTTAAGTGCCAATTCAAATTTGTAATCGAATTTGAATATCATTCAAATCAACCAAACACACACACATATATATGTATGTATATATCAATAATTTTATTAAAATTATTTCTTTTCTATACAAAAGTATATTTTGGGTAAAATTATTTCATTTACCCTCTTTTACAAAACAATACTATTTCCATTGATAGTTCAATGCTTCTCAACACTTGAACGGATCAAATAACACAATACAAAACATTTGTATATAAAATTTACAAATACGCGCTCTCGTATATATAGTCTCAACTCAATCTAGGGTATTACTAACCCCATCTCTACGGAGTTATACCACAGAGCCAAGGTTATTACTAAACCAATAACTCTGATACCACTGTAATGGCCCGTGGGTTTTCGACCCGGAAAATTGACACAGAAACACCATGTCAACTATTCAAGAATCGAAAACACCGGAATGTTAATAGAAAGAAATTAGAGGGTGAGATAAGAAAGAAAGAAATATTAGAATAGAAGAAGAAGGAGAACCAACACATGATCAAAGTCTCACATCGCAGCGGAACAAAATATAATATATGAATAAATCTTTTGTAACACCCCACCTCCGCCAGGGTGGCTCTTGCGAGCAACTCTGACTTTGGTGGGGCGTTTTAAAACAAGGTAGACATGCATAATGATATAACAAGGCAGGACATGACATATATATATATATATATGTAAATAAACAGAGTAAGTAGATAGATAAAACAGCGGAAGAATTTTAAACCATTTCAAAACAAGTCTGCTACATCATAATGTCAATTTCCCGAATAAACAAGTCTAGTACATAAAATAACATCATCTGAAACTGAAAAGGAAAACATAAAAATAGCTATCCCCGAAGTGGAAAAACCATAGCGAGCTCAAGTCCAAAGCATACATGAGCTATCCAAGAAAGCAGCTAAGATCCAAGCTAGGCTCCTGTATTCCCTCCCTGAGAACCTGAGGGGAAAAGGAAGAAAAGAGGCGAAAGAAAACAGGTCAGTCAAAAAGACTGAGTAAGCCCTGCTACGATCAGTCTATAAACTAATAAAGTTAACAGCATGATGGAAACTGAGATGATCATAGATAACAACATACTGGCATGATAAATTAACTACAAGATAGATAGAGGTGTCATCGCATAAACAAGGTTAAGTTTTGCACCACGGTGTACTAGCAAACCAACATAACAGGTATTGATCCCTTGGCCCAAGCTTTTACCCAATAACATGAAGTGACCTTAATATAAGGTCCAACCAAACGGTCTAGTCGATCGGCTCCCTATAAGCCTAACACGTCAAGTGTTGGTGTCCATACGACCCACATATGGATGTAGTCAGACTGTGCTGGGTCCACCTTCGGGTGTATCAAGCCCTCGGGTGTCAACCCCAGACACTGAAGCAATAATGCACAGTCTAAACCTACTGGTACCCGTGCCTCGAGTTTGTCCAATACCGGATTACGTGCACGTCCGTAGCCCGCCTGGACCCGCACCGCTGTACCACTCAGCCATCGCCTTGGTCGCTTACATCAGTCCAGTAATCGTGCCCCGCCCTAGCCCAGCCTCTAGGGTTGTGATGATACCAAACTGGGATTACTGCTGGAACAGACCACGTTGCTAGGGTTTCCTAAGAGGGTTAAGTGCGATTTAACCCTTCACTAATCATGGATTAAATTGGTTAAGTGTAACCGACAGTTCACAACTTAACCCCATTTCAATCCCTCAAACCCCCAAATGGATTAAATTGGTTAAGTGTAACCGACAGGTCACAACTTAACCCCATTTCAATCCCTCGAATCCCCAAATTGGTTAAGTATTAGTGGACCCTGACTTAACCCTAATCATGAGGCATTAATTAGTTTAATGCACCTTAACCTCTCACATTAGACTTTGTTGTGGTTACCTAGTTAAGCCGGTGGGTTCCGGGTAGATTTACACCACAACTTGGTCTAACCTCGGGTCTTGGCACCACATGACCAACTTCTCACATTGGGTCTTATTGTTTGTAGCCACTAGTTAAGCCGGTAGGTTCCGGGTAGAATTACGCTACAAACTCAACCCAACCTCGAGTTGGCCACACTTATGTTTTCTAAGTGTCATGTCCACTTTATTTCAAAACATAATTACAAGTCAACAAATACTTGGGTAGACCTAACTTAATAGGTAAATTCCCAAGGGGTAGACCTAACTTAGTAGGTAAATTCCCAATCTTATATTTTCATGTATTTTAAGTTTACCCAAACCCCCCAACGTCATTCTATCGCTTACATATTCGTAATAACGCATAAAGGATAGGAAGAGGGAACTTGGCATAACATACATGATGAACTTGCATATCACAACAAACATGCATAACTTAGCATAGTGAACTTGCATATTACCATAAACATGCATAACATGTTAAACTTGTCTAACATAGCATATGGAACTTGCATAAACATGCATAACTTGTCAAACATGCATAACATGTCATTGTGAACTTGCATAAGCATGCATAACTTATTAAACATGCATAACATGGCATAGTGAACTTGCATAAGTATGCATAACTTATTAAACATGCATAACATGACATAGTGAACTTGCATAAACATGCATATCTCAATAAACTTGCAAATCATGGCATAGTGAACTTGCATAAACATGCATAACTCAATAAACTTGCAAATCATGGCTTGGTGAACTTGCATAAACATGCATAACTCAATAAACTTGCAAATCATGGCTTGGTGAACTTGCATAAACATGCATAACTCAATAAACTTGCAAATCATGGCTTGGTGAACTTGCATAAACATGCATAACTCAATAAACTTGCAAATCATGGCTTGGTGAACTTGCATAAACATGCATAACTCAATAAACTTGCAAATCATGGCTTGGTGAACTTGCATAAACATGCATAACTCAATAAACTTGCAAAAATCCCAACTTGCATCACATAATAACTTTAGAGTTTCTAAAATGAAGGTAAGAGGGCTTACAAATATTATGAAGACACAAATCTACAAGTAAAGATTGAGAAGCCCTTTATGCAAGCATAAAAACTCAAAACAAAGCTCCAATAAGAAACACCCTTAGAAAAAATCCCAAAAACTCTAGCTTAGCAAATAAAACTTGCAACTTGATGTTGTATGCAAGCTAATGATCATTCATACAACTTAGAAATGCTTGTATGAACATCAAAACCTTCATAGGAATGATTTTTGAAGAGGGTGGAGGCTAGGGTTTTTAGGTGGAGGCCATTTGAGAATTCAATTTGACATAGTTTGGTTGCTAGAATGAATAATGAGTGATTTAGGGTAGGTTAGGGTCTTATTTATAGATTAGGCTAGTGATTTAGACCATAGGATTAACCCTAGGTTGAATTAGGTCCATCAGATTTCGGAATTCTCCAGAACCAAGCCACACAACCAAGCCCAATCAAAAATGGTGCGCCAGGCAAAACTGCCCGGCTACCCCGTGTCGACAGGGCTGTCGACAGGGCTATCGACACCCTGGGGACCCTGTCGACATGCCTGTCGACATGGGGGTCCTGGCGGGAATTTTCCCGCCTGCACCAGTTTGCCTTAATTCCCAACTTTGAACTTGAAATTCAAATCTGGTTTTACTTAGGAATTTTCTGAAAACTTCGTTGGGCCTTAATCGGGTCATACGGACTCCGATTTTCGAAAACTCGGACTCTATTTCGCGTATTTTTCCGAGACGAACGCAATGGCATAGCCCGTTTCCCTTGATTCACATTCTATAATTAAATTCTGCCGCGATTTATATTATAACAGGTTATTGAAAATACGGGTTGTTACATTCTCCCCTCCTTAAAGGATTTCGTCCCCGAAATCTTCAAGTTAGGAAGAACATATCCTACCATCCAACATCCATCTACTCAAAACATCATCCACGAGCAATCATTGTCCTTAAAGGATTCTAAATGTGGTATGAACATATGCAAAAGTGTGTGTATATGTACTTACCTAATGCAAAAATCAGGCGGTTACTGATACAGTAAACCTCCTTAATGCATATGTATGTCAGTGAAATGAATCCATATGTATGCAATTCCTAACATAATGTATATCATCTATATGTGTGCACATAACATACACCCATATGCAACATCCATGTGATAACACACAATTTTCATCCATGAATAAACACTCATGCATATGCAATATGAGGAGTGTGCGAGCCGATCTAGTGCCTAATTGTGTATAATGCATCCACGAGCAACCATTTGCAAACACTTGCAACCACTTGCAACCATCAAGCATAACATGTTTCAAACACATGTTTCATCCAAAGGATTCTACCTAAGGTTCTCATGACAAGATAAACACGATAAACTAGATAAACATGGATAGAGAGATATGCTAAAAAGAGATCTTAGAAGATAAGCAAGATAAACTCCTTTTTGGATTTCAAGAAATCCATTCAAACTCTGACATATAGTACTAACCGATGAGTCATAACCCCCTTATGGAGTTTACAACAGAAATAAGATCGAGAATGGGACCGAGAGGATATATATACAAAAGATAACTTGCAAGCAAGCTCCCCAGGAAAACAAGGATCAAGGATGCACTCTTAAAAAGAGATATGATGCGCGTATCTAGTCTTCACTCTTCTTAGTCACGTTTCCTTGAGCTTAACTCCACTGTGCTTTGACCGTCTTTTACTTCATGATTTCTTGGCTTCCTAACTCCTATTTCCCAAATTCGAGTTGGAACTCATTTCATTATCGCCTCTCGTCTTCCTTTTCTACTTATTCTTCTTTCTGTATACTTGGCTTAAACATAACTGTAACCTCAGGATTTCATGCAAGCTCTCCAAAATTCACTAGTGAATCTTGGATCTCGTCTACTTACTATAAAATATTCCACGCAGCAGAACTTTTCTTGAAAATACCAATCCACGTTGCCAATTGCCCTTACAAACGTGATTTTCTATAACTCATGCTTAATCGAAATGAACCATCCGCCTATGAGTGATAGGCCATACCTAGATTCAGTTGCCTACCCATGGCTTCCTGTAGGCTATTTCAAAACTGGCCAACTTCTTGAGGGTAAACCGTCGCTAACCATGATGCAGTCCTCTCGCTCTTCACCGGACTGAAATGAGCTCTCTTCGTGAGTCTACCTATTATGACCCACATACCCGTATTCCTTTCTTTGATCTAGGTAGTCCATCCACATAATCTATCGAGATGTTTTCACACTTCCCTTGCGGAACCTCCAATGGAGGTAATGGCCCGCCGGGCTTCTATGACTTGGCCTTAACCTGGTGGCACAACATGCATCCTGAGACCAACTCGGCCACCTCCTCGAGTGATGCGCATCTTCAAGAACCTTCTTTACCAAGTCTTCCACTCGAGGAACACATAATCTCTCATCGCGCCTTAGCCATCCCTTGTCATCTATAATATATCTAGCGAGGTGACTTAACATCTCGCCTCGAATCAACTAGTCCATGTTCTTGACTAACTGCGGGTCTTCTTCCTGCGAAACCCCCTTCTTGATCCAGAAGAGTAAGTCTAAGCTCAGGGAATGCTAACTAACTAGCCAAACTGAGAAAGCTTCTTACTTCAATTGCCCTCCTCAGAGTTTTCCGGTCTTAAACCGCAACCACTTTAGCGGAATCCACCGCTAAGCCTTACTTAGGAACTATGTGCCCAAGAAATCCAACTTCTTTCCTCCAAAGTGACATTTGGAGAACTTGTCCTTCAACTGGTGGCTCTAAGCGTATCCATCACCTCCTTGAGATGTCTAGCATGCTCTTCCTCGTTCTTTTAAGGAGATCAAAATATCGTCTACGACGACCACGACAAACTTGTTCAAGGACTCCCTAAACACCCTATCATCAAGTTCACGTAATATGCGGGTGCATTAGTCAAACCAAATAGCATGACTGGCCATTCTAAAAATCCATCTAGAGTCCTAAACGCAGTCTTGTCAATTCCATCCTCAGCCATCCTAAGCTGATGGAATCCGGTAGCTAGATCAAAAGAAAGCAGATGCTCCTACAAGTTGATCAAACAAATCATTGATCCTTGGTAACGGTTGTCTATTCTTCTCACGATAATCAACACATAAGCGAAGCAAACTGTCCACATTAGTAACGAATACTACTGGAGCACCCTACTCGAAAATGCTTCGTCTTAAGAAGTTCTTCTCAAGCAACTCCTTGACTTGCTTTCTTAACTCTCATCTCGTGAGGTCATGTGCCTAACCGGTCACGAAACTGGCTTGGTATCACCAACCAGATAATGCGGGAATCTATCCCACGTCTAGGGGTAACCCCTTTACTTCCCCCCAAGATATCAGGATATTCTCGGACCACCCTCACAGATTGCAAACCATCGATAGGCGAGTCGAGGGATTTCAAGATAACATAACATGACGGGACCCATAGGGTTACTAGAAATTTCTAGGGTATTACCGAGGCGGATTATGAGCCTCATAACCCTATGCACAAAAACCAAGAATGGCTCCAAAACAGGACAACCATTCCATGCCCAAAACCAACCCATATCCCCTGTAACCGAGAATATAAACATCCCACGAGAATTCTATACTCAAGATAGAAATTTTCAAATCCACCCAGACCATAGACAATTGGGCGGAACCCCCAATTGGATTTGAAACACATACGGGATCATCAACTAGGCTAGTACTTAGGTGCAAACTTTCAACTAGATCAGATGAAATAAAACTATGCGATGCGCCAGAATCAAACAAAGTACGAACAGGGAAAATCAGAAAATGTAAACAAGACTTTCAACAGAAACACTACCTCCATCATGAGCTGGAAGAACGGTGTTGAGGGGATGAACTCGCCCTCCAGATAGTCCTGCACACTGAGTCTGACCTTGCCCTTGTTTCCTCGGGCAATCCTTGCTAAGATGTCCAAACTCACCACAATGAAAGCATTCGCCCCGCTTTCTCTTCTTCTTCCTACATTCCCTGGATATATGTCCAACTTTACCACAGAAGTTGCATTTCCTATTCTCTCTTGGCTTGTCCTTGCGGTTGTTGTTATTCTTGCCTCGTTTCCCGGAATTTACCCTCTTGCCTTGAGACTCATTCGCCTTGACCTCTTCCTTGTCATTGTTATCTTCTTCTTGAAGTAGGGCCATATTCACCAAATTCTCGAAAGTCGCCCCCAAGGGTATATGAGACATGGCCAAGCCATGTAATGGCTCGTTTAATCCTAGAGCAAAGTGTAGGGCCTTCTTTTGAGCTGTATTACCCAAGTCTAAATCGACCCGAGCCAGTTGATTAAACTTATCTATGTATTCCCTAATAGTCGTGTCCTCTTGCTTCAGTGATAAGAACCTCAGTCCAAACCTTCCTCTAAAATCATCCCAAGTCTCAATTGGCCTAGTAGCGGTGGTGACTACCCACCAACGTGCAGCTTCTTCCTTTAGCAACCATACTGCTAATAAAACCTTCCTGCGGTCACCTATATCAAAGGTGGCTAAAAAGATCTTCGGTCTCTTTCAACCAATTCCTTGCCTCTACAAAAGTCTCTGTTCCACTAAAATTCTTGCCACCCATCATCTTAAAGTTCTTACAAGTTTCCGCAAAATCTGCTTGTGGAGGCTGAGGGAGAAGAGGAACATTAGATACGGAAGGAGGAGGAGGAACAGCGGCCTTGACTGGAAAGACAACATTAGAGACACCCGGGACCGGTGCCGTGACTTCCAAGTACCGACGAAACCAATCGGGTATTGTTACTCCTTCGGGCAAGATGAGATTATCAGACATGCTGGAAATGAAATGAAAAGAGTTCAAACGAGGGGTCAAAGGATAGTGCTAACGGCTTTTGGGGAATATCCTTTAAAAATAACTAGACTTTTCTTTGGAAAATACTTTATACTTGGTTTTGAAAATAGTTTTTCAAAAGTTTTAAAAAACCTTTTTATCCCCTCTCGTAAACCATATGCTCTGATACCAAATGTAACACCCCACCTCCGCCAGGGTGGCTCTTGCGAGCAACTCTGACTTTGGTGGGGCGTTTTAAAACAAGGTAGACATGCATAATGATATAACAAGGCAGGACATGACATATATATATGTAAATAAACAGAGTAAGTAGATAGATAAAACAGCGGAAGAATTTTAAACCATTTCAAAAACAAGTCTGCTAAATCATAATGTCAATTTCCCGAATAAACAAGTCTAGTACATAAAATAACATCATCTGAAACTGAAAAGGAAAACATAAAAATAGCTATCCCCAAAGTGGAAAAACCATAGCGAGCTCAAGTCCAAAGCATACATGAGCTATCCAAGAAAGCAGCTAAGATCCAAGCTAGGCTCCTGTATTCCCTCCCTGAGAACCTGGGGGGGAAACGGAAGAAAAGAGGCGAAAGAAAACAGGTCAGTCAAAAAGACTGAGTAAGCCCTGCTACGATCAGTCTATAAACTAATAAAGTTAACAGCATGAAACTGAGATGATCATAGATAACAACATACTGGCATGATAAATTAACTACAAGATAGATAGAGGTGTCATCGCATAAACAAGGTTAAGTTTTGCACCACGGTGTACTAGCAAACCAACATAACAGGTATTGATCCCTTGGCCCAAGCTTTTACCCAATAACATGAAGTGACCTTAATATAAGGTCCAACCAAACGGTCTAGTCGATCGGCTCCCTATAAGCCTAACACGTCAAGTATTGGTGCCCATACGGCCCACATATGGATGTAGTCAGACTGTGCTGGGTCCACCTTCGGGTGTATCAAGCCCTCGGGTGTCAACCCCAGACACTGAAGCAATAATGCACAGTCTAAACCTACTGGTACCCGTGCCTCGAGTTTGTCCAATACCGGATTACGTGCACGTCCGTAGCCCGCCTGGACCCGCACCGCTGTACCACTCAGCCGTCGCCTTGGTCGCTTACATCAGTCCAGTAATCGTGCCCCGCCCTAGCCCAGCCTCTAGGGTTGTGATGATACCAAACTGGGATTACTGCTGGAACATACCACGTTGCTAGGGTTTCCTAAGAGGGTTAAGTGCGATTTAACCCTTCACTAATCATGGATTAAATTGGTTAAGTGTAACCGACAGTTCACAACTTAACCCCATTTCAATTCCTCAAACCCCCAAATGGATTAAATTGGTTAAGTGTAACCGACAGGTCACAACTTAACCCCATTTCAATCCCTCGAATCCCCAAATTGGTTAAGTATTAGTGGACCCTGACTTAACCCTAATCATGAGGCATTAATTAGTTTAATGCACCTTAACCTCTCACATTAGACTTTGTTGTGGTTACCTAGTTAAGCCGGTGGGTTCCGGGTAGATTTACACCACAACTTGGTCTAACCTCGGGTCTTGGCACCACATGACCAACTTCTCACATTGGGTCTTATTGTTTGTAGCCACTAGTTAAGCCGGTAGGTTCCGGGTAGAATTACGCTACAAACTCAACCCAACCTCGAGTTGGCCACACTTATGTTTTCTAAGTGTCATGTCCACTTTATTTCAAAACATAATTACAAGTCAACAAATACTTGGGTAGACCTAACTTAATAGGTAAATTCCCAAGGGGTAGACCTAACTTAATAGGTAAATTCCCAATCTTATATTTTCATGTATTTTAAGTTTACCCAAACCCCCCAACGTCATTCTATCGCTTACATATTCGTAATAACGCATAAAGGATAGGAAGAGGGAACTTGGCATAACATACATGATGAACTTGCATATCACAACAAACATGCATAACATGTTAGACTTGCATAACTTAGCATAGTGAACTTGCATATTACCATAAACATGCATAACATGTTAAACTTGTCTAACATAGCATATGGAACTTGCATAAACATGCATAACTTGTCAAACATGCATAACATGTCATTGTGAACTTGCATAAGCATGCATAACTTATTAAACATGCATAACATGGCATAGTGAACTTGCATAAGTATGCATAACTTATTAAACATGCATAACATGGCATAGTGAACTTGCATAAACATGCATATCTCAATAAACTTGCAAATCATGGCATAGTGAACTTGCATAAACATGCATAACTCAATAAACTTGCAAATCATGCCTTGGTGAACTTGCATAAACATGCATAACTCAATAAACTTGCAAATCATGGCTTGGTGAACTTGCATAAACATGCATAACTCAATAAACTTGCAAATCATGGCTTGGTGAACTTGCATAAACATGCATAACTCAATAAACTTGCAAATCATGGCTTGGTGAACTTGCATAAACATGCATAACTCAATAAACTTGCAAAAATCCCAACTTGCATCACATATTAACTTTAGAGTTTCTAAAATGAAGGTAAGAGGGCTTACAAATATTATGAAGACACAAATCTACAAGTAAAGATTGAGAAGCCCTTTATGCAAGCATAAAAACTCAAAACAAAGCTCCAATAAGAAACACCCTTAGCAAAAATCCCAAAAACTCTAGCTTAGCAAATAAAACTTGCAACTTGATGTTGTATGCAAGCTAATGATCATTCATACAACTTAGAAATGCTTGTATGAACATCAAAACCTTCATAGGAATGATTTTTGAAGAGGGTGGAGGCTAGGGTTTTTAGGTGGAGGCCATTTGAGAATTCAATTTGACATAGTTTGGTTGCTAGAATGAATAATGAGTGATTTAGGGTAGGTTAGGGTCTTATTTATAGATTAGGCTAGTGATTTAGACCATAGGATTAACCCTAGGTTGAATTAGGTCCACCAGATTTCGGAATTCTCCAGAACCAAGCCACACAACCAAGCCCAATCAAAAATGGTGCGCCAGGCAAAACTGCCCGGCTACCCCGTGTCGACAGGGCTGTCGACAGGGCTGTCGACACCCTGGGGACCCTGTCGACATGCCTGTCGACATGGGGGTCCTGGCGGGAATTTTCCCGCCTGCGCCAGTTTGCCCTAATTCCCAACTTTGAACTTGAAATTCAAATCTGTTTTTACTTAGGAATTTTCTGAAAACTTCGTTGGGCCTTAATCGAGTCATACGGACTCCGATTTTCGAAAACTCGGACTCTATTTCGCGTATTTTTCCGAGACGAACGCAATGGCATAGCCCGTTTCCCTTGATTCACATTCTATAAGTAAATTCTGCCTTGATTTATATTATAACAGGTTATTGAAAATACGGGTTGTTACATCTTTATGGAGTGCTTTAAATAAAAACTTACAATCATCAGAGTACATTAACACATCTAGACAGTTATATTAATATGTCCTCATATACAACACACAGCGGAATAAATACTAGATATCATACGTCTGAACACCTCCAGCTCGTCTCTGAACTTCGCAACGTCCGATAATCTAATCCTGCACAACCCGATCTAACCTGAGCATTACAAATAACGGGTCAGTCAGTTGAACCAGAGTGAGAAAAACACATTAAGTTTAAAGGTATCACACAACTTTATTTTTTAAAGTCCATAGTCTTTTGGAAGAAAATGGATAATCGTAAGACCAAATCCATAAATATATACGGGCGGTTTTTACCTTATGATAACCCAAAACATTTTTGAAATCAATATCTTTTCCGATATTATAATAGTGTCTAAATACAAATAAATATCAATCTAGCAGAACGCTTGCATCTTACGCTCTACATATATATAGTATACAATCAAAACCGCGGGCTCTTATTGGAGGATGGACTTCCTGACAAGGTATGGGACCACCTTCCCGACGATGTACCTTTGCAGATGAATACATTGGGGTTCAACAAGAACATCTTGCAACCCAGGCTAAACATAACTGGCCCCTCACTATACTTTGAGAGTACCAAATATATCATTACCACGATTAGGGGCCAGCCAACCGAACCGATAGCATACATACAAATAAAATAAATATACTAGATCAGGTAATGATATACCCTTTTGATGGGTGCAACCCACATAGCCATGCGACCTATCCGATTTTATGTCATTTGCCAGTTGATGAGGCTAGAGGTTAAGCTTATCCTTTGAAACATCACATCTCCATCCGCTTTGAATGCCACATCGTCAGATCTGCCAGATATCACTAATTGACGCCCAAAAAATACTCTAGTTGTTAAGCTAAAAGAAGTGCGCACTTCTCCGCCGTCAACTTGGCACGTTTGAAGAAATGAATGTACATGACCCCTTTGGAAATACTCTGTCAGATACTCATCCATACAATTCATCCAGGAACAGGATGAACCGAAGGCACCCTTCTACTACATTCGATATGGGTATCCAAGGATCAGTAGCGAGTAGTCCTTGCAATTCGTAGATTCCAATCACGACAGAATCACCGCTGAAATATCTCTGGCTACTAAATCATAGAAATTCAACCAATGGTTCTTCCATTTATGAAGATCCATGGTCTTCAATACGCCATCTTCAATTAACATCGTCAACGTATTTGCTGGTCGGAATGGTTTTCGAATATAATTCGATCCCAGTCTTTCCGTACCAACAATCATATTTGGCCAGATTTGATAGTCGGTTATTTAACTATCAAATATGAATCATGAGAATGAAATGAGATACTGATTCAGTACTCGACATTACTTGGCCTCTTTAATTAACATCTATAAATTATATTCTTTAAATCTTCCAATATTTGGAGTTTATCTTTTACTTCTTATTATAAATAAGAATATTCTTGAAAATCGTTTCATTCGCAGATAAACTTTTCGAACACAACTTTTAATATTATTTATGGAAATGATAACTTATATTTCCCTCAATTTCTCTCATTTATGAACTAATACCATTCTTGGATACTTGTGAAGTCGATCAAGTTGGGGTATTTTATTTACCTCTCAGACCTTGACCAATCAACATTCATATCTTCAGAATAGATAGAAGTTTATTAACCACACGTTTCCTTTGGAAACCTTATTTGAATCTCAACAACGTTTATTTAATTAATTATTAAATAAACTATTATTTTACTTCTCAATTAATCTTTGATAATCCTCTCTAATATTATACTCGAGTTTTGATTCCATTATAAATAGAATTCTTTATAAAATTTCCTTAACATCTCTTTAAAATATTGTTCAACTTGTTTGCAACAACAATACTATATTGGTTTTAAAATCATATATAATTTTCTTTAACGATCTAATATAATTATCTTTACAAATCACATATAAGTATCTTTATATCTTACCTTCTTGACATCTCATATGAATCCTTATATTCATTTTTATCTAAACAATTCAACTTATCATCTGTAACAAACGTTACAGATTCCATTGCAAAACTTTTTATTTTCTTATTTATACTCTTTTCAAATCATTACGACAACTTATGCGTTGTCGAAAATCCCATAGCGATCCTTTTAAGGATCTGCAGTTATAGGTCAAATAGTTCGATTCATTATTTGTAACAATTATTACAAATTCATTTTTTTAACTCTTACTCTATTTACAAATTTCATTTGTAAATTATTATCGACAACTAATATTTTGGTTACATTAACTCATAAATTCCAGTTACAAATCATTGTAAATCCTTTACGGCAACTTATATTCAATACCATTTCCAAAATCTTTTACTTAGCTTATACTCTCGCCTTTGATTAACATTCCAAATTTCGGAATATCACATCCTGACCCTCGTAATAAACCTCACTTCGTTAACCATTCTGAACTTCAGAATATCACATTTCGAACCTCAAAATAACCCTTACCTAATCGTTTCATACCATTTCCCCGCTTCTCAATTTCTTTTTTAGAAATTTCAAGTGTTAAATAAATATTTGATTTAAGCTATCGTATCCGCTTAAAATCCTTTTTATAACTTCGAATTAAACAAATATTCATTAACTATTTCATTAGATAAATTCAAAACAAACTGATTTAAAAATCGATCCAGTTAAAATGGTTGACTTTGTCAATTCAAAACACGATTATCTTGTTAACCCGTTCCGATTAGTCCTTTATTTAAATTAATTAATAATATAATTAATTTAAATAATTCCATTTAATTGTTTCTTAACAACAATAAATCTCAGTTATAAATCATTATATTAATCCTTTTATAAAAATACTTATGAGATGATAAGTTGAATTGTTTAGATAAAAATGAATATAAGGATTCATATGAGATGTCAAGAAGGTAAAATTTATAAAGATACTTATATGTGATTTGTAAAGATAATTTTATTAGATCGTTAAAGAAAATTATATATGATTTTAAAACCAATATAGTATTGTTGTTGCAAACAAGTTGAACAATATTTTAAAGAGATGTTAAGGAAATTTTATAAAGAATTCTATTTATAATGGAATCAAAACTCTAGTATAATATTAGAGAGGATTATCAAAGATTAATTGAGAAGTAAAATAATAGTTTATTTAATAATTAATTAAATAAACGTTGTTGAGATTCAAATAAGGTTTCCAAAGGAAACGTGTGGTTAATAAGCTTCTATCTATTCTGAAGATATGAATGTTGATTGGTCAAGGTCTGAGAGGTAAATAAAATACCCCAACTTGATCGACTTCACAAGTATCCAAGAATGGTATTAGTTCATAAACGAGAGAAATTGAGGGAAATATAAGTTACGATTTCCATAAATAATATTAAAAGTTGTGTTCGAAAAGTTTATCAGCGAATGAAACGATTTTCAAGAATATTCTTATTTATAATAAGAAGTAAAAGATAAACTCCAAATATTGGAAGATTTAAAGAATATAATTTATAGATGTTAATTAAAGAGGCCAAGCAATGTAGAGTACTGAATCAGTAACTCATTTCATTCTCATGATTTATATTTGATAGTTAAATTACCGACTATCAAATCTGGCCAAATATGATTGTTGGTACGGAAAGACCGGGATCGAATTATATTCGAAAACCATTCCGACCAGCAAATACGTTGACGATGTTAATTGAAGATGGCGTATTGAAGACCATGGATCTTCATAAATGGAAGAACCATTGGTTGAATTTCTATGATTTAGTAGCCAGAGATATTTCAGCGGTGATTCTGTCGTGATTGGAATCTACGGATTGCAAGGACTACTCGCTACTGATCCTTGGATACCTATATCGGATGTAGTAGAAGGGTGCCTTCGGTTCATCCTGTTCCTGGATGACTTGTATGGATGAGTATCTGACAGAGTATTTCCAAAGGGGTCATGTACATTCATTTCTTCAAACGTGCCAAGTTGACGGCGGAGAAGTGCGCACTTCTTTTAGCTTAACAACTAGAGTATTTTTTGGGCGTCAATTAGTGATATCTGGCAGATCTGACGATGTGGCATTCAAAGCGGATGGAGATGTGATGTTTCAAAGGATAAGCTTAACCTCTAGCCTTATCAACCGGCAAATGACATAAAATCGGATAGGTCGCATGGCTATGTGGGTTGCACCCATCAAAAGGGTATATCATTACCTGATCTGGTATATTTATTTTATTTGTATGTATGATATCGGTTCGGTTGGCTGACCCCTAATCGTGGTAATGATATATTTGGTATTCTCAAAGTATAGTGAGGGGCTGGTTATGTTTAGCCTGGGTTGCAAGATGTTCTTGTTGATCCCCAATGTATTCATCTGCAAAGGTACATTGTCGGGAAGGTGGTCCCATACCTTGTCAGGAAGTCCATCCTCCAATAAGAGCCCGCGGTTTTGATTGTATACTATATATACGTAGAGCGTAAGATGTAAGCGTTCTGCTAGATTGATATTTATTTGTATTTAGACACTATTATAATATCAGAAAAAATATTGATTTCAAAAATGTTTTGGGTTATCATAAGGTAAAAACCGCCCGTATATATTTATGGATTTGGTCTTACGATTATCCTTTTTCTTCCGAAAGACTATGGACTTTAAAAAATCAAGTTGTGTGATACCTTTAAACTTAATGTGTTTTTCTCACTCTGGTTCAACTGACTGACCTGTCATTTGTAATGCTCAGGTTAGATCGGGTTGTGCAGGATTAGATTATCGGATGTTGCGAAGTTCAGAGACGAGCTGGAGGTGTTCAGACGTATGATATCTAGTATTTATTCCGCTGTGTGTTGTATATGAGGACATATTAATATAACTGTCTAGATGTGTTGATGTACTCTGATGATTGTAAGTTTTTATTTAAAGCACTCCATAAAGATTTATTCATATATTATATTTTGTCCCGCTGCGATGTGAGACTTTGATCATGTGTTGGTTCTCCTTCTTCTTCTATTCTAATATTTCTTTCTTTCTTATCTCACCCTCTAATTTCTTTCTATTAACATTCCGGTGTTTTCGATTCTTGAATAGTTGACATGGTGTTTCTGTGTCAATTTTCCGGGTCGAAAACCCACGGGCCATTACAGTGGTATCAGAGCTATTGGTTTAGTAATAACCTTGGTTCTGTGGTATAACTCGGTAGAGATGGGGTTAGTAATACCCTAGATTGAGTTGAGAGTATATATACGAGAGCGCGTATTTGTAAATTTTATAAACTTCATTTCCCTTTTATATACCCTAGATTGGCTCTATGGTATAACGTTTATTTCCCTTTTATAAACTTCATTTTAATTAATAGATTTAAAAAAAACTATAATCAGTTATAAAATAAATTTATAACTTCATTACGGTTGATTCATCCGACGGTAAATCCATATTACAATGATTGATTTATAGGCCATGTACTGCCAATTATTCAACCAATATCACCCATTAGTTTAAAACAGAACAAATGTTGAATTTCAGGCCAACAGCCAACAATCAAATCAATCATTTCAAACAGACGGGTTTAAACTGTTCATATAATGATAATATGAGAATAACTAACATTGAATGTATTTGAGGAATCCCATTGGATCCCTCCAACCTGTCCTTCCATGCATCCAAAATGGTTATCTCAACATAATATTATTCAATTTAACTGATATAACAGTAAACAACAAAAATTTAACAACAACCTATTTATTTAACATTAACAAAACATTCCAGACGATTCACTAAATTTAACACGTTTATTTTATAAACGTGACCAACAAGGTAAGTTACCTTTATTGGGACAAATTATTAAAATAACAATTTGGTGTTTCACCGAAATCAAACAACAGTTTAATTTCATTGGTTAACTCAATATATGAATATATAATTAAAAAACAAACAAACAGTTAACCATTAGCAACCATAACACACAAAATAAAGACCCAGCTTATATAAAGTATAAGTGGGGAGAATTGAGTGATTTTAACTCACCTTGATTTCCTTTGTTGAACGGTTCGGTTACAGTCAAATTAAACAGTTGTTTAATTTAACAGTAAATTTCTGTTATCTCCATTCCTGTCTAGAACAGTTCCAGGATGTAGATCTCCTTACCACGGTTCCAATGCATATTTATTTGATTAAATTTTGATCACATATGCAAAAGATATAATGATATAATTATATGTATATGATTTAAACTAATAATTAAATATCTGAATTATATTTATTAATATTATAATTACCCTCTTATACATGTTATTAGGCCAATTAACTTTGGTTTCCAGTTCTCTCCGTTACCCTTCTGTTTGAAAACCCAGAACCCTGCACCTATATCGAACTACACAAACCATAATGTTATTGTTATATGATTTAACAAGGAATCCCTTAACTATATATATTTACTATGGTTAATTTAATTACTTAATAATCAAATGTCAAGTTGATTAAAAATCTTCCTCACATCCGATTTTTGTCTCCTTCTTCACGCGTTGGTGCTCATGCCATCCTTTACTGCTTCCTTACGTTCTGCACAAATCACATTTTCATACACTTGAGTTTTGATTAAGCAATTAGGTCTTACTTATCATTAACATTAAATTACTTATACTTAAATTGTAACAGCCGCACTTCTTTATTTGAATCGACCATAGGAAGTGCATCGGAGAGTGCCACTATCATCGCCTGAACGTCGTCTGTCCCCACGCCAACAGCCACTCCACTTGACGCCAGCCTCCTTCCAGAAAATGGTTGCAAAGTCAGCTCCATCAGCTCATTTTCCGAATGCCTCAGCCCACTAACGATGATCACCTCCATTCAGAGCCATGATCTCGAACTGGTCAAGGGATTGGTAGTTGAAACCTTTTGATTTTAGTTGGTAGTTTGAGAGATCGAAGGGAGGAATGTTTAGAATGACGTTGTTCATTCATTGTTAAATAGCGGGCCAGAATTAACATTGACCAGTGAACGAAAATATTAGGGTTATGACCTTAGTGTAGTATATTAGGGGTAACATTTAAATATTATATTATTATAAGAAACTTCAGTAGAAAGGAATGTATAAAAATTGGCACAGACGACTTCTGTTTTTCGAAAAGTCCTTTATAAATATCGATGAAAAATCAAGCGTTTAAAATTCCTATAATTACAGAAAGAATCGAAAAAATATGAGACTTTGACATTTTACTAGACCTCTTCCTAATGGATCCAATGAATCTTGTTTCGTTAAATTTGGAGTTTGTTTGGCCAGTCTTTTATTCAATAAAAGTTACTCCTGTCTAAATTGTATAAACAATTAAATAGAAACAAGGACGTTTTTGGCCACTGAAGTCACATATTATATCCGTTTGCCACGAAATTTGATTTTCTGAAAATAATTTGATGATGCGGTTCCACTGAAACAAATTTCTCCGAAAATGGAGACTGTTCGAAAAATGGCTATTTTTAACACTATAAAAATATCGAATAAATATTAATTAAATTCCAAAATAATTTAATTAAATAATAATAAATTCTTATAATCATAAATACCCAACTGGAAATATCATATAGCTTCAAATATAATCAATTTCGAGTGAAACGATGTCCAAATTATAATAAACCCTTTTTAAATATATTAAATAAATGTTATAATTTAATAACGATTTCCACAGCGACTATTTTAAAATTTGATTTGAACATAACTTACAATCGATATCACGAAATCTTGATTTTTCTCTTCTATATGAAATCATCATCAATTAGATTTTAATGTTTCCTGTTTCACAGAAATCCGACTTATATCGGATCCGGTATATCCAGTTAAAGTTCAAAACCCAATATTCATGGCGTGCCATTTCAAGCTTGATTATAAATATATATAAATTTAACGTTCAACTTCGTTTTAAATAAATGAATCAATATTAAAATTCGTTAATATTCCAAATATAATATTTAAAATAATAAATTAAATTAAATATTTGACTACCAAAAAATACGGGACATTACAAGCTTGGTCGAGCCAGGATGACTATTCTCGCTCGACTTCATCTAGGCCTAAGTCTTAAAGGTTCCGGTAAGCTTCTGTGATGTTGAAATAGATGATTGGTCGAGTCAAGTGAGCCTAGACTGTTTTTGGTAGCTGGGCTAGAAGGTCGGTAAGCACTTACCTTAAAAAGAATGTCTTGTGATTACATGACATGCTTTTAGATGAGCCAAGTATCCCCAGAAGTCGAAAATGTCTCTAAGTCTTATTGATCGACTTCTGGTGACCTTTTTGTTGAGTAACTAGACAAATTTTCGAAGCTTGTTGATGTTAGTATGAAATTCTAGCATTGTTGAGATTTCTGGTTACTCAAACTGGAATCCTATCTGATTGCCTAGGTGAATGTCCATTTTCTATTGATTAAAGAAATTAAACGTTAATCATCGACGTTCGCTTACACCGAAATGTAAAGGAGTTGTTATCAGTATAGGTTCATGTATGCACTCACAAGTTTTCATGTGGTTTCCGTGATATGATTGAAGTATGAAGCAAGTGGCGTGATGTTTAAGTGGTATGTTGTGGGCGTTCGATCGTGCAAGTTACCTTCAGAAAAACGTCGAATTGGGACTCAATCGTTTGGTGCGTACTCTTTGACTACTCAAGTTCGCGAGTACAAAATTGGTTAACGATAGTCGTCGATTGAAATTTTGAAAGCGTGTATGCACAATCGTAACCGTAGCTCGAGCACACGATCAAGTGAGTCAGTTATCGAAATGTCGTTGAATTGGTACTTGATCATTTGTGTCTTCGATAGGATCGTGTAGATTCCTACGTACATAATTGATTAATGATTCGAACTAGTTTTGACGGCCGAAGTTTCGATAACACCATCACACGATCGTCGCTGTCGTTGGAGTTGACAAATTGTTCACCAATCCCGGAGTAGCCAAAGTCTTTCATATCCCTTCCCTTTTTTTATTTTCCTATTTCTTAGAAATTCTTCTAAGTTTTTCTTGATTACTCCCAACTCCCACTATATATGCTTCAGATATGAATTTCATTTCCCCTCCTGGCATACTTCGTACTCGTGAACACTCAAAATTTTCGACGCTTTTAAAACCCTATAATACTTCGAACATCCTCTTCTTCACTTCGACCCCAACTCATGTCGATTTTTCTTTGAAAGTTTCATCGTACTTGAATTGTATTAGGTGCAGAGCCGGTCGAAGGAGAAGGACATGTTGAAGGCTGTTGATTTGTTGGTCATGGCTTTAGAGGTTGTAGAGGAAAAAAAACCGATGATAGTGGGACAAAATCTGATCGGAGGAGGGAATACAAAATAAGATAGGAATATGGAGAAAAAAGGGACTAAGTGTGGGTATACAAAATGGATTTTGTATCCCAAGGAAGCCCCATGTTTATCATGTCCAATTATGCACATAGGAGTCCCAAGCAAGAAGACAAAGAACGTGGGATACGAAAAGAGGAGAGCAAAGGGGGATCGGTGAAGTGGATTGGTGTAAAGGGGAGAAATTGGTTGAGAAGTGTAGGAAATGAAATATCGATTCCGAATCCGGGGACTTCATTAAATTTTCATATCACAGAGGGTGACGATATATCTAAGTTTGATTATTCGAAATGGAGAATTCCTTGAGTATATAGGGATACAAAATATAATTTCGTATGTCGGAAGCTTAAGAAAACTCTAGCTCTGACACTTCGACTCTCGAACTTGAGTTTTCACACGACATTGTGCAATTAGGTTGAGTCTAGAAATGGACGTTGCATTGCATAACGCATTAACGTTTGAGTGACGAACTTGTTTGAAACGACGATTCGAACATGCATATAGGATTAGAGCATAAACTTAGACTATGAACACATGATTGAACTATCACTTTTAGGATTTGATTCTCAAGCCAATCACTTCGTAATTATGATTCAACTTCAATTCAACGACTTCGGTTCATGAGGATGATAGTTTAAGTCCATTAACCTGGAAACTGTCGTCCTGTCCTAATGGGTTGTAGTATAATTGTATTAGCATGCACAACAATTACACATTCCATGTTAGTTTACGCCAACACGCGGGTGCGGGTCTTAGTGTGCCAACTAATGCAACTATTTTACATGTATAGTTTGCAATGTTAAGGAGAAGCTCTAAACGACTTCAAGGCTTGGTAGTCGAAACCGCTAAGGCATCTCCAAACTCCAATGAATCCATGTATAGTTATACCCCATCGACCAGCGAGCATGGGGCATGTGAAGCTTCCACCCTTCTTAACAAGTAAACGCATCCAGCATGCCAAACAAGAGGGGGAACCCGAATGATCGCAACATTTGAGTGAGAACACATATGAGTCAGTGGTCCAAAAAGAAGCATAACTTGCAGTAGAGGACCCGCCGGAAGAGGAGGATATCGGTGGAGATCAGGAAGGAATTTCTGTAGCGCTGGACATACGGGAAATACCGTAATTCTCGAGAATCCTCCTGATTAGGTTGTCTCGTGAATATATGAAGCTTCACTGAGGAAAATCAGTACGAAATATGGAATATCATAGGGGGGTTTTATGGTTCCCGGAAGGGAAGACATGGAGCACGCTCTTGGGACGGGGCATGCTTCAAGCAACCGGCATATGTGCTGTGTCGAATGCTTGCCACCGTCACACTACACCAGAATCGCCGATCTGCAACGGCTTAGAGCCGTTGCAAACGTATTTTGCAACGGCTAAAAACCGTTGCAAAATATGGAGTAGCAAAAATATTGCAACGGTTCTAAGCCGTTGCAAAACTTGTTTTTGCAACGGCCTCAAGCCGTTGCAATTTATAAATTTGCAACGGCCATAATCCGTTGCTACTGTTGCTTTAGCAACGGCTTTTGACCGTTGTTGATTTATAATATATATATATATATATATATATATATATATATATATAATTCTATGCTTTCCTCCCCTCTGATACTGTCTATTCAGTACAAATTTGACAGATCTGAATATTATCACAAAAGAAATATCAATAAACCAAATATTTCCAATATATTCAACATAAAAACCAAAATTAACAACAAACTTCACAATATATTACAAACTTAAAAGTTCTAACAGTTTGTAGCAGCAAAATATTACCGTGCATTACAAAGTTCAATAGCTGTAGCTAAAATAATATTACAGTGCAATTCAACTTCATCACACAATGATATTACTTGTTCACATATATCATAAATTAGCGTTGCATCATTATTTAATTAGCTTTCTTTCTTGAGCTAGAATCTGCATTACTTCACCTCGCTCACTGCATAAAAAAAATTCAAACTATTTCAGATCTGCATTACTTCAGCTCAATGCAGTTTAGAACCGAACATGCAATTAAAATTTATTCTTCTTATGTGTATTTTTGTAAGAATGAACTAAAAACAGGTTGATTACATAAGAGTACAATTTCATTAAAGTAGGACAGAACAGAGAGTATGGTCTCTTATGGGCTAACTAAGTAAAACCTGGAGCACAAACTAATGATCCAAGGAAAATATGATCACAAACTCAGAGACTCCAACCTGAGGCATCGGGTACAATCTAGGCATTAATCCTACATGAAGAGTCAAATAGTTGTCTCTAACTTGAGCATCCATAGCTCTAAGAAATAAGATGGTTAGATCCACATATTAACAGAGGAACCACAACTAACAACTAGAGAGATGATGCATCAGGTACACTCCCTTTTTGCTATATAATAGCAAGGATTGGTTTCTTCCACCGACATACACCGTAAACACTTTTCACTCATGTCCAAAATGCTTAATTGCGTATTATAGGGATGATGATGTTGGTTTTAACACATGCTGAGTAATTTCGGATGCCATTTCGATGGGCATTTCTGTTTTCAACATTCCTAAAACTAACATATTAATACAGACAGTATTTGGATCTTCAAACCTTGAAGCAACTAACCGACCTCAAAGTAATCGCCGGGATTGAATACATATAGATAACAGTAGACTCTACGAAGGACCATCTGGAAAAATCGATTGAGACATAACACCAAATAATGCAACTTTTAATCATTTTCTACCTACATCAAGTGTATACAAGCTTTCATTATTTTCAATGTATCTTTGTTCAAAATGATCTGACGAAGTTACGGTCCCAGTACAGTAAGACTTTACTATTTGAGGGTCTTCCCAGTAATAATGGAATAAGGATACTTGTATGACCATGGTCCTACATAATAATAACACTCCCTATTCAACCTCATCTTAACCCACATACATGTCCTACATAATTCATCTCTAACTATACGAAGCACATATTTTATCTTTATGCATCCACGGTCTCAGTCCTTTGAAGCTGCAACCATTAGGTGGTTAACCGTTCCCAGTTAGAACCTAGTTTCAGTAATTGTGCTTACGACTTTTTTTTGAGTATTCTTCTAAGTATGCAGAAAACATTTTCCAGTATTTCAGTTTGAAACCTGTGCAGTTCAAACTTTGTTTATATTAATTGAAGACATTTTTTACGCATAGGCGGATGAACTGAAATCATAAAGGGTCCAACAATGCAATAATCACTAATTTATTCAGACCTCTTTTAACTTACAATATAAATTATGGTCTGGTCCTACTTCCATCCATTAAGTTTTAATTGTTTGCCTTCCACAATTGGGATTAACATGACCCTAAGTGGCTAACTTCATCCATTTCGTTAGTTTTATCATCTACCAGTTAACTATGTAAGCTGCTACATACATAATTTGATATGCAGTACCGTGGATATTACAATTGTACACATTTAAAAGATGCATGAATTAACAGTCTTGAAGGTTATTTAGTTATCAGGTAGAAAAACGTTGTTAGCACCCAGTTGCTAAAAAACTATAGGGTTTCTTATTTATGCTAAAAATGACCATGCGATTAAGGGTACGTCTATTGACACCCCGTCATTTTCTCTCCACCCCGCTAAATAGAAAATAAAATGCACACCCCGATTTTTTCTCTTCTCACCCCGCTTATTCCATAGCAAGAATTTGGTCTGCTTCTTATACAATGTGGGCTTACATACATATATTTGCAGGATGCACCAGGTATTTTCAATTTTCTTGCAACTTCATCATGGTAAGACATTTCTACTTTGTCTACTGCCTGTTGCAAATTTCTAATAGTCGGTGCCTTTTTGGTACATATCGTGTTTTTAAAAAAAATTATACCAAATTACAGGCATCCATAAAGTTATTCTGTGTTGTGAACTTCACATTTAATTGCAATTGTAAGTGCTTACTTAGGATTTGACATTCTTAATAGTCAGTAGAAACTAATAAAATGCATTTGTAAATGCTGAACGGCATCACATAACCACCATCTAAAGATATCGAAATTTCTAAAAGACTGTAATAGCTCATACCTGCTCCTCCATCTAAAGATATCGAATTGAACTCTTTGGGTGACACACATAACCACCGACTCCAACGTCACCAAAGGTCATAGCAAGAGGCTGATTTTGTTTGGCTGTGATCTCATCCGGTAACAGTATATTGTCCACAATCACCTTCTCATGTGTTGGAGGTACGGGTTTTCCATGTATGATGGATGTCGTTGAATCTATGCATACTAAACCTGTTGCAACAACCTCTAGATTAAAGCTTAACACTTCACATTTTTGATTTGCCGAAAGATGCGAAATCACCGGATTAGCAACGACGTTGTTGTTCGACGTTCTTCCACCACTTTCCTGATGTGTTCCACCACTTCCTCCTTCGTTGGAAGCAATGTCTGGTATCGGGTTATCTTGACTCGCATATCCTTTTAAAAAGCCGACAATTGAATTCAATGTCCCTTGCATATTACCCAATGTCCCTTGCATATTACCCAATTTCCCCTCCATTGTATCCATCCTTGCTGTCAAAATATCTGAGCTTGCTTTACTCTTTTTGAGTTGTTTACGTGGAATGGTAGAAGCTTTAACTTGTGATTTTGATATCATAGTTCCAACACTTCGAGTTCGTCCCCTTTTATCCTTGCCAAACACTTGTGATAAAATGTCTTCATCCACTGTCAAATTTTGTTCCTCACCATCATTGATTGTTTGCTTCGCTTTTGCAATTTTATCCTAAAATATGAAAATACTTAAAATATTACATGAATTGATAGGTTACTAAACTAAAATAATATATTGTTTAACTTACAAAGTACGAAGAATTCGAATCTGATATGGTGCCATCCTTTTTTGTATGAGTTTTCTCCTATACTTGACGACGTGTGATTTCTTTTTCTGGGTTCTTACTTGCCTGCAACAATCAAGTATGGTAAAAGAAAACCGCGCAAAAAAATATTGTTTTAAATAAGGCATGAAATAACAAGATGACGAATACCAGATGAACATAATAATACTGAGAAGATAGCAAATGAAAACATAAAAATCAAAAAATTTATTTATTTATTTACATAACTGAGATTTGAACCCATAAACTAAATGGCGGAACTACGATTCCCATCCAACAGGATTGATACAGAAAAAAACAAGATTATACAAAACCATATATCAAATATGTGTTACAGTTGCCCTTCCTATCTTTTTCATTTTTATAGGAAGTAATTTAGCTGAATAACTGTTGACTATATTTTAATTTAGCATACACATCAGGCTACCATTCAATTCACTAATTGATAGAAAAGACGCTTATTTAGAAAGTTCATCTGCATTCAATTATGCCAGTTGCAGATGGAAAAATTGAGATAAGTCATATAGCTGTAGCTACAAATAGTAAACACAAATAAGACACACTTTCAGCAATAATAAATCAAGTGAATTTTTATTTTTGAGGTAATAACATATTTACTTTTCAGTACCCAAACATGCCAGCTACACTCTGTAAATAGAAACTGGAAAAATATAAGAATATATAAATAGCACATAGAATTTATTTTTTTTAGTTCTGGAACATATTTCAAGGTGATAAATGTAACATGCGACAAATGCATGACTAGCTTTCTGACTTTCCTATGAACTAATAAGAGACTTCACGAAAACAGGAAAACAAAAAATGTGTACCAATTTGTGTTCTACTACGGCATGACTTGTACGACCACTGTGATGACTATAATTGTACTGTGATCTATTTTTTTTGCCTAGCTCCCTTCTTTCGCGTGCACCGGGTTTTGCTTCGTTTTTCAAGAATCTGTCCCTATCTTCTATGCTAATTTTTGGGGGATAGTTTTTCCTTCTTTCTTCATCATTATCAAATTTGTCATAGTACCCGGTCCTCAATTCGCTTTTGTATCTTCTAAATGATTCGCACATTTTTTTTAAATAAAGCTCTTTTGCATCTGACTCTACCTCAAAAAATTCCTGTAAATGATGAACATTAAAATTATGTTAGTGTAATTCAACATGAAAATGAGTTTTAACTGGAAGTACATGTAGAAGCGTAAAGGCGAATACTGATGTCAAATTCCAGTAAATTGTTTATCTGAAGTGACACTGCATTTCAGTTACAGTATTGCTAAAACTAAAATTGAATCCAAGGAATCACCAAATGCAACCAAAGGCAAGACAGGGAAGAGTAACAATGACATCAGTATGTACAGTATGACAGGGAAGAGTAACCAAGATGAAAATTCATTTAAATGTTAATTTCTTTATATGTTAATTTCTTTAAGTCCAAACATTAGTTTTAAGGTTTCTGAGCATATACAGCAAGTAAATTATTTACTAAAAGAATTCAATATAAATCTTGAAGAATAATCATGGTTAGAAAAAAATGTTGCCATACTAAGCAACCTGCAGGCAGTTCTTTTGCTAAAAAAAAGATGCAGGAGGTTCTAAGTTTAACAGCACACGTAAACAAATAGGAAAAAAGAATGGAAAAAAAAATCTCCAGGTTCACTTGTAAACATATCCAGGTTATTTTTAACCTCTTTCACCTTGTTTTCTGTCCATTCTAAAAGGACAGAAAACAGTGCACTATCAGTATCACCTCCCCTGCTGAATGCGCATCCATGCACCTATAGATTCGACTTGTTTATAGGACTCTACTTCACTAGATCAAAGTAAATTGCCAAGATAATGAATAAATTTCATAAATTAGAAGCAGTGGCAGAAGCAATAACTACCAAGATGGACCGGAATTCAAAAAAAAGTAAAAAACGGTAACAGTCTTGACGTATATTATAAAAACTAGAATTAACATTGTACATTGTATTGCGCACTTCTAATAACCATAAGTCATTCAGAATGAACTCTGGTCTAGCACTTCTAAGAATACATTACCTAGTATGGTTGTTCAGTTCTCTTTTGACCATACATTACCTAGTATAATTATGAGCAGATAATACCTAGAATATAAAGTGTTAACCAACAACTGTTTGTACATATGCAATAAAGGAGAGGATGAGCATTGTAGAAAAATGCCATGTATGATTTAAAACAACTGTGAATAGTACAGATCAATGTACCTACATTTTGGAAACAACAGGCTTTGCTGTAATGTCAATCAGATTGTACTAAATGTTAATCATAGTAAGAGGTCACAAATATTTTTAAAGAGTCTAAAAATGTGGAAACACAAATTTTTGGTATCATTACTTATATGTATTAAGGTTGAACAGCATGTGTGCACCGAAAAATATATTCACACAAACTAATAACGAAAATACAGAACACGTAATGGAAATGTAACTTTGAGGTTACAAGCATATTGAGAAATATTATGATACCAATAACAAATTTTGATTTCATGCCATCGAAGTGCTTGTTTTTATGAGATTTTAATGCTTATCCACAGAAATACTCTCATGATTTAACTCTTTATTTAACAAAAGAAAAACATCAACCTGAACACCTTTATAGGTACAAAACAATGAACAATTCTCTCTTATCTCAAAATCTAAGAAAAAAAATTAAGGGTAACAAAACGAATCCTTGAAATCAATGCCAATTCATAGTTAATTGATGTTGATTTGTTCCGCAACATAATTATCTGGGCTGTTCAAAACCTTCACCTTCTATAAATCAAATACTATTGCTAACGACTTTGTATATTCATAAATTCTCAAAATCTGTTATGCTTCCCAATTTTACATTCGTAGGATCGGTGCAGTAATATTTGCGGAAATGAGCCATTTCAATTCTTATTTTAGCTTAGCGGCAGACATAGGTAATTAGAAAAGAAAATGGCTGACATAAACTAAATGCATCATAATCAAATATATAAAGGGTAATTATAAAAAAGGTGAAATATCATTTGTTTAAATCAATTTTTCTAAAAACCACGTAAGTAAAAAATATATTAACAAACATGAGATTGTGTGCTATTAAGCTACACAATGGATTGGATACAAATATATTTTATTTCAAATTCGCCATTAAACAGGGAAGCCTAAAAATATAAATATCTGAAACTTTGTGGCTATCAAAAATACTAGCCTAAAAAATTAATGAATAATAAATAATAAAAGATCGAAAGCAAGCAAAAAGACAACAGTTACTTATCAGAACACACAAACACAAAAGATATGGTGAATCCTGCATAAAGTGTATAAGAAAATAGCAAGCATATACCACAACATACAGCTATTATATTGGTCAAAATGCTATACACTTGGTAGGCTTACCCGCAATTCATCCCAAACGTCATCTTTATATTTCATGGGAACTTTATCCCAACTTTCATATGATATCGGCACGTGAATTCGCACCAATTTACCAATTTTACTGCCTACTTTTCCAGCATTATCTTAAATTGGAACACCATATGTGTTTGCCTCAACTTTCTCGGGTTGTGAGGATGACGAATGTGCGACTGAATGATTCGACGCTTCCGCAGCTTCTGACATTACTGCTGTATAAAATGCAATTTTTGAGTATTTGGAAAAGACAAAGATTAGTTCTATTTTAGGCATATAAGAAAAGACCACACAAACACAAAAGATGAAGTGGTTTTATACATAGGATAATTGACTTGTCAGAACATAGAGATTAGTTCTATTACATATGGACACACCTCCAAATTTCTCATATGCCATACGAAGAAAATAGAAGAAGAACAAACATTACAAACTAATCCACAAACAACAAACATTACAAACGATGATAATATTCAAAGTCGACAAAATATAACCACATATGAAATTCAACTCAATTCAATTAAAAATACATCTTATATTAGCATATGCATTTGATAAGGTCTACTAATTTTTGGTTATCTTCAAAGGCTGATTGATAAGCAGTAAGAAACTCAACGTCATCCACGGTTGTAGTCAACCGCTTAGGTGTATGTAAAACCACAAACCATCCGCTATTTTTTAAGTCTTTTGAGTAGAACACTTGACCCGCTTCCGACGCAAGAATAAATGGCTCATCATTCATTCTATCCTTGGTCTTTAATTTTCCTAAGTTAACTGTAATCAAGTTTGAAACAGGATCAATCTTGCAACCATTGACCTTGTCTTCGACCTTTACCCAATCACAATAAAAAACCGTTTGCTTGAAATCTATGTAATCCAACTCAATTATCTCCTGAATAACTCCGTAATACATTATTTCTGCTTCTTTATAATTTTTATCTTTACCACTGGCTCTAAATTTAGTAATTGCTCTCATGCATACACCGCTGTCTTGTGTTACCATCCGCTCATCGTAACATTTTGGGGAAAATGTAAAACAATTTACTTGGTACTTCGTATAACTACGCGCATTGAAATTTGGCCCATTCACAAGCCGCCAAAGAGTTGAATCAACATCCTTTGTTTTCACCAACTAAAAAATAAAATATGTGAAAATATGATTAATACGATGTACGATCCTTTTTAAGTACGCGTGAAATATCAAATAAGCTTTAAGATACCTCGCCACGCATCCAAACAGTAAAGCTTTGACATGCTTCCACGGATGAAACCCCACTTCGAGACTGAGATTTAGTACTTTTCACATAAATGGCATACCTCCTGCAACAAACACATTTCAAAACATCTATATGAGTTGATTTACTATGGTGGAGATTCAAGAGTTATTCGCGAACTTACTTCTCCCATTCATCCAATTTATCATATTTATTGAGGACCCATCTACGAACTTGTTCGAACTGCACTGAGGTTAAGGTTATGTCTTTACCAATATCTAGAGGCATCTCACCAGCAAACTCATCATCCTCGTCTAAAAAAGCCTCACGGGTATGTTTATGTGTGCCATCGCCTCCTTTTGGCATATAGTCCATGCAATAAAGACTAGCTTCTTGTACAATATATCCTTCTGCAATACATCCTTCAATATATCTTTTGTTGCGCACATATCCTTTATATATTTTCATCAGCCTATGAATGGTAATCGATCATAAATAATTAGTACATATTTTAATCAAATGATGTTGAACAAAACTAAATTTAATAGGTTACCGTTCAAAAGGATACATCCACCTACATCGAACAGGAGCACAAATCAATGCTTCATCGGCTAAATGAACCATAAGGTGGATGCTGATGTCAAAAAATGCAGGAGGAAAATATTTTTCAAACACACAAATTGCTTCTACCAAACTACTCTTCGCAAATAAGAGATGTTCTCTGTTGATCACCTTTGAGCATAAAATGTTAAAGAATAGACTTATACGATGTACAGCATTATGCAAATCCTTATGCTGTGAATAAGAATGCTGAAGCAATACCGGAAGTAATTGTTGCATTATGACGTGGTAATCATGCGACTTCATATTTATTAGTTCGGGAGGATTGATGCTCACATTGTTATTGAAGTTGGAAGAGAATTTGCTAGGCACTTTCAAGCTTTTCAAAATGGCGCAAAATCGAAACCTTTCATCTTTACCCAAGGCAAAAACTGCATCTGGTATGATTACTTTATTTGTTTCAGGATTTTCTATCACCCACAATTTTTGTTTTATACCCATGATTTTCAAATCCTTACGTGCATTGATGTCGTCTTTAGACTTGTCTTTATGACCCATGATTGTGCTAATGAGATGCTCAGTGACATTCTTCTCCGTATGCATAACATCAATATTATGTCGAACCAAATTTGCTTTCCAATATGGTAAATCAAAGAGGATGGACCTCGTATACCATGCGGGAATATTGACATCTTCTTCTTCAATGATTCTTTTTTTTCTTTTTCGACTGATTTCTGATTTTTTTTTTACCAACTTTTATTTTGATATTAGCTACCTTCTCTTCAACTTGATAACCAGTCAATGGCTTTGGAGGACGAAGATATTCTTGTTTGTTATCAAAGTTTGTTTTATCGTCTCGAAACTTGTGTTTGGAAGGAAGAAATCTTCGATGTCCCATGTAGCACATCTTCTTACTTTCAGGAAGATAGTAAGAACAAGTGTCCTCCCCACATGTAGGACATACAAAATAGCCATGAGTTGTGCACCCCGATAAAGTCCCAAGTGCAGGATGATCATGAATTGCCCACAATAACCTAGCTCTCATTGTGAACTCAGATTTATTAAATGAGTAAAATGCAACGACTCCTTCCCATAACTGTTGTAACTCGTCTATCAACGGTTGCAAATAAACATCAATATCCTTTCCTGATTGTTTTGGCCCAGAAATCAATAATGTCAACATCGAAAACTCTCTTTTCATGCACATGGACGGAGGAAGATTATACGGTACTACAACTACTGGCCAACAACTATAACGGCTACTCAGAGATGCACTTGGATTGAAACCATCCGTTGCTAATCCAAGCGTGACATTTCGTGAATCAACGGCAATTGTTTTGTCAAAACAATATGCAGTTCTCCATTGAGAAGTGTCACATGGGTGACGCATTACATCTGAATTAGACTTGGCACGACCATGCCAAGTCATAGCATCAGCTATCCACGGTATAGTATACAATCTCCTCAACCTAGGAATTAGAGGGAAATGTCTCAACGTCTTTTGAGGTACTTTGGTAGATCTTTTCTCTTCGTTGAATGTTGTCCTATATCTTGGATCTTTGCAAACTGGACAAAAAACTCTATTTGCGTCATCTTTCCAATATAAAATACAGTCATTAATGCATGCATCATAAGTTTTGTAGTCCATCCCAACTTGTTTAATCATCTTCTTCATGTCGGGATACTTTGTTGGTATTGTATTGCCTTCAGGGAGTAATTCCTTTATAAATTCAAGAAGTGCAGTCACACCATTGTCGGAAAAGCCATACTGAGTTTTCAAGCTATTCAACTTGATGATGAAATATAATTTTGTTATCCCTTTTGGACATGAAGGATACAATGCCACTTTTGCATCATCAAAAAGTGATTTATACTTTCTACTTTGATTAGCTTGCCAATCAACATCACCCATAGGTAATTCCCCAATATTATCTGGCAACGAACTTATAGGTTGAAAATGATGAAATCTATCGGCATCATTGACCAGATCTTCCATCCTAGGAAGTTCAGACTCATCGGTACTTATGGCTTCACTAACGGGTTGTTTTTGCTTCCTCGCCGACTCTTCCCCATGAAAACGCCAAACGGTATATGATTGGACAATTCCCCATCTAAGCAGATGATAATGAATTTCATCTAATTTAATCTTTGATTTCATATTGTTGCATCGTTTACAAGGACAAGAATAGATTTTCTTATTACCACCATTTTCTACAACAAAATCAATAAACTCCTGCACTCCTTCCACATATCGTGCAGTTCTTTGATCGGATTCTTTCATCCACTCTTTATCCATTCTCAAATTACAATAAGAGAATATTTAAATTACATTAAGAGACTATTAACTTCTCTTCGAAGCACATCCAAAAATCATTTATCAAATTAATATTCAACTATAAAACAAACATCTAACGGTTAAAACTAACATATGATAGCTTTAGGTAAATTGTTGATTGCTAATAGTAATTTATCAATACAGGATATTAAATTTTAGATAATGATAAAATAGTATATATTTTGTTTTTAATTCTAACTCTATTTATAACATTTTAATTTACATTGGTCTCCGGAGAAACTTATTCAGAATTCAAGATTCAATTATAAATTAGATCGATATACAGTTAAAGCAATTGGATTCGATCTGTTCTGCATCACTTATTCCACCATCCATTTTTAACTCATTTATTACTATTAACACCAAGAAAAATATCCATGAGCTTAGGATAAAATCTCCGACCCTAGTTTGAAAAGAAGCTTCATTCAAAGACCCTAGTTCGCACTCGCTGATCCACGTATTTAAATTATTCGCTATACACACACTCACTTGTGTACATGTAAGTTACGTGTGATAACATATTTAATAAGGGACAAACAATCTGTTAAAAGAACCTGAAACTAAAGATGATATATGCAGCACACATGAAACAACAAATTGGATTAGTCTTTCATGCAAAATAACAGCCGGAAAAAACTCAAAATAAGATCAGGCTATTTTACTTACAAACATTCATTTAACTGTATATGGGTTTGAAGATAACAGTCAGGTGACAAACATTTAATTGTTACCATCAAATAAAAATGCAAATCAAATCAGGTGACAATCGGCAATAACAGTCCATCATGTCACGGTATTTAATATGGAGCCATATGAAAAGCCAAGTAACAACCGGCAATAACAAGGACTTGCCATGGTTTGCGCTCAGTTTAGTACTGAATAATTAATCACTGACAGTTTCGGAGAAAAGACATTACACATTTGCTAATCATTTTGCATCATGTTCATCAATAATCATTACACATTCTTTTTTATTTTGGGACTTTGTTTAGATAAGTGGGAAAACGAAGGATAGTTGTTTATTTGAGTGGACGTGGTTCAAATTGTATCATTTCCAGTTCTTTTCTTTGTGTTTCTTTTGACGAGATTTTGTCTACCTTGTAACTTGCTCTTGTTCAACTCTGTTTTTCATTTGAAAGACATATGTAATACTGTGTGTATCAATATAATAGGTATTACATTTTTAAAACAAAAATATAAAGTCATGACCACCTAGCTAGTTCATTGCTTAAAAGTTTCCTCCATTGCATTGAGCTATTACTGCAAACTATCTTACAAATATTAATTGCATGTTTGGAGTTTTGCATATTGTCAATGAAACTTTATCGATTTTAATAGGTAAAAAAATAAATTTCATGACTAAAATAACATGGTATGCAAAACTGTTTCATAAGTTCTACCTTTTTAAGTCATGGTTACAGTCCGTGAGATGACATGGCAAGCGCTATTTATTGATGTTCATTTCTCAAGCTGATGCTATATCATTAAAAGAGGGATATTTCATTCTTTTAATAGTTATACTAAACATTTTGAAGGGTTAATTAGTCAAATGACTTCTTCTATTCTCCAAATTGCAAGAAAATAGAAAAGATGTAGTAGTGATGTGGCATGTTTAACATCAGTATATACTTCAGTTTGGTTTTTTATTTTACTTTGGACTGACCATTCACCATAACAAAAAATCATTTTCTACTGGTATTCATAACAAGAATCTGTTGTTTTTGGGATTGTCAGTTCAATTATAGTCCATTTGGGCTTCTATCCTCATATCCATTGCATTTTGAACTTACATGTGAGACTGTACAATGCTAGTGCACATTTTCCAATTTCCACTTTAACATATGAGCTACCAAGTTACAGATGCAGCTACTAACCAATACATTATTCATAGAAAAGTGATTCCAGTTGTATTAGTTAGCCACTATAGGATGCTGCCGATATGGTTTGGATGAACGTACAAAAGTCTATCCTACATATGTAGCTACCAAATTACAGATGCAGCTACTAACCAATACATAATTCATGTAACTACTAAGCAATGCATAAATTATGATTTGGGTGAACATATAAATTAGCCATAGTTACATTTAAACTATAAATGTTTTGTTTTGTAGAATATATATATACATAAATTTTGAATTGTAAAGTCATCCCTGCTGTATTAAAAAATAAAAAATCGTATAATAATTACGAAAGATTAAGGGTGCATTTGTGGCAAACGCAAGTGGAGCATTGAGCGTAAGCATTTGCGAGTACTGAGCTTGGTATCGAGTAGGGTACTTAATTTATGATTTTCTAATAAACGTGCTTTTAAATACACGACCCACTTTAACACAACTACTGGCTTTTATTTTCTTACACTTTTATCACCATAATAGTATCAGCCATAAAAAAAGTAGTAATATAGTATAGATAGTATGCCCGTCTTTTTTCACGGGATCTATAGTAATACTGATAAAGGTATTCAGAGATATGTTGGGTAAAAAGACATATCTATACTATGGGTGCTATAAAGCAAGTAGTAATATAATATAGATAATATACCCAACATTATAGAGAGTGCTAAAAGTTGGGTTAAAAGTAGTAATACCATCTATACTATAGTAACACCTATGAATAACAGCCGTAAAACGCATTCATGAGGGCTGTAAATATAGTATAGATAGTATACCCAACTTAACCATCTGAACAACAGTACCACTTAATTGGAACCGTAAACAGTACATACCAACAATTCCAGGTTTGGTTTAGCATGTTCTGGTATATTAGTATATAGTTCTTCTCTTTGATCTACTTCACTGTAACCATTAATAACAGTACATACTAAGCTTAGACCAGCTGTGTTATATATAATACACAAGGTGTGAATTGGTTGGAAGAATGTAAGATAATAGACGACCAAACGGAAGAATCCCAAAGAATAAGAATTCTTCCTTTTTGTAGCAAAACTGCTCTGCTAAGCATAATTTTTATAAATAAAAGCCGACTTTACAAATAGCTAGAAAATGATGTTACATGCTGGCTATTGAATCTTGATGCACGTGGTTTCACCCAATTTACATGCGGACATATTAAGGAGTAGCCTTAATTTGTTCTCTGAAAGTAATTTCACCCAATTTACAGCACATAATTCAATTAACTTGCATCAAAAACCCTAATTTATTCACTATCAAACACGAATCTGAGAAGATTTACGCATACTATTCGCAATAGTGAGAGTAATAAATCAAAACAAAAATCAGAACAACGAAATCTTAGCAAGTTTGCATTCTGGATAAACGCACCTGGAGAGAAATCGAAGAGAATTCGAACGAGATATAGCGTCGATCGGAACAAAAGGATCTGGATCTGGAACAAAAGGATCTGAATCTGGATCTGGGAAATTTTCTTTATTGTGGAACGGATGATAAATGAAAGCGTATTGGGATACGGATGGGAGTACGAGGGGTGTATGGAAGGGCGTACTTTAATGGGGAATGGTTTTAAGCCGTTGCGTAAGAAAGAACGGTCTAGATCCGTAGTAAAACAGTTTGTAAAGGTCTACAGCCGTTGTAATATTGCAACGGCCCTAAGCCGTTGCGAAATGTCCGCCTATGGGTGTTGCAAAACAGCCTGCATGGTGTAGTGTCATGTTCGTATATCTGAGATATTCTATATTTCTTCTGAATAGCGCCAACGCAACTTCATCCGAACGCATATTCCTTCATGCTTGGCACTTACATCCTATATGTAGAATGGTTGGGAATAGAACTGATTAAAGACATCTGATATCTTCACTGTCTTGAAAAAAAAAAGAAACATCGTGTCGCCTTCCCTTGTTTATTTAGATGTGCAAGATAGTAGTCGTTTCAGCTTGGAGGCATGGAACAAACTTATCTATTTCAAGTATGACTGGTTCTACGTTCGATGCCCATCAAGATTTACGAGGAGGTGGCTTGCAGAACGTAAGTGTTCTAGAACTTACACTGTATCCCAAGTCAATTGAGTCGTAAGCTCTAAACTAATTTGAAATTTTACGTGGTAGGAATTCCACGGATTTCAAAAACTAGCGAGTATCTGGAGCGAGTTCTGCGGTGAAGGAAGTACCAATTGGATGACGTACCACCTAGACTCTACTAACATATGATTTCCTTCATCTATTGAATTTGCTTTCGGAAGGCTACTCAATGGGCCGTAGGGATGGTGATGAAGGAGAGGATGAGGCGGTGGAAGCTGAAGGAGGAGAAATTCATCTGGTCCGTATGGAGTGGTGCTTCCTATCATGCTTTTTGATGTTCCCCCGGCTAAGGTGGAATTTGCAAAAGCTCAGAGGGATATAGGAGGCGACCATGGCGACTAGGAGGAGCTGAACGAGGGAATGGTTCACAATCCAATCCCGTTCGCTCTTCGACTGAGGAGACGAGGCTGGGAGCGGCTTTTGAACCAAATTCTCCAACTACAACCTTTGGGACTGCCGTATCGTTGGAGGTTGAACACTAGTTTAGAGGGCTGGACCTGATCCCCATCGAAACATCTTATTTTGGGCTTGGCGGTGATATTGTCGAAAGCTTATTGCCGAGCGTTGGCAAAATTACCCCTTCAAGCAAGCTAACAACGGGTCCGTAGGGAGAACACTTAGAATACACACACTCATAAGCACATCATAACATAACACTTGACTCGTGCGTGTTGGATATTGAATTCTAATTTAAAGTTTGTCTCATGAAGGTGCCATGTCTAAGGAACGTGACAGAAATCGTGATAGGAGATATTCTAGATGGTCGAAGAGAGGTGTGATAAGTGATTTCTATGAAAATACAGAAAATGCGCACAAAGAAGAACTTGCATGAGTCCGAAAGTAGTCGTCATTGACGAGAATATTCCCCGCCATTGGAGCCTCTTCCAACAAGCATTAGACCGACGGATGCGACAAGAGGAGATGAAATTTTTAGTATAAGGCAGTAGGCGGTGACTGTCCTACCTTCCGATATACTGACCCCACACTTGTAGCGACAGCCATTGGCAAGGGTAGTCCTGGAGAAGGAGGATCAGTGTCAAGTGGAAGAGATGTAAGAAAGTGAGGCCTGGTGCTTCCCGATATGTCGGGGATCCTCGAATCGAGCAACGAGGAGAAGGCATCGATATTAAAGAAGTCGTTCCCCATCTTCTACTTCGAAGAGATGTTGTGGTTGCCCAATATTCATCAGATCCCACTGCACATCAATGAAGGCATATGGGTCAAGGTGTACGATGCCTACTATTAATATCAGGAGTTGTACAAGTACTCGAGGAAACTCTTCGATCTGATCTTTAAAAATGATATAGAAATACAAGGCTTGTATATCGAAGTTAAGCTTGAGTGGGAGAGTCTCGCTAGTCTGGATAAGGATATAGGTAAGACATGGTCTCGAGCTATATCTATTTTCGCGTATTCGAGTAACACTTTATGTGCTAACTCTTTGTTGCTGAAACAGATGCACTTAAGAAGGAGCTGGCTGACATGAAGTTGGTGATGGTTACGGTTCGCGGCTAGTACAAATACGTATTAGCCTTCGTGTCATATCGAGCTACCTCACTGGAGAAGGACAACAAGGCAATGTCCGAGGAGAATCTTAGGCTACAGGAAGAGAACAAAGAAGTGCAACAACTCAAAGAGAACAACTAGGCATTGGTTGAGGGAATGAAAAGCTCCGAAAAAAGAATGAAGTGACCGAACGCCAGAAGTAGGAGAACGAGGAGCTTAGGCAAACACTTATGACAAATCATGCCACGGTAGAACATGCCAAGAAGGAGTTGGAGGCCATAGAAGCTTCAAATAGGGAAGTGCTTAGTCAATCTGATGATCCAAGTAAGAAGCTTGGCTTGAGGAGCTTAGAAAACAAGTCAGGGAAGCCCGAGAGGAGGCAGAGGGGGCATAGAGCCAACGGTGTAGGATTTATATGTCAAAACACTTTAACACATGGGCTCCATGGGTCCATGACTACGATGAAGCTACTTCCCGGGAAGTGGAGTCAGTGGATGAGGCACTGCTAATGGATCAATATCTGATAGAGGATGACCGTCGGGTGTTGGAAGAAGGGAGGAAACTACCCAAGGATGATCCTGAGGTGGAGGCGGAAAAAACACGAACTGTTAAGAAGTGGAAAATGACGATTACCGAGAGCATCGTAGTTTCTCATGAGATTGTTTCTTAACAGTAGCCAGCTATTCCAACTGCTTCCACTAGTGGCCCTTTTTATTGATCTCCAAGTTTCCTTCCATCAACTAGTGAAAGGTCAATGTCAGAGGGCGCCATACAGCAGATGCCAGAAGGTATATCCACTTACTCACCAAAATCCGGCACAACGTGCAGGTACTTCTAAGCAAGGGACGACAGCTGGGATTGAAATGGCGATGGCTATCACGATCGAGACAAACTCAAGGGCCTATAAAAGGCAGACTGACGAAGAGTACGAGTGACTCAATGACTTTGATATGGAAATCATAGAGATAGATTATTACTCCAAACTATTCGAGAAGGACAAGGATGGCCAGGATGTGGACGCCCAGGTGACGGGAAAGATTGAGGCAGGTGGGAAGACAATGCATGGGCTTGTTGAAACACATAAAGCCCAACTGTTGATGAAGTCTGAGGAGCTTGAGGTAAAGAAAAAGACAGATGAGGAGGCCCGACTTTAATCTTAGGAAGAGGCGAGGCAAAAGCCGAGGAGGAAGCCCACAAGAAAGTGGAGGATGAGGCATCCAAGAAGAGGGTTGAGAAGGAATTGAAAGGGTTGAAGGCCCAAAAAAGGCAAAGCTAAAGGCTGAACAACAGGCGGAGAAGGTCGAGAAGGAGGTTGGGAGAACTAAGAAAGACACCGAGAAGATTCAGACTTCTGGGGATATCTTCGAAGCTATCTATAATGACCCGCATTTGCAGAGGTATTATAATTAATTTATTTAATTATATAAATAGTGATATAGTGAATTTAATGGTCATGGAATTTAATAATGGTGAATATTTAATTAAAATAATAAATTAAATAATATATTTAATTCTGAAATAATCAGAATTGACTGAAATGGCGATATGGTGTGAACTGGATCATCTGTAATATTTAATACAGTTTAGATTTGAATTTGAATAACGAATATATTATTTGAACGGTAGTTTGAACGTATAATTATATTATAATTTAAATCGAGCTCGAAATGGCGCTGCAGTTCGTAAATTGGTGATTTGAACTTCAACTGAATGTACTGGATTCGTTTTAAGCCGGATTTCTGTGAAACAAGAAACGTGTGGAGCTAGTGGAGTATACCTTTCTAGTGGAAGAGAAAAATCTGGATTTCGTCATGTAGATTTTGATTTACATCCAAATCAAATTTTAGAAAAGTCGTTGTGGAATTCCTTTATAATTTATGAAGGAATTATTTATATTTTTAAAAGGAAATTCAATATAAATCGAATATCGGGTTGACCCAGATTGGAAATATCGAGTTATTAATCCCAGTAGCGTTATATGGTATTCCACTGTGAATATAGACGATAATATTTAATTTTAAATATTAAATTTAATTGTATTTATATATTTAAATGGGTCATCCAGAGCTTTAAAAATATCCAGTTTTGCAAACAAAGTCGGAATTCGACAAAACCAGTTTCGTTGGGACCGTAATGTCGAACTCTAGCTGCATGGCAATTTTCATGATTTTTGGGTATCGTACGTGGTCATAGGAATTTTAAAGGACAAATAAAAACATCAGTTCAAAATAAATGAAAATAAAAAATAAAACATCTAAAATATCTAAAATATCTAAATCCCCTATATATACCCCCCTTACAAATCCCTTAAGACCTAATTCTACTTTTCTCCGATCAAATGTATCAGCTGCCACCTGAAAACTAAAACAAAGAAATCGGCCACTTCAAAAATTCATATAAACTCAAATGAAAATCTATAAATCGAGTTACACATAGATTCGAGATGCTTATGGCTCCCTCTTCGATTCTGTATATGATTTGTTGGATTCAACATATGTTCTGTGCGATTAGGTTTTGTACAGCGTGCGTTCTATTGGTTAGGGTTGGAGTTTGTGGCGAATAGGAAGATCAGTGCAAGTTTCTAATATCGGATTTGAGTTCGTTGTGGAGTTTAACACCTCTTGTGGATTTTTGGGGTGATTCCGTGCAAGTGGATGTCGATCTGCATACAAAGGCACCGAAAAACTGCTGCTAAACGCAAATTGAAACTCCAGTTCGAGTTGTGCTTTATTGATCTGATGTTGAAGAGAAATCAAAGAGATGATTTTAGATGATTTTAGTTTGATTTCTAGTGCATCATGGAGTGAAGATTGAGGGTATAAGAATGGGCGGTTGTGAGAGTTGTTTATGGGAGGAGGAACAATATTCTGTTGGATTTGGGGAAGAAACATATACGGAGCGGGTTGGGTGAAGTACGGGCCGAAATGTTGGTAAAGGCCCAAGCCCTTTTTATTTAAAGTTTATTTAATTTAAAATGTTGTATTAATTTGAAATGTATATAACTTTGTCATACGGTATCGGATTTGGACAGAACAAGATCCGTTGGGATCGTATGGACGAGAGCTTCCCAATGAAGCTGACTGGAAGTGGAATGAGACTCGTTTGGAATTATGGCGAAATAAACTGCTTGATTCAGATCAAACAACAGTTTATCGTTCTTTAACGATGAACTGCCAAAGTGAGTAAATCTCACTAACTATGAATAGTTTATAATTTCATGTTGTATTTTTAGAACTATTAAATATTGGCTGATTGACTGTGTGTTGACTGTTTGATTGAACTGATAGTCAGTTAGTTGAATTTCTATATTGATTCAGTTTAACAGAATATATCATATGGAACTGAAAGTGATGTTAATTTTATATTGTATAACATCTGTGGATGCAGGGAGACAGGTTGGAGGAATCCATCTGGATTCCTCAACATTTATTTTACTGTGATTCATATGATGTGATATATAATGTGTTGTCGATTATATGTGTTTGAACGATATTGGTCATCGTGATTTGATGTGTTAAATACCATAACATACGAGAATGGTGAAAAGGGAATTTTCAAAATGAATATTGAAAATAGATTATTTATAAAATCAAAGGATTTTATAAAAGAGATCATATTTATAACAATCAAAGGAGATTTTATAAAAGGAATTATTTATAAATGGAATATTTATAAATAGAAATTTATTTATAAATGGATTATTTATAAATAGAAAATACTTAGAAATGAAACCCTAAAGGAATTATTTGCAAACCATTTGCAAATAGATTAGAACGAGAAAGGTTTGTAAACCATTTACAAATCAATCAGAAAAAGAAATGTTTGTAAACCATTTACAAATGGAATCAAAAGAGGAATATTTGTAAAACCTTTACAAATGAAATCAAAAAGGAGGTATTTGTAAAACCATTTACAAATAGAATTAAAAAGGAAATATTTAGAAAATAAATAGAGTTATAAAAAGGAAATTTGTTTATAACTAAATAGGATGTTATAAAAAGGAAACTGTTATAAAAAGGAAAACGTTACTAAAAAGGAAATCATTTGTAAAGTGAAGAACCGTTACTAAAAGTAAATCTTTATAAATAAATAGTTTATTCGAAGGGAGTTAATCGAATATAGTATTTGAAAGTAAGCAAATCGAATTAGTTATGCGAATTTGTTATTCGAATAGAGTTAAATAAGTAAGAGTTATTTGAATTAGTTATTCGAATAGAGTTAAACACATAAGAGTTATCGATTATAGTTTAATCGAAAGGAGTTATCAATTATAGTTTAATCGAAAGGAGTTATCGAATTAGTTATTCGAAAGGAGTTAAGTAAAAAGAGTTAATCGATAAGAGTTAAATAAATAGAGTTAATCGAATATAGTTTATTCGAAGAAAGGTTTTCAAATCGAGTTATTCGTAAAAGAGATTTATCAAATATAGTTATTCGAAGGGAGGAGTTATCGAATAGAGATTTATTCGAATGAAAATTATGTAAGGAAGTGTTTAAGAGTTAAAAGATGAACTTACCCTAATTCGAGATTTGAAATTTTGTTCAGTTAAGGTCTGAGAGGTAATACCCCAACTTGATTGACTTCGTTTTTAATTTAGAAATGGTTAAGGTTCGAGAGTGAAAGTGGTTAAGTAAATTTAGTAAATAAGTATAGTGGTTTGAGTTGTCGTCGTGATGTTGATTTAAAACATCTGTTTAAATCCAAGTAAAGAAGATTTGGAAATGTTTTCCAAATAGAATCAGAAACGTAATAAAATATTGAAATAGGAAATATGAGTATATATATATATATATGATTGATGATTGATTGATAGAATTTCCATTCGGAAATAATATTGTTGTTTGCACACGTGTTTTCATTTGATAGTTAACTCACTGACTATCAAAGTTTTGACCATTTTAACGTTGTTAATATGGAGAGACCGGTTGGATTATTATCCAAAGAACCACTCTGTATTGGCATAAGCGTTGCGAATCATATATGCCAAAGATAATTGAAGACGAAGTAAAGTGCAAGGACTATTGTATAAGTCTTAGATAACAGTGTCTATGATGGATGTATTGAATAGTGCCTTCGGTTCATCCTGTTCCTGGATGACTTGTATGGACGGATGTTTGACAGAGTATTTCCAGACGATCACGTATATTTATTTCTCCAACCGTACCAAGAGCGGAAGCGGAGAAGGAAACTTCTTTTAGCTAACACATAATGTATGGTTGAGGACGTCAATTGGTGATTTGATGGATTTGACGAGGTGGCATTCAAAGTGAATTTGGTGTGATGATAAAGCGTAGCTTCTAGCCTCACATCCGCTAAATGACAGAAATCGGGCAGGCAGCATGGCTAAGTCGGTCGCTCCAAAGTAGGGTGTATATTCACCTGATCTAGAGTTTCATTTACTTCTAAAAATCTATTGTTTATGCTGTCCCATTCGGGAAACGGTTGTTGATCCCAACTATTGGTGATATACATTCGATACACTCAAGCGAAATGAGTGGTCGGTCATGTGTGGCCGGGTTGCAAGATGTTCTTGTTGAACCCAGTGTATTCCTCTCTGGAGGTACACAGCGAAAGGTGGTTCCATACCTTGTCATAGTTGGAAATCCATTACCCAATACGTGCTTTCCGTTTTGATTGTATACTATATATGTAGAGCGTGAGATGAAAGCGTTTCTGCTAGATTATTATTATATTGTGGTTGATAGACTTTATTATAATATCAAAAGGTTTTTGATATAAAGATAATTTGGATTCTCATAAGGGAAAAACTTGTTCCGTTATACGGCATGGTCTTATGAGATATCATTTACAAGCTTGAACTGTTTTAAATTGTTTTACTCATACCAGTCCATGTTGCATGCTTGGTGCATGTGTCGCATGATAGGTGGTTCTCGCTTTTCGTTAGGTGGCGAACGGGAGACTCTTGCCCCTACATGTCCCGAAAATGAGGGTTGGTTGTGAAGTCGAAAGGCTGGCCGTAAAATATGGTGCTGGGGTACCATTGTAAGCCAACAAAACCCGGGTCGTTACAGTTGGTATCAAAGCTTAAGTTAAGTGAATTACCTTGGCTTTGTGGCGTGACTCGGTAGAGATAGGGTTAGTATTACCCTAGATTGAGTTGAATGTATATATACAAGTGAGCGTATTTGTTATTGATGTAAAAATTGTTTTATATTGTGGTGATTTATTGGTTGAGTTGTTTATGGGTTTTGGTCGATTAGTTTGATCCACTGTATCGTTAGGGATTTTGTAAACACTTGAATACGATGAAATGTCATGGTATGTTTTGAAAAGAGGGTAAACAAAATAATTTTACCCAAATAATATTTGATATAAAGGATTTATATTGGTTGTTATTATAATCGAGTAAGATTATGAATTAAACGGTTATGTAAATAACCAATCAGAATTCATATGAGTGAAATACGTGAAATCAAATGAGTTAAATCTGAAATTCAAACTAGAAATTGAATTAAAATTATGGAAAATTGGATAAGTGTTTGTAAATGGATTTGGATTAAAAGTAAGGAAAATTTAAGATCCTAGGAGATTTTAAATTGTTTTATCAGCAGTGTGAATTATATTTTGAAATGAATTTCAAAGTGGAAATGTTTAGAAATGGTTTTATAGTATTGAACTCAGTTCGATCGCTGGAAAATAGATTCCGATGATGACAGCTGCATCATCAGTATTCATTTTCGAGTTGTAAGTGACGAATTACTACAAGAGATACTGTTTTGAATTTGTTTTGGGAAAGACAAGTTGTGTCGAATTTCAAAATGGGATTTATAATATAGAATTTGAATATAGAAATTCAAATGGGATTTATAATATAGAATTTGAATAGAATTTGACATATAGAATTTGAATAATAGAATTTGATATATAGATTTGAATAATAGAAGTGATATAAAATTTGAATAGAAATTGAATAGAATTAACTAAGTCGAAGAGGAATTTGTTAATCGAGTTTTGAATTTGAAGTTGAACTTTGAAAGGTGAATTGGATTTGTGAATGGATATTCGAAATCGAATATAGAACTTAAATTTGAAATTTGGATTCAAATTAGTTAATAAACAAGTTAAAATATATTTGAACATGAAAGTGAAATGGATTTGTGAATGGATATTCGAAATCGAATATAGAACTTAAATTTGAAATTTGGATTCAAATTAGTTAATAAACAAGTTAAAATATATTTGAACATGTCATGTTCAAATATAAAAGTTAAATAGACTAAAGAGTTAATTAACAAATTAATTAACGAATTGAGTTAAAACGACCAGGTATAGTTAAAATAGATTGGGCAGGTATAAATATACATAAGATAGGTATGGATAAGGTATGAAGGTATATAAATAGAATGCTTGACAAAAAGGTATGTATTTAATTCATATATGAGATTTTATGCGCCATATCGGCTAGCCGCTTGGCTTTTTCTTTTGGATTGGTGAGGGCCATGGGAGGCTATTTGAAATATCCCGATGCTCCAGGTACAAAGGAGGTTATGGCGAATTTTTCCGAGAATTTAAGGAGTTAGAATATTTTTAAGATAATTTAATAGTTAGAAATCAACGTACCGATATATATATATATATATATATATATATATATATAGAAGTCGATAAGGAAACAAACTTAGAAATAGAATAGTAAAATAAAAAAGGAAGACTAAGAATAAAATCTAGTAAGAATAGAAAGAGGAAGCGTATACGCGTTTAAAAGTGAATAAGTAGTTGTATGGTATTGATTATTCGAGTAAGTAGTCATATCTGTTTTGACGTTATAAATGTTATTCAGTCAAGGTCTAAGAGGTAGTTATACCCCGACTTGATTGATTTCATTATTAACAAATAAGTAGTAAGATTTCAGGCTCGAAGATCAATGTTGAATAAGAGTTAGTTGAATATAGTATTTGGGTTGTCGTAACGATGTTTTACACAACATCCATTTTAACCCATATAAGTGTAAGCTTGGAAATATAATAAAGAATATTTCCTAAGTATAGAAATAAATGAGATCGAAAAAGAGATAAGTAATTGGAATATTTTCCAATTATAAATAGCATATATTTTCTAAAGTTTAGAAAATAAAGGAAGGCGATATTCAGAAATGTTTTCCAAATAACATAAAAGGCCAATATGGTTATTGAAAATATTTGGTTAACAAATATTGATAAAGAAATAGAGAAGTGATTTAATTATTGGAATATTAATTAAGGGCTCAGTGACATGTTCAAAACGAAAATTTGATTTTTGAAAAGAGTAAACTGTTTAAAAACTCCCAGGGAAAGACTGTTTGAATTAAAAACAAATTTAACAGAAATTTGTGAAAGCAAGTTTGAATTAAAGTAAAGCCAGTAAAGTGGTAACTGAGATTGAATTAGGATGATATCAAGACAAATTGGATTGTGAGGTTCAAATTTGAAGTGTAATGTGATAATCAAGTTAAGAGTTGGGAATCGAGAAGAAACTCGAGTTGAAATGATATTTGGCTCGGATATAAGCGAATGGTTGTGTTGTGGATAAAAGTAGATTGGAATTTGATTGGGATGACCCTTGTATCCGCTGAATTGATAACAGGTGGAAAGAATAAAATGATATGCCGACAAAAGGTACAAGTTTATATTTCTATTGGATATAAGATTTATGAGCCAAATTGGCAAGCCGCTTGGCTGTTTGATTTTCTTTTGAGATGGAGATGGCCCAGAGAGGCGAGTTGGAGTTTGAACTATTGACCAGTACAATGGAGGTGCTGGCGAAATTTTTTGAAAAGTTAAGGTGTTAGAAAATTTTCAGGATTTTTGTAAATATTCGTTAATAGAATTGAATTAATATTTAATTGAAATTAAATTGGTTTAGTTGAAACTGAAGTTAAGAAGTGAACAAATATGTTCTAACCAGTCGATAGGGTCGTTATCTACCTTAGCAATTTCGAGGACGAAATTATTTTAAGTGGGGAAGAATGTAATGACCCGCATTTGCAGAGGTATTATAATTAATTTATTTAATTATATAAATTGTGATATAGTGAATTTAATGGTGGAATTTAATAATGGTGAATATTTAATTAAAATAATAAATTAAATAATATATTTAATTCTGAAATAATCAGAATTGGTTGAAATGGCGATATGGTGTGAACTGGATCATCTGTGATATTTAATTCAGTTTAGATTTGAATTTGAATAACGAATATATTATTTGAATGACAGTTTGAACGTATAATTATATTATAATTAAAATTGAGCTCAAAATGGCGCTGTAGTTCGTAAATTGGCGATTTGAACTTCAATTGAAAGTATAGGATTCGTTTTAAGCCGGATTTCTGTGAAATAAGAAATGTGTGGAGCTAGTGGAGTATATCTTTCTAGTGGAAGAGAAAAATCTGGATTTCGTCGTGTAGATTTTGATTTATGTCCAAATCAAATTTTAGAAAAGTCTCTGTGGAATTCCTTTATAATTTATAAAGGAATTATTTATATTTTTAAAAGGAAATTCAATATAAATCGAATATCGGGCTGACCCAGATTGGAAATATCGAGTTATTAATCCCAGTAGAGCAGTATAGTATTCCACTGTGAATATAGACGATAGTATTTAATTTTAAATATTAAATTTAATTAAATTTAAATATATTTATATATTTAATTAAATTTAAATATATTTATATATTTAAATGGGTCATCCAGAGCTTTAAAAATAGCCAGTTTTGCAAACAAAGTCGGAATTCGACGAAACCAGTTTCGTTGGGACCGTAATGTCGAACTCTAGCTGCATGTCAATTTTCATGATTTTTGGGTATCGTATGTGGTCATAGGAATTTTAAAGGATAAATAAAAATAGTAGTTCAAAATAAATGAATATAAAAATAAAATATCTAAATCCCCTATATATACCCCCCTTACAAATCCCTAAAGACCTAATTCTACTTTTCTCCGATAAAATGTATCAGCCGCCACCTAAAAACTAAACCAAAGAAATCGGCCACTTCAAAAATTCATATAAACTCAAATGAAAATCTATAAATCGAGTTACATATAGATTCGAGATGCTTATGGCTCCCTCTTTGATTTCGTATATGATTTGTTGGATTCGACATATGTTCTGTGCGATTGGGTTTTGTACAGCGTGCGTTCTGGTGGTTAGGGTCGAAGTTTGTGGCGAATAGGAAGATCAATGCAAGTTTCTAATATCGGATTCGAGTTCGTTGTGGAGTTTAACACCTCTTGTGGATTTTTGGGGTGATTCCGTGCAAGTGGATGTCGATCTGCGTACAAGGGTGCGGAAAAACTACTGCTAAACGTAGATTGAAACTCCAGTTCGAGTTGTGCTTTATTGATCTGATGTTGAAGAGAAATCAAAGAGATGATTTTAGATTGATTTCTAGTGTATCATGGAGTGAGGATTGAGGGTATAAGAATGGGCGGTGGTGAGAGTTGTTTACGGGAGGAGGAACAATATTCTGTTGGATTTGGGGAAGAAACATATACGGAACGGGTTGGGTGAAGTATGGGCAGAAATGTTGGTAAAGGCCCAAGCCCTTTTTATTTAAAGTTTATTTAATTTAAAATGATGTATTAACTTGAAATGTATATAACTTTGTCATACGGTATCGGATTTGGACAAAACAAGATCCATTGGGATCGTATGGACGAGAGCTTCCCAATGAAGCTGACTGGAAGTGGAATGAGACTCGTTTGGAATTATGGCGAAATAAACTGCTTGATTTAGATCAAACAACAGTTTATCGTTCTTTAACGATGAACTGCCAAAGTGAGTAAATCTCACTAACTCTGAACGGTTTATAATTTCATGTTGTATTTTTAGAACTGTTAAATATTGGCTGATTGACTGTGTGTTGACTGTTTGATTGAACTGCTAGTCAGTTAGTTGAATTTCTATATTGATTCCGTTTAACAGAATATATCATATGGAACTGAAAGTGATGTTAATTTTATATTGTATAACATCTGTGGATGCAGGGAGACAGGTTGGAGGAATCCAACTGGATTCCTCAACATTTATTTTACTGTTATTCGTATGATGTGATATATAATCTGTTGTCGCTTATATGTGTTTGAACGATATTGGTCATCGTGATTTGATGTGTTAAATACCATAACATACTGGAATGGTGAAAAGGGAATTTTCAAAATGAATATTGAAAATAGATTATTTATAAAATCAAAGGATTTTATAAAAGAGATAATATTTATAACAATCAAAGGAGATTTTATTGAAGGAATTATTTATAAATGGAATATTTATAAATAGAAATTTATTTATAAATGGATTATTTGTAAATAGAAAATACTTACCTAAAGGAATTATTTGCAAACCATTTGCAAATAGATTAGAACGAGAAAGGTTTGTAAACCATTTACAAATCAATCAGAAAAAGAAATGTTTGTAAACCATTTACAAATGGAATCGAAAAAGGAATATTTGTAAAACCTTTACAAATGAAATCGAAAAGGAGGTATTTGTAAAACCATTTAAAAATAGAATTAAAAAGAAAATATTTAGAAAATAAATAGAGTTATAAAAAGGAAATTTGTTTATAACTAAATAGGATGTTATAAAAAGAAAACCGTTATAAAAAGGAAAACGTTACTAAAAAGGAAATCATTTGTAAAGTGAAGAACCGTTACTAAAAGTAAATCTTTATAAATGAATAGTTTTTCGAAGGGAGTTAATTGAATAAAGTATTCGAAAGTAAGAAAATCGAATTAGTTATTCGAATATAGTTAAATAAATAAGAGTTATTCGAATTAGTTATTCGAATAGAGTTAAACACATAAGAGTTATCAATTATAGTTTAATCGAAAGGAGTTATCGAATTAGTTATTCGAAAGGAGTTAAGTAAAAAAGAGTTAATCGATTAGAGTTAAATAAATAGAGTTAATCGAATATAGTTTATTCGAAGAAAGGTTTTCAAATCGAGTTATTCGTAAAACAGATTTATCGAATATGGTTATCCGAAGGGAGGAGTTATCGAATAGAGATTTATTCGAACGAAAATTACGTAAGGAAGTGTTTAAGAGTTAAAAGATGAACTTACCCTAATTATAGATTTGAAATGTTGTTCAGTTAAGGTCTGAGAGGTAGTTATACCCCAACTTGATTGACTTCGTTTTTAATTTAGAAATGGTTAAGGTTCGAGAGTGAAAGTGGTTAAGTAAATTTAGTAAATAAGTATAATGGTTTGAGTTTTCGTCGTGATGTTGATTTAAAACATCTGTTTAAATCCAAGTAAAGAAGATTTGGAAATGTTTTCCAAATTGAATCAGTAACGTAATCAAATATTGAAATAGGAAATGTGAGTGTGTATATATATATATATATATTTATATGATTGATGATTGATTGATAGAATTTCCATCCGGAAATAATATCATTGTTTGCACACGTGTTTACATTTGATATTTAACTCACCGAGTATCAAAGTTTTGACCATTTTAACGTTGTTAATATGGAGAGACCGGTTGGATTATTATCCAAAGAACCACTCTGTATTGGCATAAGCATTGCGAATCATATATGCCAAAGATAATTGAAGATGAAGTAAAGTGCAAGGGCTATTGTATAAGTCTTAGATAACAGTGTCTAAGATGGATGTATTGAATAGTGCCTTTGGTTCATCCTGTTCCTGGATGACTTGTATGGACGGATGTTTGACAAAGTATTTCCAGACGATCACATATATTGATTTCTCCAACCGTACCAAGAGTGGAAGCGGAGAAGGAAACTTCTTTTAGCTAACAATTAATGTATGGTTGAGGACGTCAATCAGTGATTTGTTGGATTTGACGATGTGGCATTCAAAGTGAATCTGGTGTGATGATAAAGCGTAGCTTCTAGCTTCACATCCGGTAAATGACAGAAATCGGGCAGGTAGCATGGCTAAGTCGGTCGCTCCGAAGTAGGGTGTATAGTCACCTGATCTAGATTTTCATTTACTTTTAAAAATCTATTGTTGATGTTGTCCCATTCGGGAAACGGTTGCTGATCCCAACCGTTGGTGATATACATTCGATACACTCAAGCGAAATGAGTGGTCGGTCATGTATGGCCGGGTTGCAAGATGTTCTTGTTGAACCCAGTGTATTCCTCTCTAGAGGTACACTAGCGAAAGGTGGTTCAATACCTTGTCATAGTTGGAAATCCATTACCCAATACGTGCTTGGGGTTTTGATTGTATACTATATATGTAGAACGTGAGATGAAAGTGTTTCTGCTAGATGATTATTATATTGTGGTTGATAGACATTATTATAATATCAAAAGTTTTTTGATATAAAGATAATTTAGATTCTCATAAGGGAAAAACCCGTTCCGTTATACGGCGTGGTCTTATAAGATATCATTTACCTGCTTGAACTGTTTTAAACTGTTTTACTCACACTAGTCCCATGACTGACCCAAAGTTTTATTTTGTTTTGTTTTCCCTAAACTCTTGGGTGCCCAATTTTGTATGGGTAGTCAAGTAGTCGGGATTTACAGATACTTGAAGAGCTGGAGCAGGAGGCTTCAGGATCATATAGCTATAGTTTATTTCCGCTGTGTTGTAAGTGTTGTACTTTGGAAATGATATGTATATTTAAGTATAGATTTATATTTCAAAGATATGTTATCTATTATATGTTATTCGTTCCGCTGTGAGGTTCGTGTTACTCTGATGGTGTGTTCTTCTTCTTCTTCTATTCTAAGTTTCTATCTTATCTATTCTCACCCTCTAATTTCTTTCATTAATCATCCGGTATTTTCGAACCTTGGATGTCCGATATGTGTTGTATATCGGATAACCAAGGTCGATAAAAACCCGGGTCATTACACTATCCCTTCTCCACCAAAGGAAATCCTCCTCGAGTCTGAGACTATAGACATAAAAGAAGAGGAAGCGGAACAAGTGTGAGTCCTCCCTTCCTCCTTGACCGACCATTACGAGTTCAGGCCTCTCCCTTCTCCAAATCCACTGAAGGAGCAAAAAGGGCCCAGAGGGAGTGGAGAACTAAAGAGGAAGAGGAGGAAGAAGGATGAGCTGCCCGAGACCTGATTTGAGAAGAAGATAGGGAAGAAGGGAGGCACGTCCAAGTGATTGCTATAGATAAGTCTTCGTTTTTGTAGGTCGATAGAATATGCAAGTACGACTCTATCTTTTTGGAGGCACGATATGGTTTTGATGTACATTGTATCGTTAGTAAAAAAAGCTGTATTTTTGACATTTGAATGAAAGTTTGTTTTCTTTGCTAATATCACATGTTGTTCTAAGTGTTAAAGCACTCTTTACATTTTCTAGCATTGTACTCATGCAAATTAACTTGTCATTACACTTAGATTTGAGTTTGCTGGAGGAGTCTCGAGACTTCGGGAATTCATAGTTGGATCGGGAAAACACGAGAATTTGTGTTAAGTACGCGAAGATACGAATTTTTGACTTCATAACCCTGGGACTTAACCAAATTTTCCTGTTTTTCGGTTGTTGGAAGTTGTGTTGTTTTCTTCGATCCTGAGTTCGAGCTAGTAAGAAGCTTGGATCATCACGCGACTCGCGCGAATGGATTGGGATTATAGTCGAACGTAATGCAGTCGATTAGTGTGATGCTCGAGAATTGAACTTGCTTGAACTGATCGCTCGGATATGCACATAAGTTGTGGATATATATCTGAGTCGTCAATTTTAAGATTCAATTCTTAATCCAAATACGTCGTGATCGCGATTCATTCTAATCTTCGCGTCTGCAGTCGGCAGTGACATTGGTTTTAGTTATATAACTAAAGGTTGTCATCGTGTTCTAGAATGCTTGTTTGTGGTGAGTCTTGGCCTCGAGAGGCATCGAAGATGACTTCTATAGTGTCAAGACTTCGATTTTAGACTATCTTCCCTATGTGGTGGGTTTGCTTCCAAAATGTAGCTCCATAGGTCAAGGGAAAAATGAATGTAGCGAGGATATAGGGCTGATGGAGGTGTTATGCCCCAGTGCCTGCTCTCTATTGTAACACCCCGTAATTTTAAAACATGAAAAAAGAGATAATTAAAGAATAATTAATTTTAAGTGAAGAATTAAGTGAAATGGGTTACGCCACTGTGTTCGTCTCAGAATTCTGCTTGAGATAGAGTCCGGATTTGCTTAAAACGGATATCGTATGAAGGAGTTATGGATGATAGAAGTTGGGCTGAAAAATCAGGAAATGGGCCAGGATAACTGGCGCACTTGTGAAGTGCACCAGAACAAAATTGCACTGGCGCACCTGGGAAGTGCGCCCAGGCTGAGCCAGATCTGCAGAATTCTGGAGAGTTCCATGATGACGTGTCTTTCTGGGATATGCTGGATGATGTTTTTTTCTGGTCTGGATGATTCAGATGGTTCCTATTCTATTCTAAAGGTCCTAATTCACCTAATACATCTATAAATAAACACCTAAACCTAACCCTAATCTCATTGTAATCATCCATGGTGCCTTCGTCCTGCTCTAATCTAAACTAGCCTTTCTTCTCCACCAAAACAAATCAGAATAGGAGTATTCCCATTAGAAGATCAGATCTACAAATCAAAGTAGAGATTATTCAAGATCAGAATTGCTACAACAACAAATAATTATCTTTTCTAAGAAACGTATCGCTGTGTGTTTATGTCACTTTCACATATAATTAAATTAAAATGTAATTGTGATAGGATCGTAAAGGGATCTGATGTACATGCCCGTAAATAAGATGAATCATATCAAGTTTTATAATTTGTTATCTTTTAGATTCATATCCAATTGCTATTATCATATGCCTATCGGATCTACTTTGTCGTTATTCATTCCACATGCCCATTTATATGTTTATGTCAGTTTGGATGTTTTTTATTCTCTCCCCTTCTTCTTTTCCTTTTTGATATTAGGCTAACTTCGAGCCTAAGCATATTGCATTGAGATTTACGTACAAATAACGTTGGAATGATTGGGAAAAGTTTGGGAAATATGTAATAAAATGAGATTTTGCATAAATTGTTGATGGCTATGGAAATTGGTTTGGGCATAAATTAGTATGACCTGTACACATGAGATTATAGGCATAATTTGGATTAAAATTATAAACATAATTTAGTTTGGAAATTATGGGCGATTGGAATATATTATAATCCAAGATTTGAAATTGGGGCTTGAATCAAGAAAGTGATAATAAATGCCTAAGACACGAGGTTAGATTCAGATTGCGGTATAGGCTTGCTTGGAACCGCCTGGAAAATCCAACAACCGCAAATGGTAATCTAATGTGAGAGGTCAAAGGCAGAAATAAGATGTGTAATAATGCAAAGACACGAGGTTAGATTCGGATTATGGTATAAGCCTGCCCGCAACCGCCCGGCAAATCCAGCAACCGCAAAATGGTAATCTAATGTGGGAGGTCTTGCAAGATTACGGTTATAATGAATTAATGAACACTTAACCAAGATATGACATGTGATTAGACATGGGGATACTGACGGATTAAGTGGGTAACATGGGTAGCATGTGAAACATAATAAAAGCACTTAACCAAGATGAGACATGTGATTATACATAGGGATAAAGAGGGGCTAAGCAAGAATTCCTAGTGGGGACCAAACTTAGGAGGGAAGCTTGTATCAAGTGGGTGGACCCTTTTCAATCAGTAACCCATTTTAGTATCTATATGAGCTCGAACTAGGTTGAGGATAGGGACACGCTTACTGGTGTTGGTTGTAAGAGGTCAATAAAGAGTTAGCGACGACAGTGCAAGTCCAACGGAGTCATGTGCGTGCGTGGGTTCGGGCTGATAGGTAAGACGTTGTTGCATCGTGTAGGTATAAGCTATGTATTTCAGTAGTATCGAGGTTGCTACCTTAGGGAGTGATACAACCTATTGTGGGACAAGTACAGGTATCTACGAGGTTAGGGAGCCGATCGAATGGGGAGGGTAGTGAGTACAACTAGTGGTGGTAGGAGCAAGTGAGCACCTACGAGAGTAGCCCGGAGTACCCGAAGCTACCATTTTTATGATTAGTAGAGAGGGATCATTTTTTAGTATGTAACTAGTATGTTGGTACGGTGCAGAGCATATCTTATAGTGTCTAGGAGCACAGTCGATGTCCTGTCTTGCTTACCTTGTCATATCTGCTTATATTACAGTCATCTCTTATATCAAGTTTATGTTCTTATCCTGTTACTTTACTGATTATATTGTTAAAGTCATTAGACTTGCCAGACTTATGTCTGACCCTTTTTGTTTCGCCTCTATTCTTTCTCCCCCCCCCCCAAAGGTCCTCAGGGTGGGATTAGTGAAGCTTAAATTGGATCTCTTTCTTCTTTAAGTGCTTGGAAGTGTTGAAAGTAATGCTCAGCTTTATCCCTTTTTCATTATGGCTATTTGGAGTTGGATTATGGTTTGTTTTTATGTACTATGATAATAATCTTGTTCAAGATGGATATTTATGTACTTAGCTTTAGTATTTGGTTTTGATGTTGTAACCAAACATGTTTTGCTTTCCGCTACAATGAATAAATTTTGAATTTTTAAGTACTATTTTATATATCTGTCTTGTGATGTTCTGTTCTATACTCTTATAACACTCCATGAAAGTTAATGCATTCCCTTAGTGAGTGACATTAACGAACGTGGGGTGTTACACGTGGTATCAGAGCTGAAGGTTACCAGAACAGATAAAAGATTTTGAAAACCGTTTTCAAAAGCATTTTAAAAATAAGTATTTTCAAAAACATGTTTTAAAGAAGGTATTTTCAAGAGAAAGATTTATTATGAAAAACAAAATCCCCAAAAGCCATATATCTTTCTTTCTATTCTCTTCTTTGAATCTCTTCCTTTTTCCTTTCAGCATATCTGGGGAATCCGATGATCCCGAGGGCGTACAGATTCCAGGTCGGTTCTGAAGGTATCTGGACGCTAGGGCTATTGCCACAGGCCCAGCAAACATTCCTCCTCCCCCAACTACAACCGCTCCTCCAACTCCTCCCCGTGTATAAGCTTTTTCTAAAATATGCAAAGACTTTCGTGTGATGGGAGAAAAATCATTTTATGGAACTGAGACATTTGTTGAGGCTCGGAATTGGCTCAAGGAAGTGGACGATTTGTTTGGTATCTTTGAGATAGACGAAGGAAGGAAGGTTCAGCTAGCTGCTTGGTTAATGAAGGATGAAGCTTCCTTTTGGTGGGAAGTAACTAACAGAGGACATGAAGTGGAGACGTGGATGGATTTTAGGCAAAGGTTCGAGTTGAAATTTCTTTCACAAGCGGAGGAGAGTCTATACATGGAGAGGTTCTTGGCGTTGAAACAAGGGAATCTATCTGTGAAGGAGTACATTAACAAGTTTAACCAGTTAGTAAGATTTGGTATGGAATTAGTTGATACACCACATAAGAAGGCTTTGAGATTAGCCAAGGGTCTGAATGAACCATTATACGGGTTGGCTATGTCCCACATTCTTTTGGGGGCTATTTTTGAGAATCTTGTTGATATGGCGTTGATACATGAAGAGGAGAAAGGTGCTAATGTAGATAAGTCATAGGATAAGAAACGGGATCCAAAGAAAGCACACTAGCAACAAAAGAAGGGTAGTAAGGATAACAAGGGCTCAGAGAAAAGAAAGTGTCACAATTATGGAATACTTGGCCATTTAAAGAAGGACTGTAGGAAGAAGAAGAGGACTGGTTGCTTCTAATGGGGTGAGGCAGGACATATGATTAAAGATTGCCCATGGAGGCAAGGACAAGGGCAAGGGCAAGGATAGAGGACAGGATCTACTTCTGGAGGGCAGGTCCATGCTCTCATGGCAGCTATGCAAGAGAGAGGTAGAAACATTTCTGTTGAAAGTTTGGTTTTCCTTTTCGAACATCCTGTACGTACTTTGTTTGATTCTGGCGCTTCACATTCGTTTATATCTGCTTCTGTTGTTGTGTCTCTGCACCTAGATACTAGTATAGTAGTGGATCCCGTTGTTGTCTCAAATCCAATTGGGGGTACGGCATATCTGTCTATGTTATGTCGGGATTCGAGAATATCTGTGTATGGCGTTGAGTTCAAATGCAACGCTTATATGCTTGGTTTCACGGGCTATGGGTTGATTCTAGGAATGGATAGGCTAGCCAGGTAAGGTGCCATTCTCGACTGTGAAAAGAGGGTAGTTAGACTGTTGACTAGTTTGGGTAATACGCTCGATATCTCATGCGACCCTAAGAGTTCTGTTATGTTTAGCTACCTAGAATCTCTTGACACATCTATTGATGATTTGCAATCTGTTCGAGCAGTCCGTGAGCATGCAGATGTCTTTGAGGAGGTTAGGGGCTTACCTCCAAAACGCGAGATAGATTTCCGTATATACTTGGTGGACAATGCAAAGCCAGTTGCATTGCCTGTGAGCCACATGGTTCCAAGGGAAAGGGGGGATCTTAGTAAACAGGTGAAAGAGTTGCTTGAGAAAGGGTTTATAAAAAGAAGTATCTCGGAGTGGGGTGCTCCAGTTGTTTTTGCTACGAAGGTTGATGGTTCACTTAGATTGTGTGTGAAATATTGGGAGCTAAACAAGCTCAAGAAGAAGAACAGGCACCCATTACCGAGGATAGATGACTTGTTCGATCAGTTGGTTAGTGCTTTAGTTTTCTCGCAGTGGGATTTTGCTATAGGATTTCATCAGCTAAAGGTGGCTGAGGACAGCACAGATAAGACTGCATTTAGGAACTCCATATGGTTTCTTTGAATGGCTCGTCATGCCTTTTGGTTTGACGAATGCACCTGCATATTTCGTGGACTTGATGAATAGGGTGTTTAGGGAGTTTCTAAACAAGTTTGTGGTAGTCTTTGTGGAAGATATCCTGATCTTCTTTAGAAGTGAGGAAGAGCATGTCTTACATCTTAAGGAAGTCTTAGATACCCTTCAAGCACATCAACTCAAGGCTAAGTTATCCAAATGTCACTTTTCGAGGAAGGAGGTAAGATTCCTAGGGCACGTGGTCTCTAAAGAAGGGATAGCAATGGATCCCGCGAAGGTAGTGGCAATCCAAGATTGGAAGATTCCTAAGAATGCAATGGAAGAAATAAGTTTTATTGGTTTGGCGGGCTATTATAGAAAGTTCATCAAGGACTTTGCTAAGATATTTGCCTTACTTACTTGGTTAACGAAAAAGAATTTGACCTTTTCTTGGGACGTTGACTGTGACGATGCTTTTCAATGATTGAAGAGGGCATTGATGACAGCTCCAGATTTTGTTTTGCCGGATGGATGTAAACTGTTCACAGTGTAAACCGATGCTTGCGGGACAGCTTGGCGCAGTTTTGATGCAAGAGGGAAGGGTGATATGTTATGGTGGAAGGCAGTTGAAGGTCCATGAGAGGAATTACCCTACCCACTACTTAGAATTAGCTGCCATAGTTTTTATGCTTAAGTCTTGGCGCCATTACTTACTTGGTGAGAGGTTTGAGTTGTATACAGACCATAAATCACTAAAATATCTGTTCTCTAAAAAAGATCCAAACTTAAGGCAACAGAGATGGATGGAGTTCTTAGCATCCTACGATTTTGAAATTGAATATACCCCTGGCAAGGGGAACGTTGTGGCTGACGCCTTGAGTAGAAAGAGGTTGACTTTGAGTCCTTTGTTTGTCGAGCGGCAGAGTTTAGAGTACATATCTACCTTTGATTTTAGACCCTCTATCGATTATGTACTCGGTTTGTTGGCATCATTAGAGGTGCGACCTACGCTTTTGGGACAGATAGGTGCGGCACAGCGAGATGACCCACAGTTGGTAGAGATAGTAGACAAGCTCATAAGAGGGGAGTCTTCGAGCCATCTTAGTAGGTATACTATAGATGACAATGGTTGGCTGCGTAGGGATTGGAGACTTTGCGTATCTCAAGACGAGAGTTTGAGAAGGACAATCCTAGAAGAAGCACATCGTTCTAAGATGACCATACATCTCGGTGGTGACAAAATGTATAGTGACATGAAGCAAGTTTTCTTTTGGTCCGGAATGAAGAAGGATGTGGCTGAGTTTTTTTTCTTTTCCAAATTCAACAATGTCAAATTCGCATAATGCTCAAATATTTGTTACATTCTTCCAAGTTTAAAATACCATAATATCATGTTCAAAATATAAAAAGCAATGCAAAGTTTTACTAAAGTTACATAGAATTTTGGATACTGCGAAGGCGAAAATCGACAGTTGACTCGCCACTTGATTTGCAATTTGATTTTGTAGTTCCATAGACCGTTGATGAAAATTGTCCTTTTTATTCTTGCTGACAATTGCTTTTGAAGCTTGTATCATCTTTACTTGCTTTACGGAAGAAGCGGAGCTAATTGCATGACAATAATTGGTCTTTTTATCAGAACTAAAAACATTGGAGATAGGATAATTGTCAAGATCACTCATATTTACTTTCTCGTTGCCTTTACATTCCAAATTCTGTTCTTTTCCTCCTCCACAAGTGCCTACGAAATATAAGTGCACTCATTTTTACATAAATAACAAATTGCAAAACTGATCAATAACAAGTGTATTTATAAACAACAAAACTGGCTGTATTTATAACAAGTGCATTGCAAAAATTGATAAATAAAAGGTGCATATATAACAAGTGCATTGCAAAAACTGAGGCTCGACTCAGTTTTGCAAAAATCAAGACTAGACTCAGTTTTGCAAGAACGGGGCTCGACTTAGTTTGCAAACCATGTCGAGCCTCAGTATTTGCAAACTGAGGAGGCTCGGTTTGCAAAACTGAGTCGAGACTCGATTTTTGCAAAAACTGAGTCAAACTGAGGCGGCTCAGCTAGCAAAAACTGAGGTCTAACTCAATTTTTGCAAACTGAGCCCTGACTCAATTTTTGCAAACTGAACCCCGACCCAGTTTGCAAAAACCGAGTCCCGACCCTATTTGCAAAAACTAAGTCCCGATCCAGTTTGCAAAAACTGAGTCTCGACCCAGTTTGCAAAAACATCTTCATAGTGATATATGTTGAAACATATTCATGATATTAAAGGGTAACTTCAAGCAGTGGTGTCTATGCTATATATAGAAACATATTCATATGATATTAAAGGGTAACTTCAAGTAGTTTTTTTGGGTTCATATTACCTTTCATTTTATATGTAGTCTTCTTCACAGGAGAAAGTGGCAAGTCATCTGTAACAACCCGTAAAATCTGAACCGATTTAAAAATTTTAAATTAGCTATTTTAGTGAATTTAAAATATTTTAAATAATAACGACGAAAAGTAAGTTTGAATCGATGTTTGAAAATGAATATAATTATTTCTAATTATAAACAAGGCCTGAAATGGCGCGGTAGTTTCAAAATTTGAATTTAAACTTTGACTGACTGTACCGGGTGCAAAATAAAACGGATTGTAGTGAAACCAAAAATATTTAAATCTATTAGTGAATATCTTTCTAACGAATCTGAAAAATCGAAGTCCCTTAGCTGAAAGCAAAAGTTAAGGCCAAATGAATTTTCAGAAAGGTCGCTATAGAATTTATATAGCCCGTGAAAATGGCCATTTTGCAAATGACCTCAGAATTCGACGAAACAACTTTTGTTGGATCCGGGATGTTAATTTATTGCTAGGTTTCAAATTTCATAATTTTTGAAGCTAGTATGTGAGCGTGACAAAGGAAAATATGCTTGGTCGATTTCTATTAAATTGGATCGACCAGAAAAGGGCCATTTTTCAAACGGTCTCAGAATTCGACGAAACTAGTTTTGTTGGGACCGTATCGTCAAAACATAGCTAGATATATTTTTCGAGGATTTTTCAAGTTAGTATGTGGCCCCGGTAAATTGAAATATGCGATCAAATTAAATATTGAATGTTTTATATTTTAATTTGAAGGAAAACTGACTGAAACAGTCGAATGGACCTTCAAAACATATCCCATTGTGTTCGGAATGGGGGTATTTGGCTAGGGACGACAGTCGTTGGATTTGGATTGGAGTTAGTATGTGAAGAGGGGTATTTTTGGATTTTTAAAATATATAAATATAAAAAAAATATCATTAGTCAATACTTTTTTATCTTTCCTCGATAAACCCTCGACGCACGGCGGAAATTCACTATTTCCTTCCTTCGTCAATTGCGCCTCCTACAAGCAAAATCAGTCCCTCCTCCAGTTGAAGATTTTGAAGAGCTCGAGACGAGCTTCAAATCCATGTAGGGATTGGATTTTTTCGTTCAACATTCAAAGAGAACGGACGCCCCGAAGTCAGGGACTTCAAGCCGCCGCCGCAGCTTCCTGGCCAGGTCGAACTGGACCCCAACACCCTGCGCCTGAAGCTCTCTCCTCCCTCTTCCTCAGGGTGAAGACCGATCGACGAATAGCTGCACGGTTTGGTCGTAAATCGAAAACCTAGTTTTGAACAACTTCAGAGAGGTACCGCTGTAAATTATTTCAACTATTCTATAGCACTTTAAAGCGCTACGGTTTTTGATTTCACTATAAAAATCATATTTTTTCGTTTCTAGATGAAATTCAGTGAAACAAGAGACAGTGGACTCGTGCGGACGACTTCTACATTCTAGAAGAGACCGGATATTTTTCTGAGCCTTCTCCTATTTTTGGTGATGTGGAACCCAATGTAAGATTTCTAAATTATAAACGATATGGAAACGACGATGTATAAATTATATAGTCGATGTATGAGTTATATAAGCGATGTACACCTCATGTATAAGCGTTGTATAAGTTGTACGTTCGATCTATAAGTTATATATGCATTGTTAAAATTATATATGTGTTGAAATAGAAGTGAAATACTTATATAAATATGCCCCTCGTCCAAAAACCATCGACGATATTTATTGGTTGTGATTGGTGTGAAAATTGGCTGATAGCGAATGGTTGATTAGAATTATGTGTGGTTGAAATTGATTGATTGTGTTTAAAAAAACCCGTTTGTGGTTGAGAATTATTTGTTTGAAACCACATAGGATTAGTTTGTGGAAAAGAAAAAAATAAACATGCCGCCTACGTGTGAACTAGATGCATGAAATCCCCATTATCAAAAGCTGCGAGGCTCTAAGGTAGAGCGAGGAGCCGTACTAGGGACGACCCCGGTTTTAACTACCCTGCCATTATGCTGCCGAAATTTTCAATAATATTCATGTGTTAGAATTATTTTCATGTGTTGAAACTATATTCGTGTGTTGAATAGAAATTCATGTGTTGAACGACATTCATGTTTTGCAATAAATTGTTTTATAATAAAAATCATATTTTTATCATCTATATGAACTATATAAAATAATCGTGTTTTGAAATAAATTGTTTTATAATAAAAATCATATTTTTATCATCTATATGAACTATATAAAATAGTCGTGTTTTGAAATAAATTGTTTAATAATAAAAATCATATTTCTATCATCTATATGAACTATATAAAATAGTCGTGTTTTGAAATAAACTGTTTTATAATAAAATTCATATTTTTATCATCTATATGAGCTATATAAAATAGTCGTGTTTTGAAATAAATTGTTTTATAACAAAAATCATATTTTTTATCATCTATATGAACTATATAAAATAATCGTGTTTTGAAATAAATTGTTTTATAATAAAAATCAGATTTTCATCATTTATATGAACTATATAAAATAAGTGTTTTGAAATAAATCGTTTTACAATAAAAATCACATTTTTATTATATACATGAATTGTTAAAAATAGTGAAGTGTTGAAATAAATGACTGTTGGATAAAAATATCATTTTTATCAAATGTATGAAAAGAATATGGTTTTGAAATCGAAGAATAGATTATATTTATATATAAAAAAATATAACTAAAATGAATCGAGTAACGAAGCTGCAGTTCGTGTTTTGAAAAAAGTGATTTAAAACGATTAGTGCGGGAGATCCGACCATTGGATTTTTCCCGAAACCGAAACCGTTGGGTTCGCTTTGGAAATATCTTTCCAACGACACCAACTTTGTGAAGATCCAACGGTTGGACTGTCTGGAATGTTTAATTCAAATCTAAAGAAAAACAGCACCAGAATCGATTATATATATATATATATATAATTAAATTAAAACGAATAACGATGCTGCATTTCGTATTTTGAAATTGAAACTTCAAACGAGTGTACCGGGAGATCCGACCGTCGGATTTGCCCAAAACTGAAACCATTGGATTCGTTTTGAAAAGATCTTTCTAATGATATAAAATTTATGAAGATCCAACAGTTATATTTTCAGATATGTGTAAATCAAATCTGAAGAAAAACAGCGCCACGCCCGCGTTATGGCCCGAAGATTCGTTTGAATGAAATGGCTATTTTTAAATAAATAAAAATAGCGATAAATCGTTATAAAATATTATAAACGATATGGAATGGAAATAAACCGAATTTACCCGGTTTATTGAATATTTGATGATTGAATGTGAAATTTATAAACTAACTGGAGGTTAGCTAAGTCAGATGGTTTCCTGGGTTTTGATCTGATGTTGGTTTTGGCCTTCGGGGTTAATATTTGGGAAATCGTTCTCTTACTAATTTACAGTTAGTGACTAATGAATTGGAATAAGGCGTATGTTGTGTTTGTGTAGCACTTGTTCATTATATACGCGAGTTGCTGAGAAAGACCGGGTTTATCCCATTCCGAATAACTGAATCGACGATAAGAAGTCGAGGATGAAGACGGGGGTTGAAGACCGGAGATCTTCACCTCGGTTGGATGATAACTGATGTTTGATTGGGAGGCATCCCGAAATATAGATAATAAGTGGTGATCGTCTAGACGTACGTGGAGATCGATGGGTATGCGAGGTATATTGTGCCTCCGGTTTCGTTCAGACCCAGAACGAACTTGTAAATGGACTATGTGTCTAACATTGGATTTTATTTTGTGCTGATTGGTCTCTATTAAATATATATCCATTTGGCGGCGGAGAATTTATTTTCTTGCTTAATGCCCTTCTCTGAGACGTACGAGCTCAGAGGTTATATATTGATAAAAATCAATCACATAGCGTGAATTGCCTGTGTGGCACGCTTAAGTGGTAGATGATCAAGACTTCTGTTAAAAAGCAAAGTCTTGTGGTTGATGATCAAAGCACGGCCTGTGTGGCATAGCTTTGTGTATAATGTGAATTCGCGAGCCTCAAACCCCGGTATGAACTAGAAACGGGAGAGGACGTCAGGGAGAGCATGCGTTTCCTTCTAGCTAGAGGTGGTGTCAGTGCTTAAACTGGCTGACATTCATATTATTTTCACCTGTGTGGTTATTGTTGTTGCGAGGCGCCTCGGATATATCGGTGACTATGTGGAGTCGATGTCATTCGTTGGCTCATTTACGCCCCCAAAGGGCGGGGAAACACAGTGTCCAGGCATTTTAATCCACATCGGTGGACCGGCCCTGAGAATCCAAGGGTTTGACTGAGTACTTGCCCTGAGGCTCGAGCTAGATAGTCTCGAATTCGGTAAGGACTATCTTTTGCCTTGGTTCATGACGGAAATCCAATTTCCAAATACGACATGTGCGGTTTTGATTTTATACCTATATATGGCGAAATAGTGGTATGGGGCATTAATGTCGTCTATGATTGATATTTATGATTGTATATAAGACTAGAAACTATCTGGAAATGAGCTAAGATGGGTGGTTTCCTGGGTATTGGTCTGATGTTGGTTTCGGCCTTCGGGGTTAATACTTAGGGAATCGTTCTCTTACTAATTTACAGTTGGAGTCTGATTAAGAATTAAATGATAAAATCAATATTTTAAGTGATTTTACTTTAAACATATTAAGCATATCTTGGTCGATATAAGGTAAAACTCTATCCTCCGGTTTGCGTTGCATTGTGTGATGGGACTTGAGTCTTATATCGGCTTCATTTTTGTAAAAAGCATTGTGATGTTTAAAAGAATTACTTGTTTTAAGCACTGGCAATCCAATGTAGTAAACTCGTTCCGCGAAAGTGGCGTGGTCCTGTGATTGGCCATATTATAAAATGTGTTAAGTAGATTTCTCATACCAGTCCCATGACTGACTCGTAGTCTGTTTCACTTGCAAACTCGGGTGCCCCTCTTTCTACACGGGCAGCCTTGTATTCAGGTTTTAGCAGACTCTTTCTGGATAGCTGGAGCTGAAGATGGATTTTATCATTTATCTCTTTTTATGCTGTTCAGCTCCTATTGTACATATTATGTTTGTTTTCCGCTGTAGACATTTATGTATTGCTGAATGGTATTTGTACTAAGTATGATCCTGTATACTATGTAACTATGATGATAATGTTTATCTAGTGTATTCTATTGTACTTTATTTTATTTCTGTTCTGCTATTATCTGTTTATGTGTTATATTCCAAAGATTACCCTTGCCACCGTCAGTACGGGGTTTGGGGACATCACAGCGTGGTAATCTCCCCCACTTAAAAATTTTCGTCCCAGAAAAGGAACAAAGTCGAAAGTGGTTTGATTAATCAACTCTACTTTTAATCTGGCTTCCATTCTTCAACTTTTCAGTTTCTAAGAATTTTCAAATTCTTCAAAAATTTGGCTAACACCCTAAATTTTCGAAAAATTTCGCATAACCTCCTTTGTACGGGGAGGGGTTTGGAAATTTATTGGGCTGTATTAGGTACCCAATAAATCCTAATAAGCATGCACAAATTTGTAGTGATATATTCCGGTGTCCACAGGGGAGTGTGTATAAATCATAACTCCAGAGAATAAATTCTCGTCACCCTATAAATGGTTTTTGTGCCTTAATGACCAGAGAGATGTGTTTATTGTCATCTCCAGACCCATGTGGGGTTTTCATTAATCTTGCCATTTACCGTTACATTTTACATAGTCCATATAAGTCATCAGTTCAACCTGTAAAATATAGTCATCACCATACAAGCCTCTAGCTCGTATGGTAAATCTTCAACCTCGTCACACAAGCCCCAAATGCTTATGCGGTATATGATGAAGTATGCCTATCTTCAAGAAGTATGCCATGTAGTGTAATTCAAAATTAATTGTTACTATCCTATGGCGACGTTTATTATTACACACAGAACAACCAGCACTCTGCATCCAATGGCATTCACAGGTGTTGATATAATAATATTTCGCATCCAACTCATTAAGGTTTACCTATTTGTTGGGCACGCAAATAAATTTTTTACTTAACTGCTATCCATTTACCTGTTCAAACATATATAATGCACATGTATATATTTCTATCGATTTTTAAATCAGTTCAATACTTGATTTAATTAACTTTCATTCTAATAATTTAATTAATCAAATCCACAATCACACAACACAAACAACAATCAATTTGTTTTTAACTTTTCAAAAATATACTAATTGATTCTTATACCCTTTTTAAAATATCAGACTATAGAATTAAAAGTTTACATCCATGAAAAGAAAATAACAACAAAGTAGAGAACAAATGGTAACGCTAAGTATGGTAAATGTACCTCGCACCGGAGTCAATCAGAGATATCCACCCTGCACTTAGGATAGGCTTTCTTAATGCTGTCCTCTATTTCCCAAGTACAATCTCGCTGATCTCCACTCCATTGCACTTTGACTAAGTGAACCTTCTTGTTCCTCGGTTCTTTGGTTTCTTTGCCGACAATTCTTTAGCGACTCTCTTCTCACAGCCAATTCTGGAGTAATTTCAATATCCTGTTGCACTGCTTCTTCCACGATCAAGTCTGGATCATGAATGTGCTTTCGAAGTTGAGATATGTGAAATACATCATGCACTACGGGCAACCAATCTGGTAATTGAATTCTATAAGCAAGGGTTCCAATCTGTTCTAGTATAGGGAATGGACCAATAAATCTGGGTGTCAACTTCCCAGTTTTGCCAAATCGAATCACTCCTCTCATCGGAGAAACCCTTAGATACACATAATCACCAACAGAAAAAGCCAAATCTCTTCTTCTCGAATCAGCATAGCTATTCTATCGGCTTTGAGAGGCAATTAATTGTTTCTTAACGAAATCAACCTTGTCCGCAGCTTCGCGAATCATATCTGGTCCCAATACAAGTCTATTACCAGGTTCGACCCAACAAGCAGGAGATCGGCACGGTCTACCATATAATGCGTCGAATGGTGACATTGTCAGGCTCGCTTGGTAGCTATTGTTGTATGAGAACTCAGTTAAATGTAAATGATCTTCCCACGATCCATCAAAATCAAGTACACAAGCCCGCAATAGATCTTCTAAAATACGATTCACCCTCTCAGTCTGACCATCTGTCTGAGGATGATAGGCGGTGCTTAGATTCAGCTTTGTCCCCAGTTCTACTTGAAATGCCTCCCAGAATTTTCTAGTAAATATTGGATCTCTATCACTAACTATACTGATCGGCACTCCATGTAGCCTAACAATTTCCTTGAAATATATCTGCGCCAGACTCTGAGCAGTTCTATTCGATCTGACAGGTATGAAATGGGCGGTCTTCGTAAAGCGATCTACGATCACCCAAATACTGTCATTTCCTTTCCTGGTTCTGGGCAAACCATCTATGAAGTCCATGGAAATATGTTCCTACTTCCAACCTGGAACGTCCAGCGGTTGCAACAATCCAGCAAGTTTCTGTTGGTCGCTTTTGACTAGTTGGCAAGTAGAGCACCTGCTAACATATATTGAAACGTCCCTTTTCATAGCCTTCCACCAGAATGTTCGCTTGAGATCGTTATACATTTTGGTCAAACCTGGATGGATTCCCAGCTTGCACTTGTGACACTCGTCTAACACTTCCCTTTTTAACTCGGGGATGTCGGGAACACAAATCCTTCCTCTCAATCTTTGCCTTTCTGAATCCTTTTGATCATATCCTTAATAAAATTATCATCCTTCTGAAGAATAGATATTTTGTCAGTCAAGGAAGTCGTAATAATAAAGCTGGCGATTATTGCATTCTTTCGACTTAGCGCATCGGCCACGACATTGGCTTTCCCTAGAGTGTACAAAATCTCAAAATCGTATGCTGCAAGGAACTCTAGCAAACGTTGCTGCCTCAGATTCAAGTCTTTCTAGGTGAACAGATACTTTAGCGACTGGTGATCTGTAAGCAGTTCGAATTTCTCACCCAAAAGATAGTGCCTCCAGATTTTTAAAGCAAATACAATGGCTAACAACTCAAGATCATGAATAACGTAGTTTTTCTCATGCGGCTTTAGCCGTCGGCTAGCGTAAGCAACCACTTGACCTCTTTGCACTAATACTGCACCAAGGCCTTCTCTAGAGGCATCTGTCCAGACTTTCAAGTCTTGATTGCCATTGATTATCGTTAACACTGGAGTCAATGTTAATCTTAACTTTAACTTCTCAAAAGCCTCCTCACATTTCGCTGTGACATCCCCAAACCCCGTACTGACGGTGGCAAGGGTAATCTTTGGAATATAACACATAAACAGATAATAGCAGATGTAACACCCCACCTCCGTTAAGGTCACTCACAAAGGTAATGCCTTAACTTTGATGGAGCATTTTAGTAAACAGAATATTACAAGACAGATATATAAATAATACTTGAAAAAACTTTATTGCAGCGGACAGAAATCAGTTTGGTTACAACTTTACCAAAAACTCAAGTACATATATATATCAACCTTGTTCAAAAGCCATCAGAGTACAAAACTTTAAAATCATAATCCCCACCAAAGATGCCAGAAAAAGACAAGCCATACTTTAAGCACTTCAAGCAGGAAGAAAGATCCGGATCAAGCAAGAGTATTCCCTCCTTGAAAACCTGGGGGGAAACGGAAGAAAAGAGGCGAAACAACAAGGGTCAGACATAAAGTCTAGCAAGTCCAGTGATTTTCAGTTATGAACAGATAATAATAACATGACATGAAAATAAAACTGGATGAGAGATAAATGTAACAGGTGTAGCAGATATAACAGAAGAACAGAATGATATAAGCTATTTCTTTATACTTCTCTGCACTAATACTAGTATAACAGAATTAGGTGTCACCCTAATGTCTAAACTGAAACAGAAACGGGTACAGAATAATTTCCGCAGAAGAGAATGCTAGTAATGGGCCTTTACCACCCTATCAGAAATGGACAAAAACAGAATGCTAATAATGGGCCTTTACCACCCGAACAGAAACAGACAGAAACAAATTAATCCTACGGAAACAGAATGTGGAATTAGGTGTACACTAGTAAATGGGCCTTTACCACCCGAACAGACGGTACCACGCAGAAACAGACAGGTGTTACCACCCAACAGAAACAGACGGTACCAACAGAAACAGACAGAACTAAGTGTACCCTAAAACCCTACCCCAAGCGATCGGCTCCCTAATACATAAATATCCTGTGTATTCCCCACAGTAGGGTGTATCACTCCCTAAAGTGACAACCAATTGGCACAGACCTATTTACAGATGTCACGGCGTCTTACATCCTCAGAGGCAGACCGGGATCCATGCACGTACATGACCCGGTTGGAACGCACCATCAACACCCCTCGCCATTATCAGAATGAACCACTTATAATTAGTTCAGTAAGCGTGCCCGAACACTACCTACTGTTGGGTCAAAATTTTGATACCATAAAGGGTTACTGACTAATATGGGTCCCAAACAACAGATGACACAAGTAATTCCCCTCCTAACCTTGTGTCCCCAGACTAATAGATTCCAGATTAATTTGTTTACAAGTTCAGACATACAGAATTCAGATCAACTAGTTCACAGATCAGACAATCAAGTTAACAGGTTTTCAGACTAACGGATCGGACGTTCGGATTAACAGGCTTACAGATTAACTGGTTACAGATTAACAGACTTACAGATTAACTGGTTACAGATTAACCGGTTACAGATTGTCTAACTTTGTATTGGGCCTACAGATTCACGAAACGGGTTTATCAGATTCATTGGTCCAATTGGTTTAACCGTACCCACCCAACACGTTTTAGACATCATATTTATCTCAGGTTTTCATTAATTAAATATTAATGCCCAGACCTCTCACATTAGACTGACAGTTTGCGGCTACTGGTTAGGTCGGTTGGTTCCAGGCAGGTTTCTACCAAAAACTGAGTCTAACCTCGGGTTTCAAGCACGTTATGACTAACTACTCACATTAGAACCTATTGTTTGCGGCCACTGGAATATGCCGGGCGGTTCCGGGCAGAATTACGCCGCAAACTCATTCTAACCTCGAGTTAGCCATTTTCATCTTTGCGGCCAATTAATTAATAATTTACCATTTATGCCCACGCCTATTATACATGTCAATTATTCATAACTATAGCCAATTCAGATTATGTCAATAACAGACTAATTATATCAACTCAGCAGATAACAGATTAGGCATCTCAACAGATTTAGTTTAGCAGATTTGGCATTTCCAACAGACTTAACAGATGACAGATTTGGCAGATGAACAAATCTAGCCGACTAGGTAGTAGAGCAGAACTAGCAGATTAAGCAATATAACAGAACTAGCAGATTAGGCCAATATAGCAGAACTAGTAAATTAGGCAAATATAACAGATTTAATCATTCCTTAAAGTTTCACAAACATATCTTGCCTAATTATAAATTTGGCCTAAATTTGCATGCCTAAATGATACTATGATCACATTTACATTGAATTTACATGTCACAGATTATGGTCATAATTTACATGTCCCAATTTAGTTCAACTTGCCTAGTACAAAAGATTCACATATAAATTATACCAAATATAGCCATCAATTTCAATGCATGTCATATATTCGAAAATCTCCTACTTAGGTGTTATTCACATTTGATAGATATCCTACTTTAATGTAAATCTTTATACCTAAGCCATATTCTCTTTATCTCAAGTCATATGTTCAATACAATCTATATTTATGTCCAATTATATGCCTTCCTAGGTCGTGTCCTCAACCCATATGTTCAATACTCTTTTTGTTATAATTATAACATGTCCAGTCATATGTCTCAGATTTATGTTCTAGCTACAATCCATGTTCTTTCCTCAAATCAGTCACCTATTGATCATGCCCAATTTATGCATCATTCATTTTACTGTCCCAAACATTTTAGCGTAGGTTAATCTCTTATGAGATTGGCTCAAGCTCGTGGTAGCCTGGCTATAGAATAGAAAGAGGAAAGAGATACAGAATAAGATCTAAACAGAACAGAACAGATATAACCTCAGATTCAGATTTACAATTCATGTCACAATCAGAATTAACGTTTATATCAGAAAATAACTGTACTTGCCTTGATTGGATTAAAGAAAGAACTTTAATTGTTGTAGAATCGTTGCAGAAGCTTTAATCTCTAGTTTGAATTGAGTTGATTAGGTTGATGTTGATTAGCTTCTAGTTTTGATTCCAGCAGAGTAGGAAGCCATTTTTTAATTTTATTTAGAACAGAGGCAGAGTAGAAGCAGAATAGAATTGTGTGTAGAGAAGGCTAGGTTTGAGGCTGTTTAAATAGGGTTAGGCGGGCGAACCTAGGCCGAAAACGTGACCAAATACATCAGAACGAACACTGGCCCAAAAATGGGCTCAGTGACCAGGTCGACACCCAAGTCGACTACCCAGTCGACCTGGGGGGGAGGGGGGTCGACAGCCCAGTAGACTCCCCAGTCGACCTGGGTCTGGGCGGGAAATTTCCCGTCCAGTCTTTTTCTGGGTTTGAAATTCGAATTTTGAATTTGAATTCGAGCTGTTTTGAACTCTGAATATTTCTGAAACTTCGGAGGGTCATATCTCCCTCATACGGACTCCGATTCTTGCAAACTCGGACTCGTTTCCAAGCAGAATTCCGAGACGAACGCAATGGCACAACCCATTTCCCTTGATTCTTATTTTAAAAATTAATTATCCTCTGATTTTTTTACTTATATGTTCATAGAAAATACAGGGTGTTACATTCTCCCCTCCTTAAAGGATTTCGTCCCCGAAATCTTCAAGTTAAGAAGAATGTGTCCTACCATCCAACATCCATCTACTCAATCATCAATCACTGGCGTCCATTTTCCTTAGAAACTTCTAATGTTGTATGAATATATGCAAAGGTGTGTGTATATGTTCCTTATCTAATGCAAAGATCAGGCGGTCCACTGATTCAGTTGACCTCCTTAATGCGAATTATGCCGGTGCCATGAGTCCAACATGTATGCAAATTTTCCTATTTGATACATATCATTTCTATATGAGTGCACAACCATTCAGTCATATGCAACATCCATGTGCTGAGTCAATCATTTTGCATCCACAAAAATTGAAAAATGCTCACACATCCATATGCAGTATGAGAGTGTTTTCGAGCCAATCTAGTGCCTAGTGTGTGTATATGCATCCACGAGCAACCACTAGCAACCACTTGCATCCACTTGCAACCATCAAACATAACATGTCTCAAACACATGTTTACACTCATTAGTTTCTACCTAAAGTTCGAAGATTCAATCGATAGGATACAGTCGAATGATGGAAGCGAGTACAGATAGAACAAAAACTTGGTTCCCATTAGACATGGGTCCTAAGTATCGGCTCCGAAGACCGAAACCAACATCAAATTGACACCCAGAGGATTACCCTCTTTAGACAATGTCAAAACTGGAAATCTTATCAGAAGTATTCAGGTATTTACAGACTACTGGTACAGATCAGGTTCCCTAATGATTCTTAGGAAGCTAGGCAAGATAAAATCATACCCCACAAAAACTCAGAATGTATGCGTCATACCTGACGCCTAACACAGATATTCCTCAAACCCCAATCTATCACAAACAGATGAGTCATAACCCTTATGGGTCTGAGTCTACAGCGGAATCAGAAATAATACTAGTATTAAAGTGTAGAGTATCGATTACAAAATCAAAATACCAGAATCAGAAAGAGTCTTAACTCCATAATCAGATAAAGAAATTAAACCTACTATAGGAATTTTCCTATTTCTATCCTAGCCACTAGCCCCAAGAGTGTTCGCCTGCCCTCCTTGCCCTCGTTTCTTCGGGCAGTCCCTAGTGAAGTGTCCCATCTCTCCACAATTGAAGCAAGTGCCCTTCCTTTTTCTGCAATCCTTATTCAGATGAGTCGAGCTCCCACAAGTAAAGCACTTTTTCCCCTTCTTATATTCAGACTTCTCATCCTTCTTTTGTGTTTTCTTTTTGGGCCATGCTTTCTTATTCTGTGGTTCTTCCTTCTTTGACTCCTTCGGGCCCTTGTCTTCCTCGTGCAGTAGTGCCATGTCCACCAATTTCTCGTAATTCGCTCCTATGGGTACGTGGGTCATGGCTAGGCTGTGCAGTGGCTCATTCAATCCTTTAACAAAGCGGAGAGCCTTTTTATGTTGAGTGTTGACTAAATCCAATCCGAACCTAGCCAGTTGGTTGAACTGGTTGACGTATTCCTTGACCGTCATACTTTCTGGCTTAAGAGATAAGAACTTTTCCAGTTGTAAACTTCGTTCAGCTTGCGAGAGGAATTTTGTCTCAAACCTTGTTCTAAAATCTATCCATGTTTCAACTGGCCTCTCGGCGTTAGTGACTTCCCACCAATAGGAAGCTTCGTCTTTGAGCAGCCATACCGCCAACTGTACCTTCTGCCTATCGTCCACCTCGAAGATGAGGAATAAATCCTCAGTTTCTTTGAGCCAGTTCCTCGCTTCTACGAATGATTCAGTTCCCTTGAAATCCTTTCCACCCATGGCCCTAAAATCTCTACAGATCTTTGAGAAAGAAATTGCATGAGGAGGGGGCGGAGGAGGGGGATCAATTGCTGGACCTACGGCGGCGGTCCTAGCTTCAAGATATAGACGAAACCAACTTGGTACATGAACACCCTCTGGTATCTCAGATGCTTCAGACATGCTGAAACGAAAAAGGAAAGATTCAATACAAAAAGGACTGAAGGAAAGAGATATGGCTCTTGGGGATCATGTTTTTCAAAATAAGCTTTACTTTTGAAAATACTTCCTTTCAAAACCTTTTTGAAAATAGTTTTCAAAAACTTTTATCTAATCTAGTAACCTTTATCTCTGATACCTAGTGTAACACCCCACCTCCGTTGAGGTCACTCACAAAGGGAATGCCTTAACTTTGATGGAGTATTTTAGTAAACAGAACAGAATATTACAAGACAGATATATAAATAATACTTGAAAAACTTTATTGCAGCGGACATAAATCAGTTTGGTTACAACTTTACCAAAAACTCAAGTACATATATATCAGCCTTGTTCAAAAGCCATCAGAGTACAAAACTTTAAAATCATAATCCCCACCAAAGATGCCAGGAAAAGACAAGCCATACTTTAAGCACTTCAAGCAGGAAGAAAGATCCGGATCAAGCAAGAGTATTCCCTCCTTGAAAACCTGGGGGGAAACAGAAGAAAAGAGGCGAAACAACAAGGGTCAGACATAAAGTCTGGCAAGTCCAGTGATTTTCATTTATGAATAGATAACAGTAACATTACATGAAAATGAAATTGGATGAGAGATAACTGTAACAGGTGTAGCAGATATAACAGAAGAACAGAATGATATAAGTTATTTCTTTATACTTCTCTGCACTAATACTAGTATAACAGAATTAGGTGTCACCCTAATGTCTAAACTGAAACAGAAACGGGTACAGAATAATTTCCACAGAAGAGAATACTAGTAATGGGCCTTACCACCCTATCAGAAACGGACAGAAACAGAATGCTAATAATGGGCCTTTACCACCCGAACAGAAACAGACAGAAACAAATTAATCCTACGGAAACATAATGTGGAATTAGGTGTACACTATTAAATGGGCCTTTACCACCCGAACAGACGGTACCACGCAGAAACAGCAGGTGTTACCACCCAACAGAAACAGACGGTACCAACAGAAACAGATAGAACTAAGTGTACCCTAAAACCCTACCCCAAGCGATTGGCTCCCTAATACATAAATATCCTGTGTCGGCCCTACAGTAGGGTGTATCACTCCCTAAAGTGACAACCAATTGGCACAGACCTATTTACAGATGTCACGGCGTCTTACATCAGAGGCGGATCGGGATCCATGCACGCACATGACCCGGTTGGAACGCACCATCAACACCCCTCGCCATTATCAGAATGAACCGCTTATAATTAGTTCAGTAAGCGTGCCCGGACCTCACCTACTGTTGGGTCAAATTTTGATACCAGAAAGGGTTACTGACTAATATGGGTCCCAAACAACAGATGACACAAGTAATTCCCTCCTAACCTTGTGTCCCCAGACTAATAGATTTCAGATTAACTTGTTTACAAGTTTAGACATACAGAATTCAGATCAACTAGTTCACAGATCAGACAATCAAATTAACAGGTTTTCAGACTAACGGATCGGATGTTCGGATTAACAGGCTTACAGATTAACTGGTTACAGATTAACAGACTTACAGATTAACTGGTTACAGATTAACCGGTTACAAATTGTCTAACTTTGTATTGGGCCTACAGATTCACGAAACAGGTTTATCAGATTCATTGGTCCAATTGGTTTAACCGTACCCACCCAACACGTTTTAGACATCATATTTATCTCAAATTTTCATTAATTAAATATTAATGCCCAGACCTCTCACATTAGACTGACAATTTGCGGCTACTGGTTAGGCAGGTTGGTTCCGGGCAGGTTTCTGCCACAAACTGAGTCTAACCTCGGGTTTCAAGCACGTTATGACTAACTTCTCACATTAGAACCTATTGTTTGCGGCCACTGGAATATGCCGGGCGGTTCCGGGCAGAATTACGCCGCAAACTCATTCTAACCTCGAGTTAGCCATTTTCATCTTTGCGGCCAATTAATTAATAATTTACCATTTATGCCCATGCCTATTATACATGTCAGTTATTCATAACTAAATCCAATTCAGATTATGTCAATAACAGACTAATTATATCAACTCAACAGATAACATATTAGGTATCTCAACAGATTTAGTTTAGCGGATTTGGCATTTCCAACAGACTTAACAGATGATAGATTTGGCAGATGAACAAATTTAGCAGGCTAGGCAGTAGAGCAGAACTAGAAGATTAAGCAATATAACAGAACTAGCAGATTAGGCCAATATAGCAGAACTAGTAAATTAGGCAAATATAACAGATTTAATCATTCCTTAAAGTTTCACAAACATATCTTGCCTAATTATAAATTTGGCCTAAATTTGCATGCCTAAATGATACTATGATCACATTTGCATTGAATTTACATGTCACAGATTATGGTCATAATTTACATGTCCCAATTTAGTTCAACTTGCCTAGTACAAAAGATTCACATATAAATTATACCAAATATAGCCATCGATTTCAATGCATGTCATATATTCGAAAATCTCCTACTTAGGTGTTTTTCACATTTGATAGATATCCTACTTTAATGTAAATCTTTACACCTAAGCCATATTCTCTTTATCTCAAGTCATATGTTCAATACAGTCTATATTTATGTCCAATTATATGCCTTCCTATGTCATGTCCTCAACCCATATGTTCAATACCCTTTTTGTTATAAATATAACATGTCCAGTCATATGTCTCAGATTTATGTTCTAGCTACAGTCCATGTTCTTTCCTCAAATCAGTCACATATTGGTCATGCCCAATTTATGCATCATTCATTTTACTGTCCCAAACATTTTAGCATAGGTTAATCTCTTATGAGATTGGCTCAGGCTCGTGGTAGCCTGGCTATAGAACAGAAAGAGGAAAGAGATACATAATAAGATCTAAACAGAACAGAATAGATATAACCTTAGATTCAGATTTACAATTCATGTCACAATCAGAATTAACGTTTATATCAGAAAATAACTGTACTTGCCTTGATTGGATTAAAGAAAGAACTTTAATTGTTGTAGAATCGTTGCAGAAGCTTTAATCTCTAGTTTGAATTGAGTTGCTTAGGTCGATGTTGATTAGCTTCTAGTTTTGATTCCAGCAGAGTAGCGACGTCATTTTTATTTTTATTTAGAATAGATGCAGAATAGAATTGTGTGTAGAGAAGGCTAGGTTTGAGGCTGTTTAAATAGGGTTAGGCGGACGAACCTAGGCAGGAAACGTGACCAAATACATCAGAACGAACACTGGCCCAAAAATGGGCTCAGTGACCAGGTCGACACCCAAGTCGACTGCCCAGTCGACCTGGGGGGGTCAACTGCCCAATCGACCTGGGTCTGGGCGGGAAATTTCCCACCCAGTCTTTTTATGGGTTTGAAATTCGAAATTTGAATTCAAATTCGAGCTGTTTTGAACTCTGAATATTTCTGAAACTTCGGAGGGTCATATCTCCCTCGTACGGACTCTGATTCTTGCAAACTCGGACTCATTTCCAAGAAAAATTCCAAGACGAACGCAATGGCGCAACCCGTTTCCCTTGACTCTTATTTTAAAAATTAATTATCCTATGATTTGTTACTTATATGTTCACCAAAAATACGTTGTGTTACAGCAGAACAGAAATAAATAAATACACCAGATAAAGTACAATAGAATACACTGGATAAACATAATCATCAGAGTTACACAGTATACAGGATCATACTTAGTACAAATACCGTTCAGCTATACATAAATGTCTACAGCGGAAAACAAACATAATATGTACAATAGGAGCTGAACAGCATAAAAAGAGATAAATGATAGAATCCATCTTCAGCTCCAGCTATCCAGAAAGAGCCTGCTAAAACCTGAATACAAGGCTGCCCATGTAGAAAGAGGGGCACCCGAGTTTGCAAGTGAAACAAACTACGAGTCAGTCATGGGACTGGTATGAGAAATCTATTTAACACATTTTATAATATGGCCCATCATAGGACCACGCCACTTTCGCGGAACGGGTTTACTCCATTGGATTGCCAGTGCTTAAAACAAGTAATTCTTTTAAACATCACAATGCTTTTTAAAAAAAAGAAGCTAATATAAGACTCAAGTCCCATCACACAATGCAACGCAAACCGGAGGATAGAGTTTTGCCTTATATCAACCAAGATATGCTTAATACGTGTAAAGTAAAATCACTTAAAATAAAGATTTTATCCCTTAATTCTTAATCAGACTCCAACTGTAAATTAGTAAGAGAACGATTCCCTAAGTATTAACCCCGAAGGCCGAAACCAACATCAGACCAATACCCAGGAAACCACCCATCTTAGCTCGTTTCCAGTTAGTTTCTAATTTTATATACAATCATAAATATCAATCATAGACAGCATTAATGCCTCATACCACTATGTCGCCATATATAGGTATACAATCAAAACCGCACATGTCGTATTTGGAAATTGGATTTCCGTCATGAACCAAGGAAAAAGATAGTCCTTACCGAATTCGAGACTCTCTAGCCCGAGCCTTAGGGCAAGTACTCAGTCAAACCCTTGGATCCTCAGGGCCGGTCCACCGATGTGGATTAAAATGCCTGAACACTGCGTTTCCCCGCCTTTTGGGGCGCAAATGAGCCAACAAATGACTCCATCAGCTCCACGTAGTCACCGATATATCTGAGGCGCCTCGCAACAGCAACAACCACACAGGTGAAAATAATATTAATGTGAGCCAGTTTAAGCACTGACACCACCTCTAGCTAGAAGGAAACGCATGCCCTCCCTGACGTCCTCTCCCGTTTCTGGTTCATACCGGAGTGTGAGGCACGCGGATTCACGTTATACACAAAGCTATGCCACACAGGCCGCCCTTTGATCATCAACCACAAGACTTTTCTTTTCAACAGAAGCCTTGATCATCTGCCACTTAGGCGTGCTACCCAGGCAATTCACGCTATGCGATTGATTTCTATCGATATATAATCTCTGAGCTCGTAAGTCTCAGAGAACGGCGTTGAGCAAGAGAATAAATTCTCCGCGGCCAAACAGATATATATTTAATAGAGATCAATCAGCACGGAATAAAATCCAATGTCAGACACACAGTCCATTTACAAGTTCGTTCTGGGTCTGAACGAAACTGGAGGCACTATATACCTCGCATACCCATCGATCTCCACGTACATCTGGACGATCACCACTTATTATCTATATTTCGGGATGCCTCCCAATCAAGACATCAGTTATCATCCAACCGAGGTGAAGATCTTCGGTCTTCAACCCCCGTCTTCATCCTCGACTTCATATCGTCGATTCAGTTATTCAGAATGGGATAAACCCGGTCATTCTCAGCAACTCGCGTATATAATGAACAAGTGCTACACAAACACAACATACGCCTTATTCCAATTTATTAGTCACTACCGTAAATTAGTAAGAGAAAGATTTCCAAAATATTAACTCCGAAGGCCGAAACCAACATCAGATCAAAACCTAGGAAACAATCCGACTTAGCTAACCTCCAGTTAGTTTATAAATTTCACATTCAATCATCAAATATTCAGTAAACCGGGTAAATTCGGTTTATTTCCATTCCGTATTGTTTATAATATTTTATAATGATTTATCGTTATTTTTATTTATTTAAAAATAGCCATTTCATTCAAACGACTCTTCGGGCCATAACGCGGTCATGGCGCTGTTTTTCTTCAGATTTGATTTACACATATCTGAAAATCTAACCGTTGGATCTTCACTAATTTTATATCATTAGAAAGATCTTTTCAAAACGAATCCCACGGTTTCAGTTTTGGGAAAAATCTGACGAACGGATCTCCCGGTACACTCGTTTGAAGTTTTGATTTCAAAATACGAACTGCAGCGTTGTTATTCGTTTAAATTTAATTATATCGATTCTGGCACTATTTTTCTTCAGATTTGAATTAAACATTCCAGACAATCCAACCATCGGATCTTCACAAAGTTGGTGTTGTTGGAAAGATATTTCCAAAGCGAACCCAACGGTTTTGGTTTCGGGAAAATCCCATGGTCGGATCTCCCGCACTAATCGTTTGAAATCACGGTTTCAAAACACGAACTGCAGCTTCGTTATTCAATTCATTTTAATTATATATATATATAATCTATTCTTTGATTTCAAAACCATATTCTTTTCATACATTTGATAAAAATGATATTTTTATCCAACAGACATTTATTTCAACAATTCACTATTTTTAACAATTCATGTATATAATAAAAATGTGATTTTTATTGTAAAACGATTTATTTCAAAATACGATTATTTTATTTAGTTCATATAGATGATAAAAATATGATTTTTATTATAAAACAATTTATTTCAAAACATGACTATTTTATATAGTTCATATAGATGATAAAAATATGATTTTTATTATAAAACAATTTATTTTAAAACATGACTATTTTATATAGCTCATATAGATGATAAAAATATGAATTTTATTATAAAACAATTTATTTCAAAACACGACTATTTTATATAGTTCATATAGATTATAAAAATATGATTTTTATTATTAAACAATTTATTTCAAAACATGACTATTTTATATAGTTCATATAGATGATAAAAATATGATTTTTATTATAAAACAATTTATTTCAAAACACGACTATTTTATATAGTTCATATAGATGATAAAAATATGATTTTTATTATAAAACAATTTATTTCAAAACATGAATGTCGTTCAACACATGAATTTCTATTCAACACATGAATTTCTATTCAACGCACGAATATAGTTTCAACACATGAAAATAATTCTAACACATGAATATTATTGAAAATTTCGGCAGCATAACGGCAGGGTGGTTAAAACCGGGGCCGTCCCTAGTACGGCTCCTCGCTCTACCTTAAAGCCTCGCAGCTTTTGACAATGGGGATTTCATGCATCTAGTTCGCACGTAGGCGGCATGTTTATTTTTTTCTTTTCCACAAACTAATCCTATGTGGTTTCAACCAAATAATTCTCAACCGCAAACGGGTATTTTTCAACCACAATCAATCAATTTCAACCACAAACAATTCTAATCAACCATTCGCTAACAACCAATTTTCACACCAATCACAACCAATAAATATCGTTCATGGTTTGTGGACGAGGGGCGTATATATATATATATATATAAGTATTTCACTTCTATTTCAACACATATATAATTTTTACAACGCATACATAACTTATACATCGAACGTACAACTTGTACGACGCTTATACATGAGGTGTACAACGCTTATATAACTCATACATCGACTATATAATTTATACATCGTCGTTTCCACATCGTTTATAATTTAGAAATCTCACATTGGGTTCCACTCCACCAAAAATAGCAGATTGCTCAGAAAAATATCCGGTCTCTTCTAGAATGTAGAAGACGTCCGCACAAGTCCATTGTCTCTTATTTCACTGAATTTCGTCTAGAAACGAAAAAGATATGATTTTTACAGTGAAATAAAAAACGAAGTGCTTTAAAGTGCTATAGAATAGTTGAAATAGTTTACAGTCGTACCTTTCTGAAGTTTTTCAAAACTAGGTTTTCGATTTACGACCAAACCGTGCAGTGATTCGTCGATCGGTCTTCACCACGAGGAAGAGGGAGGAGAGAGCTTCAAGCGCAGGGTGGTGGGGTCCAGTTCGACCTGGCCAAGGAGCGGCAACGGCGGCTTGAAGTCCCTGGCTTCGGGGCATCCGTTCTCTTTGAATGTTGAACGAAAAAATCCAATCCCTACATGGATTTGAAGCTCGTCTTGAGCTCTTCAAAATCTTCAACTGGAGGAGGGAGTGATTTTGCTTGTAGGAAGCGCAATCGAGGGAGGAAGGAAAGAGTGAATTTCCGCCGTGCGTCGAGGGTTTATCGGGGAGAGAGAAAAAAGGATTGACCAATGATATTTTTTTATATATATTTATATATTTTAAAAATCCAAAAATACCCCTCTTCACATACTAACTCCAATCCAAACCCAACGACTATCGACCCTAGCCAAATACCCCCATTCTGATCACAATGGGATATGTTTCGAAGGTCCATTTGACAGTTTCAGTCAGTTTTCCTTCAAATTAAAATGAAAAACATTCAATATTTAATTTGAACGTACATTTCATTTTACCGGGGCCACATACTAACTTGAAAAATCCTCGAAAAATATATCTAGCTATGTTTTGACGATACGGTCCCAACAAAACTAGTTTCGTCGAATTCTGAGACCGTTTGAAAAATGGCCCTTTTCTGGTCGATCCAATTTAGTAGAAATCGACCAAACACATTTTCCTTTGCCACGCTCACATATTAGCTTCAAAAATTATTAAATTTGAAACCTAGCAATAAATTAACATCCCAGATCCAACAAAAGTGGTATCGTCAAATTCTGAGGTCGTTTGCAAAATGGCCATTTTCACGGGCTATATAAATTCTATAGCGACCTTTCTGAAAATTCATTTGGCCATAACTTTTGCTTCCCGCTACGGAACTTCGATTTTTCAGATTCATTAGAAAGATATTCACTAAAAGATTTAAATATTTTTGGTTTCACTACAATCCATTTTATTTTGCACCCGGTACAGTCAGTCAAAGTTTGAATTCAAATTTTGAAACTACCGCGCCATTTCAGGCCTTGTTTATAATTAGAAATAATTATATTCATTTTCAAACATCGATTCAAACTTACTTTTCGTCGTTATTATTTAAAATATTTATTTAAAATATTTTAAATTCACTAAAGTAGCCAATTTAAAAGTTTTAAATTGGTTCAGATTTTACGGGTTGTTACATCATTATGGTAAAACGAGGAGTCAAGAAAAGAAATACGACCAAGTTGCTCTACCAAATTGATTGCTGAAATATTCTCATTATGGATCTTATGATGCCATAAATTTCATCTCCACCTTATTTGATGCACGAATCATCGACAAAGATGTTGATCCACGAGCTCAATTGAAATTGAAATCGTCGGCGTATGAACGATGTAGCACCAAATCGTCAGTGAAGAAACTAACATATCGAAATCAAATCATCACACTAAGAATTGCTCCGTGATTCCGAAGCCGAGTGCCTAAAAGAAACCCTGGATGTGGCTGAGTTCATTTCTAGATGCTAAGTGTGCGAGCAATTCAAGGCTGAGCAAAAGAAGCCTGGTGGTTTGCTTCACCCTTTAGAGGTTCCATAGTGGAAATGGGAAAGTGTTTCCATGGATTTCATCGACGGGTTATCGAGGTCAAGGAAGGGAAATACGAGAATTTTGGTAATAGTAGATAGACTTACCAAGAGCTCCCATTTCATTCTCGTTAAGAGTAAAAGAACAGCGGCATGGTTAGCATCTATTTATCTTCGAGAGATAGTTTGTCTACGTGGCATATCTTCTAGTATTGTGAGCGATCGAGATCCCATTTTCACAAGTGAGTTTTGGAAGACCTTTTAAGAGGCGGTAGGAACGCAATTGTGTTTGAGCACCACTTATCACCCTCAGACGGACGGCCAAACAGAAAGAGTGAATCGGATTCTAGAAGATCCTTTGAGGTTATGCATCTTGGACTTTGGAGGAACGTGGGAGGAACACCTTCCATTAGTAGAGTTCGCCTACAACAACAGCTATCAGGCTAGTATTAGCATGGCACCTTTTGAAGCTCTATATGGACGACCTTGTCGATCACCGACTTGTTGGTGGGAATCTACGGATAAGATTTTTCTTGGGCCCGAGATGATTAGAGAAACTTCAGAGAAGATAGACTTGATTCGAAGACGTATGAAGAACTGATCTTGAGTTCAAGGTTGGAGACACAGTTTTTATTAAAGTATCACCATTGAGGAATGTAGTTCGTTTTGGATCTGTAGGGAAATTGGCACCAAGATTCGTAGGGCCATTCCCCATTACAGAAAGAATTGGACAGATGGCCTACAGAGTGAAGTTGCCTGAGAAGCTTAGTGGTGCTCATGACTTATTTCACATGTCACATTTGAGGAATTGTTTACATGATACTGCAGAAGTAGTAGAGTCGAGCATTCTTATAGAAGTGGAAGTAGAGCGAGATGCCACGGTTAGACGAGTTCCTACATGCATCCTTGGATCGGAGGTCAAGAAATTACGCAACCGAGAGGTCAAGTTGGTTAAAGTTCAATACGGAAATGTTCAAGGAGACGCGACTTGGTAAAAAAATGACAAGATACGTGCGTCGTACCCTTTCCTTTTTGAAGGTATATTCTTAACTTCTCCTTTTGCTACCACTTTGTTTATACTTGTTCTGTCGTTTAGTGTATCCTCTCGATTATATCTTCAATCTTTAGGTAGAAAATCCTATGGTTGTAAACTAGTTTTTGAGACATGCTATGTTTCGTGGATACAAATGGATGTAAGTGTTTGCTAGTGGTTGCTCGTTGATGCATTTATACACAAATTAGGCATTAGATCAGCTCAATCACTTTCATATTGCATACGGATAAGTATGAATATTTAAATTAGTGGATATATATTGAATAAGTTATCATATGGATGTTGCATTTGGATGAATGGTTGTGCACTCATATAGAAATGATATGTATCATTAGGATTCTTTTGCATACATAATGGACGCATGACACTATCATGTTTTGCATTAAGGAGGTCGACTGAATCAGTAGACCGCCTGATTTTGCATTAGGATAAGGACATATACACACACTTTTCATATGTTCACGAAAGCATTTAGAAATATTTTAAGGACAATGGACGCCCATGATTGATGGATGAGTAGATGGATGATGGATGGTAGGAAATACATTCCTTTCGGCTTCGAGATTTCGGGGGAGAAATCCTTTAAGTAGGGGCGAATGTAACACCCCATAATTTTAAAACATGACAAAAGATATAATTAAAGAATAATTAATTTTTAAAAGAAGAATTAAGTGAAACGGGTTAGCCATTGCGTTCGTCTCGGAATTTTGCTTGAGATAGAGTCCGAGTTTGCATAAAACGGATACCATATGAAGGAGTTATGGATTATAGAAGTTGGGAAGAACAATCAGGAAATGGGCCAGGATAACTGGCGCAACTTGTGAAGTGCACCAGAAAAAAATTGCACTGGCGCACCTGAGAAGTGCGCCCAGGCCGAGCCAGATCTGTAGAATTCTGGAGAGTTCCATGATGACGTGTCTTTTGGGATTGGCTGGATGACCTATTTTTCTGGTCTGGATGATTCTGATGGTTCCTAATCTAATCTCAAGGTCCTAATTCACCTAATACATCTATAAATAAACACCTAAAGCTAACCCAAAGCTCATTGTTATCATCCATGGCGCCTCCATGCTGCTCTAATCTAAACTAGCCTTTCTTCTCCCCCAAAACAAATCAGAATAGGAGTATTCCAAATTAGAAGATCAGATCTACAAATCAAAGTAGAGATTATTCAAGATCTGAATTGCTACAACAACACCTAATTCTTTTTTCTAAGAATCCTATCGCTGTGAGTTTATGTCACTTTCACATATAATTAAATCAAAAAGTAATTGTGATAGGATTGTAAATTGGATATGATGTATATGCATGTAAATAAGATGAATCATATCAAGTTTCGTAATTTGTTATCCTTTAGATTCATACCCAACAGCTATTATCATATGCCTATCGGATCAATTTTATCGTTATTCATTTCACATGCCCATTTATATGTTTATGCCAGTTTGGATGTTTTTGATTCTCTCCCTTCTTTTTTTCCTTTTTCATTTTATTAGGCTAACTTCAAGCCTAAGCATATTGCGATGAGATTTACATACGAATAGCGTTGGAATGATTGGGAAAAGTTTGGGAAATATGTAATAAAATGAGATTTGGCATAAATTGTTGATGGCTATGGAAATTGGTTTGGGCATAAATTGGCATAACTTGTACACATAAAATTATAGGCATAATTTGGATTAAAATTATAAACATAATTGAGATTGGAAATTATGGGCTATTGGAATATATTATAATCCAAGATTTGAATTGGTGCTTGAATCAAGAAAGTGATAATAAACGCTTAAGACATGAAGTTAGATTCGGATTGTGATATAAGCCTGCCTAGAACTGCCCGACAAATCCAGCAACCACAAATGGTAATCTAATTTGAGAAGTCAAAGGCAAAAATTAGATGCGTAATAATGCAAAGACATGAGGTTGGATTCGAATTGCGGTATATGACTACCCGGAACCGCCCGGCAAATCCAGCAATCGCAAAACGATAATCTAATGTGGGAGGTCTTGCAAGAATACGGCTATAATGAATTAATGAACACTTAACCAAGATATGACATGTGATTAGACATGGGGATAATGAAGGGTTAAGTGGGCAACATGGGTAGCATGTGAAACATAATAAAAGCACTTAACCAAGATGAGACATGTGATTAGACATGGGGATAAAGAGGGGTTAAGTGGGAATTCCTAGTGGGGACCCAGCTTAGGAGGGAAGCTTGGGTCGAGTGGGTAGACCCTTTTCAATTAGTAGCCCACTTTATTATCTATATGAGCTAAAACTAGGTCGAGTACAGGGACACGCTTAGTGGGGTTGATTGTAAGAGGTCAATAAAGAGTTAGCTATGGTAGTGCAAGTCCAATGGAGTCATATGCATGCGTGGGTCCGAGCTCGTAGGTAAGACGTTGTTGCATCATATAGGTATAAGCTGTGCATTTCAGTAGTATCGGGGTTGCCACCTTAGGGAGTGATACACCCTATTGTGGAACCAGCATAGGTATCTACGAGGTTGGGGAGCCGATCGAATGGGGAGGGTAGTGGGTACAACTAGTGGTGGTAGGAGAAAATGGGTACCTACGAGAGTAGCTAGAAGTAGACGAAGCTACCATTGTTATGATTAGTAGGGAGGGATCATCTTTTAGCATGTAACTAGTTTGTTGGTATGGTGCAGAGCATATCCTATAGTGGCTAGGAGCGCAGTCGATGTCCTATCTTGCTTACCTTGTTTACCTTGTCATATCTGCTTATGTTACAGTCATCTCTTATATACAGTTTATGTTCTTATCCCGTTACTTTACTGATTATATTGTTAAAGTCACTAGACTCGCCAGACTTATGCCTAACCCTTTTTGTTTCGCCTCTTTTCTTCCCCTCCCCCCCCCCCTCCCCCGGGTCCTCAGGGTGTGATTAGTGAAGCTTGACTTGAATCTCTTTCTTCTTGAAGTGCTTGGAAGTGTTGAAAGTAATGCTCAGCTTTATCCCTTTTTCATTATGGCTATTTGGAGTGGGATTATGGTTTTGTTTTTATGTACTCTACTAATAATCTTGTTCAAGATGGATATTTGTGTACTTGGCTTTAGTATTTTGTTTTGATGTTGTAACCAAACATGTTTTGCTTTCCGCTGCAATGAATAAATTTTGAATTTTTATGTACCATTTTATATATCTGTCTTGTCATGTTCTATTCTATAATCTTATAACGATCCATGAAAGTTAATGCATTCCCTTAGTGAGTGAAATTAACGGACATAGGGTGTTACATATATTGTGCGTGCCTTCGGTAGTGCTTCTCAATGTGCCTGTAGCTAAATGGAAGGTGGTTAGAGCTCAGGTGGAAGAAAAAGGTTGCGACGACAACAAAGAAGAGGTATTCATTGGAGAAGTGGATTTGCTTCTCATTCCTGTGTCGTCTCCGACAAGGGAGACAAAGTTGGGAGTGGTTCATAAACTGATATCTCTTGTGACGACCTCAGAGACCACTGTGCCGATGGAACGATCGCGAAAAATGGCGAAGGACTAATGCCTCTAGGCCAGCTTCTGAATGTGCCTTTAGTAGTGCTTCCAAACGTGCACTCAGCTAATTGTAAGTTGGTTGAAGCTCAGGTGGAGGCGAAAGGTTGAGACGATAGCAAAGAGGATGTGTTTGTTGGAGAAGATAATTTGCTTCTCATTCACGTTCTGTCTCCGATGAGGAAGACAAATTTGGGAGTGATTCACAAACCGGTGAAGACCTTAGAGACTACCATGTTGATGGATATGTTTGCGGAAACTAATGGAGGATTAATTCCCCCTGGCCGACTTCCATAAGCATGCCTCCAGTAGTGCATCCTGATGTGCCACCAGCTAACTAGGAGGCTGTCAGAGCTCTGGTGGAGGCGGATGGTCACGGCGATAGTGAAGAGGAGGTGTTGATTGGAGAATGAGGGTTTTATTCTCATTCCCCTGACGTAGGGGACAAAGTTGGAAGTGAGTCGCAAACGGACTTTTGTGACGATGACCTCAGAGGCCACTACACCATGGAACTTGTCATACTAAGTGCGCTTTTGCACTTTTTGTAAGTTTTAGTCATGTAATGTGACTCGTAGTTGCACTTAGATTTGGGTTGACCAAAACTCCACTCTTGAGATACTCAAGTTGGGCAGAGTCTGAGGATACTGGTTTCACTCTCAAGACTCCCTTTCGGTTTTTCAATCTCTAGGCATTATGAAGTCAGGAGTGGACGTCGTTAGTTCACCGGTTTTATACTCGGATCCAACTCCAGAGGTCAAAGTTAGTCAAAGACGCAGTCGGTATCACACTTTCTTGACTGGCCCTGATGGGTAAACTCCCAAAGATGCCTGAGCATTAATAGGTTATGTAATAGCCATCAGACTTAGTGAGGGTGCCAGCAGATCGCCACTAGAGTATGCTGGAGCGTTGGTAGGTCGGGCTAGATTTGTTAGACTTAGTCGTACTTATCACCGAACTCAGAGGTAAGTATGTTCAATCCTGTTCGATTGCATTTGCAGTAGCGGTGCTCCGGCGATCCATGGATGAATCTAGAAGACTGAGACTAATATTTGTATACTTTGTACAAGGATTACCAAAGCGACTTGTCAAAATTAGAATATATAATTAAACTATTTCTAAAAATGGATATCTATGTTCATACAAGGTGTAAATTGAGCAAGACGAGTCGAAAGGATGATCCCAGTAGATCTAGTTGTTAGGCAAGGTCCCGATCAATTGAAATTCTTGGTGATCGTTAAATGGCTCGGAAATTTGATGTGACGGACCTTGTGTGTACCATTCAAGCTTTCCCTTGTGGACGAGCTTTTCAATGCTATCCCGCAAGTGGCGACATTCGTTCATGTCATGGCTGTGGACACTATGGAACCACCATGACATTGCAGGCTTCAAAATGGGCCTCTCAAGCTTTTCCAATTTTTATCCTTTCGTCTGACGGCCCTCTCAAAATGGGCTTCTTGTCCTATAGGACATTGAGGGTCTCAAGGTAAATGTTCTTGAAGGAGTCGTTGAGCGAAGTATAGTTGTAGAAAGAAGGAAGTCTGAGACATTTCCTCTTCTTGTTGCGACTGCCTCCGTTGTTTTCGGCTAGAGCGGATTTGTTGGAGCATCGGGACTGGAGACGTTGGAGCTTTAGACTTCATCTCGAAGTAGGATATCGAAGCAAGAAGCTCAATTCCTTTGTGCTTTTTCTTGGCATAAGAAATAGTCAGTTTTCTCTATAGTACTTTCAAAGACTCTGATGGCTTTCAGTCAATCCATGCTACAAATTCAAAATCAGGATGATTGCCCTTGGAAAGTTAGGATAGGACACTGTGGGGATTCAGATCTTCAACATCCGCTAATGCGTTGTCAAATCTTCTTAAATAGTTTTTCAAACTTTCACTACTACCTTGGAAGATGTGCATACCAAACTGCTTGATTAAATCCCTCGCGAGCTGGTTAAAGGTTGAGATGATTCTCGATGGAAGTCGAGTGAACCAGGAAAGAGGAACGCCTTCAAAAAAGATGAGGAAGCATTTGCACTTCACAGTGTCTTTGGCATAAGAAGAATCCATATGCGATTCCTATCAGTTTATGAAGTCTCGAGGACTGTTTTTCCCCGAGTGGGCTTCTATCTCTGGCATATTTGTGTAGGTCATTTGGCATTGAGCACATCTTTGATGAATGGGGTTACGTCTCGCACTGGTTCCTAATCATCGATGATGTAACCCCGAGATTCTTTAATAATGTTGCAAACCAGGTTGGCAAGGACGGGGGTTCGGATCTTCGCAGGATTCTAGTGTTTGTGATCTGACTCAGCAGTGCGCACTCTTGGATGTCTTCTCAGATGAACGTCTTCTTCGTCTAAAAAAATTTTGACCTCAATTGTTTGACTTTGCGAAAATTGATAAGCGGGAACCAGGGCCTGGTTTGTTGCACGAAGCATAGACTCCAAGTTCTGATTCATGACAAGTCAATCTTATCGGGTGAGGGGTCAATCGCTAATCCTTTGGTTAAGGTTAGGCCGAGTCTGAAAAGGTTGAAACGATGCATTCCCTCTTTGATGGAAATTCTGGTACCGTAAGGGTAGTTATCCAATGTTGTCTACGGTTAAAATGAATAAGTTCGGAGCTCGGGGAGATAGGATTCGAAGGAGGTTGAGTGCTCTTGTTTGCTTGAAGGCGAAGAATGTCTCGTTGAGTATGATCTTGAATAGTTGCGTTAATTCAAGCTTTTGCTTGATTTGTTCGCCTAGACTTCTCTGGGTTTCTCTCAATTTTCTCGTAACGTCGACAAATTGAGTTCGGGTTACCAGAGCCTTTGGATCGGAGAGAGTAGCGATTTACAAATAGTTTGCAACTTCAGTAAGTCGAGGCTGGGAAGGATTTTTCAAATCAGGATCGACCAAAGAAGGTCCGAAGATGGTAGTTTTTCCTTCGGTCAACGTTATCGGTAAACTTTGTCGGTAAGTCTTTGGATGGCCTAAGTAGCGTTACCAAGTTTTAGGTAACGAACGGTAGGAAAGGAAAAGTCTTTAGTTTCTCAGTGAAAGCACCTAACTTTTGACATGAAAATATTGCCGCATCATTCAACAAGTTTCAAAACAATGAAACTAATCGTCCAAAATGGAAATTAGTGCAAAAATGTAAATGGCAGAATGTTATAGTGGTTCATCCCGCTATGGCCTATTTGTACTTTGAATGGTTTTTCTCTTTGATTATGCTCTTTGTACAAGTTTACAGTGACATGAACTATAGTTCCATGTCAATACAATGACAATGATTGAAACAAGGTTCAACTTCATCCAAATTAGAGGTAAGTTCCCTATTCTAGAAATGCTTATGCAATCCAAAATAGTCCAGGTGTCCAAGATGAAGCTTCTTCTTCTTCCTAGAGTGATGGAGCATGCTTAGGAGGTTCTAGGAAGCCTTTCTTTTTCAAAAAGAGTTCAAAGAACTTGGAGCCAACCCCTCCACACTGCAGAATGGTAGGTACTTATAAGAGAGGAGAGGCAGGTGAAACTGGTAGGAGAAGGTGAGGTCATAGGTCCCACAGCCCATATTTCGTACCTCGGGATCGGTACGACTCCCAGGGACTAAGCCAATTTCTGTCTCTCTTGTTTGATGCCCTCGTGTCCCTCTTACGCCTCCGTCTTCCTATCCCCTGATTCCTCCTTATACTATTTGTATTCCGAAGATATCTTATAATTTTGTATTGGTGGTGACTTTATAACTTGGTATCCCGGTGGCTTCATATCTTTATGGTTTTGTGATGGGATACGAATGCGAAGATTGGTGCGAGACGAATATGAAGATAGATGTGATACGAATACGAAGATAAAAGGGGATAAAAATACGAGATGTGGAAGGAGGAGATAGATACGAAATGGGGAAGGCGAGATGTATGCTGAACGAGGGAGTCATATTTTAGGGATACGAATTTGGACTTAGTGTGATTTTAAGGAGTTGTGAGGTCGGGATATGAATTGATGATAAGGCTCAATGTCGATCTCGAAGTATTAGCTAATTGTTTAGTAGCTTGGTCGAGTCGGGATGACTATTCTTGCTCAACTTCATCTGGGCCTTAGTCTTGAAGTTTTCGGCAAAGCTTCTGGGCTGTTGAACCATGCAATGGGTTGAGTCAAGTGGGCCAGAACTTCTTTTGGTAGCCGGTCCAAATGGGCATTTAACAATAGTAAAAGAAGAAGTTTTACTTCCAAAAGAGAGAAGATTCACGGTAAACAATGTTTTCGAAACATTTTGTTTTTAACCTTTTTTATTATTTTTAAAGGAGGCAGATCTCGTAACTGATTTGCAAATATACTTAAATTGCCGAACTAAGCATGTTAGTAAAACAGATGGTAGTTTTGATGATAACAACCTCAGATAATGATATATTTTATATTTATATATGTACTACTTAGTATCTAGATATATATTTTATATAGTGTAGAATGTTAGATAGTTATTAATAATGAAGACTATATAGTATCAATTGATAATTCAGAATGATGATTCAAGAGGTAGAAATTGAAAATACATGGGTATTGAAGAGTACAAGAATTCAAGATGTTACCGAGTCTTCAATTTAATGTTAAAAGTTAAATTGCACTAATTGATCTCTCTTCATCTATTTTCAAAATCTTTTCAGACATTTGTATTTTCAAAATCATTTTAAAATGTTTTAAATATTCTTAGTTTCAAAAATGATTTTTCAAAATATTTTCAAAAAGGAATTTCAAGTTTTAATATCTTTACTCTGAAATACTTTTATACTTGTACTTCCATTTTAGTATCAAATACTTTGGTTTTTATATTTATATTTTGATTTTAATATAAATTTCGATATCAAAATACTTACTTTGGTTTTTACATTTATAACTTATATTTTGATTTTTACATATATATTTTAATTATACTTATATTTTGATTTTGTATTAATCAGATTTTAAATTATACTTTAGATTTGGATTTTCACCTTAATAACTATGATTTAATATTGATAAGCACAGTTATCAAACTGATTAAGAAACTTGGACATGGTGCAAGAAGTCAGGGTCTGATTCATCTCCTGTAGGATCTAACCCGCCTGGCATGTAGTATATAATTTACTACCTAAGCTTTTATATAAGGTACCCAATTTCCAAAAAAAAAAGTTGATATTATTGTTTGATAATATAGCTTTGATATTTATATTTTAAGTTTAATATATTAATTATAAGACAGAATCAAGAGCATCCCAAATAGTGCAGCACCCTTTTAGCCCATAATTTCCACCACACAATTTCTTTTTTTCCTCCCACCAACTCTCCTCCCCCCCCCCTACTCACACATTATTTAAGTATAAATGAGTGGCTTATTATTAGAATGCAAAAGGAGTGCCATGAAAAAGAGGAGCCATATAACCCTCCTCATCAATTATATATTGTTTATATATATATGTATATATATATATATATATAATATTTTAGTTTAAATTTCATTGCCAAATATTTTGTTCAAATTTCTATCAAATTAATTTTATAAGTTTTCTTAAGATTTACTATGTCTAAAATATACATTTACTATATCTAAACAGTTTCACAAAGTTTAAAATTAATATATATATATATAGTTTTATATTTTCAAAATAATTTTTAAACAAACTAGTTTATAAAATGCACTAGATTATGTCGACATGCCCTTGTCATGTATGTCTACATACTAACCAGTATTTTCAAAAATTAAATTTAAATGTAAGTGTCTATTAGCCATAACCATCCACCAACTGTCATTTCTCTTAACCTATACATATACATACATACATACATACATATATATGTATAGATATAGATATAGATAAGTGATAAATATATATAAGAAGTGGCTGTGTAAACATAAAAAAATTGAGAACATAAAATCTTAACCATTATATTAATTTGTCGTTATTCGAAGGTGGAAATCATGGGGAAATCCTATGGTTGAGATTTTGTGTCCTCCGATTTGTGCCTAAACAGACTTTCTCATGTATGTGTATGTATATTCTTCCAGAAAAGAATTTATATATATTCTTCCGGAAAAGAATTTACTTCTCTATCATTTTTCTTTACTAATTTCTATCCTCTCTAATTTTCTAATAAACCAGTACCCATATTTTGTTGATTTTCAAATCGAGTCAAGTCAGTTCTTCTCTGATTTGATTTTACATTAAGCTCTCTCTATTCTATCACGATTAAAGTGCATATTTAAGTTAAAGGATAAATTTTAATCAAGATCGAAAAATCTAAATCTGCATTCTTTGTCACAAACAAATCAAACAACTTTATATGTGTGGCTAGGTATCTCTGAATCAAGTCAGGTTGATCGTGCCCAATAAAAAGAAATCAGGAGTAACTTATTTGTCCAGAAATCATGTTCGTTTGACTCAGATTTCTGAAATTCTGGAAGGAATCTTCTTGTAGCCTTGAAATCATGAAGTGTAATTGAATTGATCATGATTAAAGGTCGTACGGAGTACAAAACTGGATATAGGTTACTCCAAATTAGTATGAAATCCGGTGTGTGCTTCCCCTTTTATTATACTGCATTACTTTACTTTTTTTTTTCTTTCATTGATCTTGTTATTATTATACGTATACTCATAAGCATAACCCAAAAATATTTTTTAAAAGGTTCATTCAAACACTATTCATCTCCCCTATAGTGTTAGTATAACCTTAAGATTCTTAATCCGCATCACTTTCATTTGGTATCAGAACATTGGTTTCTAAAAGTTTCATAATCTGAATTTTGAACAAGTTTTGAATAGCTACCAACATTGGGGATATCAACACAATCACTAGTTCACTTGTAGATGGTCAATCTACTACCAAAACCACAATTTTTTAATGATAGTATTTACATTTATTGAGCATGTAGGACGAAAATTTTTTTGTAGTCAATAGGGTTAGATATTTGGAATAGTTCACAAACTGAGTACACTGAACGAGAAAAAAATATGCACACTGGCATGCAGATTAAAAGACAATTACACCAAGTAATTCTGAGTACATGAATATATTATTTTGTTCATTAGATAGAGATGAATTTTATAGAGTATCAGTCTATAAGCCTGCATATGAAATTTGAAGAACTTTGCAAGTTACGCATGAAGACACCAGTAAAGTTAAACCAACTAAGATTTCCATGTTAACTAATCAGTTTCAATTATTCAAAATGAATCCAAATGAATCAATATCTATTATGTATAGTAGATTTTTTTGATTTCGCTTACTCCTAATTGAGATCAAAAGACTTTAACAATTAGAAAAGTTAACTAATGCTTTGAAAATTGAAGATTCAATTGGCAGTTTAATGTCTTTTAAAGGAAAAATATAGGGCAGAAGAGAAAGTAATGAAGAAGTCGATAGTATTCAGTGCAATTACAGGTGGATCTGACTTAGAAAATGATGACAAAGAGATAGCACTATAATAATAAACTGTAGAAAATTCCTAAAATATAGAAAGATGAATCATTCCAAAGGGAATGAAAATAGAAATCATGGAAATGGAAACGACAATCAAACTGGAATCAGAGGCTACATTTGTGATAAGCCAATAAGCCAATACATGTAATGCGGTCCTCTCATATCCAAACAATTAGAATCTATGCCAAACATTGATTCATCCAGAAAAAGAAAAAATTCTACACTACAACATTAGACGATTTTCATTTGGAATCATCTTCAAGCGTGGTTCCCGATACAGAAATGGCTAACATGTGCTTCACTGCAGTACATAGTCCAAACATAAATGGAAATTGGTTCTTAAATAGGTATGCCTTTATATTAATTTATCTTTTTCATTTTTTCTTGATTACTTTGATTGTTTAATTGCTTTGGTTGTCTTGATTTTTTTTTGTTGCTTTGATTTTAAAAAAAAAATAGTTGATTTAATTTTATTTTAAATGATTTAAAATTTAAAATTAACCTTTAAAAAATTAAAATAAATATTTTATAAAATAATAATATAAAAAATATTTTTAACTTTTTGAGAAATCTAGAATATATATATATTATGGGAAACTCTATTTGGACACAAATTGATGACACAAAATTGCACACAACAAATCTTAACCACTAAATCCACCCATGAATTTCAGTTTCCTCATAAAGACAAATAAATCCAACAGTTCACGATTTTTGTATCTTATTTTTTGTTTAATTTTGTGTCCCAATAGTTGCTCCCTATATATATAAATATATATATATATACATACATACATACATATAGATATATATATATATATGTATGTACATATGTGTGTATATATATAATCACATAAACAAACTATAGAAAAGGACAAAAGTGTACATATTTATACAGGTTGTATGTCGACATACCTCCCTGACATAATGTCATATTTTTGAAATACAAATTCCAGTTTAAAATTTGACTTTTCCTCATTTTTTCCCCAATACACGTCACTAAGGCACTTTTCCAATCAGAGAATGTGTCGATTGAAACTCTATTTATATCATTTATATTCATTCATTCATATCATCTCTTATTTTAAATTCAAACTTTCTTTTTCAAATTGTTTTCTCTGTACAACTTTAATGACTTCCTCTTCAAGCACTCCCATCAGAGACTTTCCAAAACCATCAAAGACTATCTTTTCGATGATCAAGAGGATATCAAAGACTTTATCACTAAAAAGAAATACGACAAACTTCATTATGGAAAATTTACCATTCTTAATGATTTTCTAACTTATGAAATTGATGTGATTGTTTTGGCTTTTTCTTTTGTTGATCCAAAATGATTTCGTTCGTTATTCTCGTCTTTTCAAAATATTTTATGCCAATTTGAATGGAATGTTTTATGAAGGAAGTGAATGACAATTTTAAAGTAACGTCAAACGAACACAAATTGTTTTAAATTCAAAATTTTAGTAATACTTTTACTGTAAATTTACAGTAATAAATCCTTCTACGTATCAAAATGATGAAAATGATATAGAAACTTTCCATCATATTTTTGAAGGGGAAGATGATTTTAAATTCAAAAATCACAAATTTTACGCAAATGAGAGAATTGTAATCTTCTTTTGCAACAAACTATGACTCATTGATCAGGAAATTTCAACAACCCGGCTCTTAATTTATTTTGAATTTCTTTTTGTTCTTTTTTGTCATTATGACATCAATTGAACATAAGTCATTCTTGATCAATTTTATCACAATGATATTTCTAACTATAACATTCATAATGTTTATCTTATTCGTAACTTTACCAATTTTGATATTAATTTTAAAGGGCAGGAACTTTTTGAAAAAAATTCAATGTAGCAGACATTCATGACACGCACCGTATTCTCTCGACCGCCGAAGAGATGGAGGAGCCCGGATAGTGTTGAGAACACGACGCATCAGAACACAAACATGAGAACATTTCATTACTATTACAACAATTTACATCAGAGTACAAGATATCAGAGTTCAAATAAATAATATACAGCGGAAAAATATTAGAGATTAAAATACACAAATTTAAAATGTATAAATACAATGTACAGCGGAAATACATCAACTAACACAACTGAAGGGAATACACGAATAAAAAGCTTTCCAAATATAGCTCCAATTGTAAATGAGGATCCTACAAAAAGAAATATCTACAAAACCAAAACTACTAGTTGCCCATGTAACAAATATGGGCACCCAGAGTTTAGGTTGTAACAATAAACTCCAGTTCAGTCATGGGACTGGTGTGAGAACTCGAAACAGTTATTAAAACTTTACTTTAAAGGTGGAAAATTCATGGTACCACGCCATATGACACGGAACGAGTTTACTCCACAAGAATACTAGTTTAAAACATAAAACAACGTAATGTTTTTTGAAAAAAGAAGCTATTATAAGACTCAGGTCCCATCAAACAATGCAACGTAAGCCGGAGGATAGATTTTTACCTTATAATATCCAAACATGCTTGATACGCTTTAAAACAAATCATTTGATATTACTATAAGTGCATAGTGTCAAAAAAACTTCAAATATAAATGTATCAATCATAGACGACATGAGCGTCCCATGCCACTATGCTGCCATATAGGTTTACAGCTAAAACCGAAAAGGCGAGTATTGGAAATTGGATTTCCATTATGAGTCAAGGAAAGGGATGGCCTCCTTGTCGATTATGATACCTCTAGCAAGATGATCCAGGATTACACACTCTGGGCAACCCTTGGATCCCACAGTGTCGGTCCTCACTTACTTTTGAGGATTAGTTGTTCCTGAACATATGTTTCCCGGTCCTGTCGGACCTATCACTTAGTCATTGGAGACAAATCATATCTGAGGCGCCTCGCAATCCATCATCCATATAAGTCAAAATGTCTGGGCTCCATACCATGACACAACTTCTAGCTAGAAAGAAATATATGCACAAACTACATCCCTTTTCCCGTTTCTGACTCATACCGAGGTGTGTGGCTTGCGAATTAACGTTATACATAGAGATATGCTACTTAGAGTTGCACTTTGGTCATCATCCACAAGGCCCTGCTTTTCAACAAAAGCCTTGATCATTTGCATCTTAACATGCCACATTGTCAATTCATGCCATACAACTGATACCTATCAATATATAACCTCTAAGCTCGTACGTCTCAAGGAAGGGTGTTAAGAAAGAGAATAAATCCTCCGCCACCGAAAAATGCATATTTAATAGAAATCAATCAATATAGAACGAAATACAATGTCAGACATAATCTATTTACAAGTTCGTTCTGGGTCTGAACAAAACCGAAGGCACCGTATTCCTCGTCCCATATGTCCAATACAGGAGAGAGGTCCTCACATATCCAATCGATCTCCAAGTGCAATTGGATGATCACGACTTATTACCTTGTCTTGGGTGTCCAGCCCAATCAAGACATCAGTAATCATCCAAATGATGTGAAGATCTCCAGTCTTCAATCACCGTCTTCATCGTCGACTTTTAATCTTCGTAATAGTTATTCAAAATGGGTTAAACCTGGTCTATCCAAATAACTTCTGCATCTTATAATCAAGTTCTATAAAAACACATCACGCGCCTCATTCCAATCCAGAATATTCTTTTATTCAAATATTCGTTACATTGGGAATTATTCCCACAAATCTTATCAAAGATTTAATTCATTTAAACCTCTTGTTTAGATCTTTCTTTGAAAACCATTGCAAAAGATTTTGTATTAACTTCTAACAATCTTAAACCAAATTAAGGTTTATCAAACTAGTTGGGATTATCGAGCCTCATCGAAGTAGTCATTTATTTTTATATTTCCAATCCCAACCTATTCATCCCATGGAGTAAAACGGGTAGTATTCCAAATCTAACACACATTGTGTTATTGGTAAATTTAATTACCATTTCACGTTCAAATCTATTTAAAGATTCATTAAAACTCTAGTTCTGTTTTAATCTCAAAAATCATTACTTAATGACTGTTCAACATTATGAAATTAATCTTGCCTTTAACTGGGTTAAAGAATCAATGTCGTTTAAAACACAGATAAACCCAAAATCATTTTCCAATTACTATGGAACCTTCACGGAAATCATAACAGTATGTAATCGATATGAATTTCCATATCAGACAAATATTATAGGTGGAATAACGGAAAGGACTTTTAAATTCCATATATAGTAACGGTCTTCCTTCACAGAAGCTCATTTCGATTATCACTAAGTTGACTTCCACTTAGTTCCAATCTAATACATTAAATTGGGAAAATAATTACTTTGGTAAATTCTCATGAATATTAGTCAAAAGATTTATAAACTCCAAATAATATCTTCATAGTTATTTGGGTTTAAGAACTAGTGTCATTTAAAACACAGTTCGCAACGAACCCAAAATCCGCTATATTATATTTGTTTATTGGAAAACTTCATTAAATCTTAGTTAAAAGATTTATTCTCTTTTCATCTGGGTTTAAGAAGAGTGTTATTAAAGACACCATTCACGACAAACCCAAAATCCTTTTTTTTAATTAAATATAAGGCTTTGAATAGAAATCACGTCGACTTATATTCAATATCAAATTTTGAAACCAAAAGATATCGTATTGGGAATAACGATATTTATATCTTCCAAATTCCTCAACGATATCCGTATAATCACAGAATGCAATATCGAAATATTCCGAGGATTATTTCCATTCAAATCCATTCCAATTCATACGTTGGAAAATTCTAGTTAGATTAAAAACCATTTCAGTTCCTTCGGTTCTCTATTCTAGTTGTTAACTAGTTCATTTAGATAACAATATCTTTTATCTTTAAAACGTGGAATATTTCATCCAAAATCTTTTCAAAGCATTTATTGTGATTTTATATAATGTATTCATGTCCATCCGAAATCGGACATCAAAGTATAATTTTGATTCTTCACTGAATATTATGTTAAAATATTTCTTTATTTCTGAATTGGAATCAGACTCAATCAATTACCATATAATTTTATTTATATGGATTTCATACATCGCATGTATTCAAAAATAGTAATGAACAACTATTAAATATCCATTTCACATCCAGAGTGTGATCTACAGCTGTATAGGCATTAAAAAATTAAATAACGCTTACTACGGCCTGTCAATCAATTGATCCACATACCCCTAAACACAAGGGAGATATGTGAAGTTATTATAATCCCCAGACCCATGTGGTGTTTATAATCAACATCCAATGATTATTATTTTCATACTTGGGCGATGTATAAAATTATCGTCCCAATACCCGTGTGGGGATTAAATCACAATCCATATGAACTTATATAATACTTTTCACAGTTTAATATAATGATAACAATAAAACTATAAACATCCGACAAACAAACGTTGCAACCATAGGAAATCAACAAATATTCAGTTATAAAAATACATAACTGCATAACATACTTGAGTGAGTGAGTTCTCATCATTGATTTCCACTTCGTTAGTCTTTACGCGGAAGAATGAAACCTTTTTGACTCCACAGTTCGCATACGACATCCAAATCACTCCAAATTAGTTTCGTTGGGAAGCTCTCGTCAATACGGTTCCAAGCATCTTGTTTCGCTGAATTCTAATAACGTATCAATAAGTTCTGATCGTTTAAAGTGAATTAATTATTTTACTCTTTGTTTTTCTCTGTTTGATTGTTTACATTGGATGTTTTATTCCATAAAGAATTGTCATGAGCACCAAATTAATTTCATTGGAAAGCTCTCGTCGATACGGTTCCAATGCATTTTGTTTCGTTGAATTCTGAGTTCGTACGAAAAAGTTATGATCGTTTTAAAATTAAGATTTCTTTTTTCTTTTTCACTGTTCGGTCATTAATGGCCGAACAGAAGCAAAACCCATGGCCATTAATGGCCGAACGACTATTAAACCCCCCTAAAGTTTACATTTTTGCCTACCAAACATGTCCAAAATGATATTGTCCAATGCCCGAATGATGTTATATACATGCAAATGAGGTTTCTATAACTCACAGAAGCGACTCATAACACCAAATTCACATGCACAAACATTCATACATAAGGTTTGCAATGATCTTTGATTATAAATTCCAAAATGAGCAAATTTTCTAACCAAAGAAATCAGTGCAATATAAGTGAATTGTGAAAACTTAGAACTTTGCCGGGGCAGCAACAGAGCTTCACAATATCATCAAATCAACTCATAGCTTATGAATTAGATTGTGTGGACAATTCTAATCATAATTTTCAATTTTATGAAACTCACACGAATGAACTGGAAAGTATATACTTATCAAACCCATTCATATGCATATGCATATGCAAACTCAAAATGCAAACTCAAATGAACACTAAATTATACTTTCACAAGCATGGCGAAGACGTGGGTTCATGCATAACTCACAAAGAACTCACCTATGATTTGAATGGTTGAAGGAGAAGCATACACATAAGCTAGAAAGCAATCCCTCTACTTTAGCTCCTCCAAAATAACCATAAATACATACATAAGGGAATATATGTTTTAAAGTAAGAGAAAAAATCTGAAATTGATGAGCTATGGAGATAGAGAAGAGGATAGAGAAGTTTACCCATGTCTTAGAATTGAATTCACACTGGAATTGAGCTTTAGATAGAAAACCCTAGCTTAGGGAATCTAATTTCCCATTCTTATCCCCAATTTTTCTTTCATTTTAGTAGAGGGAGAGAGAATGGGGAGAAACGGCTGATGGAGCACTTAAGTGAAATGGGCTAGGTTGGCTAACCAAGGTGCCAAATTTCCAAATCTTGGAACATATCTAAGTTTATACTTATCAAACACATAAAGGACATTTTGTACTCAATGGAAATGGTATCGATTCCAAATTCGTCCATATATAAAAAGTGATATTTTGGCTATACATCTAATAAAAGAGAATAAATTTCTCCAACTCCAAAGGTATCGATGCTTATAGTTTTAAAAGTCACAAATGACATTCTAGACCTAGTGGAAGCGGTCTCGTTGAAAATGAAAACGCAGGTCGTTTGCAAAATGGCAATTTTTAAGGGCTATATATAATATTAAAAATATATAAATTCCATATTGACTATTCTAAATTTTAATTTAGACATAACTTACAACTTATAAAGTGAAATCTCAATTTATTACATCCGTTAGAAAATTATAATTCAAAATATTCCAACGTTTCTTGTTTTATCAAATTCTGATTTATATTGAATTCTATATATTCATTCAAAGTTTAAAATCAAATTTTCAAACTACAACGCCATTTCGAGCTCGTTTTAATTAAATTTTAAATTTATATGTTCAAACTTCGATTTAAATAAAATTTTAAATCGTTTATTCTCAAAATAATTCATCAAGAATATTTAGTTTCCATGAAAATCAATTAAAAACAAATTTTGAATTGGATCCAAAATTCCGGGTTATTACAATCTCCTCCACTTAAAATCTTTTGTTCCTCGAAAAGGAAGAAGGAACTGAAGGTCGTTTACTTAACCAATCAACCTTCGTTTGACTCCAGTTCTTCAACTTTTAGCTTCTAAGAACTTTCTAATTTCTCAAAATTTGGCTACGTCTAAAATTTTCGCCATAACCTCCTTTGTACAGGTTGATCGGTACAACCAGAAATGGCCTTTGCGGGCTCTCATATATCAAACAAAAATCCAAAAGCCAAGTGGCTAGCCAATCGGCTTATAAAATGATCAAACCCAATCAATATAGTAAATATGTACTTATTTGTCGGGCATACAATTTTATTCCTCTTCTTAACTTCCATGATATGAGTTGTTCAACATACACACACACACACATGTGTATATATATCCAATTTCGAACTAATTTTCAATTCAGTTCAATATTAAAATCGATTTGGCTTATTTTACCTTTTCATTTCATATTGGTTTTAGTATTCCAATATTTTTCTTAGTTAGATTAATAATCACACATCACAACCAGCAATCAATTAGTTGATTAGCTTTTCAAATGTATAACTTTTATATACTCAAAATTATATTTTTAGTGTCAAATCACAACAGTAAACTCTAACTAAGTTTTGGTTCTCACACCAGTCAATTAGAATCATAAAGATATCCTACTTCCGAAACTAAAAAATAAATTACTGATGTTGTACAGTCATCAATAGAATCATCCCTGGGCGACTAGATTGTGATTCTATATCTATCCAATATAGATGAGTCTTTGAATATACATGCATGACGCGTATATGCAAAATCTTCTTATACCCTGTAGTCCAAAATCAATATCGAATATAATGTTTAAATCTGTATGATAAGATATAATTTTCAAACTAAAACTCAATTTTAGAAATAGCACTCTTCAAACTCATTCTAGTGTATTACTAACCCTATCTCTAACGAGTTATTCTTATAGGATGTTACTAATCCTATCTATGATGAATTCTCTCATTCGATTCTAATGTATCTTGTTCTCATGCTATGTAAACAAAAGCTTTGATACCAATCTGAAACGCATCGAATTCGCTCGACCCCCGAAGAGACGGATGAGCCTGGATTGTGTTAAGAACACGATGCATCATAACACAAACATGAGAACATTTCATTGCTCTTACAACAATTTATATCAGCGCACAAGATATCAGAGTTCAAATAAATAATATACAGTAGAAAATATCATAGATTAAAATACATAAATTTAAAATGTATAAATACAATGTACAGCGGAATTACATCGACTAACACAACTGAAGGGAATACACGGATATAAAGCTTTCTGAATATAGCTCCAATTGTAAACCAGGATCCTACGAAAAGAAATATTTGCAAAACCAAAACTACTATCTGCCCAGGTAACAAATATGGGCACCTAGAGTTTAGGTTGAAAAAATAAACTCCAGGTCATTCATGGGACTAGTCTGAGAACTCGAAATCATTATTAAAACTTTTCTTTAAAAGTGGAAAATTCATGGGACCACGCCGTATGGCATGGAATGAGTTTACTCCACATGAATACTATTTTAAAACATAAAGCAACGCAATGCTTTTTAAAAAAATGAAGCGATTATAAGACTTGGGTCCCATCACACAATGCAACGCAAGACGGAGGATAGAGTTTTACCTTATAATAGCCAGACATGCTTGATACGCTTTAAAAAATCATTTGATATTACTATAAGTGCATAGGGTCAAAAAAAACTTCAATTATAAATGTATCAAATATAGACGACATGAGCGTCCCATGCCTCTATGCCGCCATATAGGTTTACAACTAAAACCGAAAAATCGTGTATTGAATATTGGATTTCCATCATTAGTCAAGGCAAGGGATGGTCTCCTTACCGATTCGGATCACCTTTAGCAAGATATATGATCCAGGATTACACACTCTAGGCAACCCTTGGATCCTGCAGTGTCGGTCCTCCCTTACTTTTGAGGATTAGTTAGTCCTGAACATACGTTTCCGAGTCCTCTCGGACCTATCACTTGTCCGTTGGAGACCAATCATATCCGAGGCGCCCCACAATCCATCATCCACATAAGAAAAAATGTCTGGGCTCCATACCACGACACAACTTCTAGCTAAAAAGAAACATATGCACTCACTGCATCCCTTTTCCCGTTTCTTACTCATACCGAGATGTGAGGCTCGCGAATTAACGCTATACATAAAGCTATGCTATTTAAAGCATTGCTTTGATCATCATCCACAAGGCCCTGCTTTTCAACAAAAGCCTTGTTCATTTTCATCTAAACATGCCACATTGTCAATTCAAGCCATACAACTGATACCTATCAATATATAACCTCTAAGCTCGTACATATCAGACAAGGGTGTTAAGCAAGAGAATAAATTCTCTGCCACCAAACGGATACATATTTAATAGAAATCAATCAATATAGAATGAAATACAATGTCAGACATAATCCATTTACAAGTTTGTTCTAGGTCTGAACGAAACCGAAGGCACCTTATTCCTCGTCCCAAATGTCCAATACACGAGAGAGGTCCTCGCACATTCGATCGATCTCCAAATACGTCTAGACAATCACCACTTATTACCTCGTCTTGGGGGTACAGCCCAATCAAGAGATCAATAATCATCCAAATGATGTGAAGATCTCCGATCTTCAATCACCGTCTTCATCGTCGACTTTTAATCGTCGTACTAGTTATTCAGAATGGGTTAAACCCGGCCTTTCCGAATAACTCATGTATCTTATAATCAAGTATAAAAACACATCATACTCCTCATTCCAATCCATAATATTCTTTTATTCAAATATTCGTTACATTGGGAATTATTCCTACAAATCTTATCAAAGATTTAATTCATTTAAACCTCTTGTTTAAATCATTCTTTGAAAACCATTGCAAAAGAATTTGTATTATCTTTTAACAATCTTAAACCAAATTAAGGTTTACCAAACTAGTTGGGATTATCAATCCTCATCGAAGTAGTCATTTATTTTAATATTACGAATCCCAATCTATTCATCCCGTGGAGAAAAACTGGTAGTACTCCATATCTAACACCCACTATGTTATTAGTAAATTTAATTACCATTTCACGTTCAAATCTAATTAAATATTTAACTATCACATATAGTAAAACTTGTGATACTCCATATCTCAATCATTTCTTGAATTCGGTAAATTTAATTACTTCATTCACATTTCAATCTAATTAAAGATTCATTAAAACTCTAGTTCCGTTTTAATCTCAAAAATCATAACTTAATGATTGTTCAACTTTATGAAATTAATCTTGCCTTTAACTGGGTTAAAGAATCAATGTCGTTTAAAACACAATTCACGAGAAACCCAAAATCATCTTCCATTTACTATAGAACCTTCACATAAATCATAACAGTATGTAATCGATACCAATTTCCATATCATACTAATACTATAGGTGGAATAACGGAAAGGCCTTTTAAATTCCATATAAAGCAAAGGTCTTCCTTCACAGAAGCTCATTTCGATTATTACTAAATTGAGTTCCACTCGATTCCAATCTAATATATTAAATTGGAAAAAACTTTACTTTGGTAAATTCCTATAAATATTAGTTAAAAGATTTATAAACTCCAAATAACATCTTCATAGTTATTTGGGTTTAAGAACTGGTGTCATTTAAAACACAGTTCACAACGAACCCAAAATCAACAACCCTTTAATTCCAATTATATTTGTTTATTGGAAAACTTCATTAAATCTTAGTTAAAAGATTTATTCTCTTTTCATATGGGTTTAAGAAGAGTGTTATTGAATAAACCATTCACAACAAACCCAAAATCCCTTTTTATGTTAAATACCAAGGCTTTCAATAGAAATCATGTCGACTTATATTCTATATCAAATTCTGAAACCAACAGATATCGAATTGGGAATAACGATATCTATATCTTCCAAATTCCTCAACGATATCTGTATAATCACAGAATGCAATATCAAAATATTCTGAAGATTATTTCCATTCAAATCCATTCCAATTGATATGTTGTAAAATTCTGGTTAGATTAAAAACCATTTCAATTCCTTCAGTTCTTAATTCTGGTTGTTAACTAGTTCATTTAGATAAAAAAATATCTTTTATCTTTACAAACGTGGAATATTTCATCCAAAATATTTTCAAAGCATTTATTATGATTTTACATAATGTATTCATGTCCATCCGAAATCGGACATCAAAATATAATTTTGATTCTTCACTGAATATTATGTTTAAATATTTGTTATTTCTGAATTGGAATCAGACTCAATCAATTGCCATATAATTTTATTTATATGGATTCCATATATCGCATGTATTCAAAAAAAAGTGATGAACAACTATTAAACATCTAATTCACATCCAGGGTGTGATCTACAACCGTATAAGCATTAAATAATTAAATCACACTTACTATGGCCTGTCAATCAATCGATCGACATATAACTAAACACAAGGGAGATGTGTGAAGTTATTATAATCCCCAGACCCGTGTGGGTTTTCAATCAACATCCAGTAATTATTATTTGCATACTTGGGCGATGTATAAAATTATTGTCCCAATACCCATGTGGTGGTTAAATCACAATCCATGTGAACTTATCTAATATTTTTCATAGTTTAATATAATGAAAACAATAAAACTGTAAACATCCATTAAACAAACATTGCAACCATAGGCAATCAACAAATATTTAGTTATAAAAATACATAACTGTATAAAATACTTGAGTGGTTGAGTTTTCATCATTGGTTTCCACTCCGTTAGTCTTTATGCGAAAGAATGCAACCTTTTTGGCTCCACAGTTCGCATACGACATCCAAATCACTCCAAATTAGTTTCATTGGGAAGCTCTTGTCGATTCGATTCCAATGCATCTTGTTTCGCTGAATTGAACTAACGTATGAAAAAGTGATGATCGTTTAAAGTAAATTAATTATTTCACTTTTGTTTTTCTCTGTTCAGTTGTTTACATTAGATGTTGTATTTCATAAAAAATTGTCATGAGCTCCAAATTAGTTTCATTGGAAAGCTCTCGTCGATACGGTTACAATGCATCTTGTTTCGTTGAATTCCGAGTTCATATGAAAAAGTTATGATTGTTTTAAAATTAAGATTTATTTTTTCTTTTTCACTGTTCGACCATTTTAAGATTTATTTTTTCTTTTTCACTGTTCGGCCATTAAGGCCGAACGGAAGACAAAACCACAACCATTAATGGCCGAACGGCTATTAAACCCACAAAATTTTACATGTTTGCCTACCAAACATATCCAAAATGATATTGGCCAATGCCCGAAGGCCTATGATGTTATATACATGCAAATGAGGCTTCTATAACTCACCGAAGCGACTCATAACACTAAATTCACATGCACAAACATTCATACAAAATATTTGCAATGATCTTTGATTATAAATTCCAAAATGAGCAAATTTTCTAACCAAAGCAATCAAATGTGATATAAGTGAATTGTGAAGACCTAGAACTTTGCCGGGGCGGAAACGGAGCTTCACGATATTACCATATCAACTCATAGCTATGAATTAGATTGTGTTGACAATTCTTGTCATAATTTTCAATTTTATGAAGCTAACATAAATGAACGGAAAGTTTATACTTATCTAACCAAATTATATGCATATGCAAACTCAAAATGCAAACTCAAATGAACACTAAATTATACTTTTACAAGCTAATACCTTATGGCATAGACATGGGTTCATGTATAACACACAAAGAAATCACATATGATTTAAATGTTTGAAAGAGAAGCACACACATAAGCTAGAAAGAAATCCCTCTACATTAGCTCCTCCAAAATCACCACAAATACATACATAAGGGAATATATGTTTTAGGGCAAGAGCAAAAATCCGAAATTGATGAGCTATAAAGATATAGAACAGGATAGAGAAGCTTACCCATGTCTTAGAATTGGATTTGCACTAGAATTGAGCTCTAGATTGAGAACCCTAGCTTAGGGAATCTAATTTCCCATTCTTATCCCCATTTATGCTTTCATTTTAGAAGAGGAAGAGAGAATGGGGAGAATGGGCTGATGGAGCACTTAAGTGAATGGGCTAGATTGGCTAACGAAGCCCCAACCAAGGTGCCAAATTTCCGAATCTCAGAACACATCGAAGTTTATACTTTTCGAACACGCAAACAACATTTTGAACTTAATGGAAACGACTTCAAGTCCAAATTCATCTGTATATAAAAAGTGATATTTTGGTCACGCATCCAAAAAAAGAGACCAAATTTCTCCAACTCCAAAGGTATCAATGTTTATAGTTTTAAAAGTCACAAACGACATTCTGCACCAAATTGTAACAACCCGGAAAATCTGAACCAATTTAAAATTTTTAAATTGGCTATTTTAGTGTATTTTAAATATTTAAAATAAATTATTTTAAATAATAACGACGAAAAGTATGTTTGAATCGATATTTGAAAATAAATATAATTATTTTTAATTATAAACAAGGCCTGAAATGGCGTGGCAGTTTCAAATTTGGAATTCAAACTTTGACTGATTGTACAGGGTGCAAAATAAAACGGATTTTAGTGAAACCAAAAATATTTAAATCTGTTAATGAATATCTTTCTAACGAATCTGAAAAATCGAAGTTTCATAGCGGGAATCAAAAGTTATGGCCAAATGAATTTTCAGAAAGGTCGCTATAGAGTTTATATAGCCCTTGAAAATAGACATTTTGCAAACGACCTCAGAATTCGACGAAACCACTTTTGTTGGATTCAGGATGTCAAATTATTTCTAGGTTTCAATTTCCATAATTTTTGAAGTTAATATGTGAGCGTGGCGAAGGAAAATGTGTTTGGTTGATTTTAGTTAAATTGGATCGACCAGAAAATAGCCATTTTTCAAACGGTCTCAGAATTCGACGAAAATAGTTTGGTTGGGACCGTATCATCAAAACATAGCTAGATTTATTTTTTGGGAATTTTTGGGATCAGTATGTGGCCCCGGCAAATTGAAATGTACGTTCAAATCAAATATTGAATGTTTTATATTTTAATTTGAAGCGAAAGTGACTGTAACAGTCGAATGGGCCTATGAAACATATCCCATTGTGTTCAGAATGGGGGTATTTAGCTAGGGACGACAGTCATTGGGTTTGGATTGGAGTTAGTATGTGAAGAGGGGTATTTTTGGGATTTTAAAAATATATAAATATAAAAAATATTTGGCCAATCCCCTTTTATTCTCTCTCCCCGTTAACCTCCAGACTGACAACGAAAACCCCTTTTTTGCTTCCCCCTCCGATTGCTCCTTCCACGCTCCACGAAATCCAGTGCCACAGTTAAGGTTTTTGTTGATCTTCTCAAGAGCTACAAATCCATATAAAGTTGGCTAATTATCGTTGAGAAAATCGTGCGAATCAACCCTGGGAAGTCCCTCCATTCATCGCGCCGCCGTCCCCTCTGCACGGGATCAAACTGGGCCCCACCTACCTCTTCGGGTGCACGCCTCCTAGCTCTCCATCGTGGCGAAGTCTGATCGTCACCTTGAGCAATGGATTGAACGGATTTGCTAAACCTAGTTTCGAATCCCATTTGAAGGTAACGGCAGAAGTTAAATTAAATAGTTTTAACACTTTTAAGCACTGCAAACTTCTAAAAATCTTATCTTTTTCATGTGTGATCGAATCCAATGAAACGAGAGACAGTGGACTCGTGCGGACGTCATCTACATTCTAGAAGAAACCGGATATTTTACTGAGCCTTCTACAATTTTTGGAGGAGTGTAACCCAATGTGAGATTCTGAATTATAAACGATATGGAAACAATGATGTATAAATTATATAGTCAAAGTATGAGTTATATAAGCATTGTACACCTCAAGTATAAGCGTTGTATAAGTTGTATGTTCGATGTATAAGTTACATATGCATTGTAAAAATGATATATGCATTGAAATAAATTGAAATGATATTGAAATGAAATAGAAATATAGTTATATATGTATATATATACTCCCCTTGTCCACAGACCATGGACGATATATATTGGTTGTGATATTGTTTGGATTATTGGTTGATGTGAAAATTTGGTGAATATCATGAATGGTTGACTTGAAATGATTGATTGTGGTTGAAATCCCAATAGGATTAGTATATGGGAAAATTCGTCTGCGTACGAACTAGATATTGAAAATCCCCATTTTCAAAAGCTGTAAGGCTTTAAGGTAGAGCGAGGAGGCGTACTAGGGATGGTGCCAGTTTTAACTACCCTGCCGTTATGCTGCGGAAATTTTCTGAAACATTTCTGCATTTGATTCATATTCATGTGTTGAATAAAATTTATGTGTTAAATAAAATTCATGTGTTGAAATAAAATTCATGTGTTGAATAAAATTCATGTGTTGAATAAAATTCATGTGTTGAAATAAAATTTATGTGTTGAATAAAATTCATGTGTTGAAATAAAATTCATGTGTGAATAAAGTTCATGTGTTGAAATAAAATTCATGTGTGAATAAAATTCATGTGTTGAATAGAAATTCATGTGTTGAATAGAAATTCATGTATTGAATAAAATTCATGTGTTGAATGAAGTTCATGTATTGAATAAATTCTTTGAAAAATAAAAATAACATTTTTATCATATATATAGACTATATAAAATATTAGCATTTTAAATAAATTGTTTTAACACCAAAAATAACATTTTTACCTTATGTATAAACTATATAAAATAATCGTGTTTTGGGATAAATTGTTTACAATAAAATCACATCTTTATGATATTTATAAACTATATAAAATAATCGTGTTTTGAAATAAATTGTTTTACAATAAAAATAACATCTTTATGATATATATGAACTGTTAAAAATAGTGATGTGTTGAAATAAATAGCTGTTGGATAAAAAAATACCATTTTTATCGAATGTATGAAATGAATGTGGTTTTGAAATCGAAGATTGAATTATATTTATATATTTATATATTTAAATATAGTTAAAATAAATCGAATAACGAAGCTGCAGTTCGTGTTTTGAAACCGTGATTTCAAACGATTAGTGCGGGAGATCCAACCATCGGATTTTCCCGAAACTGAAACCGTTGGGTTCGCTTTGGAAATATCTTTCCAACGACACCAACTTTGTAAAGATCCAACGGTTGGATTGTCTGAAATGTTCAATTCTAATCTGAAGAAAAACAGCGTCAGAATCGATTATATTTATATATATATAAATATAATTAAATTAAATCGAATAATGACGCTGCAGTTCGTATTTTGAAATCGTAACTTCAAACGATTGTACCGGGAGATCCGACCGTCGGATTTTCCCAGAACTGAAACCGTTGGATTCGTTTTGAAAAGATCTTTCTAATGAAATAAAATTTGTGAAGATCCAACGGTTAGATTTTCAGATATGTGTAAATCAAATCTAAAGAAAAACAGCGCCACAGTCGCGTTATGGCCTGAATCGTCGTTTGAATGAATTAGCTATTTTTAAATGAATAAAAATAGCGATAAATCGTTATAAAATATTATAAACGATATGGAATGGAAATAAACCGAATTTACCTGGTTTATTAGATATTTGATGGTTGAATGTGTTTGGCGTGAAAATTACATTTAAGAACAGAATTATTGATGTCGAATAATTTAACCATTGAAATGAATTGATTTATATTCTAAATATACGTGAATTATTTGAAAAGGCCGAGTTAATCTCATTTCAAATAATTGATCAACGATGAGAAGTCGATGATGAAGATGGTGGTTGAAGACCGGAGATCTTCACCTCGGTTGGATGATTACTGATGTCTTGATTGGGAGACATCCCAAAATATAGATAATAAGTGGTGATCGTCCAGACGTACTTGGAGATCGATGGATATGCGAGGTATAAGGTGCCTCCGATTTCGTTCAGACCCAGAACGAACTTGTAAATGGACTGTGTGTCTGACATTGGATTTTGTTCTGTGCTAATTGATCTCTATTAAATATATATTTTTTTGGTGGTGGAGAATTTATTCTCTTTCTTAACGCCCTTCTCTGAGACATACGAGCTCAGAGGTTATATATCGATAGAAATCAGTCGCATGGAGTGAATTGCATGTGTGGCATGCCTAAGTGGCAGATGATCAAGGCTTCTGTTGAAAAGCAAAGTCTTGTGGTTGATGATCAAAGCACGGCCTGTGTGGCATAGCTTTGTGTATAACGTTGATTCGCGAGCCTCACACCCCGGTATGAACCAGAAATGGGAGAGGACATCAGGGAGGGCATGCGTTTCCTTCTAGCTAGGGTGGTGTCAGTGACCTACCAGCCCTGACATTTATATTATTTTCACCTGTGTGGTTGTTGGATTGCGAGGCGCCTCGGATATATCGGTGACTATGTGAAGCCGATGGAGTCATAGGACTCATTTACGCCCCAAAGGGCGGGGAAACGTAGTGTTCAGGCATAATAATCCACATCGAGTGGACCGGCCCTGACGATCCAAGGCTTGCCTACGCACTTGCCTGAGACATAGGCTAGATTGTCTCTAATTCGGTAAGGACTATCTTTTGCCTTGGTTCATGACGGAAATCCAATTTCCAAATACGACATTGTGCGGTTTTGATTGTATACCTATATATGGCGATATAGTGGTATGGGGCCTTAATGCCATCTATGATTGATACTTGTGATTTGAAATTGTTTTTGAAACATATACACACTAGTAATAATATCAAATGCTTTTGTTTTATTCGTATCAGGCATATTTTGGCCATTATAAGGTAAAACTCTATCCTCCGGTTTGCGTTGCATTGTGTGATGGGAACTGAGTCTTATAAAGGCTTCATTTTTATAAAAAGCATTGCGATGTTTAAAAGGTTTACTTGTTTTAAAGCACTGGCAATCCAATGGAGTAAACCCGTTCCGCGAAAGTGGCGTGGTCATGTGATTGGCCATATTATAAAATATGTTAAGTAGATTTCTCATACCAGTCCCATGACTGACTCGTAGTTTGTTTCACTTGTAAACTCGGGTGCCCCTATTTCTACACGGGCAGCCTTGTAATCAAGTTTTAGCAGGCTCTTACTAGATATCTATGGAGCTGAAGATGGATCCTATCATTTATCTCTTTTTATGTTGTTCAGCTCCTATTGTACATATTATGTTTTTTTCCACTGTAGACATTTATGTATAGCTGAATTGTATTTTGTACTAAGTATGATCCTGTATATTGTGTAAATCTGATGATTATGTTTATCCAGTGTATTCTATTGTACATTATCTGGTGTATTTAATTATTTCTGTTCTGCTGTTATCTGTTTATGTGTTATATTCCAAAGATTACCCTTGCCATCGTCGTACGGGGTTTTGGGGTCCTTACAACGTGGTATCAGAGCTTTGGTTAAGCTTAGTTCTGGAATATAACATATTACCGAACTCGTCAAAAATAGAACCATTAGTGTTCTAAGACGGATCACTCATTTCAGATAGGATTAGTAATATCCTAGAATGAGTGAAGCAGAATGAGATACACCCTGATAGACACATTTACATTCAAGTATATGCCTCTATGTTTTAAAATTACCTTTTCTGTTGGCCTGACACTTTGTCTGTTATTTGCAGACATTGAAAAATGAGTGGCAGAAGTAGAAGAGGTAGGGCAGAACCAGATATTGAGGCTCTATTAATTAAGTATCGAAATATGGGTGGAGTACCATTCTCGGGCAATGAATCTATTATTAAAACTCAAGCCTAGATATGCTCTGCTGAGAAACTTTTTGAAGGTTCAAAGCTGAGAGATGATCAGAAAAGATTACTGGCATCTTGGGCACTCACAGACGAAGCTTTGTTCTGGTTAGATTCGATTATTAAGGATAATCCATAAGGTAATATTACCTAGGATCGATTTAAAGAGATTTTCAATGAAAGATTTTTTCCTCCAGAAGCAGCTGAGTGGTTATGTGATGAATTTTATTATCTGATACAAGGAGATATGACCATTCCGGAATATCATAAGAAATTCAATGAACTTTCTCATTTTGCCCCTCATCTAATTCAAAATCCGAAGAGGAAGAATCTGAGGTTTATTAACGGGCTCCAAAGAAAGTACCAAAGTAGCGTAATGGGGCACGTAAAGCTTCCTTTTTCTGAAATGATATACATGGCTTATTAGTATGAAGATCTCCATAAGAAAGGTCTTTTGAACGACGAAGAGGAAGTCAGTTCTAGTAACAAAGGGGAGTCTGAAACTGATAGTCCTGCGGCCAGTTCGATGTCTAAGGTCAGTGAGAAGCCCAAAGTCAAGAGGAAAAGGGTTAATTATGAGAAAGAGCCAGTAACGACTGCCATATGCAATAACTGCCATAAGCAAGGGCATTTGCAAGGAAATTGCAGATCTTTAAAGAAACTAAAGAAGGATGAATCTAAATCCAAGGGAAAGTTTCAAGTGAGTCAAGAGTGCAATCTTTGTCATCAGACTGGTCATATAAAGCAAGATTGCTGGCTTTTGAAAGTGGTCAAAGTGGCTCAAGTAAATGAAGTGGCAGAAAATTCAGCACCCTCAGCTAGTCAGGGAAGGTTTGAAGTTTTGGAAGGCACACTTACCGTCAAAAACATTCGAGTTAAAGTACTGTTTGATACAGGTGCGTCACGAAGCTTTATTTCAAAGATTGCAGTTAAGAAGTTGGATTTGAAATTGAGAAAGCTCAAAGAACCCATCACTGTCCATAATCCGGTTGGGGGTTCCCTCAATCTTAGTTGGGTTTGTGGGGTGCCTGTCTCTTTTTCCTATTATAAGTTCCCTACCATCTCTATTGTCATGAATTTTACTGAATTCGATCTTATTTTGGGATTGGATTGGTTAACCAAATATGAAGCAGAGGTTAAATGCGCCGAGAGAGTGGTTAGGGCAAAGATTAAATCAGGGAATTATATAACCATACCATGCAAAGGTCCGAATTCGGATAGAAAAGACTTTTGGTCAGCTCTTGATATTTCTCCTGCTCAAATAGAAAATATCCCTGTAGTCACAGAGAATATTCCAGACATCATAAAAGATATTCCTATCGTCAAGAATTATGCAGATGTGTTCGAAGAAGTTGTTAGCTTACCTCCGAAGAGAGAAATTGATTTCAAGATCGCTTTAATTCCGAATGCAAGGCCAGTAGTGCACTCTATTCGAAGAATGACTCTAAAGGAGAAAGAAGAATTAGATAATCAAACTCGACAGCTTGTATGGAAAGGTCTATTCAGGCCTAGTTACTCTGATTGGGGAGCAGCAGCGGTATTTGTCCCAAAATCAGATGGTACTCTCAGACTATGTGTAGATTATCGTGACTTGAATAAGCAGACGCTGAAGAACAAATATCCATTACCATGGATAGATGATTTGTTAGATCGATTGAATGGTGCACAAGTATTTTCAAGGATGGACCTAGCTACAGGCTTCCATCAGCTTCGTATTGCTGAAGAGTGTGTTCCTATGACAGCATTCAGAGGTCCCGATTTATTCTATGAGTGGTTAGTAATGTCGTTCGGCTTATGTAATGCTCCTGCCTATTTTGTTGATTTAATGAATCGAGTATTCCGCGATGTCTTGAATAAATTTGTTCTGGTTTTCATTGATGACATATTGATCTTCTCTAAGTCAGAGAGCGATCACGCGAAACATTTGGAACAAGCATTGGAAATTCTCCGAAAGAATGTGTTGAAGGCCAAACTTTCCAAATGTATATTCTGGCAAGAAGAAGTCAAGTTTCTGGGCCATGTTGTATCAAAAGAAGGAATTTTTGTGGATCCCGGTAAAATCACCGCTATTCAAAATTGGAAGTAGCCTAGTACTCCCACAGAAGTCCAAAGTTTTCTTGGATTGGCTAGTTATTATCGGAAGTTCGTTAAAGATTTTTCGAAGATATCTAGTTCCTTAACAAAGCTTACCAAGAAGCACACAAGATTCAAGTGGACTTCCGAATGTGAGGAGACTTTTTAGAAGCTAAAATTAAGATTAACAACTGCTCCAGTCTTAACGATAATCGATGGCAATCAAGACTTGAAAGTATGGGCAGATGCCTCTAGAGAAGGTCTTGGTGCAGTATTAATGCAAAGAGGTCAAGTGGTTGCTTATGCTAGCCGTCATCTGAAACCGCATGAGAAAAATTACGTTACCAATGATCTTTAGTTGTTAGCCATCTTATTTGCTTTAAAAATATGGAGGCACTATCTTTTTGGTGAGAAATTCGAACTGTGTACAGATCATCAGTCGCTAAAGTATCTGTTCATCCAGAAAGACTTGAATATGAGGTAGCAACGTTGGCTAGAATTTCTTGCAGCATACGATTTTGAGTTTTTCACACTCCAGGGAAAGCCAATGTTGTGGCCGATGCGCTAAGTCGAAATAATGCAATAATCGCCAGTTTTATTATTACGACTTCCTTGATTGACAAAATATCTATTCTTCGGAAAGATGATAATTTTATTAAGGATATGATCAAAAGGATTGACAAAGGCGAACCCTCGGGTTTTCAAATAGATAACGATGGGATCTTAAGATTGAGAGGAAGGATTTGTGTTTCCGACATCCCCGAGCTCAAAAGAGAAGTGTTAGACGAATGTCACAAGTCCAAGCTGAGTATCCATCCAGGTGTGAGCAAAATGTATAACGATCTCAAGCGAACGTTCTGGTGGAAGGCTATGAAAAGGGACGTTTCAATATATGTTAGCAAGTGTCCTACTTGCCAACTAGTCAAAAGCGACCAACAGAAACTTGATGGATTTTTGCAACCGCTGGACATTCCAGGTTGGAAGTGGGAACATATTTCCATGGACCTCATAGATGGTTTGCCCAGAACCAAGAAAAGAAATGACAGTATTTGGGTGATCGTAGATCGCTTCACGAAGACCGCCCATTTTATACCTGTCAGATCCAATAGAACCGCTCAAAGTCTAGCATAGATTTATTTCAAAGAAATTGTTAAGCTACATGGAGTGCCAATCAGTATAGTTAGTGATAAAGATCCCATATTTACTAGCAAATTCTGGGAGGCATTTCAAGTAGAACTGGGAATGAAACTAAACTTGAGCACTGCATATCATCCTCAAACAGATGGTCAAACTGAGAGGGTGGATCGTATTCTAGATGATTTATTGCGGGCTTACGTTCTTGATTTTGGTGGATCATGGGAAGACCATTTTCATTTGGCTGAGTTCTCATACAACAACAGCTACCAAGTGAGCCTGACAATGTCACCATTCGAAGCATTGTATGGTAGACCGTGCCGATCTCCTGCTTGTTGGGTAGAACCTGGCAATAGACTTGTATTGGGACCAGATATGATTCGCGAAGCAGCAGACAAAGTCGATTTCGTTAAGAAACGATTACTAGTCACTCAAAGCCGACAGAAGAGCTATGAAGACTCGAGAAGGAGGGATTTAGCATTTGCTGTTAGTGACTATGTGTATCTAAAGGTTTCTCAGATGAGAGGAGTAATTCAATTTGGCAAAACTGGGAAGTTTGCACCTAAATTTATTGGTCCATTCCCTATACTTGAACGGATTGGAACTCTCGCTTATAGAGTTCAATTGCCTGATTGGTTGCCTGGAGTGCATGATGTATTTCATGTACCTCAACTTCGAAAGCATGTTCATGATCTAGACTTGATCATGGAAGAAGCAGCGCAATGGGATATAGAAATTACTCCATAATTGGCTGTGAGAAGAGAGCCGCTGAAGATTATTGGCAAAGAAACCAAAGAATTGAGGAACAAGAAGGTTCACTTAGTCAAAGTGCAATGGAGTGGAATCCGCGAGATTGTACTTGGGAAACTGAGGAGAGTATTAAGAAAGCCTATCCTAAGTGCAAGGTGGATATCTCTGATTGACTCCGGTGCAAGGTACATTTACCATATTTTGCATTTCCATTTTGTTCTCTACTTTGCTGTTGTTTTCTTTTCATGCATGTAAACTTTTTAATTATATAGTCCGAATGTTTTCAAAAGAGTATATGAATTAATTAGTATATTTTTGAAAGTTAACTAACAAATTGATTGCTGGTTGTGTTGTTTGATTTTTTGTTGATTAATTAGAATTTTGAACCATTAAGCTAAATTGAACAAATATTGCACTGAATTGAAAATAGATAGAAATATATACATATACATTATATATGTGTGAACAGATTATGGATAAACAGCTAAGCAGAGGAATAAAATTGTTTGCCCGACAAATAGGTACATGTTTATTGTATTTCTTGGGGATTTGATGATTTTATGAGCCGATTGGCTAGCCGCTTGGCTTTTTCTTTTTCTTTTGGATTGGTGAGAGCCATGGGAGGCTATATGAAATATCCCGAAGCTCTCTGTACAAAGGAGGTTATGGCGAAATTTTTCGAAAATTTAGGGTGTTAGCCAAATTTTTGAAGAATTTGAAAATTCTTAGAAACTAAAAAGTTGAAGAATGGAAACCAAAATGAAAGTTGAGTTGGGTAATTAAACAACTTTCGACTTCGTTTCTTTTCGAGGACGAAAAGTTTTAAGTGGGGGAGATTGTAACAACCCGGAAAATCTGAACCTGTTTAAAAAATTTAAATTGGCTATTTTAGTGGATTTTAAATATTTAAAATAAATTATTTTAAATAATAACGATGAAAAGTTTGTTTGAATCGACATTTGAAAATAAATATAATTATTTTTAATTATAAAAGAGGCCTGAAATGGCGCGGCAATTTCAAATTTGGAATTCAAACTTTGACTGACTGTACCGGGTGCAAAATAAAACGGAATTTAGTGAAACCAAATATATTTAAAAAAAAATTATGAATATCTTTCTAACAAATCTGAAAAAAGGAAGTTTCATAGCGGGAATCAAAAGTTATGGCCAAATGAATTTTCAGAAAGGTCGCTATGGAGTTCATATAGCCCTTGAAAATAGACATTTTGCAAACGACCTCAGAATTCGACGAAACTACTTTTCTTGGATCCGGGATGTCAAATTATTGCTAGGTTTCATATTCCATACTTGTTGAAGTTAATATGTGAGGGTGGCGAAGGAAAATATGTTTGGTTGATTTCAGTTAAATTGGATCGACCAGAAAATGACCATTTTTCAAACGATTTCAGAATTCGACGAAACTAGTTTTGTTGGGACCGTATCGTCAAAACATAGCTAGATTTATTTTTTGGGAATTTTTGGGATCAGTATGTGGCCCTGGCAAATTGAAATGTATGTTTAAATCAAATATTGAACGTTTTATATTTTAATTTGAAGAGAAACTGTCTGTAATAGTCAAATGGGCCTACGAAACATATCCCATTATGTTCAGAATGGGGGTATTTAGCTAGGGACGACAGTCGTTGGGTTTGGATTGGAGTAAGTATGTGAAGAAGGGTATTTTTGGGGTTTTAAAAATATAAAAAATTATTTGGCCAATCCCCTTTTATTCTCTCTCCCAATTAACCTCCAGACCGACAACGAAAACCACTTTTTTGCTTCCCCCTCCGATTGCTTCTTCCACGCTCGACGAAATCCAGTGCCACAGTTAAGGTTTTTGTAGATCTTCTCAAGAGCTACAAATCCATATAAAGTTGGCTAATTATCGTTGAGAAAATCGTGTGAATCACCCCTGGGAAGTCCCTCCGTTCATTGCGCCGCCGTCCCCTCTGCACGGGATCGAACTAGGCCCCACCTACCTCTTCGGGGTGCGCGCCTCCTAGCTCTCCATCATGGCGAAGTCTGATCGTTACCTTGAGCAACGGATTGAACGGATTTGCTAAACCTAGTTTTGAATCCCATTTGAAGGTAACGGCAGAAGTTAAATTAAATAGTTTTAACACTTTTAAGCGTTGCAAACTTCTAAAAATTGTATCTTTTTCATGTGTGATCGAAATCCAGTGAAACAAGAGACTGTGGACTCGTGCGAAAATCTTCTACATTCTAGAAGAGACCGGATATTTTTCTGAGCCTTCTACAATTTTTGGAGGAGTGGAACCCAATGTGAGATTTCTGAATTATAAAATATATGGAAACAATGATGTATAAATTATATAGTCGAAGTATGAGTTATATAAGCTATGTACACCTCATGTATAACCATTGTATAAGTTGTATGTTCGATGTATAAGTTATATATGCGTTGTAAAAATGATATATGTGTTGAAATAAATTGAAATGATATTGAAATGAAATCGAAATATAGTTATATACGTATGTGTGTGTATATATATATATATACACACACACTCCCCTCGTCCATAGACCATGGACGATATATATTGGTTATGATATTGTTTGGATTATTGGTTGATGTGAAAATTTGGTGAATATCATGAATGGTTGATTTGAAATGATTGATTGTGGTTGAAATCCCAATAGGATTAGTATATGGGAAAATTCGTCTGTGTACGAACTAGATATTGAAAATCCCCATTGTCAAAAGCTGCGAGGCTTTAAGGTAGAGCGAGGAGCCATACTAGGGACGGTGCCGGTTTTAACTAGCCTGCCGTTATGCTGCCGAAATTTTCTGAAATATTTATGTGTTTGATTCATATTCATGTGTTGAATAAAATTCATGTGTTGAAATAAAATTCATGTGTTGAATAAAATTCATGTGTTGAAATAAAATTCATGTGTGAATAAAATTCATGTGTTGAAATAAAATTCATTTGTGAATAAAATTCATGTGTTGAAATAAAATTCATGTGTTGAAATAAAATTCATTTGTGAATAAAATTCATGTGTTGAAATAAAATTCATGTGTTGAATAGAAATTCATGTGTTGAATGAAGTTCATGTATTGAATAAATTCTTTGAAAAATAAAAATAACATTTTTATCATATATATAGACTATATAAAATATTAGTGTCTTAAATAAATTGTTTTAACACCAAAAATAACATTTTTACCTTATGTATAAACTATATAAAATAATTGTGTTTTGAGATAATTTGTTTTACAATAAAAATCACATCTTTATGATATGTATAAACTATATAAAATAATCGTTTTTTGAAATAAATTGTTTTACAACAAAAATCACATCTTTATGATATATATGAACTGTTAAAAATAGTGATGTGTTGAAATAAATAGATGTTGGATAAAAAATACCGTTTTTATCAAATGTGTGAAATGAATGTGGTTTTGAAATCGAAGATTGAATTATATATATATATATATATATATATATATATATATATATATATGATTAATTAAGATAAATCGAATAACGAAGTTGTAGTTCGTGTTTTGAAACCGTGATTTAAAACAATTAGTGCGGGAGATCCAACCATCAGATTTCCCCGAAGTCGAAACCGTTGGGTTCGCTTTGGAAATATCTTTCCAATGACACCAACTTTGTAAAGATCCAACGGTTGGATTGTCTGGAATGTTTAATTCAAATCTGAAGAAAAACAGCGCCAGAATCGATTATATATATATATATATATATATATATATATATATATATATATATATATTTAAATTAAATCGAATAACGACGTTGTAGTTCGTATTTTGAAATTATAACTTCAAACGATTGTACCGGGAGATCCGACCATCGGATTTTCCCAGAACTGAAACCGTTGGATTTGTTTTGAAAAGATCTTTCTAATGAAATAAAATTTGTGAAGATCCAACAATTAGATTTTCAGATATGTGTAAATCAAATCTGAAGAAAAACAGCTCAACGGCCGCGTTATGGCCTGAAGCGTCATTTGATTGAATTAGTTATTTTCAAATGAATAAAAATAGCGATAAATCATTATAAAATATTATACATGATATGGAATGGAAATAAACCGAATTTACCTGGTTTATTAGATATTTGATGGTTGAATTTGTTTGGCGTGAAAATTACATTTAAGAACAGAATTATTGATGTCGAATAATTTAACCATTAAAATGAATTGATTTAAATTCTAAATATACGTGGATTATTTGGAAAGGTCGAGTTAAATCTCATTTCAAACAATTGATCGGCGATAAGAAGTCGAAGATGAAGATGGTGGTTGAAGACCGGAGATCTTCACCTCGGTTGGATGAATACTGATTTCTTGATTGGGAGGCATGCCAAAATATAGATAATAAGTGGTGATCGTCCAGACGTACTTGGAGATCGATGGATATGCGAGGTATAAGGTGCCTCCGGTTTCGTTCAGACCCAGAACAAACTTGTAAATGGACTGTGTGTTTGACATTGGATTTTGTTCTGTGCTGATTGATCTCTATTAAATATATATCTGTTTGGCGGCAAAGAATTTATTCTCTTGCTTAACGCCCTTCTCTGAGACGTACGAGCTCAGAGGTTATATATCGATAGAAATCAGTCGCATGGAGTGAATTACCTATGTGGCATGCCTAAGTGACAGATGATCAAGGCTTCTGTTGAAAAGCAAAGTCTTGTGGTTGATGATCAAAGCACGGCCTGTGTGGCATAGCTTTGTGTATAACACTGATTCGCGAGCCTCACACCCCGGTATGAACCAGAAACGGGAGAGAACATCAGGGAGGGCATGCGTTTCCTTCTAGCTAGGTGGTGTCAGTGACCAACCAGTCCTGACATTTATATTATTTTCACCTATGTGGTTGTTGGATTGCGAGGCGCCTCGGATAAATCGGTGATTATGTGGAGCCGATGGAGTCATAGGACTCATTTACGCCCCGAAGGGCGGGGAAACATAGTGTTCAGGAATAATAATCCACATCGAGTGGACCGGCCCTAACGATCCAAGGCTTGCCTGCGCGCTTGCCTGAGACATGGGCTAGATTGTCTCTAATTCGGTAAGGACTATCTTTTGCCTTGGTTCATGACGGAAATCCAATTTCCAAATACGACATTGTGCGGTTTTGATTGTATACCTATATATGGCGACATAGTGGTATGGGGCATTAATGCCGTCAATGATTGATACTTATGATTTGAAATTGTTTTTGAAACATATACACACTAGTAATAATATCAAATGCTTTTGTTTTATTCGTATCAAGCATATTTTGGCCATTAAAAGGTAAAACTCTATCCTCCGGTTTGTGTTGCATTGTGTGATGGGAACTGAGTCTTATAATGGCTTCATTTTTATAAAAAGCATTGCGATGTTTAAAATGTTTACTTGTTTTAAAGCACTGGCAATCCAATGGAGTAAACCCGTTCCACGAAAGTGGCGTGGTCCTGTGATTGTCCATATTATAAAATATGTTAAGTAGATTTCTCATACTAGTCCCATGACTGACTCGTAGTTTGTTTCACTTTCAAACTCGAGTGCCCCTATTTCTACACGGGCAACCTTGTATTCAGGTTTTAGCAGGCTCTTACTAGATAGCTATGGAGCTGAAGATGGATTTTATCATTTATCTCTTTTTATGCTATTCAGCTCCTATTGTACATATTATGTTTTGTTTTCCACTGTAGACATTTATGTATAGCTGAATTGTATTTTGTACTAAGTATGATCCTGTAAACTGTGTAACTCTGATGATTATGTTTATCCAGTGTATTCTATTGTACATTATCTGGTGTATTTAATTATTTATGTTCTGCTGTTATCTGTTTACGTGTTATATTCCAAAGATTACCCTTGCCATCGTCGTACGAGGTTTTGGGGTCGTCACACCAATGGAAGTGGTTTCATTGAAAACGGAGGTCGTTTGCAAAATGGAGATTTTTAAGAGCTATGTATAATACAAGTGTGAACCCATGCTTCGCACACGTGTTTGACCGAAATGTATGTAGGTGTTGGGAAATATAATCGATTTTTGATAACATTGCATATATGACTTTAGGCTCTTTATTCTTTGTTTGTTCAACAAAAATCCATACAAAAGTAGTTATATAATAAGTCAAAGGAATAAATAGACGAGAGTAGTCGTTGCCACTCTTGGATTCAAGAATCTCAGATTCAAAATTAATTTGTTTTTCAAATTCAACTTTCTTGAAATTTTCAATCTCTTTTTCAAGCTCATTTAAAATCAAATCACTTTTCAACAAGCTTTATTTTTCAGCAATTTCATGTTTGGAATTTTTGATGGCCTTAAAATTATTAAACTCTTTTTGCAAAGAATTGTTTGAATATTTTAAATCAACCTCATTATCTTTTAAAATCAAAATTTCCTCTTTAAGCCTTTGAATATTTTTATTGAGATGAACGACGTCAGTTTTCAACTTCAAACAACTTTCACAGTTAGAACTTTCTAATTTCACGACATTTGTAACTTTTGATTCCAAACAGTTAATTTTTCTATATAACTCGTGTTTTTTAGATTTTAAAGATTTATTTTTACGATGGAGTTTATCAACGATTTTTGTCAAATCAGTACACATATAAACCAAATCTTCATATGAGAAGCTTTCAGTTTCATTGTCTGTTGAGTCTCTATCGTCTGATCTACTTGAATTTTCATCTGTTTCTTCTTCCGAGCATAGATCCGAATCTGAGTTGATCTTTTTGGGTTTTGAGCTGTTGTTGTCAATTTTTCCATACCTCGTATTGAGAGTATTCCATATTTCCTGCGCAGTTAAACAATGGGAGATAAGGCCATACTAAACATCATCAATATGGGAATATAAGATATGTGTAGCATGATTATTAAAACATTTATCTTCCTTATCATAACCATTAATAACAACATCCCAACATTTAAAATTAATAGATTTTAAAAAGGATTCCATTTCTGACTTCCAATTTGAAAAATCTGAACCATTAAAAATAGATGGAATGCGACCGGACTGACTCTCTAAGGACTGACAACTAGAATGACCCACGACTCTAGAGTAAAAGAAATAGTCTGCTCTGATACCACTTGTTGGATCTAGATTAACCCTAGAGGGGGTGAATAGGGTTTATTGCAAATTATCGCAGAGTTCAAATATCACGGGATATTAAAACATTCACAGATCATAGAATATAGCAGAAATAGAAATGCAGAAAAGTAAATGACACAAGATATACCCAGCTTCGGCAAAATCCTGCCTACTGCTGCATTCCTAAGGTTTCTACTAGATGATAGAACAGATCCCGCATACAAGACCATGTACACTTGCGAACCCCTCGCTCATATTCTAACTGTACGCTCAAAACTCTAGACTAGTCTAAATCCCCTAGACTAGATTTCCCCTAGTTTTACAGACGCTAGTAAACTGCCAGTTAACACCCTAACTAGATTCCCCTAGAATTTTATAGACTTTAGAAAACTGTTTGAACGATTACAAAAGAAATAAAAACAAATAAACCCCCTTTGTCTAAAGTAATATAGGCCTGCCACTTTGCTTTGTCAAAAAAAAAACTTGCTCTCCTCTTTGTTGATGGTGGTTGAGAAAATAAAGTGGGGTTTTGCCCCCAAATCAATTCGACTTCGATTGAAAAAAAAAAGATTCTCTGGTGATCTTTAACGTTGTTCTTCGTCGATGATTTGGCTGAGGTTGCGACCGAAAACAAAGTGAGTAGTACTGATTTGAACTTGTTTTCTTTTTGAGTTGTTGCTTTGGTTTTTCAGTGCACTAATGCCTGTGATGAAGTGGTGATTAAATAGGATTATAGAATCCTATTAATGCTCTGATTTCGACTAGTGACTTGGCTTTGATTTTGTGTTGCCCCTTTTGAATGCTCTGTAAATTACCTTCTTTGTTGCCAAGTTTGAATTTGAGTGATTTAAAAACTTTGCTGTGAATAACTTGTTGATTGCTGGAAATACATTGAACCTTAACAGAAGAATTCCTCACAGATTGTGTATTTGTGGAAATGTTTGACAGCATGTTTCCTGGAAATTAAAAACTGACATGAACTTCTCAGGTAATATTTCAAAGACCTTGCCAAATATGTCTCCCTGAATTCTTGAAAAAAACATTTTGCTTGATTGATGCTACAGAAACTATCGCCAAAAATGTTTTTCCTAAAAAATTTTCTTGCCTAGTACCATACTGGAAAAAAAACTTGTTTCCAGGAAATTTACAACTTGCCATAAATTGTCAATTGATTGCTTTGCTGGAAAGATGTAATTACTTGCCAAAAAATGTTGTTCACTGATTGAGTACTTGCCACAATATTTATTCATTTCTGAAAAAACAATTGTATATGATTTAGGAAATCATTCAATTGTTTTTCTTGGCCCCGAATAAAATCCTTAAATGCATGAAACATTAAAGAGTGTTCAATTTGATTTTTGTCAATTCTGGAAACTTAAAAAATGTTTTCTTGCCAAAGGTATCTTTGTCCAAAACATGTGTGCTCTTGTGTGATTTAGACAATCGTTTAAAAACTGTATTTTGCGATAAAGACTTGAATTGTGGTTTTCTGGAAACTGATTTGTTGTGCTTGATTTGTCCTGCCTTTGATCACTCTTCTTCACCATTGTTGTCCATATTCATGTGTTGCACCACATGCAAAAACAGTATTCACATGCATTGAAGTTGCTCCATGTTCATGCAACTTGTTCACTTAAAAAAATTGCCATGTCGGGTTGAATGTGTACACAGGCCTTGACACTGTTCTTTGTCAATGTAAATGCGCACTTGCCAGAAATAAACTTTTTGCCATGCTTCTGAAAAACTGAACACATTTTTGAGAATGTTCTTGCCCAAAAACTGTGCATGTTGATGAACTGAATTGCCTTTTTATATTTTTCCAAAAACGAGACATTAAAGTTAAAAAGAAACTTCCCTTGTATACTTTCTGAATTGCTCATACACATATTTGTGTAAACCTTCCATGTTTTTCACTGGCCCATTATTTTGTACTTGCTTAACCATACTTGATCATACTGTTTCATGTTGACTTGAGGTATCACCCTAACATGATGTTGCATGCATGCTTGTTGGATTATCCCCTGCTTGTATGTTCCTACAAAATAAAAATATTTTCTAAGTTAGATTCTGCATGTGCTAGATTTTTCAAACCAGGAAACTGCTTTTTGATTGTGTATTATTGCACCATGCAATTATGAATACATGCATGATAAAAAAAATGTTTTATCCAAATCATTTTTTACATTTGCCAAGATTGCAAGCTTAATCTCTTTCCTTCTTTTGAACCTGTGACTTTTCTTTTCTAATTTCAAAAGAGATTCCCCCCTCCTTTTTTTTACCAATTTGAACATGAAAAGAATTCTTTGTTGCTCCACTGAACCTCTGCACGCATATTTTCATCAAATTAGTTCACTTGAGCCTTGCATGTTGATGCATGTTGTACACTGTTGCTTTTGGCCTTTTTTTTAACATCTTGCTTGAAATGAAGATTGCTTTGTAGTTGCCAAATTTTCACATGTTCAAATAATAATTGAAACATGCCCTTTTTCACTGTTGTACACTTGTGAACATCACCTGCTTGCATACCTGGTTTCTTGCTTTGTTCTTTGGCTTGCTAATTTGTATTAGTATCATTGTGAGCTACTTGGACAGAAAAAAATGTTGTTCCTCCTTTTTTGTGTTCCATAATTGTAATGTGAATGAGTGAAATGCTGTAGTGAGACAATGACTGTATTTGTGATGAGCGTTTGTAGCGAGGAACAAATGTATAGAATGAGAAAAACTGTACTGATATTTGTAATAAAAAAATTGATTGAAATAAAATATTATTTTATTGTGTTCAAACAAATTTATCTATCATATTCAGTTTATATACAAGTACAATATCATGTGAACGTATATAAAATGTGAAATATTAGTGAAGTGTACAAATAGTGGAGCTGTAAAACTGTACTATTTGAAAAATGAAATAAAATATTATATTTAAACAAAATACTGTGTAAATATCTGAATGTCTGTACAGTTGTATTTTGTTTGAATATAAATATTATATTCCTATCTGTGATGATATATGAAAATAGTACAGTAACAAACACATTTAAAATAATAAATATTTGGTTGTTATCATCAAACAAAAAATCATATAATTGTGTATACAACACCGTTATATACAACATTCTCCCTCTTTTGATGATGACAAACAAATATAAGATTTTGAGCACAATAAATGTGTTTGATAGTGAATACTGAATTCCCCTATTTATTAGCTCCCCCTACAACAAAAAAACTCCCCCTATAACTGTGCATGAGTGAAAAATTTGAATAATAATGAATTTTCAAAATTAAAAATATTTATAATATATTCACTCATAAATCAAAATCTCAACCCATTCTCCCCCTTTTGTTATCAACAAAAGGATAGAGAATTTAAAATATAGATGACAAATGACTAACAAATACAATATCAGCTTAAGAGGAAGAACGGTCATCATAAATCTCAATCAGTCAAACAAAAATCATAATAAACTAAGAACTGGTGGCATATTTCACATTGTAGAGAATGACGGATTTACGATGAATTTTATATAAAATGGAGAGGTTTACAAAAATATGATTTCCAATTATTTTGTAAAATTTAGCACAAAAACAGTGATGGATTTGGATTATAGTTAATAATTCAATTTAAGTGACAAAATTGTATAATCTCAAATCCCAATAGCTATCAATCAACAAATCATAATACTTCATAAGATTTCAACACATTTCACAGATTAGAAAGATGGATTGATAGGCTGGTTTTTATACACCAAGGAGAATTTCAGATTAATTTCAATTTATAGCACAATATTTCCTTTTTCTTTTTATTTTATTTAAGAGCACACTGACCACGCATAACCAGAGCTTGGATTTTTAAATGAGGCCAGTCGCAGCTTAAATTACAAGTTGTCTTATTACCATGCATGACCAGAGCTTGGATTTTTAAATGAGGTTAGAGACACACTTATGTATTAATTATATATTATCGTTTTCAGCTTCAAAAGAAATAACTCCTCGGTATATACAACCAATATGAATGATAGAAATGTGGTAGGTATAGAAATGGGCTATGAAATAAATTTCTAAATTAATTATATTATGAAATATGCTCGACTGTACCGGGGTCATTGAAAATTTTCAATTATCACTGAATTCCACTTGAATCATTTGATTCCTTTTTACCGACAAAAGCCCGTGCTCAAAAGAATATACTTTCTTGAGCATGGGCTTTTTGGTCAAAATGCATCTTGTCTTTATCACGAGTTATTTCCCTTGGCTAACAATACTTGTAGTTTTGCCAATATTCGCGGGTTCCTCAATTTTCTTTCTCCCTCATAAAGGGAATAAGGTATTTGGATGGTATACTATATGTATTTGTATTTTAGAACTCCTTATAACAACCTATGTCTTCTGTTATCATTTCCAATTGGACGATCCATTAATTCAATTAGAAGAGGATGCTAAATGGATAAATGTTTTCAATTTTCACTGGAGACTAGGAATCGACGGACTTTCCATAGGACCCATTTTATTAACAGGATTTATCACTACTTTAGCTACTTTAGCAGCTTGGCCTGTTACTCGAAATTCACGATTGTTCTATTTCCTGATGTTAGCAATGTACAGTGGTCAAATAGGATTATTTTCTTCTAGAGATCTTTTACTTTTTTTATCATGTGGGAGTTAGAATTAATTCCTGTTTACTTACTTTTATCTATGTGGGGAGGAAAGAAACGTTTGTACTCGGCTACAAAGTTTATTTTGTACACTGCGAGGGGTTCCATTTTTCTCTTAATAGGAGTTCTAAGTATGGGTTTATATGGTTAATTGATATGACAGAAATGGAAATACAAGCTATAAATTCTTTTTCTAGATCGGAATCTTTAAAAGAAGTTTATGAACTCATATGGATCTTTGTTCTTATTTTCACCCTTATATTGGGAATAACAATAGGGGTACTAGTAATTGTGTGGTTAGAAGGATAAAGAAAAACCCCTTGATTCAAAAATGATTACTGACTACTAATATTTTTTTATATAAAGATATCCAGAAACAAGTATTCTTTTTTTTATGAGAACCTAATAAACTTATCTTATTAACTATTGATTATTGAGAATCAATCTTGGATTTAAACTGTGAATATGTGTTTTCTTAATTATTTAAAAATATTAAAAATTTAGAATCTCTAAAAGAAAAAAGAAAAGATTGGCCGATAATTTTAATAACTTTATCTATATCCACAGTTCGCATGTTTCTAGCGATTCACATGGTATCATCAAATGATACAAGTCTTGGATAAGAATCTACAACGCACTAGAACGCCCTTGTTGACGATCCTTTACTCCGACAACATCTAGGGTTCCTCGAACAATGTGATAT